>OY740766.1:75471432-76671432 GCA_963513935.1 Aphrophora alni
CTTTCGTTGATTTTTCTGTCACACTTACAGCTCATTTCTCAAGGAAAATCGTGAATATTAGTAATTTTGCTTATTATCTGCATTGCCTAAAGTTGATCATAAACTTCAAATCAGAAATTTGCCTACATTTTAACACAACTCTCAACAATATTGTAAAATGGATCTGAATAACAAATGGAAGTGACAAATCTATTTGTAATAAGTAAATATATTCTGGTTATAAAGTTTTTTGATAATGATGGATTGTTCATATTGTTAATATTTTAATCAGAGATTTGGCATTATTTGTTTACGTGAAGACTAATACTAGGATTTAACATTAATATAATATGTATAACAGGAAACGTATTATATATATATATATATATATTATACATATCATATGTATATATTTAACTATTTGGGTCACTGTAACATATACAGGTGAGAAGTTACTCCAGAAAATCTACCTGAAATTCTTAAAGTCTGATATTTTAATCGTTATAAACAGTGATTTTTTTACCAAATTTAAAGAATATATACATGCACTTTTATACAGATATAAACAAGAAGTATCTTATAAAAGTATATGTATTGTTATAATATTTCAGTTTCTTGAAAAAGTAAGAGTCGTTCGACTTCAGTTGAGACGAAATCGCTGTACATTCTACAGAATGTTCCGAGAAACAAAAATATAAAGAGAAATAAATGAGATATAACGAGTTGCATTTCTTACACGACGACCAAACTTTGGCAAATTCTTTATCTAAAGATAACACGCTGTACTCGTATATTATATTAGACAATGAACTAATATTTATAGAGTCCTCTAGAGCCCAAAAGAGTGGACTGACGTTGATCAAATTTAGTAAGTGGGATATTTTGATCATATATCGAGGCGTTTCTCTCTCCCTTTTTCAATAATTCTTAATTTAAAGGTAGCTTAATGTCATCAAACTTCAAAAATCAGATAAATAAATTTTAATGTAGCCTCTGTTCCAAACAATATGTATGGGACATCATATTTCCATAGATTCAGGAATTTTCGATAGAAAAACCAAATAAAAGTGTCAAGCGTGTACTAAACAATACGACATAGGCTAGGGTCAGTTATTTTTATAAAGTCCAAGTCTTTAAGCGACCTAGCGCCAACATATTATAACTTGATGACCCACACATAATATTTACAAAAATACAATTTTTCAACTCTATAGTTTTTTTTTTAACTACCCCAAGGTCTTTTTTTTTGTTACCACTATATTTTTACTATATGTGGCACAATACAAATAATATAAGCGCAAAGTTTTATATTATAAATATACGCGGTTTATCATCTTATCTGTGTAGAAGGATTGCGACTTACATAAACGCGTGTGAAATTATAAAAGTCTAATAAGGACCCTAATAAATAGAAATTAATAAAATATGTAATCCATGTATTGAAATTGCTATTGAATTGTTTGTCTCACAAAAACTGCTTTTATAAGTTATACGCTACGCCTTTCTCACTGTGTGTTTAAATTCGTTCTATTCGTCATACAAAAACCTATATAATTTCGCACTGCAATGAGAGGGGGGGGCATGATATCTGACACTTTAAATATGGCCTAGCTCCAAAATGTTATTTTATTTTGTCTTCAAAACGAACATAAATATTTGTAATCAGAACAACATCTAGTTTTACCTGTTGCCCCATACATAATATTTTTTTTCAACTAGATAGTTTTTGTCCCTAGAGTCATTATTTTTGTTACCGCTATATTTTTTCCTATATGTGCGACAATACAAATCATATAAATAGCAAATAAATAAATATTGAGCTTTACTTGTGAGATAATATTAGATAGAAAAAAAAACTTGAACACAAGGTGTTCCAAAAATTACGTTTACTTAATCAAACTCGTTTCAACGGCAAAGTCGCCATCCTCACTGATACATGAGCTACAATAACTAAACTATAACCGAATAATAATAGTTACAGTTTAGTTATTGTAGCTCATGTATCACTGAGGATGGCGACTTTGTTAAGGAAACGTAATTTTTGTGAGATATTGTGTTCGAGTTTTTTTTCTATTCTATATAAATAGCAAAGTTTGAAATATAAAATACGAGTATAATAGGATTTATTGTCTTGTCTTGTCTACCAGAGAAGCATAGGGCCTATGTAATTATAAGGTTTCTTGGTTTTAGCCACGGGCCTTAAAAATCATCCATAAACAACGTCAATTCTCAAACATTTGGATCTATTCATATTGGCCATATCGATATTTAAAACAGTTTTGAAATGTGAAGATTAATGGGTAAAATCATTGTGTCCAATCACAAGTAAAGGAACATTATAGTTCAGAATTAATTGGCAAAAAATACGCAAATGAATTTAAGCTAAGCAAAATATAATATATAAATATCTTCCAAATTTTAACCAATTTATCTCCCAAATGTTAAATATATACCATAAATTTCTTCATTCGTGTATTAGTAGATATTTTTTTGTGAGAAGGAGACGAAAGTTATTTTTTGTTGATATTCGATTTAGTGGATGGGTTTCTGAGAAAGTAAGTGCAATATGTTCGCACGGTTTATTTTACATTCTCGTTGATGGAAACTAATGATGCAAATAAACTGGTATTTCTAGTACGTACAAAAACACCGATATCTTGTATTAGAGTTTTAAGTAGCATGGGAATTCTAATCCCGATTTAAAGCTCTATTTGATTTGTTTATCATTCAGAACTTTACCTAACATAAACTAACCTATTACAACCTAACCTAACCTAACCTAACCTGTGGTTACTTTCGCAAACATGTCGATTGAAATGGCAAACACAATTTATTACTCATACACTGAAAACATTACATAAAGTTAAAACTCTTTTTATAAGATTTGGCACTTATAATGAAAAATAAGAGTATGATATATTGTAAACAGATTTTGCATTGAATTTCATAAAAAAAAGTCCATTGTTAATTCACTGATGTAAATCGTGCTTGAAGAAGATCGTCTCGGACTTGTTTCTATACTTACAGAACAGCATTGAGACAGAGGTATGCAAGTTCCTCCAGTTTAACAAAAAACCTTGTTGACAAGCAACTTCAACAATGTCAGTATTTGTTATTACTGGCACATACTGGGCTGTACTTGTATAAAGATAAAAGTAAGTTATTTAACAATCCGTGTTAGAAATGAAAAAAATTGTAATATGTACTGTGAATAATAAAATATTTTATGTTGTTTTATGTAGCCAATTTCATCATGCCGAGACTTTAGAGGTATACTATAATATATCTCATAAATTTATCACATTCTAGAGATGTTCATTAAGATATTTTGATTGCTCATAATGATAGCTAAAACTCAAATTAAAGAAACTAACAAATATCAATATTTGCATAACAAAAAATTTGTAATGCTATTTCTACGCAGTATTGGAATAAACTACTCCGAAAATCCACTAAACACGAAATAAATCTACACCTCGAAAATTACCATATTATTAATAAAGTAACAAACGTTAAAGTATTAATGTCATAACAATCATTCACTATTAAGCTTTGATTACAAACAATGAATAACATTCTAAAAGCTGTTCATAAGATATTTAAATTAAATCCTAAAACTAAAAATTTATTTTTTTAGCCTCATGTGTTAAAAATCTAAATAATATTCTTGTTAAGCCAAAACTGCATAAAATGATAAATCAAGTAAACAAAGTATTGGTTTGGGTCGTATAGTAACTATAACCCGCAAAATCCTTCTTTCTCATATTAAAAGTAGTAGGAGTAAAAAAAGTTATCTGAAAACATAGCTCGTTAACCTTCACGGCAAATCTATCCTAAACACTATTGGCCAAACAATAATCCTTAAAAACTAGCATAACAGAACATAATTTTATTATACGTGTTCCCACAATTAAAGAAAATAACCACTTCAATTACATCCTTTAGAAAATCAACATTGTTGTGATCTACTTTCTAATACAAATAAATTGAATTACCAATTAACATTCCAGGCAAAATTTTAGACTGCCTAAATATTAAATGATAAATAAATAAATAATATTATTACTGATTACTATTTTTGTAAAGCTGATTATATAAAACAGTTGATGTTTTAATAAAATGACAAACGTTTTAAAAATAAACAGTTGCTTCAATACCATAAAAACACTAGTGGAAGAGATTCAGATGTTGCCTCAATACCATAGAAACACTAATGGGAGAGATTCAGAGAGTCAGCTTTGTCTCAATACCATAGAAATACTAGTGGGAGTGATTCAGAGAGTTATTATTACCTGAATACCATAGAAACACTAGTGGAAGAGATTCAGAGAGTCATGGTTGTCTCAATACCATAGAAATACTAGTGGGAGTGATTCAGAGAGTTATTATTACCTGAATACCATAGAAACACTAGTGGGAGATATTCAGAGAGTCATGGTTGTCTCAATACCATAGAAATACTAGTGGGAGTGATTCAGAGAGTTATTATTACCTGAATACCATAGAAACACTAGTGGGAGAGATTCAGAGAGTCATGGTTGTCTCAATACCATAGAAATACTAGTGGGAGTGATTCAGAGAGTTATTATTACCTGAATACCATAGAAACACTAGTGGGAGAGATTCAGAGAGTCATGGTTGTCTCAATAACATAGAAACATTAGTGAGATAGATTCAAACGGTTGTCGCTGCCACAATGTCATAGAACCACTAGTGGGAGAGATTCAGAGAGTCATATTTGTCTCAATACCATAGAAATATTAGTTGGAGTGATTCAGAGAGTTTTAATTTACCTGAATACCATAGAAGCACTAGTGGAAGGGATTCAGATGTTGCCTCAATACCATAGAATCACTAGTGGGAGAAATTTAGAGAGTCATCTTTGTCTCAATACCATTACTATTGGGAGTGATTCAGAGAGTCATAATTACCTGAATACCATAGAAACACTAGTGGGTGAGATTCAGAGAGTCATCTGACCTCTATACCATAGAAACACTAGTGGGAGAGATTCAGAGAGTCATCTGACCTCTATACCATAGAAACACTAGTGGGTGAAATTCAGAGACTCCTCGTTCCTTCAATAACATAGAAATACTTGTGGGAGAGATTCAGAAAGTCATAGTTACCTCATTTCCCTAGAAACACTAGAAAACTAGAGAGATAAATTCAGAGTGTCATAATTGACTCTATACCAAAGAAACACTAGTAGGAGAGATTCAAAGAGTCATGGTTGTCTCAATAACATGGAGACATTAGTGAGATAGATTCAAAGGGTAGTCGCTACCACAATGTCATAGAATCACTAGTGGGAGAGATTCCGAGTGTCATTTTTACCTTAATATCACAGAAATATTTAACAAATATAAAAGAGACCAGAAATTATACCTTCTATAATCTTTTTTGCTGTTAAGATAAATCAATGGATAATAGATGAAATAATGTCACTTCTCAGTAATAAGAGGAGATGGATTCTCCAATTTTGTAATTATTCTCCACTGAATCTTGTAATTATTACTACACATTTGTAATAGGTTTAGTGTGCACCATCCTGTCATTATAATCTCTATGTTGTGATTTATATATGTCTTAGTTATGTATATTTTGTTAACTACCCACAACGAAAGAGAAAATTCTGCTGGTTGAAACAAGATTATGATCGCGAAAAGTGTAGATAAAGAAATAATTACAAAAGAAGTTACATGACTCTAAAAAAAGCTTAATGTTATAATTAATTGTAGAAACTATAATAATAATCATATATTTTGAAGTTATGGACCTAGGAAAACGTAAATTAGAATTTACATTTAAATCGAAGTCTAAATCATCCTTTGGCCTTCCATAAAAATACAAACATCAGCGAGTTATGTTTAAATTTGCAAATATTTTACTGTATGAATTTGGAGTTTTAATATGTTTAAATGGCCTGTGTCAATTTACAAAGTGATGTTTTCAGAAATTGGATCGTCAAACATATAACTCAGTTATAATTATGAGTGATTTGTTTTAATAACAATACTTTATAAATATTACATTATCGATTCAAACCCAGTTTTGTGTAAGATATTTACCTATTAAACATATATTATTTTTACTATTGTTAATGAATTTCTGTTATCAACTTTCTGTTAAAAACAAACAGCAATTACAAATAATATATAAATTATTATATGTTATAGTTTTTAGAGTCCCAATATTTGCATCGAAATATCCAACTTTAAAGTAGTACCAACAGACTAAAGTTCCAGGCGTTACTTTAACATAGGTTTTAAAAAACCTATGAAATTTATACCTGCTCTCTTTATTAGCTAAGAGACTTTGAATTTAATTGTGAGCCTAGTTTCTCGGTTTATTACTTAAAGCAAACCTGTTCAGAAGGTCGCCAAGCCGTGCATTTCCCAGCCCAAGTCAGTATGGGAGACTATAACTTTATCTTTACACTAATCTTGGCGCTACGGATTTGCGACTCTTTCAGGTGGAGTCCGCACTTTACCTCTATATTGGCCTCTACAACTATGGAAGAGTTTATCCTTTATCCTACCTCTCTAAGTTTAATAGAGCACATTTGTCTTGCAACATCTGTAACGTCTTTAACAGTTGATTTCAAAGATCTTTTCAATATCAATATAATGCCAGGGCAATATTATAGTGAAAGATATCAATGTACTCGTATTCAATAATTTACACACTTTTTTTAAAGAGCTGAATGGGTTCTAAGATATCTGTGCGCCTCTTCACAATTTTCAAAATCCGCTATGCCACCAAAATGGCAAGTATATTTTGCCTTCAAACAATAATTTACTGTCGTTTATCACGCAATATGAGTGATAGAGAAATTGAAGCAAAGTGTGAGCTAAAGAAAAAAAAACAGAACACGTGGTCGACATCATGAAATTATATAGAATTAAGGGTCTGCAGGAACTCTATGATGAGCGCTTTAATCTAACATGTATCCCATTTTTTCCCCTATTAAAGGAAACAAAAAAAATTGAATCAGACCACTAAAATGTAGCATTGTAATGAAACATTCCCTCAAGTTGTTAATATACAACACTTTGGAAGCTGTAAGGTTACAATTAAGTTTGTTGCATGTAGAAAACTTTTTTAGAAATCGTTATAGGCTATAATAGAAATAAATAAATTGCGGTTATTAGAAATATTTATGGATTTTAATCGATAAACCAGAAGATATTTTGGAGGTTAAATGTAATAACTATTATAATTTTTGTCAATTAATAAAAAAGTAATTGAACGTTATTCGTATCGGATTAAAATTCTAAATGAAGCCAGGGTGCAGCTCTTTAGCGATAGTTCCTTGATTTTGATTTTTTTTGTCAGACCAAATACTCCCTATGTATTTATTGTGAGGTTTCAATAAACAATAAGAGACAGTAATGAGAAATTAGTGGAAATATTAGTTTTATTATCGAGAAAAATGTATACATTTTTTATTGGTTTTGTTATTGTCAAAAAAGGTAAGCCTTTAGTATATTAGGTATAAGGCTCAACATGGTTAACAACATGTAATACATTCAGCCGATCTGATGCCCACATGCGCGCGCATACACAAACATAACCTTAACATAAATTGTCGGGAAGTGTTGATAGAATTATATAATAAAAGTATTTATAAGCGGTTTTTGATAATGCCCCATCCTTAAGAGAGTAATTTTGAAACAAATATTATAAACACATTCCTAAAACAGACTCCAAGTCCATCTTGAGAGTATATTTACTAGGACAGTTCGGTTTTATGTGGAACCTGCAAACTCTTTACAAGTCGAACTGCAAGGATAGGTTGTTCTAATCTTGTAGAATGTCTGTTTCAGGTCATTCAAAGGCAAACACATCTTCATAAATCTTGACCCTTAGTACAAGAGGTGGCTTTAGATAGGTCGATAGATAGAACAGTGATCAATCTGAGGAGTTTTAACAATCAAGGGTCTATCAGTATCGGTTTCATTCATCTTGGTTTAGTTTCAACTAGAAGCCTAACTTCTTTCTACAATCCCGTTACAAAACATGTACTTTGTGGATTACAATCGCGTAAAACATTTTGGACATTGATAATTAAAACTTTGTATACTGTAATAAAGATTGTAAATTATGTTCTCTCTTATGAAGTAAAAAAAAACAACTAATAATTAATAATTGTGAATGAGCTGATGTTGTATAACCCCAATCAAATTATAGTTTGGTTTTTAATGGACAATGTCTAGTAAGTCAGAATCTTTTTTTTCTTATTAACAAAGATAAGCAATAAGAATAAGACAAAAGAATTAAACCATAGGAAATAATAACAGCTGTTATTGTATAACATCAAACAAATTAAGATTACACTCTCTAAGATTTGTGTTTTTAATGAACAATGTCGGTTTAACGTACTTGTTTATTTATAAACTACTGAAGAATGTAAATGATAAAAGTAAGACTTCTGCCTACACTTAAAAAACAAGCAATTAAATATGGTGAATAAAAACCGTTTGTATTGTATAAAATCTAACAAATTAAGGTTAGGTAATACATAATCTATGTTTTTAATAAATAACACCGCTTAACAAACAGTGTCTGTAGGTGTATAGGTCGATTTATAAATATTCGAAGGAAGTTAAATAAATTATATGAATAAGTCTTCTAAATGTGCTTAAAAAAACGAATTAAGAAACAAAACAAATCTACACAAGAAATAAAGTAATGGAACAAAATGATTTTGTTAAATTATTTAGAGAACAAAATATTAAAAAAATCATTGCATACATTAACATTTTTCCATATTCATACTTATAAACAAATTTGTGTAGACGTTAGGGTTACTTTACGTTAGTTAGTGATTAGTTGTTACTAATGTAGGGGGCTAGTAGATAATGCATCAAGTGTGTTCGAACCTGCGGCTAGATAAACGTAGGCCTAAACCAACTGAGCTACACCGCACAACTGTAAGGAAATAAAAAGTAGTCGTCACTATCTCGAAGAAAAATAAAGCATTATCTTTTCTAAGATGAAAATAAGCAACAGTCCATTTTCATATAGGTTGAATATCTTTAAATCTTCACAAGCTGATTTCATTAAATTTTTATGAAAATAAATATTGATAGAAAAATAGCAAACTAGTTCAAAAGTCGCAGTTTAGTTATTGTAGCTCATGTATCACTGAGGATGGCGACTTTGTCGTTAAAACGCGTTTGATTAAGTAAACGTAATTTTTGTAAGATGTGTTCGAGTTTTATTCTATCTATACCTAACCAAAACAATGATTATACCAAATGCTTAAATTAGTATGAATGTAAATGTAGTAGACGTGCAAACAAAATTTGAATCATTATATCAGACTAAATAAAATTAACAATTTAAAGTTGCAGCCAACCATTAAAGTCTATAAACAATTATGATTTACTCGACTGATTGTTTGCCTTCATAGATAACAGTTTCTGAATGGACTTAGTTGGGAGTGGTTTGTTGAATAAATTAGCAAGGAACAGTCCTCCGACCTGCTTGAATTATTCTTCCAGTCTCGTCTCCGCTAGGTGGCGTCCTGCCATTATAATCCTATATTTACCTTATCAAAGCGGTTCTCTTGAAAACTTGTCTTCAGGTAACAGATTTCAGAGAGTTTGATTTTGTCTCTTTCTTCTTTTTTGTTACAAACTCGTAGATTCATGGCCGTAGATAAAACAGGATTTATGTCCGTTTCCTGTTTTTACCCGCTCTGTTCGGCTTTACGCTCTTGTTTCACCTTCGTTTCTCTCGTTTTAGATATTTCTATTCTAATTTCAAAACAAATTGTAATAAAAACACTAGATATCTTCATAAATACCAAACAGTTTATTTAACTTAATTTTATAAAAATAAAACCTACTTTATATGTGTTTAGGTTTATTTGTCAAACTTAAAATAAAGAATTTAAAAAAATTAACAAATCAATCATGGAGATTTATAATACGTAAAAAATATGTGCTTCTATTAATTTATTATAACATCGAATATTCAGAACTCCTGACACTTTTGTTTTCCGTATTAATTAGATAGCTAGCACTTTCCATAAGTTCAATTTATTTCCATTAGTAGGTAATTGTTTTTGGGCTTGAAGTTAAAATGTTCAAAACTTTGATAAATTTTGTACAGCACGCATTGAAACGGGTCTTTTTTTAAAATTTTGGTGAGCTGTATGTTCTATATTTTCTTATTTACTTATTTTTATACATATATAAATACTACAAATAAAACCTATAAACATAATATTTTCCCCACATACTCCTACTTAAAATTCACTGAGAAAAATACAACCTTAAAAGTGTTATCATAGATCGTTGTAGCAAATACTGAAATCTGACTAACAACACATTTGGTTGTCAAAAACACTAATTTAGATTAGTAAAACAAACTACAACTGAGTTAATATTTTGTGTGTCTTAAGTAAACAAGAAATTTGTCTTTGAATACAATATTGAACAAATATGACACACAATTTTTCTCATTCTCACAAACATATAAATAGACTTTATATAACATAACCATAAAGAAATTCGGTGATTGTCTATTGTATCTTTTTTAATGTTTTTTAAAAACCATTAAACATATATGTTGCAATTTATTAATATCCAGAACATAATCAGTACCATCAACAAAACAAAATTTAGGTCAGTGTTAGTTATAAAAACAGCTCAACTTATTTATTCAAGTAAAATTTGAGGTTATGTTTACTTTGTTGTTAAAAATGAATTCTCACAAATATCAGGCAGTTAGAGTATTTAAAACGTGCCTGTACGATAAAATTGTAAAAAAAATAAGTAAATCAACTTATTTCAAACGTACAACTGACATTTTGGAAGAAGAATGTCTAATAGCAACACAGAGCTTATACTTATAACAGCTAGGTTATATTAAGACAACAATTTATCATTACTGCAGTTTAACAGATTTCTGATATCATTCGCGGAGGAGGTAATAGTTTATTTAAGTGTTACTACTAAATAAGTGGATCGTAAGTGGTATTAAATTGATTGTAGTTAATAAATACACATGTACAGTAGCAAAACAGCACGATACTACTTAAGTTATACAATATGCACTACGAGCTAGACAACTACTAAATATTGGTGTTCATAAGTAAAGTAAATGTTTATCTTTATATGTTTGTGTTAATAGGTAGTATGATACAAGTGATATTGCTAAACTGGTATTCTGCAAGAGAAATAGTAATTGGTATAAAACGTTATTAAAATAAACGCTGTAACAGCATTCCATTAAATTTTTAATAAACTCAAAGCCAAAAATGTTTCCATACAACTTAGTCACAGCCTAAAAGTGAGAAAGAAGAAGAAAAAATAATATTGTGCTTTATTACTGAGAAATAATTTGAAATAGAATATTTTGAAAGCTTGTGTCATAAACTTTTTCATTGTATGTGTCATAAACTAAGCGTAACCATGCTTAATTAAAATAGAATTATTTTAAGGTCAAGGTTTATTTTCGTTTTTTGATAATTATTTCTGAATCGTTATTATTCCTTTACTTGAGATTTTGCTCAAAGGTTTAGGTAATTAATCTCGACTTTTCGTGTACGTTTTTAAATGGGCACCTGGTATACTGTACGTACAGGGTTGAGCAATTCTGAAGATTGTTTATCTTAGCTTCCAGTTTACATAGTAAGATGATGTTTTCCCTTGCATTAGATAACTCCATACTAGAGCTAGAGGAGGTACAAGTTACATTAATAAAATAAAATGTTTTTAAACGCTATCAGTTATTTTTACGTTTGAAAATCTTACATATTATTTCGGTTCTTTCTTGTTGCAAATGTGATATGTAGATATGAATTTTGTGTTCCCTTTTATATTTTGTGAAATAATTCAGTCAAGCTTTTGTAAAAACTCACGAAACCAATATTTCACTGATTACTTAATTTATAAGAGAAATTTGTTCTCCATTGAAATCATACAAGTATATTCAAAATGTCAATAAACAATTTTGGTATAAAGCATTGTCTTACCTATCTTATCTATTATCCGGTAAAAGGTTTCCAATTTTCTAAAACTTTTATGAAAATTTCTGTTGTCAAAAAATTTGTTAAATACTTTAAACCAGTAAAATATCATTTTGTATGTTTAAAAACTTAGGCAAATCAGAATTAAACAAATATATTACAAGACAGAATATTAATAATATTCAATCTTTTCATACCACAATATTTAAGTAATCCCTCTGTCATGTCATTTTATTTCTGACAAAAAAAGAAGAAATTAAAATAATAGTACAGTTGATAGAATAAAACTTCAAAAATAATAAGTTTATTTATTCAAACGCGTTTCAACTATTAAGTCGCCATCTTCAGTGATTCACGTGCTACGATAACTAAACTATAACTTAAGTATAAGAAGTTATAATTTAGTTTAGTTCGTGCATCACTGAAGATGGCGACTTTATAGTTGAAACGCGTTTGAATAAATAAACTTAATATTTTTGAGAATTTGTGTTCAAGTTTTATTCTATCTGTTATACAATCTATACAATACAAGCTGTAATATTGTTATTTAACAGTAGGCCTACAGTGTCTATTACATTTCTTAGGGATATTACTGTTACCACTCTATCCTTTCTTCATATTTTTGGGGAAAATCAATTTCATAGTTTAATTTCATAGTTTAATTCCATAATTAAATTGATTGTCCTATTTCATTGTGTAGGTTTTTTTAATTAGGCTATCAGCCAATCCAATATATATCAAAATAAATACAAATTAATACTTTGTTTCATTGTCAGAAAGTAATAAAAGGAATAATAATAATTAATATTCGTTATTGTATAAAATTGGTTTTCTATTTGTTGGTTTTAAATAATTAATTATTTAAACGTTATACGTTTTGTTTTTCCTGTGAAAGTTACATTATTTTGAGCAAAATTTATTTAAATCATTTCCGCCGATTTATGATAAAATAGAAATTGTCTGTGTTATTAAATACACTCACCACGTTATTTATCAAAACGTATAGCATATGTAGTGCATAATAAAAACACAGAAACACTAAAATGTTACCAGTTTTAAACTACCTTAAATTTTAACAACCATTAATTAGTTGTCATTAAAGACCTTGCCAATAACGTATAACAACAATGAATAAATTAGGTCTTGTTTAAATACAAAAGTAATTTTGTCTATATAACTTAATTGTCATTAACTGTTAAACAACTTACAACAATAATTACAGAAATATAAAATACCAACATTACTGCAAAGCTTAGAGTGGGGCGAGTGAACGGTAGCACAAGCAGTTCCAGGTATAAACGGGAGAATGCGCGATGATCACAAAGTAATTGTTTTTTTAAAATAGATATGAAGAGAGAAAATATACTTCTACTGTTTCTATACACGTTCTGTTGCCTACAATTGCAACGCACTTCTGGTTTCTGGAAATAAAGTCAATATAGTATTTGAAGTTTAACTAAACATATAAGTCTTTTGAATAATTCCACTTTAAAAATGAATATGTTTGCAGCATCAATGTTTAATTTATAGAACAATGCATCTGTTAACTTTAGAGTTAGTTCGAAATTAAAAATTAATTGTCAAGAATCGGTTAACAAAGTAAAGAAATATTCAAATCTATATGTAGTCTAATATTTATTGTCCATGAAATAAGATATTGAAGTCGTTCCCACGATAAACCCAAACTCAGAACTATAAAAATATGTACCTAACCTAAAATTTGGCACACATGTTTTAAAATACTGTAACTGGTTGTATTATTCGTCCGATTTTGATCAATTTAGTAGATCTGTAAACAAAATTGAGAAATGTTGCGTATTAAAATTTAATTTGTCATGTTTTACACCAAAATTTAACTTTCTAAAATTATACCAAGATATTAAAATTGTATTCTCATTTAATTGTATTAACTCCAACACTCAAGGATGAATTTTAACAAAGTTAATCCCAAGATTTTAAATTCGGACCTTAGCTTCTCAAAAGTAAAAGTTGAATTTAAAAATTCAATGGGTAAATATGTGACCCCCCCCCTCCTAATTTGATTACTTCAACTATTAAACAAGCATTTTGGGTTAGGTTAAATACAATTAATTGAAAATAGAAGAAATTACTGTTAAATTCATGTCAAACATTATTTTTTTAGCACAAAGATGTGTATTAATTCTTACCTTAATAGGTCATCTTCAGATTTAAAATTTCAGGTCAATAGCTTCATTGTTAATCACATGTAGGCTACAACTCGAATCATAATACATCAATTTTACAGTTGTTTTATGTTTTATAATATGGGTTTGAACTTTGATATTAACGACGAATCCAATGCGTTAAAGTTTTAATATCAAAACCAGTAATATAATTTAAAAATTAAACTAAAAAGTTAAAGTTTTAAAATAAAGATAAACTAAGAATTTAAATTAACTAAAAAAGCCTACTTATAATAATGAAAACCAATAATCTATTGAAACAATACCTTTAATATTTGAAAATATACAGAACAAATAGATACTAATTTAAAAAAAGAAGAAATCAAAATAATACTATAGTGCAGTAGCTGACATGACACAGAACTTCGTAGGCTAAATATCAAGATGAATTTTGGTATCGATAATTGTAATAACAACTCAAACAAATTCTTGGGCCAAAATATAATTTAAAAGCCACATATTGGTTTAAATATCATCTAAATTTATAATAAATAAAATATAGGCCTCTGTTTATGATATTTTTGTGGCTATAACGATGACGTTTAATAAATAAAACCTACAAATTTCAATAACAGAAATAACTGTGAGCCAAGACGGGTTCGTTTTGATTTTTTTTAAAATTCTCACGAATAGTAATTTTATTTTACTTGTGGTTCGTCATATTGGTTTGGGTAGTAAATATTCACATTTTTAATCGAAATAATTTCCGTTGATTTAGATATATTCTATTTCGACAGTATCCATATGATTAAATATCTCTTTTTGCCGATAACTTTCGTACTGACATTGTTGGGTAGGCCTAGATGGCGATCAATAAGTTTTATTTACACCTTTATTTTATAAAAAGTTATCAACATCGTTTCAAAATTTTAATAAAATATATATTTTTAGATTTGGTTTTTTCAAAAATTCTTACGTTAACAACTTTAAAAGGCCACCATTATGAAATTATAAAAATAAAACTTTTGCGTTTGGTACACTTATAAATCTAACATACAAAATACTTAGGCCTATATCAAATTTGAACTAAATATTTTATCTATTTCTGGAGTTACAGTGAGTTTTTGTAAATAAACGAAATGGCGGATTTGCCACTAAACTAAGGTTAATTCGAAAAAAGTTACTGAAGAAATTTGATTTATTATGTTAATGTAGAATCCAATACTGTTTAGCGCGCTAAGGTTTTTTGTGACAATTTGTACATATATATTGCAAATGCTTCGAAATATGGATAATTATATCCACAAAATCGGTTGTATTGAAAAGCAATGTACAGACAACAAACAGACCACTTTAAAATTGAAATCAGGGAACTTTATAACGGTTATTTATGGGAAAAACTTATCAATTTGTATCACGTTTAACTTTATGTAAAATAATAATAGGTAGTTTCACACTACGGTGTCTAGTAACGTATAGATATAATGTCAATAAACTTAAAAAAGCTTTGGAGTAGTTAACGAACATATTTCGATATTATAAACTCTAACTTGATGAAACACTAATACTTTTAAGATCAGAAATAACAGGCCATCAAACTTTGGACTTGTTGATTCTACAATATACTTTTTATGGAATACAAGGTCTGTTAAGATAAACTTCTGGATAGTGTACTGTGGGATTCATGTACCTAAACATCGAGAAAAGTATCCTTCACTTGGAAGTAAATCTGATATTTACTGAAGAAAGTAAAAGCTATACGTGTGCTTAAATTGATTTCAAGAAGGCTTGTATTGAGACAATGAATCTTCAGTGACTTGTTACAGTATTGCCAAGCTGCACTGTAGATGGGAACTAATTCGAAAACTCCACCTGTATTGTAAATACAATAGGGCATACAATAGTTCTAGTTATTTCCAAGAACAATGTTTTTTTAAAGTTCAAAATAGACGGTTACCACTGATCAGGGCCAAATTTAATGATGAGAAGACTTGGTTTTCTTCCAAAAGGTCCATAATTATTATCTATATAATTGTGTTGTTACTATAGAGAAGCATGTTAATCAATGTATTTTGCATTGTGTGATGTATTTGAATCTTTATGATGACAAATAGTTGAAGCGAAAGATATATCTCTAAACTTAGTTGTGTAAAAATACAAATCTTGAAAGGCCATCAACAACTGATCAACAAAATTACATCTCATCCTCAACACAAGAAAAGATATACTAGTATGTACAAGGATAGTTGTATCTAAATAAGAGTCAAGAAAACTCCCAGAAATAAGATAACAATTTGTAAAATGTGTTTATACTGCGATGAAATGGAATCCCAAATTGTTTATGTTTGTAATGTTGTAACTTGTTCCATGTACCTATAAATTGAAATTGATTTTTAATTCGACACTGACACAATAAACATACACACGCGTCCAGGAGCTCAACTATTATAATTTCGGTCCTCTCTGGAGTGGCACCATTTTCCGATAGGTAGATTTTCCAGATGTTGCTTTAGGTATTACAATAGAGTGTTGTTCTTAAAACACAGGCAGTGGAAGCCATAGTCTTTATGCGAATACTAATAGAAAATAACTTATGTTGAGTGTAAAACAGGCCAGATAATTGGTGGTATTTGGTTTAAGAAGAAAAGCAGTGAAGCATAAACAAAGGCTTCAAAACCATATCATCGTTACCGTGTTTGAACTGGAAATACAACAGCGGAGATTTCATATGACGGAACCTTCGGACCTAGTGTTGTAATGCAGGCTTAAGTGGCGGGTTTGTGCAGATCCACTCATTGGAAATGGATCTGATAAAAGAAATGAAATCTGATAGATAAGTTTATTCTTTGTTGTAGATCTCATCAAGAATTTTTTTAAATATAGTTTCCATTCAACACTCACAGAAAACACCTTAGCGTAATGGATGTTCCCTTGAGCGGAAACCATATTTTCCTATTAAAGTTCATCGTGTTGCAGTAGTACCAAGAGACTGAAGCTGTGATCAAATTAATAAAAACTAAGTGACAAAACCGAGATAAGTTTCAAGGGTATAATTCTTTCTTCAGTTTAGGTTCATTGTTAGCTCTAGAACAAAGGGGACACGATGGGAAGGGCTGGCAATCGATATATTTTTCGTCTTAATTCCATCAGGACTTATGATGTACATGTAGAAATGATGTCACAAGATCAAAGCAAAATACAAGTATGTTAAAATTGGCTGTGTATTTATTGAAATAGGAACAGTTCCAGTGTAACGTCCTAAGTAATTGCCTCTCGTCTAAGTATTATGATACGAAAATAATCCCGGATAAAGATGGAACAGAAATAAAAGAGCAAAATGATGTAACGCTCCATGTTATTATATTGCTTAGAAGATCAAGAGAAATAAACATTGATTTTACGTCTAGCAACAATGCAAAAGTTTAATTCCTATATGTAATTAAAAAGTTACGAAGATTGGAATATTCCACTACTTCAAATTAAAGAATTATTCCCCCTCCTATTCATACAAAAATATTGTCAAGATAAAATTTGTGTGTTCTACAATTGATAGTTTATATGTTAATGAATATCTTGTCAGTTACATCAGTTTATCTTCTTTAAATTTCTATTAACTACGCACTTTGAAATTAATTTATTTTATCATCCCTAATTATTTTAATTACATGAAAGTTACTAAACACATTATAATAATATTATGTTAAGGAAAATTTATATTTTTGGAGTAGTTAAGATAAAATTAAAATAGACGCTCAATTCAAGAAATAAAATATTATGTAGACCTAATGTTAAAATCTTTTAATTATACAATCTTTTAAACAATACATGTCACATTTAACTAATTAAGAAGAAGTTTATTCACAGTAGCAGACTTTATTTCAGTAAATTAATATAAAATCCAGTGAAAGTCAAGATGGGACTGTTTGGTATTCAAAAATTAGGAAAACGTAAGAGAAAGACAGGAACATTCAGTTTTGAGTGAAAGTCAAAATGGAACTGTTTGGTATATTGATTAAGAAAAATAAATAAGTGGAATATTCAGGGGTTTTTGAATTTTTAAGGGAAGTTTTAGTGTTAAAAAGATAAAAAGAAATTAAATTGTAAAATTATTGCTAATGCAAGACATAAGGCTATTATAATATTTAACCATAAATAAATACCGAAAGTCAAGCTATTATAACATTATTTAATATAGGCCTATACTTAAACAAAAATATTTGTGTAAACAAAATGTTCATACTTTTAAAATATAAAAAGCCGTCCACTTTTCTAAAATTGGAGGATGCTTTATCAAATAATTTCCCAGTTAATAATTCTATAATTTCTTTAACTAATAGAGTGAAATGAATAATTTAAATGTTTGTATATATTAATTTAAAATGTATATCACGTAGAATAAAAATATATGGCAAAAAAATTGTTTAAAAAAAGAAGTTAGTAATGGGAGCATGAAATTTTGGATTAGATTTACAATGCACTATAAGGTTTTTGTGTATGTGCATGAGTATACATGTGCATAATTAATTTTCCATTTTTATAATGAACCATGGGATATATATGTATATGTTTGAACTATGACAAATAGACTGAAGTAGTGTCAATTTTACAACAATACTCATTATAAAATTTAATTAAAGTCTTATATTATACATAGTCACTTCTACAAGATTTAATTATGAATGGAAAATGTAAACAATGTTGGAGTTGCTGGTAAATGTAGGAATATTGTCTTTGTTGAAATTTATCACGGGAAGGAGTAAAGATCGGAAAGGTGGACCGGAAATTGAATTCTTGTGATCCCCATCCATTTTATCGCTCAAGGAAAATGTTGGGATGAAGCTGAAAATAACAAATGTGGTTTAGAAAGTTGTACTTGTATAACCACACCTGAGTATGGATACAGTCGGAAAACATCTTATAGTTATAGGTAAGACCAATTGTTATGAAAGTGAGACTAAGCGAATTCACCTTATATGCAAACTTATTACAAATAAACGAAGCTGATACATTAAAATTTGTTTTCCTTGATCCAAGTAAAAAAGTTTATATTATTTTCTCAAAATATCTACTCTCCCTAAAATAAAAGACTCTCTCTCTCTTCGATTAAAGACTAAAATAATAACAAGGATACGCTAGGAATGGCGGAAAATTTTAATTAACACAATTGTGTAAATATAGAATATTATAATAATTTATTTGAATACAATTTAGAACAAAGATCTCAAACCACCCCAACTACGCATTCATTATGTTTTGAACACTTTAGGAGTTTACAATTGTTTTTGAAAACATAGTAATTAAGAAAACTTGTGAGCCGAACTGGAATTGACACGAATTCATTTATTAAAAATATTTTTGTTAATAGTTTTTATGACAATTTCAGTAAGACATTAATCATAGTTCATTCACGTATAAAAATTATGGTAAAGTAAAAATAAAATAAAATTCTTGATTATGTAAAGCATTTTAAAAGAAAGATGCAAAAACAGTGCTTTTTTATTTGTAAAGTGTGCAGGAAATTATAAAGTTAATTAATTAATGAAATTTGTATTAACAATTAAACCATAGTTAAAAATTATTGGGATGGATTAGTAACCTCAAAGCGAAAATCGTTAGAGTTTTTATTTATAAAATGTAAAAAAGAAATATAATAATAATTTAGTTATAAATTAAAGTACATAATTGGGTTTATTTAAATTTTGACTCCTAATAATATTTTGAGAACCATAACAAGAATTAAATACATAAAATGACATTTCAACATTTATATACAGTTTATCGTAGTTTTTGTCCTATGTTATGAATATTTACAAATTGTTTAACCCATATTACACCCATTCATATTTCTAACACCACCACACCGATTGACCAGTTGAAGTAATCAGCAAACTATTCGCGGACTTAAAACGCATAAGTTGTTACAGTATCTACGTTGTTACTTGTGTCTGAAAACGCTCGTATTCGTTCTAGTTCTTTATTTTTATTGTGTAATTCTGTATTGTTAACTATAAAACTGTAATTTTGCATGTAATTAAGACAACATGCTGCTTTGAGTTCAGCAGTTTTACAACAACTGTGGAATACTCGTCACTTCTGGACTAATATGCTGAAAGCGTATTCAACGATGTTGCGCTCTGCTTTGGGAAATGGTCTCATTAAATAAGTTTGATGAGCAAAGCTTTCGTCACCCGGTAGTGGCTTCGGAGATAGAATTCGGAGATAGAATATTTTCCTTCAATGTGCTGTTGGCAGAAATTTCAATTTTCAAAATACCACTGTCACTGTGCCTTCCGTAATTTCCAATGTCCACTACCATAAATTTGTAGTATGGAGCAACTATTGCTATTGGAATGTTGAACAGTAATATTTGATCTACTTTTAGCAGGAGAATTCAGTTTAACGTGTTTCCCATCAATGCTTTCTAAACAATTCGAAAACTCTCAATTGGTCTGCAAATACCCTCACAGCTTGCACCTACATTTTCGTTGCGAGTGGAGTCAAATACTGTGGTTGTAGAACATGTCAAATTTCGTACCAGACTTCTTTCACAATTTTGAAACAGTTCTCCTACTCCTAGACGAAATGAAAAAGGAATTATTTGATGAACATCTCCTGTGACCAAATATCTGAAATTAAAGAAAAATGAAATAAAAATTAAAAGCAACAACGAAAAAACAAAGTAAGAGGAAATAGATAATTCACAAAATACTTGTAAAATACCTAAATAACACATTAAAAACCACAATAAATATTCATTCATTAAAATAAACATTCAGATTCGGTAAAAGCAAAATGGAAAAATTTACGGGATTCGAAATGAAGTCCAAAAAGGCTGTTTAAGGTGCCACCGGAGAAGCGAAGAACTACCATAAAAATGGCCGTGGATTAGTCATAATATGGAGTTCTTGGATTATACTCTGCAATCTGGAACTGAAGCATTTCTGAAGATTGAACTTCCCACATTGTTTGCACGAACTGAAATAGTTGAGCTGGGGGAGTAGTTGTGACCAGAATCGCCCCTAGAGAACTCTAAAAATGTTTTGGTCACTTCCTTCTTTTTATACATTCCGAAGGTACTATCACATAGTACCAACGCTCATTCCTCACTTATATCCCACCAACTTCAACGGTCAGCTTCCTAAGTTTAGTAAGAGAGCACTCGGTTTCTACTTCATTGGGGGATGAACATGAAAATTTATCAGTACCTAAACAAGGAAATTGTGCTGTTATTAGTGAGTTTAGTGTTTCTTGAACTACAGACAAAGATTTCACAACTTCCAATAATATCTACCTTACTTTTTGTTTAATTATAAAATAAATATTCATAATAAATTATATTTTGTTTGTAGCTTTTACTTTTTGTTTGATTATAGTATAAATGTTTTATAGTTAATTATATTTTTTATTCTATTTACTTTTTGACTTTAAAATAATAGTTTCATAAGAAATTGTATTTTTGCTTGTACCTATTTCACTTTTTGTTTGTTTACAAAATTAATGTTTTATAATAAATTATTAAGATGAAACAACTTACCTCTTATAGATGGCTAATCTTTCCCTTGTACCAATTGGGTTTCTCCAGTTCGTGTTAGACTCGCTATATTTGTTTGTAGGAGGTCGTCGAATTCCTTAAACTATTCTTGAGACATATGAAAATAGGTAAAAACTCTCTACATGTAGCTGACTCCAGTTATTGTTAAAGGCGGTGGTATCCTCCGTGGGTTCTATCTTTTTGTTGATATCGTGAACCTCTCTGCCTAGTGCAAACTGAAGAAGCAGTGTGTCCTCATCACTAAACATGCTTTATGAGAATTTATTGATTCGTAAAAACTTAGTTCAAGCAGATGGAATAGGACAGTATAGATCTCTTCGCGAGAAAGGAAAACACAGGCCGTCATGGAGTTGTATCCTGTGTGGCGGAGCCAGATCACTGACCGCCACGACGTTGAAGGTATTACTTACCGCCTCGACCGGCCGCTTTCTGTGTGTCCTTCCTAAATGAAACGCAGTATTTAACTTTAAACAATAGTTTAACCGAGAAAGTGTAAGAAGAAAAAACTTAGTTTTGCAACACTTTGTTTCTTAAGTGAAGATATCACTTTCTGATGACAGCATGATGTGAGGGATTACCATATTTTTAAAAAATATAGGGAGATAAGCAAGGAAAATCTCACAATGTTTTACAACAAAATTCAAACTTTATTTACGCTCAGGGCTCACTCTAGTGAGTACGGGCTTAACAATACTGTGAAAACCTAGCTGTATCTTTTTTCTATATCGTCTTGAGGTAAATCCCTCTCTTTCTTATTAGGCCTCTCTTGACTAACTCTTGTTATTTTCTGACCATGACGTTATAAGATTATACGAAGTCTCAGGGTTTTCATTTTCTTCCTTTTTTTATAAGTCGAAGATGACCAAGAGGTTTTGGCCTTTAAACAATATATATTTGCATTATCGGGTTTGTATGATGAAAAGGCTATTATTTCACTTGTAATTCATATAACCACACTATAAACAATATAGATAGTTTATTGTCTCTGGTATAACCTATTAATAATTGATTTTACTTGACAACGTAGATTCAAAATATTACAAGTAACTCCGATAGATTGATTGTGTTAAAACAATATTAATGGCAGTAGTGATAGCATTATTTTTTCTAATTTCGAACCAAATATTACTCCAATCTGCTCAGAATTAACTGGTTAGGATCTTTGCAGCAAATATTTTAAATTCACCCCTTACCATAAATATTCAATGAAATCAATTTCTATTTAAATATTGAAAGGTCCATAAAGTGAAGTGTCACTTGACCAACTTTGCATTCCCTTGAAACTTTCAAAAAGGTTGAACATCCCAATTATAATTTTCTAAAACTAAACTTAAATAATGGCTTCTATATTATGAAAATGAAAGAAAACTAATTTCAAAATCTGTTATGTAAATTAATTAAGATTTTATTTTAATGCAGTTAGACTTTAATGTACTGTCTTCTTACATTGATAGGGAAAATAAAAAATACGGTTTTAAATACATATATTTTAGGTGAATAGAAATTTATAAAAAAGTTGACATCAACTCCCCTTACAAAGAATCGAAATACTCCCTTCACCAATAAAGAGGACTTCTCTATTCAATCATAAAACTAAAAATAAATGACTCAAACCAAAGTCAGTATGTTTAAACATATTTTATTTACAATTAGTAATAACTTCTGAAACGTACTGTATATGTCTAGTCAACCCGGAACTCCAGAACAACTAGTTGACTTCACACGTACTCTACGAACACATACAGGGCGTAAAGAAAGGTTTTATTTGATAAACTGGTTTCAAGGAATAAGTGCCGACAGCGGCGGTATCACAAGACGAAATGATCGAAACTTTGACCTCAAGTAATCAAAGTTTTAAGGTTTTCCCTTACTCCTAGTTTTGCTAAAGATGTTGTATTTTGTTTTTTTCATGGATAAAAAATATTATACATTGAAACAAAAATCAAGCCATGGATTACAATTACAAACTGGAGACATTTTATAGTTTCCGACTGTGGTAAATACGAGTGATTCTTTCTGTGGAAGTTGAGAAACATAATATATAGTCGTTATATCTACCAAAACTTATTTTCTTAACAGTATTATAGAGCGTGGAACTTTCTATTGATCAAGCCATCATATTTCGAAACAAAATAATATTTAAATGATTTACTAATAACAAAAGCCTAGAGTTGCTAATTATTTCTATTAATAAACACAACATTTAAAAGTTTTATTTATATCAAGTATGAATCAATTCAATGTACTGGAGGTGGTTAGAACATAATTCCCTAGGTTTTGTATGAAAAATGAGAATGGCAACAGCGCATGTCTAGTCGGAGGACAGAAGTGGGAGCGATTTGCTTTCTAAGAACCTCTCAACACTAGACAACACAATTGCAAGTTTATTTTTTCTTTGATTGAAATTGTATCAATTCTTGCTACAATTATTTTAATTCATGATTGTCAAATAATACATATTGGTTAAGTTAATAATTCATTGATAACTGCCAAAACATATTAGGCACGGTTCCACATACATAAATACTGTTGAGTAAACAAGCACAACCGTTTTATTTAGTTGTCAATTTACAATTTACATTGAAAATAAGAAGAATTACCATAATATAACGTTTTAAATAACAGCGGTTAAGGTTAGTATTCTATTTTCTTATTTATTATTTGTAATTTTTTTTAAAGTTTCTTACGCTGGTTTTTCTCAAAAAAATTCAACTTTCTCCATAAATTGCTAAAGTCATTTTTGAAATAGAAAATCTTAGATTATTAATAATTATTGTGATTGAAAACTCCCGTTTCAGCACTTTTAGTTGGATAGATTACAATATTTTCCGTCCATTAAGTTTTTAAAGCTATATCTCTGCAAAAAGTTTAAGAGTTGATTTTGACAAAGTAGAAATTTTGTTTTAATATAATCTGTAAATTTGACAATGGTTTCGAATGACATGTTGTGAAAAAATTTTCTGTATGTTTTTTACGTTTTTTTCTGTTAGTTATAGAATATTTATTTTGATTATTACTCTATTATTATCATTACAATTGTATTTGGTCATTATTATTCAATATACGTAAAACGCTAGTCTAATAGATTACGATAAGTAACTTAATAAATAATTCTCTAATAATTTCAGACGTTCCAAATTAAGAGATACTGTTTAAAAGCTTCTTATGTTAGCGATATGGATCGTGTACCATCCCTCAGTGTCGAAGCATATTTATTGAATAAAAACGCGAATACTCAACTCTCTTAGTAGAAAATTCAATCAGCCTTTGTGTATTTTTATTACCTGATTAACATTCTTTATAAAAATCTAATTTTCATTGATAGATCAGCAACAAATAAATGATTTGATGATGACATTGTCGTTAAAATTCAACGATAAATAAACGTTAGTTGTGAAATTTTGTGATCTATTTATATTTCTTAGCCATATAAAAGAGAGTAAATAAAGGACTAAAAAAACAAAATATTTAAAATTATTCGCTGTTCCTGTATCTCTATCCTTTTTTTCTTTAAATTTACTTCAAATTTTAAACTCCTGTATGAAAAACTATCGCAAACAACCAACACTAAATTATAAACTTAAGAAAAATAAAATATAATAATTGATAATTAATTTACTAAAAATTGTAATCATATTAAAAGTTATAGTAAATGACAGAAATTATTGATATTATTTCACAAAAAGATGTCAGTTTTTGTAAAAAATTGATGATCTAAAGTTAGTGGACATAATCGACAAATGTTATTATTTGTCGATTTAATTTTTACAATATCAGGCAATCAGCAAGAATAAACTCAATGTATTTTAATCTGTTTCATTAAAAATAATAGGACGCATTAAAAAAAAATGTCGTTGACAGAGAACATTAAAATATGCCCGACTAAGATGTAGGTAATAAATTTAATTAAAGAAGGACTAGGATTTAGATCATCGTACATCTAGATCATGTCCTTTAGATCATGCCGTATATCTAAATGAAATATGAACGACAAAACACCATGTGCTAACAAATTTTCACGAGGAAAGTTGCTTAAACTTATATTGTAATTTTTTTATAAATCTAAATTATAAAAGTAAATATATTGAGAAACTGGAGACAAGAAGACGCCCGTATCTGGTACATGCACTATGCATACCCAACATATTCAGCTGAATGTACAGATACTGCATGTAATATTTATAAATATATGGTAAATACATGTTATGAATGTTATAACAATGGTTAGGGTCAGAAACACTTGCAGATCTCCTCAGTTTCAGCTCTGAGAAGCACACCTTCAGGAGACATGCTGAGTTACATAGATATTCAGTCAGGATATATAACTCAACTAAAGGATCCCACTAAATATAATAAAACATCACAAAGCAACAAATAAAACACACGACCAATTCTACTCCACGGGTAACAGCTATTGCATTTCATTGGCTGTCCTATACTATTAATCAAATAATATCGGTTTCTTGTTGTACAAATAATAATATATAACTGGTTTAGTTTTATTATTATTTTTTATTTACAATGGCCGTATATTTAATGTATGTCTAGTAAGATTTTAATCAATTTATTTTTAATATTGCTTTTATTCAACCTTAAAAAGAAAAGGTTTTGATTGATATTAAACATTCAATAAAGCTTTGCATGCGGTTGTACCACAGAAACCTGTTTTACATCCTCTGCAAACCTTGTTGAATTAAAAGCAAATGGAACTGTATTAGTGGATAAAAGATATTACAATTAATTTAGAATATGAAAAGATCTCATGGGGGAACTGCAATTATGTTTATAAATGATTAGTCCAATATAACGATCATGATTTGTTTTATCAACTTATATAATTCTTTCAAAAAATATTAGTTTTGTTCGCTTTAATGATTAATCGTTCTTTTATGGTAATTTAAATGTTAATATTTATTAGTATCCTAAATGACATTATTTTACATGGTTTGTGTTGTCATGTGATAACATTCTGACATCTTTAAACATGAGAAAGGAAGACGATTTTCAGCATTTTATGTAAACACAAAAATTTGTTCTGATTACTTTCTATATTCTATTTAGTATGTGGCCGTTCCCGAAGTGACCCAACTTGTCGTCCAGAGAACAATAACTATCTATTAAATACGTCTTACTATTTGGTGTGTTTGATCTATACTAAGCAGTTTTCAAGACTGCCAGTCGATATTAAATAAATGTGCAGAGACACTAGCACAAATGAAATAAATAAGTATTAGTGACAGTGTACTAAATGAATTCGAAATATTCATGAGGTACGTATCACCTCAGTGTATATTGTAAGTTGTACAAAACTCGTAGTATTAAAGTATTGTACCGAAGAGAACGCCTAGGAAAAATACGGAGACATCAACGTCTGAACAGAGAGTCGAATCTTTCTGAACCTATAAGAAGAGAAGACATTTCTCCTCTTTGTACAATTGATCTAATATAGTTACAGGATCTGCACAACGAAGTTTAGGAGGAGCAAGGAGCAAGTTATCTCAGGTGGAACACGGACCAGAACAATTGTTCCACTTAGATCTCTCAGACGTTCGTCACAGAAACATCATAATAAAGCAAAGAAGGACATATTCTTAGCATATTACAACTCACGCAGGCAGTTATTCAACTACCAAGAATCACACAGTTAATATTAGCAACCGCCAGCTTGCAGATTATACCAGACTCTCTGCATCAGGGTATTACCTCCCATCCGGATCACAAATATTATCGCGCAATAAAACTTTGCTATTCTCATAGCTACCAATGTTAAGAGGTTATGATGTATACTCCATGTTAGCAGTGTCCTCCAACTTACCCGTTCTAGATACACACACGAAACAGTATGTGAAGCACAACGTACCGGAGTAGAATGTGTACCGAAGGCTAGTGCCAAACATTGGGTTCAGTTGCTGGAGTGAGTGGGACACATCAACAACTGACAATAAAAAGGAAAACGTTGAAATATAATCAAAAATATATTATGTAATACAACCTTTAAAATACTGTATTTGAAACACGTTAATTAATTATTATTTTACGAAGAGTTAGGCCTATATATTTGTTTCATCCTAAAGGTAGAAATACCATCAAAAATGAACCGTAGTATATATATATGAGCCGACTAGAAGTTCATTTCAGATCTTCCTTAGAAAACCCATGACCATCTTGGAATCACATCTAAAGATTTTACAACCCACGAGGCCCTTCCAAGTTCGATTAATCTCCGTCGAACAAATACTTCATACTTGTACAGAAGAAACTCCACTGCCCATGCTCTGAAGGATCGTAACTGATAAATAGATCCTTCTTCCAGCTACAATAAGTCTTGGGTGATAGTTCTCACTGTACTAGTGGACCTACTGTACGCCGTAAGTACTGCTTGCACTTTATTGTTTCATTTATAAATTTTCAAACATAAAACTCATACAGAATACCATTTCTTTAATTTTTTTCTGTTGATCCATGGTCATGTCAGCTATCACCCTTGTTGAACACTTCTAATAACACTCAACTTATTCACAAAGATTCCTTCATTTTACACCTAGAGTTTATCTTCCATCAGAGTTCCCTTCACAGTTAGGTAAATTAGTATCTGTGCTCTAGGAATGTATTTTTACCCGTATGCTCTCATTATTCAAGGTCAGGGTACAAAACCTTTCTTACTTACTAAACTCATGACAATTTATATGTTTATTTTATTATTTCGTCTGTCTCAGAACTCTCATGAATGTAGGTATATATAGAGATCTGTACAGGCCTATGTTTTTTGTACAAATTTTAAAACAAGAACACTAAAAGTGGCTGCAAGCACCTTAAAATTGTCACATAAAGAGACTGTTTGTTCGAAGGTAGTTCAATCTATACTATACAATTAAATTTATGTTAATAGTAAGAAAAATAGATGGGTTTGATGTTTAGTAGTTTTATGAGAGGGCGTGATTTTATCTCATTAATACTACAAGAGAAGAAATAAATTATACACGTCATAAAAAAAAATGCGTTCAGACTATAAGCGGATAAAAATTGACAGATGATAGATACCAAAATGAATATAAAAATACAGACGAAAATAAATTATGCAGATCCTCACTCGGTTCTAACCTCATACTGTTTTGAGCAGGACGTGAGAAAACTTACGAAATCTAAAATTTGGATAGTCAACCTCAAAAAAATTACATTAAACAAATACTTTTACAATGTTGTTAAAAATTTAATTATGTTCCGAAATCCATCTTTTTAGCTCAACTGCCAATAGGACATGTATGGCATCCTAGACTTTAGGCACATTGTCTGCCAACAAATAAAAAATTCACAGAAATATATTGGCATAGGCTTTCATTTAAAAACGCAAATATCACAAAGACACACTGGATTACTTATTCGTATTAAGAGGGAGACAATATAGAGCCATATTTGTGAGGCATAGGGCCTATTTATAAAAGAGGGAAGCATCATAGAGGTGCATTTGTATAAAGAGGTGGGTATCATGAAGACACATTTGTATAATAAGATAGGTATCACATAGAACCAATATTAAAAAAATCACATTTTTATAAACTTTAAAGTGTCATAGAGGTCCATTTATACAAAGAGGTAGACATCGTAGAGACATAATTTTTAAAAGAGGAAAATATATAATAAAGCCATATTTTTTTATATAAAACAAATATCATTGAGGCACAATTTTATAAGGATGCAGCCATCATAGAGAAATTTGGATTAAGAGTCAGGCATCATAGAGGCAAATTGGTATAAAGAGGCACTATATACAATTCAAATACTTAACCAATTGTATAATGAAACAGACTTCATGTTCGTACACCATGGTATAAAAATTTGACTTCATAATATTACGCACTGGTATAAAGAGTCAGGCTTCTTACTCTTACCATAGATACAAAAAGTTGTGACGCGTTCGGAGGTACGGTCACCTCGGCTGGGATCAGGGATCACCGTGGTTGGGTCTTTGGTTGCGGTTTGAATTCCGAGAGGAACCTCGTTTGTCGCCGGACCTTACCGGATCCTGGAGACCTCGGCATCCAGAAGGGAGTGAAGATCTCTAATCCCCTTTGCAATAGAAACGTGATTCAAGAAGAGGTGTCTGTGATCGTCCCACAGCACGGTATGGCGCCTGCCAACTTCTCTGAACATTGTGGTTTAAAAAAATAAAATGTCATGCTAAAAACATAGATAATGGCGTTTGCGAGGTTATTGGAAAGCCGGTGAACCACTAGCTACTTAAGTAGATTTCGTGGGGAGATACGTTTCAGCGGGTAGGCCTGATTCGACTGCCTATAATATGTGTCCAGTTAATTTCTCATTATTGCTGTTTACCCAAGTGTTGTGCTGGGTCAGACGTGGTCATGGGAATTAGGATCATGTCTGGGAATGGGCAACACGTTTTCCAAAGTAATAGCTGAGATTAGTTTAAAATTACCCCAGACTTCGGCCATTTCCGTACCCTTAGTTTCATACATGCATTAGTATGAAGCTTCATACAATTCAAAGGCCTAAATTTTGATATAAATATTGGAATCATATAGATTAACAATTGTGAACATTGTTATACATATAGGCCTGCCACATTGCTATGAAGAGGCATGGTTATATAAACAAACCTGTCTCAAAGGAGAATTTGAAACCGACATTTCTTCGAAAATCTTAATTTCATTAGATCCGTACTTTCTCTACACAGTAATAATAAATACACCAACAATTAATACAAAAGTGGATCAATTATAAAGTAAACAACGGAGTTGCAATCCCTTGAAATTGCACTAAATCTCATTTGTACTAAAATTATTACAACAATAAGTTAATTAATTGATATTTATGTGATTACTAAGAAACAATCAGATTTGGAAAATGTCACCTCTATATCAAATGCTAAAGATTGAATGAACAATCATTTCATTCATATTGTATTTTATTAGTAGTAACAGAAAACGATATTATATAAATTGTGCAAGTTCAATAAATTCACTCCTACTTATTTTATATAAAACATATTAACTATTTAATAATATTTGATTGCATTTAATTCCTCTAAGGACATAAATCGATGTCTTGATGGTCGTGTTAACGATTTATTCAAAGTTTTTCAGTTAAATTCCTGACCCAAGTGGTTTTATTGCTGGGATTAAGTCAATTTACAGCTTTCTCATGTAACATAAATTAAGTAAGTTTGTTTTTGCAAATCACTTGTTCCAAGTCACTCACCTCGATTCTATTTATTTTGCTCACTAATTGGTCATTAGTTACGTCATCTTAAACTATACTGATTGCCTATTAATAACTGATGTCAATTCAAAGACGATACATATCTCCAACAAAGATTTGTTTTTTGCTGACATCTTGTTGCGTAGTTTAATGAATTAACGACGACAGGATGTTTATCATTTCGAAACACCCGCAAACCTGTAGGCCTACATCAATTATTAATTGTGCATTCAATAGTTTCCATGTTCTGATTTAGCGGTAAAGAAAATTTGTATACAAATACTTAAACGTTGTGGTTCTTAAAAGTATACCAAAATTAAATATTTTGTATTATATTTTTATTATTAAATAACATTCTGTTGGCTTTAAACATCTTGTTATCAACGTACTTCTTAAATAAGTATTTACTTAGGTTTTATAGAACTTCGAACATATGTTTTGTGGATTAATGTCTGCACAGAATAAAAACCATGCGGACTATTTATAAAGGCGTAAATATTAATAAGTTTCTTACATATTTTACCTAAAAGATAGACCGTAATATTGTCATGTATACAGTATTTATTAACCGTATTTAAAAAATGCAAAATTTTGTTTTTTAATCATTATACATCATAAGTGAACATTAATCTTGGTATAATCTAAGGAATATTGATTACTTCAAAGAAAAATGTACTTTAATCTTTCAATTGATATTCAACTGACTGATTGGTACACAACAAACAACTTTTATTATTTTTCATCTGGTTATTAAAAACAATTTTTAAACGTCAATAAATTATAAACAACCGATAAACAACTTAGTTTAATTTAAATAATGCATCTCACTTTTCAATTGTATTACTAAATTTAATATTTTGATAATTTATAGAACAAAAAACTTTAATTAATAAATAAATAACATCTGGTATACTACTTTATTTTCATAATTTTAGTAATAAATATGTTTGATAGATTAAGATAGATTATTAAATATAACATTAAAAATGGTTTTTATTTTTCTACTTCTACTTCCAGTTACCATTTACATTCATCATATCTTGGGCCTACTATCACAAAAAAAAAGTCCAAATATTTTTAACTTCCCATTTTTATCGTCTTGTATTTCTACCTATTTCTAACCTACTGTATCTTCTTTTTGAAGCTTACTTTCATTTTAGTCTATTCATTTGTGTTTTGGTATTTATTCTCTTGGATTCATTTGGAGTATACTTTTGTTGTATACCTTCTTTCATGCGCATAACTCAACCCACACAAACAAATATGCATTTCTATATCGTTTTCAATTTTCTACGGTATTAAATTCTATCATATGTTAATATTTCTGTTTATTATATTAATAGTTCATCTCAAAAATACAAAGAGTATTTCCTCTTTAATAGATAATATCTATTATTTTGTTTTTTCTCGTTATCCAGATTTTAGTAAATATCAGTTTTACACTTCCTTTAAGGTCTGCATCTCTTAAATATAAATTTAATGTTTTTTGTAATTTATCCATTTATTTTATTTCGGAGTTTCTCATTGCCGGTTATAGTAAGCCTGATATACCGGAAATATATAGCTCATTTCGTGGTATGCATTTCATTATTATATTATCATTAAATGTTTCTCTAGTATTAAAGATAATTCTCGTTTCATAGCCTCAAGTGACGTAATTTACGCAATTTTACTTGGATTTAAAGTTCTTATTATTTTTAGATACATATCATTTAATTTGCCTTAGCTTGCTTATATCTTGTTAATCCTTTCTAATAGTTTTACTTTTCACTAATTTCTTACGATAGACATATATTTTCAGCAAACCAGATAATCAGGATTGATAATGTTATTGGATTTATACAGATTTGATTCCAAATTATGTGTAACAGTGGAATAGAAAGGTCGTATTTATGTTTACAAAGCTGTTAATGTCTGTTTTGTGTAATTTACAAGATGTTGGCCTCTAAAAGGAGGACCTCTAACACTGCGGGGAGCTGGTCAATGGTGACAGAAGAATCCGGTAGGCGTGCTGCGTTCTGCAAACTTATTGTTATCACATGTGTCTCTCACTTAACTCATAGACAATGATTAATGACCCAAACAGAGTTATTTGTTTTGGCCCCTGGAGGGTGACTAAGTTCCGTTGCAGTTTTACAGGAATTTCAAAATATAACCTCTAGTGAAGAACATGGAGTGGAACAAGAAACACAAGTACTTCAGACAGTGACAGGTGTACAATAAACATAAATCTGATCAATAATAACAATACTAATAATCCATTTCTATACTTCATCCTACATTATGATACTGCGTATAATATGAACTTTTTTTATATAGAGCAGAAACTAAAAAAATAGGACACTTAAATATACAGTATTTTGCAAAAATTCGAATTCCTTAATATTTAATGAAAAATACAAACTTTACAACAAAATACCCCAACAAGAAAACATTTCACTGACTACGTCATCATTTTCAAACGTTGTGTCACTCCAACAATAAAGTACATTAACAGATGTTATTCATTTATCTCTATTCTTAGTTAGAGCAAAACTTCAGTTCGACCTAATTAAATAAGACTTGCGTAATCATTCTCATGACTTCAATCAATTTTAGTTAAATTTTCGGAAACATAAATCATAGATTTATAACTACTAATTGAAATAATTAAAAAATAATTTTATTAAATGATTGAAATTTAGGCCTACTCATTAAGTGACTGAAAGCAAATAATTATTTTAAAAACATATAATAGTAAGTTAGAAAGTATTCCTAATTATTACAAAATAGTATTAGTATTTTGTGTCAATTGGAAAAAAAGAGAGAAAAATAGATTTGGTAATTTAAAAAAATAATAAACTGATTCACAAAATAGAAAATGGTTGTTCAACGTCATGTAGATGTTGATAGGCTACTAATGTATTAAGAAAAGTGGGTATTATGATTGGCGTATTATTGTCGGTGAATATATTGATCTATAGTTTTAGTGGTTGGATAAGATTCTTCTTATGAAAATATATGTTTTATTAAACGGGAGGGAAACAATAAAAATTGTCTTATGTTGAAATTCTAGCGAAATACGTAATGTTTGTGCATGTTTTTATGGGATGTGATTTTCTCTAAAAGTAAATGATTTTAAACTTTAAAAAAATAATGGAACCCAAGATGTAGATAATATTTCTTTTTTTAACCAAGCGTTGAAAACTAAGAGATTTGTAAAGTAGGAAAAAATTTCTTTCTTTATTTATATGTGTAAAAACAAGATAATACATTATAAATTAATGGATTAAAACTGAGAAATTTAATGTAGAGAAACTACGTCATCCTAAGGAAGACATATATACGGGAGATATATAGGTATTAAACTGTATGGTATTTTACTTTTAAAATTTGTTACGTAAAAGTTTAAATCCCAAGGCATGGCGATGGGTAAGATACCGATGGTTTAATGTCGATTTCTCTAATAATCTAAAGGAAAGCAGACGAGATTTTGATTATGATATCTTGTTAGATTGGAAAGGTTAAAAACGGAATACGCATGCAGAATAATTGTATTGTGATATTCAAATATGTGCGATAATTACGCCAGCAGTAAAACTGGGGAACTTGAAATTAATGATTTTCAAAATAGCAGAATGTTTGTGATACTCAAGAACAGCTATTAAATACTGAAACGTAAGATTTTGATGAAAATGATGAGAATTTGTAAATCAAAATTCTATTGATAGTAATTTGTAGGAAAATAGTTTTTAATAAATCTCCACTACTGGCTATTTCTTCTAATTTTAGTTCGTGTTAGCATATTATGCATATAGGCTTACCTTCATACGTTCATATACACAAATGAAAAGATACCTTTAAGAGAAAATGCAATATATATTTATAAAATATTACAATTTTTAGGTTTAAAATAATGATTTTAAAACTTGAAAGGGCTAAATTTTAAATTTGAAATTTTAAAGGGATAAAACCCAAGGAAAACAAGATGTTTAGGTAAATTAGATTTTTCAAATATACATTTTATTTATTTAAACATAATTTTAAAAATAAAATTTTTGTTTCTAAGTCTACAAACAATCCACTTTAGTTGTACAGAAAATGTTACGTAGATAATCTTTTATGCCTTGATATTTTTTGGTAAAATTAAGAAGAAACGAGATATTTTTCAAAAAATATAAATATTTGTCCCTAAAATAGGGGACGGGGCAAGTTAAATCATGGAGGGATGTGGCGCTGGAGTAGTTAATTACTTTTAATACTCACGACAAAAACTATCTTATAAGAACAAAAACCTTTTCCACAATATTTTTGACCAAATTATACACGATCCGTGTTTTGACTAGGCTATTGGAATGTTTGAATACGAGTCAATAAAGGCAGAGATAAAATCAGATTTAAGAAGTTAAATTTTAATTTTTGTCAAATGAAAAGTTTAAGTTTAGTTTTTGTTTTGATTTTGTCTTTCGAACATTATTAATTTTATTCTTTCTTGCTGAACATTTCGAGAATTTTTTTAATTTAACCCTTAGAATAATTATTAAAATCAATTGTTTTCTCAAAAATTGTATACTCTGTAAATTAATCTTTAAATTATTTAATTTAATAAATGTGAAATTCAAACATTATGAGAGAATGACAAAAACATTATTAGATATATCACAAAAACATGAAATGAAAATGAGAAATCATTACGCTATAATAACATATATGTGAATACATTTCGTGTGGCTAATATGTATATACATTTTAGATATAAGTTTATACTACCTTAGATTCATTCACTTAATTTGCTACCAATAATACTTTACCTTCCTTACGACCTTTTATTACTTAAGCTAACCTTGCTCTAATTAATTACATTAAGTGGAACCTAAAATGTATTTCAGTATAATTCAATTGTTTAGAACCTGGATGTCCTGTCATTTATTAAGCACAAACTGTATCCTCAGGGAATATTTCTTGCCTCTGTTATCTCATCATGTCATCGCTAACGACCTAACGGAGTCCTAATCTATAGGACAACAATCACTTATGTTTCTCTGAAAGTGAATGTGGACATAAAGTTCGTAATTTATTGACGTTACAGTAAAACAGTAATAACTCCTTTGTTTAGAGGAGGGGTGTTTTAAACCCCATGGAGTTAAGGGTAGATGGTATCGTGTCTCTCATCTTTGCACAGGACATGTGTGGCACTAACCAGTTGGTTTGCCTTCTGCGAAACATACATTTTGATATATAACAGCTACCGTGCATTCTATTTCCCATCTGCTCGGCTAACCGAATTATTGGAGGACGATTGTTATAAATTCGTAATCTTTGGCGACATCAGATGACAGAAGCGGAAGTTTGATATTTTCGGATGACAAGGAGCTTTTGAATCATTTCAAAATTCTCTATTTATTTATGACTGCGTCGACAATGGTAATGCAGATTAGTAAATACAAGAAATATTCAAAATTTTGTTAATATGTATTTTTTTTATTGTTTCAATGTGAAGTATTACATAATTTATAGAGTGGACCCACAAATCAAAAATTGTAATAATAATTTTGACAACTGTTGTTTCCAAATCTAGTGTGAACCATATCCAGAGTAAAATATTACAACTTTCTAAATATGGAATATTTAAAATAAATAAATAAAACATTACACACAGTTTCTCATACAGAAAACCAAATAACAATCAGTTATCACAATTTTGATAAAGAAATAGAGTCCAAACAATGGTCAATGTACATTTCAGTATTTTACAAATTACACAAGACCCGTAAATCTTTCTTATTTGTAGTTTGGTACTTTGGTTTTGGAATTTTATTGATGTTTATTGACGTTAATGACGTCAAAGTTTGGTACTTAGGTCTATAAGTTTCACCAAAATGTAATGGAACATTCTTCTTTCTCTGAAGTTCTTTCTCTGATTTTGAACTTTTACTACGACGGTTTATTTTCCTCCTTTTTATACATGTAACGAAATGAAATAATTGGCGAGATTACGTTTTATTTCAGTCCGTAGAAGCTGGATGTTATCAAAATTTAATGCAATTTGAATTTCGCTCTTATTTTAGCTACTCCCAAATTAAGATAACGAAAGAATAGAAAATGACTCAAGATATGGCCAAAGTACGCTCCATAGAGATTTTGAACAAAATCAGTTTAATAGTTTGATCATTGTACTGATGAGGTAACAGACAGATATTATTTCAAAAACCACTTCGTTCTGATTAGGATTTATCAAAACAGATATTTCCACGAAAAACCTAAAATACTATTTTGACTCATCAAAAACTCTCTCTCTCTCTCTCTCTCTCTCTCTCTCTCTCTCTCTCTTTCTCTCTCTCTCTCTCTGAGTTCTGTGTTTTATTTGCCGATTTAAAATTGTGTGGCCAAAAATTAAAATAGAGTAAAAAAAGAAGATATTTAAAAAAGCCGCGTTGGGCACTTTTTGGTAGGGGAAAATCTTATGGGTTCGCGTCACCGACATGCTCATGACTGGCGCAGAAATACTGAAATAAATAAAGAAATACTGACAAACTGAATGATTCATTATTTATTGAACAAACCTATTTAGCATAGAGCAAAAACTACTGAAGACAATGATTTGCAAATTTGATAGATACTCACTAAGAAAGTATTTTGCGAAATGTTACTTTTAAGAGGATAGAAAATTAGTTTTAAAATTGTTGATTTTAATTACCATAGCAATCATTTGCATAAAATAATAGATAAAACAGTTGATTGAGTTCATCAGTATCAATAATGAAATTATTCTGATTATTTTAGGTTATGCTTAGCCTGGACTAATATTATAAATAATTTGTAATTACCATAGCAATCATTTGCATAATCCTAGCCTGGACTAATATTAAAAATAATTTGTAACTACGATAGTAACCATTTGCATGAAATAACAGTAAAACAGCTGATTGAGTTCATCATCATCATCAATAATAATTTAATTATTCTGATAATTTAGGTTATACCAAGTCTGGACTAATTCAATTTTGTTCAAGATTTCTTTCAAACGCATGAATTTCGTTGTTATAAAGTTCTTTCATAAGGGAAAAAAATTATATATTTAAATTATAAATATGGCTATTGATTATTCGTAATTCCAATTATTGGGGAAGGGTGTTGTCATATTTGTTACATGATTGTATTACATTACAATCATTTCTGGAATAGATTTTCTGCGTTTTCTGAAAATAATAACGGTGATAATTATTAAGACTCCAATAGTTATTTACACTGACATGTCCCGGCATTCAACTTATAATTAAGTCCATCAGGTTTGTGTAATTAGTTCAACACAAAGATAGGTTAGACCTAGCCTAGACCAGTGTGACACATAGCAACCAGTATAATAATACACATTTAAAACAGCAGGATGATCAGCTTTAATTGTTCAACACAAAGCTAGGTTAGGCCTAGCCTAGATCAACGGGTAACATTTTCACTTCTATCTGCAGTCCCTATAACTGCCAATTTCTTTAATATAGACTTTTAAAAGGTTTGACAAAAATTATAGAGATTTAAAGAAGAACTGGACATATTTATTGGTTTATGAACTAAATACAGGTTGATTTGGAAACAGCTTGAGTGGTAGTAATGGATTAGATGGAAAGCAATGAATTCTAAATAAAGAACATAAATAAATCTTAGTTTTGACATTATATCTTTCTATCTTTTTTAAGCAGTGAATTCGAAATTGTTACAAATAAATCTCATTAAACATTGGAGCTGAAGTACAGTAAAGGAAATAAGAAAAATAGGCCCTAGATTGTTCTGGGTAGACCCAGGTGTGAGACAAAGTTAAGGACATCGTACTTATGAGAATTGGATTCGCAGAGAAACATTGATCTGGAATGAAACGACGAAGGCTCTTTAATATCTCAAGAGTTTGGATGGGTTAAACAATTAAAAGTTACGTATGTTTACGTATAGAAAATCGTGATCCAAAGGTGGGTAAACGAAGCAAAACATTGTCACGATATCAGTAGAAGTCAACTGTATTCCCTGAATATCTTGACCCTACATGGTGTAATATTTGATATTTGATGGCGTAAGTATGCACTTGCATTGATGAGTGGAATGTTTCAGTTTGTAAGTGACTAATTTTAGAGAGGCTAACAGGCATCACTCAAGATCTAACGGTTTTGTTGTGAAAAGGAACACAACTGTAATAACGTCTCCTAGGATACGATCATATCAGCTTATATTTCAGAATCAATTAAATCCCCTTTCTCTTAATTACCTGAATAACCACGAACTACCGTGGACGCAATATACGAATTAAAAAGTCAACATTTCAGCGTAAAATATTCAATTTAATCCAAATAAATAAATCAAATCAATCACATTCGACTGGAATATTCATATTAGTGAATTAATTAAATATCGTTTCCGGCTGGCATATATCGCATGTCACTCTAGACGTATGGAAAACTGTCAAAATATGCGCAGCTGCAAGGTGACAGGTCGGATCTATTAATCGTGCATAATCGATAGCTATTCATTTATCACAACTTCAAGGAAACGTGACGCCCGATCCTCAATATTTAATAAGTCACACGACCAGAGTTGTTGAATGTTTAACGTAAAAAAACCTGCTGCTCGTTGTCTGATTGTCAGCAGTGAAATTAATGGTGTGCAACATTTTACACAGTATTAACAATTTAAAATGGCAATTCCATTTGACATCAGTTTGGTTAAAAAAACCACAAGTTGTATGATTTTTGCAACTTGTTATAAATTTACAAATCAAAATGATCAAATTTAATAATATATAAACATTAAACAAAATATTTGCCTATGAACTGTTCACTAATTCAAATCGGAAATCAATAATTCGTAAACTTTGTTTAAACGTTCATCCACACACTTCTCAAATCAAATCCTGACGACCAAAGGTTTGGTAAAAAACTCTCTGGATACTCAAAGTCTATGATCCTTTATTTAGAAAATTTAAACGAACTATGGATACCAGGGTGTGAACTTACGTCCTATTAAGTTATTTAAAAATGTAAAATTGTAAAAATGTGGTTTTACATGGTATTATATAACAGAAAATTAAGTATTGGTGGTTATTTATAAAATAGCAAAATTAATTCTGGCTGTTTTTGTTATATTTTTACCACACTATCGTGGAATTGTTGAACCCACGCCCGCGAGTGAAATATGTGTGCATGAGAAGAGAAAGAAAGAATCGATTTTGAAATTTAAAATAATTTGTTTATTTTTTCGAAACTTGTTTAAATTACAACACAGCACATATATACAATGTTTTTGTTTTTAAACAACTAGAATCCCAGTTCAACACTTCATCAGTCAAATCAAAGTAGGCTTACTATTAACAAATGTATAGGATGGATATTCTTGCAACTGCCATCACCTTCAACTCCCAAGACCATGATACAGTATCTTCACCGATCCTACCAATTAAAGTAATATGGCCTATTTTTGGATTCACTTTTAACTATAATTTGTATATTGGTATATTTATAAAATACAACAATACCTCATTTTGTGTAGATTTAAAGTCCTCATTCGTTGATACCCGATTGAGTTTTCTATGGTAAAAAATAAAAGAATCATAACTAAAAAAATATATCGTTTAAAACATAACTTAAATAATAGAAAAAAATATCAATACTAATCCTTAGATTATAATAATCCTTTGTTTAATATTAATCCTTCATTTAATTATAGTTGTTTGATTATAACAATCATTCGTTTAATACTAATACTTTATTATAATAATCCTTCGTTTAGTTTTAATCCTTTTATAATAATAATCCTTCGTTTAGTACTAATACTTGATTATAATAATCCTTCCTTAATAGTCTACTATTACTTTATTATAATGATCCTTCTTTTAATTCTAATCCTTTTATTACTATAATCCTTCTTTTAGTACTAATACTTGATTATAATAATCTTTCGTTTAATTCTAATCCTTTTATTATAATAACCCTTAGTCTAGTACTAATACTTGATTATAATATCCTCCGTTTAATTCTAATTGTTTGAATATAATAATCCTTCGTTTAATACTGAAGCCAATGGAAGCAAAAGTTAAATGACAAATGAAAATTATAGGATTGAAATTTGGTTAGCTCAATCACTTACAAAACTAGGGCAATTTTGGAATTAGTATTGCCAACTTTACAGATGCTCAGAAAATTAAGATTTTGGTGTAGCCTAGTAGGTTACAATAAAATATATTGGCACTTACTCAGAGTAACACTGGTATCACAGTGGTTGGGCACTGAAATACTCCGTGGTAAAGATACCTTCTAGCCATAAAATTATATTCAAATTGACAAAAATATGTTTTTTACTATGATTCCAGGGTATGGATACATAAGGCCTTTAGTTGCCGATCTAATTTTGTCTATCCGGTCAGTAAGTTATGTAAATAAAGCTACAGAAGCACGATTAAAACTTGTTTCAGGTTCACCACACCCTTTTTAAGAAATAATTATTCGCATAATTTAAATCATGTAAGAATCGTATCCGAAGCGTTGCGTGCGCTGGCACCGGACGACAAAACGAACGCCCCAGAACAAAGATGAAATCGTTGCCAAAAAATAAAGTTATTATAAGTTGGCAACAAGAGGTTGAGCGAGATGTTGAGCTCCTGGGCTTAATTGTCGCAAAACACAAAAGATGGCGTGTTGTTGGTGAATGTGGGTGGTACAGAGGCCTGCCGGAGGTCGAAGCCAGGATCTTCACAGTGGGAGACCAAACCTTGTGACAAATCATTTAGCACGAGCATTCGTCAATACGGACATTGGACACGGACACCCAGCACGACAACAAAATGGATAGTTGCCAATAGATAACCTCGAACTGAAGGAAACAAGAGTAATTCCACACGACTCCGGATTGACCTCAGAGCATGGATGGTTCTGCATACATTACCAAAGGAAAAATTCAAGTTAGGTACTGAAGAGGTTCAAGAGGGATGAGTAATATGATAGAATCCAGCTGAAAATAGGATTATCTAAATGTCACTACTGAATTTATAAACGTGTGGATAGTGAGAATAATCGATATCATTCAAAAATTGTAGAACACGTTGTATCTAAATGTAATGTTAAATGTTTTATCAATGTCTTTCACCCCTTTCAGTCTTTATATTGAATTAAATTTCTGTTGTTACAAGCTAGCGTTTAAATTACTCAGATGATTTAGAATTCAATTGAACTATAGAACTAAATACGGTTTATTTTTTACAATTACATAACAGTTTTAATGTTTAAGGTTTAAGGAGTCATCAAGCAAGTTGTGCATTACTTAACTAATCTGGAATCGTAAATTATTTTTCAAGTCGGCTCTAAACATTTTTTTTATCTATCCCTTAAAATTACAAAGAATTTTTAGGGGATATATATATCTACATATATATCAATACCTACATATACCCCTATATATATCAAGAATATTACAGGTTACATTTAGTAAACTATAGAATTAACTCTAGGGATGGGACCAGGTTAAATTGAAACTGGGAAGCAGAATAACCAAAACTACCAGAATTTTGTACAAAAATCACTTCCTTATTCAAATGATATATAATTAATAAATTTAACCCTAAATTCCTAGGCCTTAAACCCCATTTCATTTCAACAGACTTAGAACGTTGAGAAGATATTATGTTGTCTATGGACAGACAACAAGTAGCCTTTAGACATTTCTTCCTAAAATGTTACCATTGTAATTGCCTTGTTTTACTATTTGTCAGCTCTGCAGGTGCTCTGGTTTTGTAGCAGACATTTCATAGAATTGACTCGTTGCAGCACAAGACCACTAAATTAAACGTGTCACAAAACAACACAAAAGAGGTGTTTTCAGTATTTTTCACAATACAATTGTTACGGCTGTGAGAAATGGTTAACCAAACCTCCTCGGCAATAGTCTTAAAAACCCCAAAACCTGTGTTACATTCTTGGAAAACCGTAACACTAGGGGTACACTGCGGGGTAGGCCTAGTTTATAAGTCACAGATATAGCCTATGAAACAAAAACGTTGAAGTTTATGCTTTTCCATTTATAATAAACTTATATGGTATCCATCATGGACTAACAGAACTTATTACCAGTCTGCAATCAAAAATCAGTAATATTGGTATTAAGTCAATTTTTCTGATTTTAAAAAAATATTTAGATTTTTCCGCTTATACGTTTTTACTAGCAAGTATTAAATTTACAATAATATTTCAAGTGAAAAATATACGACATGAGAAGTCTACGCCCTGTACTGGGAAGCGACTAGGATAGCTCAGTTGGTAGAGCATTGGCGCGTAACGCCCAAGGTCCTGGGTTCGATTCCCAGTCTAGGTCGTATATTTTTCACTTGAAATATTATTGTAAATTCAATTTTTCTGTTTGATTTCTCGTGGGAACCAGTAAACTAGTCACTAGGTCTATTTTTTTCTATACTATTTTTCCTTCTGTTCTTTTCTTATTTTTTGGTTACTACCGGTTCGTGGAATTATCATTTCTTATATCCGTTTTTAGGATGCAGCTCTCCTTTAATTTTTCGACTGTGCTACCTAGACATTCATGTGAATCATTTTCTTATGTTGTTAGTTATACACTAGTATTCTCTATGATAGTGAGGTTGTACTTCGGAGACAGTTTTAGAAAATAAGGTTATTAACGAAGATAATTCCATAACACCAGGAGTGTGGTGTAAATTTTGAATATAATTAAACTAATTCATTACTTGGAGTAACCTTGTTAGTATTTGTTGCCAGAATAACATAGTCTGAAATTGGATTACGAACATTGTAAAATGACCTTAATATTTCTTATATGATGTTAACGTAATGGAGGAGTAAAATTATAATTTATTTTAATCACTAAGATATTTAAAGATTATGGAAATAAAGCAACAATTGAGACCATTTATTTAAAATTTTAGCCACGAGACGAGACTTTTAATGAGATTCGAAACTAAGATGAGACTATGGACGCCGAGACCGAGGCCAAGGCTCGACATTTGAAAACGAGACGAGATTGTCTCGGTCTCGTACATCATTCACTTGATTAACAAAGTAACTCCTAAACTCATCTTTTATATTAATTTCATAATCGGAACAAGTAAGTTATAATTAAATTGTACTTCCATATTGAAAAATGTAAAAGAAAGAACATTTTATAGACAACACATAAAATATATCGTAAACGTGTTTCATTTTAATGAATGACGTGTCAACTAAAAATAAATGGTTTCGTATCTTGTTTATTCAGCGGTTCAATTATTGCTGTACAAAATGTTCTGGTAGTAAGTATCAAAAAGTCACTATAGATAGGAAACAATGTTCAATAAATTAGATATAAAAGCAAATTGATGTTTGAGTGGTATCCAGGAATTTGTGGCAAATCCAGTTGCTAAAGTGGAATAATAAAATGATGGAGTCGATCAACTTCGGTATTATCTTGGCGATTGCTGTAAACAAGGAGTCTGTTTTGTTGACAATTGCTATAAAAGTGTTTCGATATGAAGTTGGTAATAGTAACGCTTGTCCTACAACAATTGTTATCGAATTCTAGGGGGCGGCGCCCAGCTGTCGGACAAAACCTGATGTCGAAACAAAAAGCGAAGAACTCGGTCCCGGTGTGGGCGAGAGACGGCCTAGCTTTAATTGATGTGTTCTTCTTTGTTTTGGTTAATTCTAACACGGTTTCACCATTAGGCCGGCCAGACAAATGAATGAAGTGACACACTCCCCCCTTCCCCTTCCCGTCCCTCACTGTTATTGATCACCTACACTACGGCAAACAATTCAAAATTAAACTATAAGATTTCGGTACAAGCGTCTCCAACAAAATCTGGTTTTCAACACGTCAGACGGTCTGCGAGAACGACTTTAGTGGCGGCAAGGTTTATAGTCATGGGATACGCATTAACGGTTTAATTTTATTACCTTTACATCATAAACTTTATCAAATTTCAACGTAAATCGTTATCTTTCTTTAGATTAAAATGCCATAAATTAATGAGTACGTTAGAGTGAAATGATGGGAAAGTAATTAGTGAGGCAGTAAAATTAGGTTATATTGGTTAACCTTGAAATGGGTAACCTGTTCAGTTTATGGAGTGAGAAAGTGTATTTAAATTTATCTCGTATTGTTCTGCTATTGAATGTACGTTAAATTATTGTAAATAAATTGTGCACAAACTTTCTTACACAAACATATACAAAATCAAATACTAATTAAATGCAGTAGTCGCCATCTCTACAAGAGTGCATATTCGTAATTTGTAGTTTAAAAAGAGAAAAAGAACCATGGAGCCTTAGTAAACGTTTAAAATATCTAAAAATTGACGCAAGCTATTTCGATTAAATTTTGGTAACATGTGAAAACTTAAAACGCAAAGTAATGTGTTAAACCAAAAATATTAAAAAATAATTTCAAATAATAATACAATATATATATATATATAATCAAACGTGAAGGATAGCACAGCACTTATGGTTCATTTCCATTTTTTTTCATTTCAACCCAACGGAAATTTTGTGTGGTGATAGCGAAAATACGATTTGTCTGGATTCTTTAATAAATAAATGTTGAACTTGACTTGTGAGATAATATTACATAGAATAAAACTCGAACACAAGTTCTTACAAAAAATTACGTTTACTTAATCAAACGCGTTTCAACGACAATGTCGCCATCCTCAGTGATACAGGAGCTACTAGATTATAACTCATGGATTCTTTAAAATTATATTTTAGCAATATTTGATTAATATTGTTAGATCTAACTTTCAGGAAAGAATAATATTGAATTTTTGTGAATTAACCCCAAAATCTGAGTTTCAAAATAAAGAAAAAACGAAAAAGTCTCATTGTTGGACACTACACGGAGTACAGTCAAACATGATTTCTTTTTCCTCCATGACAAACCGTTCTTCATATTAGGTATATGTGATCAAGTTAAATGAATAGATGACATTTTCTACTTTAAAAAAAAAATCAGAATTTTAATAAATCAACTGTAATTATTGCATATCATAATTCAAATAAAGCGTACGCCTATAGCTTTGTAAAAATAACAGTAGTAGGGGTGTGAATGAAACTTGACGTCAGCACCAAGTGGGTAGCGTACTGCTAGCAGTTTTTGGGTTTCCTTAACTATCTAGGAAAAGACATTCTTAAGTCTCTTTTTCAGAGACTAGGTAATTACCTCCAATTACCGAGTACATCAACTCAAACGTCTGGTGTTTACACAATCACCATGAGAATTACCAGAAGCATGATGAAAAGGTTGACGATTAGTTTAGAATGTCGCCATAGGAGCATATTTGGACCTTTTATTTTCTTTAAGATTATCAACTTCCAACGGCACTGTGACAATGTTCTGTATCTTTTTATTGTACAATTGATAGACAATGAAATCGTTAATACCTACTTTCAGCAGAATTTACTACTATTCATAATGTTTATATGTATGACGACTTATTTGCCGACAGAATCATCTAAGGATCTTTTCCCGCCCGATTTATTCTCTTGGGTGCGATGAAACACTTAGTGTGTTCCAACAATACCCACACAATTGATGATTTAAGGAGGACCATCAAAGGATACTTTTGGAAAATAAATCCTGCTTCACTGAACACGGTCTTTGAGAACAGAGTTTGACGTATCAAGACATGTCTGAAGACTAGCGGTGATCACTTTCAACATTGTTTGGTATCTACGTCATCATAGTAAGTGATTTTAATTAGTTTTATATTAACGCACAAAAGACGTTTTGATCACGTTGCATATTTTATGAGAATATTTTTTTAAATTTTCTTGCTGGCCGTGGTCAAATACGTGATCATGAGAACAGGCAAGAATGGTGATATTCTCTTGCTCTGTCATGAATTTAATATTTTTTCAATAATTACGATGTGAGAAATTCGTAACCGTTTAATAAAATAGGAACTCTTGAGACATTACTATGTTGGTCTTTGTATCAACCTATTGTTATGCTATATTGAACTTTTATCCATACGATAGACAACAATTGACGTGCAATTTATTTGTTTTTTTAAATTATTCATCCCCGACAGGACTGACATTAGTTTGCTTTTTTTTTAGGGAGTAAGAGATATCGATTGGTGGTTAAATAAAAAAAGTGGTCACAAAATTTAGAGTAAGTGAAAACTGTATTTAAAAGAGTAGTTTAGTCGACAGCAATGTCAAAAGTTGCTATCGAAATGTTTTTTTAAGGGAGAACAGAGTGGAATTAAACGGAAAAAAATTCTGAAGAGATATATCTGGTTGAAAGAAATCCGGTGAAACCCTCAGGTTAGGTTTACATTTTGGAAATTTTTTCTAATTTTCTAATTATTTTGACACGGAAACTGATCCTTATTTGTAGAGAGGGGAGTGATCCAGCTGGTTACCTTGTTGGTTATTGAAGTTTACATGAGTTTGAGAATTTGGGAAATTACCGTGTGAAGTTAAAAAATGGGTAGTGGTAATTTTATTGATGTGGTAAATAAGGGAAAAATAGTGATGGAGGACCCGAATGACGAATGCGACCTTTCTGATTCCATTGATAGTGACTTACAATTACTGTGAGATTTGGTAGTTGAATTACTCACAGTTCTCTTTGTACCGATAGCTCTATTTTGGATACCGGATCGCATTCTCTTACTTTATAGAATAGGAGCTTAATCATGTCTATCGTGTTTGCTACAATTGTGATCAGTGGCTCATAAACAGTTGGTATTAAAACAAATTAAGTTATAATCTACTAAACGTTTATTTGGAGAAAAACCTAGATGTTGTTTTTATACTAAATGTCCAAATGTAGGACATTTATTTTAAATACAACATCAAAGCTTTACTTCTCTAAAACTTTCAGTAGATTATGGATCATTGGCATTTTCATCGGATTTAATTTCCAGCTTCGGTCAATATCTGAAGATCTTTTCTTCCTCTTCATTATTAAAACATTTTTTAAATAATTATTACATATTGTAGGAATCCTTTCATCGATAAAAAGTTTTTTGGGTTTATGCCCAAAGAACAAGGATTTTATGTTTTTTGCAAAAAATTGATTCATTTGAACCACAAAAAGTACAAAGGTGGAGATGTTAATTTTTCTTTGTATATTCTTTTAAATATCCAGCTCTTGATCGATCAAACTTCTATTTAATCTGATTTAACCCCACCCCACCCCTTCAGTAGATCAACTGTTTTAACGTTAAGCCTGGCAATGAACTTAACCTAATAGGATTTAAGCGAATTCTAAAACTCACCATAATACTATTCAACAATTCTTCTGTATAATTAGAATCATTAGTGGAAAATTAAAGAATAACGTTAATTGAATTTCCAACATAGCTGCCGAGTTGGGAAACGTAGCTAAATTTTGGCTTTGTATGCAAATAGTAAAGTATCTATCTTGTCCACTGGGCCAGGCCTCCAGAATCCGTTACGGTGAGCCTTACTAGTGTGTGTTTTAGTATACTTATAGTGTACAAAGGAGCCACTAGTGTTTTCCCATCTCATCTGAGAAGCATTTTCCAGAGACAACCGTATGATAGTGAATACAAATGTAGTAAGTTTTGTAATAAGAGCGAGATTAAAAAATCTGATTTGTAAAAGTGATACGTAAAGGTAAACCTTCAGTCATATCGTGGAGAAATCCAGGTTATTTGGAGGAGGCTAGTTAGGAACGTTCGAGGTGAAACGAGGAAGGTGAAGAAGGTTGTTACCTTAAAAATACATTGTTAGTGAATTTACTGGGGAACTACACAAGCCATGGAACATCTTTAGCGCTACCTACTCAAAACAGAGATGAAACAGAGCTTATGATAATAGAACATTGTGTTAGTGACGGCACCCATCGAAATTCGGTTTCCACCATTCCCTTTCTTTTTTTTATAGACATTTAAAAATTAAGTATATTCGACGATGTTTTGAGCTAGTACCTAACCCCACCTCCACTGTACTAGAAAATTTCAAATGAACTAAAATATTTTTTATATCTAATCGAAAAATATTGCAAAAGTGTTAGCATACATTTTTTGACTGGAGCCTTTATTCAAATTAAATTTCCACCGATGTGTTTTTTTTTTTTAATAAACTTTAAATATGAGACCACACTCTATCATATTCTAAGTTTGAAAATATTAACCTAATACCCACATTCTTTCCCCAAAATGAGCATATTCACTAAACCACCCCTATAACTGTACAGCTTTTCATAAAAAATATCAAACTCAAATAGAATTGTGATATCCCGACAGAAAAATAAATGGGTGTGAATGGGATTTTTGGTTTACTCTGTATATGTGAAAATTACATATATTAATTACAAGGAATTGTACAAAGTAATTGGAGTCCTCTATAAATTGCATGTGTAACGTACATTTTAACCAATTTATTGTAAAATATTGATCATTGCCTATTGTTTTCGAAAAGCAAATATTTAACGAATTCAAAATTTTAGACATTTACATTTTCAATTGGCTCTTAGTTACACCATATTATAAAAATAAAAATAATTTTAAATTGTAAACTTTGTAACAATATATAACTAACAAAAATAACGAAATTATAACAATAAAGACAGAAAAAGTCTGAAATTCATCTTGCAATGCTACTACATATTTATTTTTATCTCAACTATTTATTATGTTTATGTGCGTTTATTTGAGAGTAGAGATTATATTCTGCAAAATAGTTAGGTGATATAGTTAAAGATATGCAATTTCAGCCGTTTAGACATTTTTCATAGCTCATAATGATATAAACAAATAAATTAAATAGTATTTGAAAAAAACATAAACCCAAAGCAAAAAGTCATTTTTGTGTGCCTAAGAGACCTAGCGATTCCTTGGAATTTCCGGTTGTCATCTAAACCAGGTGAAAAGCCTTGACCATACTTCTTTTTCAATCTAAATCTCGAGCATAAAGTTAAAGTAGTTATAGTAGAAGATACCATCCTCATCAATGAGTGGTAGAAAGTAGAGTTAAAGCCCTGACCTAGTAACTAGTTTGACTTCCTTTGGAGACGAGTCAGAACTTACGCGTTACGCGTAGCGAGTAATAAATGCAATAAACCGACAATGCAATTTATATATATAGTAAAAAATATCTGCATCTGTTTCTGAGGTGGATAGGCATTAATAACAATAGCCAATGCAATCTAAAACACGGAACACCCCAGTTGTAACAGCTAGTACATTACTTGTCGGATCAGATATTGTATAAAACTATTAACATATTCAATTTGTAGGATGATATAATTACATAGGTTTAAAGTAAAATATAAAGGGAACATAAACGTAACAAAATTATCTATTATATTTGCAATAATTTTTAATGACGGCGAAAATAACTTCCTACCAAATCCTTTTAATTACATTTGGTTGTGTACAAAATTGACAAAGTAGAGAAATATCATTGCAAGCGACCCGACTTTACGACTCGTTTTATGGCAACGGATGATGGGTCTTGTGTTAAACACGGAACGAATAAAAATCGGCCGCTCATTAAACACAATATAAAAGTACCACCACTAATGGACAGTTATATTTTTGTATTTGTTGATACTTTATTAAAACAGATGCTGGCTTGTTTTATGTGTTATTGTGAAGAGGAGTTACCAATGGCCTCATAAATATCACAACACAATAGTACACACCTTCCTATATTTACACCTTGTCTAGAAACTTATGTGTTTTATTAAAAACGCCTAACAAATTACTGGTTTTCTTTGTTGACTTTTTAGTATAAAGCTATAAAGAAACTCATGGGGTGCATATATCATTTTTATAATATGTTAGCAAACCGTCCCCCCCCCTCGGTTGTAAAGACATTCATGACAAATTTCTAGCAGTGATGGTAAAAATGAAGACGAGTTTATGCAAATTAGGTTCTCCATTCATCTACTATAAAAACAGACTGTCCTCTCTTTCCTGCGCGCGTGCTTGTGGTTGAGATATTGCATTATGGTTGTTTAACATTTATTATATGTCTAACTATAGACAAATGAATCATAATGCCAGTTGGGTCTTGGTCTGGCAAATGGCTACCATTCAATGGTTTGTTTGGTATAAAGTCTGTTAAATATAGCTCGGAATCACGCACCATCGATATCTCTATAGTCATTCATCCGCACAAAGCACAATATAATATCTTGTAATCGTAGATTCTGTTTATACTTTATTGCATTTAAACTTACAATCTGATAACTGAACAGTCAGTGGTACAATTGAATTTGGCAGCATAGCTTGAACTCCTTCGAAATAAAAATATATTATTTCAAAATAATATTTCTCGCATATAATTTCAAACTCTTAAAATGAAACAACACTCTCATAAATAAATGTTGGGAAGAACTCGCAGAGTTCAATTTTCTATCTTGGCTTCTGGCCTCGGCTGGAAAATAATGCAATAACACAAATGTAGAAACTTTCTTCTCTCACTTGCAAACCTCCGATTTAACTTTTCAGACATTTGAATACCTAAGACCAATGTCAAATTCAAACTTAGCACTGAATTGGCTTTGTATATTTGTTAATATAGACAGTTTTACCTATTCGTTATCCGAGGTTTATTTCAGTTGTGATGGAGGAAAAAGTGTCACTTCCAACCTCGTTCATATCTTCCAGTTTAAAAAGGGCAAAACTATTTGGATTGTTGGCTATTTTCGGGCTACAGTGGGGGAGGAGGCATTTAGACCTACTACTTAGGTTAAACAAAAACAGGCGTCTAAAACATTTACAAACTGAGACTTATTAAATGATGGATTTAGCTATTTGAAATTTAGAGCCTACATTGTAATATGTCAAAGAAAAGTTTTGAACAAATTGTTTACTGACTTTTTTAAAGATAAGGAAAATCTGAGTTTTGAGAACATAATAAAAATTAAAACTTACTGTTCCCTTCTAATACAAATTGGGAGTGATTTGTATTGTACAGAGCTATAGACTATAGTCCACAACTCGACCACCTGATCAAGCAAGGCTTTTTACACATTACATTACATTAACACCCAACAAATTTATACGAACACATTTTTACTTTTACATATTTAAAAAAATATATTACAGTTTTGGTTTTTTTCACTTAATATTTTACAGAATAACGTCCGTGTATCCCATTTTATTCTACAAAATAAGATAAAAAACTTCCAATTTTGTCTAAGCATTGTGTTACATATTTTTCTAATATTTTTATTTTACAAACTAGGCTACATATTTATAATTTCCTTTTCACATTACGTCATATATTCCTTCAATATTTGTCTTCGCATGTTACATATTTGCTCGATTTTTTACTACCCACCACTCTATAAAATATCTAAATTGTGTTGCTAAACGTAGACATAAACCTAAATGTTGACCAAAGTTTTATTCATTGTTACTCTACACATTACTGTTCTTATTTGTTCATTTCTTTCCCCAATATTTTTGCCAAAAATTCAAAAATGTTTATGTTTCTTCTATAAGTATTGTGCTGTATATACAGAGTGATGCAAGCAAATCTTTTCCATTTTAATTTAACATTAAACATTTGTTAAGCACACAAATTACATAAACCTACATTCAAAGCCATAGAAAAACTGTGGGAGAATTAAAACAACCGGCAATAGATGTTATTGTGGTTGCTATAGTGATATATGTTATTTATTTATTAACTGACCTTTGTATTGGTGGTTATTTGACAACAATATATTTGTGAACAATTTCTTTTAATTGTGAAAACCTACTGGGTTACGAGGTCTTTGGTTGGTAACCAAAGACACTTTCAGACTAAGTTTGGAATTCGTAACGTTCATAGCAAACCAACAATTTTATTCATCACACGGAAACTGGGTCCCTCCCCAGAGAAAGTTGAAGCAAAAAGGCGTGCGACAAGAATTTGTTGATGATATCAAAATCATCTATTTTATTCTCCCATAAATCGCTGCACCATATAGGTCAATAGATTGGAAAATCTTATGGGGTATGATGAAGAGCTGTCAAGAAAGCAAAATAACGGCTGAAAAAAAAAATCATGTCTTCGTAACGACTGAAGAAGCCAGGTAAAGAGAAAAGAGTTAAGTACTACCAAGCTCCCCAGGCTCCGGATATTCTTTCCATCACATGGTTGATTTCATTTGTGAATTCTCAAATCCCCGGGAATGACATTGAGCTAAGGCACTGTTACTTTTAATATATCTGTATATATTAGATCATTCTGCACAGACGAAGATGATCAAGATAGATTCCTTCAGTACAAGCGACACTTACTTTCGCACGGGAATTCCTTAAGAGATTACCATATCGGAGAATTGGTTGTGTTTGTCCACCTCAACTTACCGGATTTGATCCTTCTCGATTGTTTTATGGGGTTTATTTAAAAATAGAGCGTATATTCTACTTTTAGCTGCCGATCTTCCTGAGTTTAAATATCGAATTTTTGTCCCAGTTGCAGAAGTGACGGCATATGTACTCGAATTTAGCAAAAAATTTATTTCAGGATCTCTGCCATATTACAAATGGTAATCATATCGAACTAAAATGGTTGTTAAATGAAACATTGGATGTCTTCTGCTTTAAAATGAGACTTCAACAGATTATATGTAGATTATCTGAATAAATTTCTACATGCTGTTAAACCTGTAAAGTCTTTTGAAACACACTACATTTAGTTATTGGTTTAAACATATAAATAAATGTCTTCTATTCAATTCCTGTCATTTTATTATTATGTAATTAACACTAATTTTATTTGTTTCTGTTTTTTCCTCTTTGTAGTTCTATAGTCGGGATTGTTACGATTACATGTAGATTTGAAAGCTATTAGTTGCATACAAAATTAGTTTCTTGTGTAAGTTTAATTATTGTTAACATTCGTGCATAAATAGAAACAAATTTACTAATTTGGAATGTTTTGACCTCTTTTGCTTCTAACATATTTTTTTAAACATTGACTAAAAAAACACAAGATTGCGACTAATTAGTATAAGACAAAGTTTTTGATATTACAGAATATAGGAATGTGTACATTTTATGGTTCTGTAATTAATGTCATTTTGACACGATGAGAGCTGAAATTCTTCCAGTTAAATACTTAAACAATGACATTAATAATGACTTTAACAATATTGTACATAGAATGCAATATTTAGTATTTATTAAATAGTATTTTAAAATAGATTAACAAATGCGATAATTTCCTAGACATTATCTAGCAGATATTTCTTCATAAATGTACTAACTGATAATTATTTTGATTTGTGTAATACCTTAATCTATTATAAAATGAACAGTGTTTTAATATAGATAAAACTTATTTAAGGGAGTTCTTTGATTTTAAATCTTATATTTAACAGTTGGGAGGAAGTTAAATAACAACAAGTGCAACTGTTAATACTGTATCAGTACAATAGTAGTATTAACAATATAACACCGTAAAAGTAGTACCTCCCTTTTCATTTTTAAATTTATATTAAATCCGGAAAATTTTGATTCAAGTTGATGGAACATGTACTGGCACAGATATTTTACATACGCTTAAGTATCCTTCAAGAATGCAATAAATTTCGAAGCGTACCTAAGCCAGACATCCTTATGTATAATGTAGGATGATGCTTTCAGGTCTAGAATAAGTGGACACTTTGAACGCATCCTTCCATCCTTGATCCTGTGGGTGTTATCCTCCATACACGTGTTTTATGATATTGCAAAACACATGTTTTAAACATAGACTCAATGTTAATATTTCAACCAGAATGTTTTCAGATTTGTCGTGCTAAAAATCAGTATCATCGAACATACAAAAAATTTTGTTTGTTTATATATTTTATGATATTTGTGTAGATGTAATAAAATTTGGTTAATAGTAGTTAATAGAATTCGTAGTTCAGCATTTTTTATTTATACTGACGGAAATATTCTTATTTGGTTATTGCTCCGATTAACGATTATACAAATCTTGTATATACTGTAATAAAGTAACTCAATATGGTTTGATATTCACTCTTTAAAACAATTCAATTATTTTTAATTACATTACAAACAGATTATTGCACAAGAAGTTGTTAACTGCTTTGCTTGTTGTCAAAACTTCATAAAAATCATATTTAAAAATGGATTTCATTATCTTTTGTTATATCGATTTCATGTAAATATATGAAGGAAAGTTTTTGTAAAACTTAAAATTCTGAGTTGAAAAGTTGGTAACGGTGCTTTGGTATCAGTAATACTTTTTTCGTTAGAACTTTGAAAGTAACACAAATATTCTACAAAGATTGCAATATAAAAATCTACATTCTTTAGGAAGACAATTGTAGCCAAAATTAAATGCCCAATACATTTATTCTTATGGAACTTCTCTCTATAATCTATTCTTTGTTTATTTATTTTTTTTTGAAAATCCACGTATGTTGTCACTGAAAATGTAAGAATGCGTAAAATGTGGATCCCCTATTTTTTGGCTTCAACAAATTATTATAACTCGGATACCATTAAACTATTTTAAAAAAATTTCATTTCCAATAAACATTTAAATACCATAAAGTGTTAATATATTTTCAGTGAACATTTTAAGATAATACGTAAATACTTTAATAATTTTTGATTTTAAGAACTTGGGAACTACCAAACCAATTTATGATTAAATATATACTTAAACATATCATGACAACGTAGTGGATACGGTGAGCATGCGAAAGATAACGTCATGAAAATAGGAATTACTGTTGTTATAAGCTTACAGTATAGACATAGAGATAAACGAGAAGAGGTTGCTTGTATATATGTAGAGATACTCAGCTGATGAGATACATTACCCTAAACTATCGCCTATTTAATATTTCCTAATAAAACAGATTAAGAAAAATTTAAGCTTCATTCACGTAAAATGAGTTAAACTCATAGAAATTTCAAATGAAATGAAACACAAGCACCGCTTCAAAGATTAGGTAGGTAGAAACTCAATTGATAGCAATGCGTTTTTCAGTGTGTTATCTACTCCCTTGTATTCATTAGTTTGACGGGCATAAAGAGTAAAGACGTTAAAAATAAATAAATGCATTGAATAGACATTTTAACAGAAAAAAACACTTTATTTGATAAAGACGATGTTTTAATAACTAAGGCATTGTTCTCAGTAGTTGCAAAGAAGTAACAAAAGTTTTGTGTATAGGTTACGACTGAAGATGTACGCTTAGTTATTGAAACATCGTCTTGTAACAATTAAAGTGATTTATGTGCTAAATTTTCTTTTCTTTCATTTTTATTTGAAATTAAGTTTGTTAATATTTTTAGAATTTAACAACATTAAATTCAAAACTTTTGGTCGATGAAATAAAAAGAACCATGATTTTTGACCCAGAATGTATTGTTATTAATGTTGAGTATTTAGCTTAAAAATTCCTGCAGCGCAATGATATTGTACGGCACTAAAGTATTAGGACAACCTGATTTATAATTGGAATTTATTGAATTCTCGTTTTACACAGAATTTCTGACAGTCGATATGACATATTATAAACATAAAAAGTGTAATAGTGAAGACAAGGAAGTGTCAGGAAGATGAATAATATGTTTATTAGAGGAAGAAGAGGATGGCATGATGGAGGAAGATCGGAATGGTTGATAGAGCGACACCTCAAACAAACTCGTTCCTATCGTCTATCACGTCGCAGGCTTATTGATGAGGACTGTTATTCGTTGCCATCATTATTTTACTAATTTTCAGGTTATTAAATTTGACCGGTAGAAAACCAGATACGTCCAGCACGTGACTTTTATCCATAAATTAAACCTGATGTAAAGATACTTTAAGCGACATATCCTAGGCTCACATCTACTCTCTCAAGTCGTGATAAATTGTGCTTTTCTTTTATTTCAAGCAAAATGTCTAGTAGTTTTTCAAGCAACACCTATAAATGTTTCTCATTATGAATTACTTACATTCCTGAAATAAAAGACGATATATTTCATCTATGTTTTATGCCGATTTGAACATATAAAACAATTTTTTTTTCTGACGATGTAATTGATTTTCACAACTTCTACGTAGGAAACATTATTTATAAATTGAGGTCTACTAATAGACATTAAGCAGCTATACCTTTATGTTTATATTGTTATGACTGACATTGATAGTACATTTTATAATTGTAAGTAATTTAGAGATAAAGAGAATAAAAGCAGAGAAGGGATGAAAGAAAACAGTTTATGTATAAAATGGAAGTTTTAAAAATAGCGTAACATAAATTTACTGAAGTTTTTTTATTATAGATTGTTTACATAAATATCAAATATGGGAACCTTATAATTCCCACTTATACTTTCCCACTTAGAGTTTTCTAAATTATAAATATTAAAAAATATATGTTAATAATTTTGAGATATTTTTACATTTTGGAGAGATTTTGCATTATTTATACATTATTTTTTATATGTGAGATAGTTTCTTATATAAATAGACTGCAAATGCAGAAGAATAAAAAATTAACTACTTTAGTATTTTCGTGTTCTTTTAATTGAATGAAAGAGGATTTTGGGACTACAATTGAACGGAATGTTATCAGTGTCGTTAAAGCCGATTCTGACAAAATCAGATGTTTCATCTCCAAATAGTAGGCAAATTTCCATCAAAATCAATTCAATGGTATTCGGTCTAGATAATTTTGGACAAACAATCGCAAATACATTCAGTTAGCCGAAATTGTGTCCAATATATATATATATATATATATATATATATATATATATATACTTCTAAAATTAAAGCTTAAGCATGTTACATCTCTACCCTAGTGTAAAAATTAACCTTGGAAAAATGTTCGTAGATATGTTTCTACAATATGTTTGCATAAAGCTCAATAAACTCTACGGTTCAACAAACAAGGTTAAAAATTTACACAAAATATTTTGATAAATATTTGAATCAATTTTTTTTTTTTTTTTTTTGCTAAAGGTTCAATAAACGTGGTAAGTTTGGTTATTAGCATAATAACTTATTTTGTTTTCAGCTGTCATTATTCAGTTTAGATACAAGTAGATAATTTGTAGAACGAATCTTTTAGACAAGCAAGTTTGATGGTCGAAGAATGTATATTTTTGGTTTTAAAATTCACATTACTTTTGGCAAATATATAAAAATGAATGAATTTAGATATGGTAGAATGGTCTACATTTGTGTATGTAAACACAAATTTTTTGATAATTATGATGAAGAAAATATTTAAACCGACAATATTCTAACTGTTTTTCTTATATTTATTTTTGTTACATATATATTTTAATTGATTTTTTACATTATATATTTTAATCGTCTTGTTTGTAAACCGATTTTAACTAAACTAGGCTTTTACCAAGATAGTATTAAGTAAAAGTTTTAAGAAAACCTCCATACACAAAAAATAGTTTCGTTTACTTTCTTACATTCTTGATTTTGTTACACTGCAATTGATATGCGATAACAGATTTGATTAAACACGGTTTCTACAAAAGGCAGTTTGGAAATAAACAGTTAAGTCTATATATCTAATAATCTCAACATCAATACGGCAGAGACCAGAGTCTTCTATATTAACAGTAAACTTTTAGCACTCATATCAGTAAGTTAAATCCTCATAAACACTCAAAGTTAAAAATATTAACAACTTTTAATTTTACTACCGAAGTTCTAAGCTATCTGTCCACTGTTAGACATTTGTGTTTTGTAGGCCTAATAAATAAATTTTATTTTCATAAGTTGTCCATCATTAGAGATCCTAATAATAATAGTAAATGAAAAAAGTCTTGGCATAATAGCTATGAAAACCTAGGCCTGATAGGTAAATCTGTGATTAGTATATACAAATTCCTGTTGCCGTTGTTCTAATCTCCTCAACCAGAGTTCGCTTCTTATTCCCAATTTTCCTCACGAAGGTGGGTCAACTTCGTAAATATTTGACCCACCTACAGAGATTGTACCCGGATCTTCTTACTAGCAAAATTGTAGTGTTAACCACTAGACCACCCGAGCTCACTAACAATAATAATAATAATAATAACTATAAATAAAGTTTATTATAGAAGAGACGTTAGGACTATAGGACTGACTTCTACTTAAATTCTAAGCCTAAATACATTGTTTAGGCAAAAAACACATATTAAATAAAAGTACATCCAAATAATAAAATTATAAATGTATCTCTAATTAATGAATTTTTACTATTGCATAATTAATTATTAACTTCCATTTACCAACCATGATGGAACTCTGGATGATAAAGAGAAACTTTAGTGCAACGTTGCAAAAAAAAAAAAATCGATACCGCGTTTTTGTCCAAATGTCCGTTTGAAGATCTGTTGAGTGCAAAAAGTTAATCTTACAAATTAAATATCTACATATCTGTTATACTCCCGTACCCAATCCGTTAACTCAATTTTGTTGAAATATTTGGAATGTAGTTTTGTAAATTACAGGATCCCTTAAATGTAACACAAATTGTTAGGATAGCTGCCATAAGAAAGAACTAACAAACAAACAAATGATACCAATTTTCTAATCTAAAATGTAGTATTTTGTATCCAAAAGAAACTATTGTTTACTTCATAACTTCGAGAAATTACCTTAAATCTAAATATCGGATATTGATTAACTCGAGAATTAACGGATTGAACCAATTAACCAATGATAGAAATTTGGTTAATTTCATAGTAATGAAATTTTTAGGTTTGGTAGTTTACTCCTAATATTTTATTAATAATTTAAAATATAGGTGTTGCTGAAATAAGAAAAACAAATGGAAATAACCTCGATCCCTTTCATTAAAAACTCATCCTCATTTAATAAAGACAGCTTTTAAAGTTTCCAAAAATTATTAAAATTTGTATAAACTCTAAATTGAACCAAAAATAAATCCGATCTAAATCTACTGCATTTGTTTTTTATTGTTTAGTAATGTTCTACAATTCCCCCCCCCCCTTTCATTTCTGTCTCCAAGAGAATGTAGTGTGATGAGCAAAAATTCGATATTAAAATTTTCTTCGATTTTTATTTATTCTTGAGTCAACAAAATTTGTTTTGTTATTATACAATGTGTGTCTGTATATAAATCAGCACTTATTTGTTAGATACAGTTTAACTGATTTTGTTAAAACATTTGGTTCTAAAAGTTTTTTTAATTCTTAATGAAGTGTTATTATCATGTTATAAAATTTGGGAGTACTTGAAATAAAACCAAAACAATTGTTTTATCAAATATTACTCAAATGCAGTTCATAGGATCCTACACAATTTCATTTCCTATCTCCCTAAAACTACCTGTTCGGGCGTTAACGATAAAATAACAAAACAACTATGCAATTGTTATAAAAAGACTTATTTTAAAAATCAGAAATTTTTGTTAAATATGCAGACAACGAATCTAACCCAATATCCAAATTTGCAAGAACGAAACAAATTAGTGTTTAGGAGGAAATAGGAAAAAAAAACGACCGTTGATTTTGGTTTCAATGAATTCCGAGTTACGCTTAGCACGAGAGAGAAGCAAGTAGAGGATATATTTAAATATGAATAGCTGCAAGGATCACTAAGGACAAGATACAGAGACTCCATTAAGTTGTATATCAGTATTAAGACGAAACCGATCCATGAGACGTCTGGAAACTCACCATTTGCTTATCAAAATATAATAATTTGTTCATAAAAATCCAAATTAAGAGTATTATTTGTAGAAAATACAAATTATTAATTTTATCCGGTGATGTTTATATATGGATAAAATGTAAATGAAAAACACTACTTCAAGTTGAGGGCAATCCTCGTCATGATTTTCTGACTTTTACAACTGTTTTTCAATTATTGCCGTTTATGTATCGATAATTAAAAGTTGGATTAACCAAAGTAATACAAGAGATTGGGTGAGAAAGGGTGTTTGCAAGAGATTGTATAAATACTGGTATGTGGAACTGTCTCATTGTGGTAGTACCTTACTTAACACGGCAACGTTTGCCTGACAAGTACTTGAAACATTGCCTACCAAATATTTGACCTTCATTACAGAGTTTCCGGCACGACCAAATTGAATGGAGTTAAGGTCTTCTAACGGAATCAATTTCTTCTGTATGAAATCTTGGCTTAAGGCAGCTCTTCCTATTCCGTCTTAAAACCTATAACACAGAGAACAAAATTGGAAAGAGTCCTGAGAGAAAAATATATATTCCCTACATAATAAATAGTTTCTGAATTTCCAGTCTGAAATATTAAACGACAATACATTTGAAATCTATTGATTTAAGTCCGAAATAACAAAAATAAAATCTTTGCATAGTTCTAATACTACAAGAAATTTTGGATATTTTATTTAAACGTAGATTAGGTCCAATTCATTACCACTTAACTCCATTTATTTTCCACACATGTTCCTACGAAGTTTTGGAGGTTGAGCGTAAGTGTGTCGCTGATTTTAGGCGAAAATTAGCGATAGCCTAGATGTTTCGCATCGGGGAAGAGAATGTGGAGTCACTGCCATACTTGAAATACAGTTAGGTTTATATTACTCATTTCCTATATTAACTGGATATTTTAGCCATTCTGAAGGTGTCTAAATTTGTTTAAATTTACCTAAACTTATAAATGTATGATAGTTTTTGAAAATCTTAGTTGTTTCTAGCTCTCTCGTTTTTTTTAGGTGATGCCAACTTCTAAGTATATATATACCCTTCTTCTGTTTCATTGCTTGTACTATTATTATTACGCTCTTCTGTTGTGTTTTGTTAAATTTTGTTGTGGTCAACGTGGGGATTTTCCCGCATATGATTTATTTATAGTTTGTATACATTTAAAGTAATAAAATAAATAAGTTTATAGGTTTAAAATCCGGTATTTTGAATTTATAAATACCTATAGTGAATAAATTTATGCAATTTGTGGAGCGTTTATTATTAACGTTTAAATTACATTAGTAAAAATATAAAGAAAGGAGCAGAGCTGAGTGTGGAGTATAGTACCCGCCCTCTCAGATCAATAAACCACCAGTTTATGACTTTACATAACTCCTTTTTCCTGTCATAAAATGACCCCAGCAGCTTTATGACGGAACCACAACCGATTCTATTTGCATAACTTGAATGTATCCAATAGGTCATAGTCTGCAATACCGAGTGATGGGTTTATCGTGCTTCTTTATCTCAAACTTTACATGTAAAATTAGCTGCAGAAAGACTCTCTGAATAAATATTAATGTTCTTTTATAATAAGTACATCGCTTTATGATGGTCGTAATCGATCTGCTAAGGATTAGGCTCGTCTGTGTTGTGTGAATAAATTCTAGAGGTATTTCTATTAGATGTGTTTTAATATTGTTAAGCCTAATTAGTCAAACATATAAATTACATATTATCTTTTAATTGTATTGATTTCCATTTATATATTTCCGATATAAGAATGTTTGAACTTGATACAGGAAGTCTCACCTGTGCGGAACACCACAATTTTAATACTCAACATCCAGCTCATATCTTTACTTGATAGGACACTAAATGATTCTTGTTGTATTTTATCCGTTTGCTGACCATTAGTATATGAAGATTGACAGTTGCAATAAAAGAGCAATTAAATTATAGACTTCTGTAGGGCCTAAAAAAGTAAATTCCTGAAAACCGATAATATTGGTTTATGATTCAAATCGTCTTGGCAAGCCTCATATAAAATATAATTATGGTATGCTAGTAAATTGTAAACAAAACAAAACGAAGAAAAACCGTCTAGGTTTGTTATGACTTTTTATAATTTCTTAATTTCTAAATGTTTGTTCATTGTTTACTAAATTAACTGATTTTACCCTTTTTTAAAAAATGGAAACGGATAAAGACATGTTAATCTCTAAAGTATTTATGAAAAGTGTCATTTGGAACAAAAGGTTGAAAGCGCCATACCAACAGCAACGTTGTTGACAAGGCTTGAAAGGAGGAGCTGCTGAAATGGGTGTTGAAGACGGTAGGTGAGAAATAAAGAATTTGTATTAATATTATTAACGTCATTAACACAACTTAGCTCATAATTACTATATTACAACATAACCTACTCACTGCAATTTCATTAAGCTTTTGACTCTCAAAACCTAGCTTAGGAACTACTGCTGAATGAAACCTCAGGTTTGTCAATAAAAAGGAAGGGAAACGAATTGAACTCAAAATATAACCAGCAGATGATATTAATCGAGCAAAAAAGGCTTCTTTGTTGGACCGCGTCATACAAGAACGAAAATACAATGACACTGATGATGCATTGTTTTTTCGAAGCCCTTTGCCTAATGTGACCAACATACTGCAACACTTGAAACTGCAGTTCAGAAATAGAGTTCAACAACTAGTTGACGAGTTTGTTTACCTAGGTAACCAAGACATTCCATACTCTCCTAGCCCTAATTCCAGTTATGGCGGTACCTTATCAACAACAAATGAACCAATACTTAATGAAGTCGAGGCATTGCAAACAGCCACAAACGAAATTGTTTGGTGAATTTTGGTTTCTTTTTGTTTACATTAATTAAGTTTAACTCGAAATATTTTGTTTGTTTAATAAAATGAGTTTTGATAAGAGTGTAAGTTACTTTAAAAGCTTCCATTATGAATTTATTGTTGATATAAATTTTTCAAAACTATTATTATAAAGTTTTGTTTAAAATTAGGACACCATCTCATAAAAAAAAAAAAAAAACTAATTTCACTTTATATAACTTTACACTCAACTCAATGTAAGTCAAAGTACATCGTATGTGATCGATAGTTTTTGTTTGGACGGTTCAAGGTCAAAATGGTGTTTGCCCGGAAGTAGGTTTTGTCATTTAGGATGTAGAGTGGATTTTTTTTAATGATTGTATATATCATAGTTTTTTTCAATGAGTTTCCTGCTTCTGTTAATTTTGTGTAAATTGGTTATATTTATTATATTCTGTATTGTTGACCTGTAAATAGTTTGTTGTGTTTGATATTTTGAATAGTATCTTATAATTTATTTTACGAAATATTCCAGTTGTCCAGGATGTTTCATTGTTGGTGTGTGGGTGTCTTTCTATGTAAATAAAACCTTCAAAACTAATAATTTAAAACGACTTACTTCAGAGTTACGTTCAACAGGAAGAATTTTCAGCTCATAAAATTTACACCATTCTTTTATTATGCGTATTCGATTTTGTTCAAGATCTAGTCGAATCCATTCGGAAATATTCCTAAAATTTCTCGGGGTGAGCTTTTAGTTGAAGTAAAATTTCATGGACTGTCGTCATTCGTTATGCCAACAAAATACTCAATAAATCTTCAAGTGATGATGTAAACTGAGGGACGCTCCCGCTAGAATCGGTAATGCGAGAAGCAGTGCACTATCGACATACCCTTAGATCGCTTAGCTACTTACATCTTGGCTTAGGGGCTTGTCGTGGCGCCCATTATCTATATAAGAATGTAAATATACTTCGTGAAAATTAAAAATAAAATTCACATTGCTTCTATTTTTGTTTTTCAAAGTAATCGGTAACGAATAACTACTTTTTTCATACATATATATTATTAATTTCCACGCGTTTGGTTGAAGTGATTTTTACTATGTTTAAAACTAAATATCTTTTCCCTCCACACACGCAGATACAATATTATATTTTTACAATAATTTGTTATAACACATCAATATATTTAATTTCACCGTTGACGTTTCTGTTTTTCAATGAAACCTGGACGGAGTCAGAGACATCACAGTGTCCTCACGTTAAATTACATTATAAATCTTCATAAGTTTTAGTCTTAGACCCTTACTGGGTCATAGTAAAAGGTTGATCTGATTTTACAAGGAAACGTGTATTTGTAAACACATCGTTTTGTACCTTTCAACTCAACGCATAATAATAATTCTAGGATAAGTGATTTTAAATTCCTAGTAACTATACTACTATACTTAGTTTTCGGTGTGTATATGAAAAAAAGCTTCAGTAACCAAACGTACCAAACATTGCTACAAACAATTTTAAAAAAATGTAGACATAAGAATATTACCGGAAAGACTAGGAATATACGACTGTGTTCCAAGGAGAAGTTTGAAATTTGTAATGACAAAGATTTCGATTCAAAAAGTTCGATAAAACTAATATAAATTGCAACTTGGGCCTCAAATTAAGCCTCTAGATCGTTCTATAATTCGTAAGTGAAGTTCTCAATAAATTTTATGATGGCTAAAGTTCAATTTCTGATAAATATTAACATGTTTCCAAAATAGAAGCTGAGTCACACCCAATTGGAACATATCTTCTGAAATGGTTTAAGCTGAAGGAAATAAAATCTAACCAGGGAAATTGCTGTTTAATGTCTAGATAAAACCTGAAAAAGAAGAAAAATTGTCTGGTCATTGTTATAAATTATAAGATTGTTTAGATTTTCGTCATTATTCGAACATAAAACGCGTGTTTTCCGAGAAATGCCAGTGTGAAATGTATACGGGAGGGGGGGGGGAATCAAATGTAAGAATATTAAAGAAGGAATCAAATCAAAATAGAACAAATACGTTTTTCCCTGAAAGATATAAATTTTTATTCCAAGCATAGTAAAAATGCTGAACAAATGTGTAATTCAAGTTTTTTAAGGAAAAACAACTCTTAAGTCGGAAAATTCAGCTTCTTTCAAACAATTTTTAAGAAACAAAAAATGGTTATCATGAATTAAACTACACATTTTCCAGATTGGTAGAAAAAGTTTTACACATTAGTTTTTGTCCATAAGGTTTTGACGGGTGTTAGTAGTTTCCCAAAAAATATCACTTTGACGAAAAATCTTAGAGGAATTAAAGTCTTGTTGTTTAACTTTGCACTGTTTTATTTTCCTTATCATCTTTTTTTGACATTTTGAAATGGCTGTCTAAGAAAATACGCGTTACTTTCCCGATAAAATCTCTGGATCACCAATATTTATTTTTTACCAAATTATCTAAAAAAACATTTAGACAACTTTTGTTTAAAACAATGTTAAAAATTAGAACGTTGATATTTTTTCTTCTTGTTTTGCCTAGTTTCGTTATTATTGAAACTATTCCCATTTTATTTATTAACTCTTCGAGATTTCCGAATTTTAACCTTAATATTTAACTAATACTAATACTTAATATTTAAGTTTAACTAATAAATTAGTGTGATTTTTTAACAGAACTGCTCTATTCCGACATTTCAAATTTTAATGTTCGACGCGCTTTCAAGATAAATTTTAAAACCCTGACCTGACGTCATTGAATGTTTGACGTGTGATTGTATTATGTATTATGTGAAGATTAGATATTTCACCATCCACAATAACAGATTTCACCGCTGCTATAGCAACTTTCACGCCATAGACTATCAGTTTGAGTTTTGGACAGTGACAAACTCATATTCAAATTATGTTAGGTTGGATATACCACTAGACATATTTCCGATTAACTCAGTTTCTCTAATCGGTAACCTTATTCAGGGGGAAAAATTCTTAAACCAGGTGTTCGAAAATCTAGCAATTGGGTTGCCTCTCTACCTCGTGTTTAACTTCCTTCTGGTCATGCAGGCGAATCAACATTTTATTATTTATAACTATATCCCACTCAAATTGCACTACACACATTGTTATTCTCGCATAACGCGTACAGCCAATGTTAACATAAGAAAGTTAACACTATACACGACCTGTTGGTTTATATAATTAAATTGTAGGTTATGTTGTAACTAACTTGCAACAAGTATACAAACTCTAACAAGTGCTCTGATATCCTGTTCCAAACCCACGTAGCCTTGTTTCATATTGTTCTACAGTTTAGTCAGGATATATCTCATTTATTGTTCTAAAAGGATTATGAAACACACTTGGACAATTAGTGACATAATTCCTTTTGTTTTCTTAACGTCTTTCTATAGTTTATAATTTCAGTCTATAAGAAATATATTTTCTAACTTCTGAATTAAAAAAAAACTTAATGAGCCAAAGTGACCTAATATGAGTATTTAAAGACAAACATAGCTTACGATTGTTAATTTCGAAAATTGAGATTTAAAAAAACGTAATTTGTTTGTTTTCCCTCTCACATATACATTGTACCGAGGGAGATCAGTCAAAACTTGATGTTGAGATTTTTTACGAAATATCAGTTTTAAGATCCTTTGAGCTAAATATGAGGTTTTCGGAAGAATGTCTATCTGTCTATTTTTTGAACAGTGTCCTTTAACTCAAATAAGTGAATCGATTTTTATGAAATGTGGTATGTGGGTATTTTTTGGTTATATCTCTATGCAATTTATTTTTTATATAGCTCATAATTTATGGGTAGCTGTCATAAATTCGAAACTTAAAATACTGATTTCCTCAATATTATTTTCTCTTTTACTATTTTGATCAAATTTTACTATAGAGTAGCCCTTAATGACCCAAATAAAAAGTATTGATCCTATCTCCTCAAACGTGTTATTTGGTTTGTTACAGTTTTTATAATTTAATCACATCTTAAATCTTACAACCTAAATTAAAGAAAAGTTTTATCAATATCGTTAGAGTGCAATTTGAGAATTGTATTTCGAGATTTATTGATATTTGGTTTTGTTCTTGGGCATGCATGTGGAAAAAAAATGTGCACCATTTATTCATAACAGATCTACATTAAACCCAAGGTAGTCTTCCTTATGTTCGATCAATGGGACTGACTAACCTATGATTTTCAACCTGTGAAGGAGTTCAATAACTAATTTTCTAGGAAATACATTAAAAGAGGAAAAACCAATAATAGGACGAATAAATACAAAAATCAATTTATTTTATTTTCGAAATTTATTAGGCATTCCATTATTCAAAGACTGTTTTAAATATGTGAATAGGCAAAATTAAATTAAAGTAATATATTTATACTAAGATTATATGTAAAAATTTTGTGTGTGTCAATTTATTAAAAAAAGGCCCTAGTTTGTAATCTAACTTTTACATGACTAGAGATAGATATATATTTTTATCATATTTTCCCCGAAGATGAAATAAATATTTTATTTTGAAAGGAAATTCCACAACCAACAAAATTCAATTCTCAGATGATAAATTTTTTTTTTTAATATTTCTAGGATTTACAAATTTTTGAATGTTAGAAAAAATGTAAAACGATATTGAAGTAATTCAAATTATTTTGTTTTTCCAAAATTAAAACAGGTATAATTACATTAAAATTAAAACTTATATTATATTTCAACTGTGTGGTATATAATGGGAAATTTATGTCTTTTTAAAATACTGCGAATATAACACGTTCCCGTGCTGAAAACAATTTTCCATTTCCTTCCCTATATCACTTTAATATCAAGTTTTTAAATTTTTTAGGAGTTTACTAAAGGCTTGAAGCGATATGTAAATTAAAATTTAAAATTATGTGTAATTTCTTCTGTGTAAAATTAAATATATATCTTTGGATTACTAATATGAACTACGTCACTAGCATACATTCACTGCCATAAAGTCAATTGGCGTCAAGTAGCGAATTAGCTGATCTTGGTTTAATATTGAGAATCATAGACATATTGAGAATATACTCAGTTGTTTTGAATATAATGTACTAATATTTTGGTAAACATATAAATTATTTTGTTTTACAACTTCGAAAAGTGACAACAATGCCATATTTAGTCAAAACCTTGTTAATGGAAAAGACGCAAATTATTTAAGAATTTAAAATTCATGAAGCCGCTTCCAAAGCGATTGCTATTTTTCACATGTCTTCTTGTAATTAATAATCCAAACCAAAAGAGATGTACAAATTTATTACCGATTACTAACAAAGAATGACAATTGTTTTGGCATACAGCCACTGTATGATGCCATCGTATACGTGACTCTGCATTCTCGTCATTTCAATTGGTCATTGTTTGTCTAAATATTCGTGTATTTGGAACAATAAAGTAATTGAAAGATAATACATGCGCCAAAACATGAGATCACGATCTGAAAGTCTTTTGTTCTGAAGGAACAATGAACAAAGTAGGTCGTAAATGTTTAATTACTACGTCTCAAAGGTGTAACAGCACGCCAGGGCACAATTCCCTCTTACCAAAAAGCTGTAAAACTTTAACTTACATGCATTCATATTTTTAAGTTATAATTTATGACGCTTTATATCTTCATACAGGGAACATTATTGCAGTTGTTGCCAACTTAACTACGCTGAAGAGAGTTATTAACTGTTTACAACTGACAGCACTCGCCCTTGTTTTATTACAATGTTTGGAAAATTTTAACATCCAGAAACCTTGTAAAAACATTCAAATAGAATCGTTTACATGGTTTTGTCACGTCTCTATACCCTGCGTACCGACAAATATCTTTCATACAATTTACAACTTTAAATTCCATATTCAAAACAGTAATGGTCAAAGTTTAACTGAAGAGAATCTACGTAAAATAATTTATAAATCGTATCAATGAATTAAATATTGCACATTTAGTATTATTATGTTTAGCAATTTTATTAACAATATTGCTTAATATTTGTTGCACTTAACACGTCTTTATATAATGTCCGTGCGACTAATGAAGACGGGAGTATGGGTAACACACGGAAAAATGAACGTCATCAACCGAGATCGAACCTGCATAACTTGTGACCACAGACAAAAGATGTACTGAGATGGTGGCGAGATAAGCTGGTGCTCTGCCAATATATTACAATTGAATTAGCTGAAGATAAGTTTTAATCAACAATCATGAATGGAAACTCTTTACGATTACACTCTTCCGGATTAAAACTCTGACAAAAATCGGGACCAAGTATCCCATCCATTTCATTCTGATTTCATACGAAAACTCCGTTTACTTTGAATAGTTTGTTAACGGGAAAACATTGCACTAATATTCTCACACACCCTTTACAGAAAATCAAATTTCAGACAAAAAATGAACCAACAGTATACATTGGGCAAATAGTAAGTAATGGGTAATCAGTGAAAACAATCATAGCTTCTGTATCTCACATTATTCATCAAAGCAATTTCGACGAAATATTTTGTGAGGTTAGGTTAGGTGAAGTGTAGGCCAGATGCACATAAAACAAAGTGAACCACATTATTCGCTATTTAATATAGTTTCGTACATTTCATGAAGTTCTTCACATTTCACCAAAATTAGATGAAACCACCTGAACTGGTGATGAAATTTAAACCTTTATTACGACGTCAATGATAACGTTCACCTCTTTATTTATAAACTTTACAGTCAATTTTTAAAACTGAAATTTTGCAGTTGGCCTTAGGACAGCTACTCCGAAATTTTAAATTATCTAAAAAACGAAAAAAATAATAAATCCTTTAAGTACGGCAAAAATATACCTAAAACCCAAATTAACGCAATCAGTTTTTCTGCTTATATGTAGCGTAATAATGCAGGTAAGACAGAATAGGGACAAACATAATTCCATGAATCATTATTTGGACTCAGGGAACCTAAGTCTAATATTTCCGTGACACTCATGAGATATGTCCAAATATGATGCCGCTGGACTACAACTCAGAATACAGATAGACAATACGCAAATGACAGATGACTGATGGCAGACGATTACATCATGTGGCAGATATTTTCATAAATGTTAGTTAAAATCTCAAAGGTGATATTTTCTGTCATCCCATTCTTTTTGTAAAAATAAGAAAATTAATGAACTGCGCACAAAGGTTGCAGAAACAAACTCGTACACGAAACTGAATATCAATCTGAATGACTTTATTAAGGAAGCTGCCATATAAAATATAATTTCTGGTTTTTATCTTATTTTGATAAAAGTAGTTTTTAAAGACTTAAACAAAACGTCATAGTATCTCCCAAAAATTTCCGGTTCTGAAGTCCTGATTTAAAAAATGAAAGGGACTACCGAGCGCCATTGTAATGATTCAGACATTTCAAAATCGGGAAAAATATTTTCATCAAATTATTTGAAACTAAGATTTATGCTCTAAGGCAATGTGATAAACCACAAATAAAAGAAATATAGTTAGTGAGTAGTTTAGAATAAATAAAAATCGGTAAGTATTTTAAAATTTACTCAAGAACAATTTTAACAATATTTGATTAAACATTAAAATTTATATTATTTCTTAAAACCGTTAGAGCTGATTTTGAGTATTAATCACAGGATCATACTTGATATCGCTAGCTCCAAACGTGAACATTTTTTAATTATGGAAAATGGAACAAAAGTCATGAAATATTGCGAAACACAGTTTATCAAAATAGATTTTCTGACTTACATTTTACAGACGACAGATAAGTAGACAAACATTATTAAAAAATTAATTATTTTAGCCTCAGTTACCTCTAAATTCAGAATTTTTTTTATCTTATATTAATTCCTATATCTCACAAAAATTTTCAAATAACGTCTAATAGTAGCTGAAAGAAAGATTGTTCCCTTTGTCGTTTAAAGGCTAAAACTTCTGAGTCTTCATCGCCTTAATAAAAGAAAAAAAGACACAATAAAAACCCCTACCCCTCGAGAACTCAGGGTCGGAAAAGAAAAAGAGTTGGTCAAGAGATACCGGATAGGAACGATGAGAGAGAGGAATCTAACCCAAGACTACATGAAGAAGAGTATGAGTATATCTAATGATATATATATATATATATATATATATTGATTTAATAAATACGTAATTCTTTATTTTTAGTATGAAGGTGTCGAACTAAAACTATAACATATTTTAATAGTGAATTTGTAGAAATTTGTTTCAGTAAATTTGACGGAGTTCTTGATTTATTAAAGATATATCAAAATTATAAATATGTTTTAAGTAATATGTTTACTACTTTTAAAGATAACGTACTTTGCTAAACATGATAATTTAGTGAAGCAACTACTCAACCATATAATTAATTATTAGGAAATATAACCTAATAAATACTAAAATGAGACTTCCTACAAGGTAGAAGGTTATATCAAGATAAAAGTTTCTAACTATGTCATCCAGTTTGAACTGCTGTCAAGTAGGCCTATACTATTTTTGAGACGGCCAACTTTCATCGATTGACTTAATGATGTCTTTTGAAAACATTTGAATAGAATGGATGAAGGCGTTGACTTCGCAATACATGTCTTTCTATTTACACGACCTACGATCAAAATAGGAGCTGACTCGCTTTCAGTCCGTCACTCGTCACGTTCCCTATGGGGTTTACGACATAGCCGATAATTATCTACTCTCACCATCACTTCCTTTCCTTCAAAAATTAAACACATTTGGCATTGGACATGTCTCTAATTAGAGAGGTTATATTTGGTTTGTAGCTGTTAAGAAGTTGACGTCTTAAATTCCTTCAATAATAATTCAACAAGTAGAAACGATATTTGTAGTGAAAATGTTTTAATAGGCCTACTTATTTAATAGAAGTAATTAATACATCTTCATATTATGCCTATTATACATTAAAGGTGTCGCCTCCATAATTCTCCAGTAAAAGAATCAGTTGCCTATTGCTTTATATATTTAGACGAAACTTTTTTTTTTCTCGTTATTCCAAGCCTTGCTGTAAAATAAATATTTGATTAGCAGTGAGGAACTGGATAGTCAAAATAGTATAACATTCTAATGTCATTTGTGTATGGTGGTGTCTAGCATTTATTTCTGTCTAGAAGGATTAAATACAATTTTTTACATAAAACAAAACAAACACGTACAGAAATCCTGGCGATAAACTGTGTTTGATGTCATATTTAAAAAAAATAATATGTACCGTTTTGAAACCAGAAGACGTCTTGTACAATAAAACGATGCAAACATTATGTATTGGCCATTCCCTGTTTCTTGTGTGATTTTTCTGATAGTATGGACAAAGCATTAATTTATTTATTAGATGATAACTGTAACTTATAGTAAACTATATTTTTAATATTTTGTATAATGTTTTTTCCCTTGATTTTATTTTGATTTCAACTATATATTTGTATAACGTAAGATAGCATACGATACGTATAAATAAGATATGATCCTGACTCACAAGGTGAATAAATGAGGCACTGTGATTGGTAGCGTATTCTGGTTGTGAATGGTACAATAATTACGATGAAGGGTTATAATAGTGCTGACCACACAACCCCTTTATAAAAAACCTAGACCATATAATAGCTTTGCACTACAAGATTTTTATTATGAGTATATGTTCAAGATAAAATCTGCCACTCATACATTTGTATTGTGTAATATTTAACAATTTGTGATTCAAATATTTTGAAAAACAAAATATTTACTTTTTTTAAATCGAAGCTATATTTCCAGGTCAAAATTGGTTTTTAAATAGTTTTAAACTCTGTCATCATCAAGAAGGTAACTGATAGGTGATTTACAGATCTAAATATTAATAACCAACGATCTCTTTTCACACATACTAACTTTTTACTTTTTTTTACCAAAACCAAATTAATAAACATAGGAGCCAGGGAAACATCCTTAAGAGATCAAACTTGTTTTGTTCATTGGAAAAACTCAGCATTCGGCTTTGATTATTTTATCCAAGTTCTTGCATAATTTACTCATTCTGATCGTTTAAGGACCTTGCAACGAGTGGGGGAGGGGTCCCTCCACTCGATTTCCATCCTCTGTTGTTTTTCTTATGAAGCAACATACTAGATTATTCAAAACAGGAATGTATTCAAGAGTTACCAAAGCAGTTATCCCAATATTTACTAAATGAAAACTAAAATTGACAAAGTTAGTGCAAATACATTTTGTTATGATGTGAATAGACATAGGAACAGCAAGTTCTATTATTGTAACAACAATTTAAACAAAACAAAAATCACTTTTTAAATTTTCCCAGTATATTTCTTATTCAGGAAAAGTAGATTTACAAAGTTCTCCCCCTCCCTATTTTGTAAACATTTTAGGGTTTTGTTTACTTTTGTGGCTACTTAGAAACAAAAATCTACAAATCAGTCTTTGTATTCTACAGTAAAACCATTCGAAGAATATATTGGTGAAAATACGTCTGGGCTCTAAAGACTGTAGAATCGAATGTTCTCACATCCTCTGATTTTGTTTATTGATTTAATATTACGTTTGAAGTGAATGATTATTAAATATTATTTTATTTGTTTTATAAAGCGTCTGCAAACTTTGAAAAGTGGAAAGTAATATGATAGCATTTTGCTTAGCAAACGTTGAATTTTAAAATCTAGAAAAACAAAAAACTTAGAGCTGTAATTCCAAATTAGTTTATATTGTGTAAAACAGAAATTAGAGATTAAAAAATTTAATAGATGTTCAACAAGTATGTGAAATAGAATTAAAATATATAAATTTTTCAGGTAGAAAAAATAGTATATAAGAAAAAAAAGTGTAATTCTAGAATGATTTATAAAAAAAAAAAAAAAATCGGTATGTTAATATCAAATATATTCTCAGGGAATTTTATAAACGAAAACAAGTAGAAAGTAAACACAAAATGTTCCACAAGATATCATTGATATTATTTGACACAAGACGACGTTTTAATGACGTCATCATCTTCCGTTGTTATATCTTTCAAAACTTTGTGTTCATCTAACGACTGAAGTTTTTGAAACGTCAACTTGTTTCCAATACAGCATTTGTTGTGGAAAATGTGTGTTTATTTTGAGATTGAAGTTTCCATAGGTGTTGTAATTACAAATGAAGGACATTTTTTTTTCCTCGAAGTATTTTATTTAGACGAATATTATTATTACCGACTCCTTTTTAAGGGAAATGATTTGAAGACTTAAAAATTTAATTCAAATCTTCAAGCTTCGTTTGTAATACAAAACTGGACCATCCAAGCGAGAGATTAAGGAAAAGGGAATTGGTTAAGTCGTTTCATATATAGTGAATACACATAACGGCGTAGTCCGATTTAGTTTTAAACAATCTAAAATGTAAAATTATGTTTTTATAGACATCGTAAATGTCATTTACACTGTTCAAAAAGTAAGGACATATAAATAAGTAAGCCAAACATATAAAACTTAGAGAAGTAAATACTAGTGTATTAAAAAGAGTAGAGACCTAGAGATTAGAGTCCAAACACTAGTCTATTATAAATTAAAATTCTCACCTTGGAATATATTTACAGTGTTACCAAGATTAACATAAAATAAAACTTAATGCAAGTCAAGTCTTCGAAGCTACCATTGCACCTGTGCTTTGATAAGGGAGATCTACCGCTTCGAAGATCGGGACTTGTTTCTGCATTATTCATTTAAAGCATTAATTAATTTGATTAATTAAACAAACACTCTTGTTTTTATGAACTCTGTATTTCTCGACCACACATAACTGAGACATAAATGTTGTGAGGTTTCATTTCACGTTCTTTAGAAAATAGTGTATAGATTTGTTGGCGGACACCCAATGTGAGTTTGTTCTTCTAAGAAGTACTTCCTTAACTCTACGAATTGAATCTATAATGGAAACAAGGTCAATAATATTTATGCATTAGCATGGAACTCGCATTCTATTAAACGAAAAATTATGAATGTGTCATCATATTAACTGTCATAATATTGTTTAAACTTAACATATTGGTGGTGTCGTATTTATTATATGGTAAAGAAGCTTACATATAATAACTATTGAACATTTTTAGAGTTCTTTGGTGGTTAAGAAACAAAACATTCAGTTTCAAATTTCGTAGTGCACAACAAGATGACATGAAGAATACATTAGTGAAAACAGCATGAAAATGATTTGAGTTTTTTAAACAATACATTAAAAACCCCCGCGATTGTTTATAAATTTGGTCTTATATAGGTCTAAATAAAAAAGTTGATGAACTTTTGGAAATCGACTGAAAATGCCGCATTTAAAAATAAAAAGAACAAATATTATTTCACAATATTTTAATTAGGCCTATCCAATGTACTGTAGTAGGTTTACTGAAATAAAGTTGTACGCCTACTGCAATATAAGAAACGTACAGCATTTCCAAATAATGATTTAATTATATTTAGCAGCTAGAACCCTCTTATGATTTTTTTTTAAATACAAAACTCTTTAACTCTTTTACACTTGATTTTATATTTATATTATCCTTCACTTTTAGTGAGTAGTCTACAGACGTGCAAATTCCAAGGGACTTTAGATGGATCTACACTTTTTTTCAATCAGTCTAGGGTTATAATCCTCTCTTTCATGTTTCCTATTAGGTCTCTCTTGACCAACTCTTGTTCTCTTAAGGCCAAAGCAAGAGTATTACCAGTATTATCCAGTATTCTATTAGAGTTTCACGGAATAGGAGTCTTTTCTTTCGTTTTGTAAAAGGTGATGATGACAGAAAACTATTTCGTCTATAAAAACATGAAAACAAATTTAAATATAATTTGAGCACAAATGGAAAATCGCACAATAGGATTTCTTATATTACTATTCCAGTGGTTGTGTGTGTGTGTTCGTGAGTGCGTGTACAAAGTGTGTACATTTCTAAAGATATCGTCAGTGCCCCGTGCCACCCAAATCGCCTATTGCCTTTTGTTTGTTGTTACTGCATCTCATAAAATCACTACCTCATTGTTTTCTTTCTAAACTGTTAAGCTTACATCGTCACGTATGGTTGTTCATCTTATTGTTTTAAAATGTAAAAAGCGTGAGTCTTGTAATAGCATGTTAATGCTTGTCCTGTACACGTGACCGGAAGTGATGCACTACACGTGCCTGTGACTCACTTCTTGCACTTCCGCCAGAACAAAGTTACGATATCCTCTCTGCCAGGACACGTATAAGGCACATGTCAAAATCAAGCTTGGAGTAGCATAGGCAATCAATTCCGATGTGGTTAGAAAGTAGCCGACCAAAAGAAATTACACTTACTTTAATCTTTTTGATCAAATTATATATAAAGTACAAAAATGAGTGGCGAGTGTAGGCTTAATTCTTTACCATTGTCGTTTATGTACAAAATATAAGTTATATATATATATATTAGCTTTTTCTCTCCAAGTAGGGTACTTTAAAAACAAATATATATATATATATACATATATATATATATATATATATATATATATATATATATATATATATTAAGATTTTTCTTTTTAACTTATCGCAAATCTTACATTATTTACCTAAATCTTTAAAAAGTGGGTTTGAAATGCTTGTATAGGTTTTAAACGTCGGTTCACAATTTTGAAACAAAAATAACTCTTAAAAAATTGAACGTAGTCTATAGATAATATATATAACTCTTAGTTTAATGAATCTATTTATACAGTTTATATTTATCAGTTTAATTAGTTTGATTCATAAAAAAAAAAAGAAAAAAAGTTTTATAAATAACAACCTAACATAACCTATATTTAGGTAGGACGAAAGTAGAATTCGTTTCAGCAGCTCGTCGTTATTTCTTAAGTTACTAAGCGACACTAATATAGTTTATGAACTTGTTTCCCCTAAATATAGATTTTGTCGATGTACGGAGAAGTTGGTAGGGGGAAAAAGGGTATATTAGACTGGTATAGCATTTTTATATTTCTGACCAAAATTTGAAAACAATATCTAATCAGTAGTTATTTTTGTTTAAATCCAACAGAGTTGCCAGTTACAATCGGAATTAAATTTCCATTTTACATTGATTTATCAATTTACCTAACTAGTAAATTTCGACCTTAGAAAAATCGACCAAAATAATACCGGAAAAGGCTCACTCCTCTATTGCCAAGTCTATGGTTGCCATTCAAGCAAAAATGTATACCTTTAAGTATACTGTAAAATATATCTACAGAAACACGCCTAATTTATAATTTGAGCCAATTTCTTTTTATAAAATGTTTGTAGAACGATCATGTTAAAAGGACAAAGCAGAGAATATGAAAAATTGATAATAATTTGATAATTCAAAAAAGAAAATAATTTATTGGACAAAACTGAATAAACCGTCTTAAATACAATACATACTAAATATATAATTTATTAATTAACACTGATTACACCTGACACTGGGAGCAAACACACTCATTAGGGTCGGCAATGCATCCCCAACCGATTTTCGTGTAGTCTTAGATTAGATCCCGCCATTTCATCTTTCTTAAGTAGTCTCCCTTGACCAACTTTTGTTCTATTCCAACTCTGATGATATTAGAGTGTTCAAGGTCTAGGTGTGTCTATTTTATGCTTTTCTTTTCTTTAAGACGAGGGTAATCGCGAAAAGACCGATACTGCGTGCAATCGACATTGTATGCGTCAGACAACCAATTTGAAGCGCTAGTGTTCCACATGAGACTGGTAAAAATAATAGTAAGCTCTAATTTTAGTTGAGAAAATTTTTTAATAAAATTTCTTAATTATTTTCGAATTAAATTTATATTCTTTCACTTTAAAATAAATAAATCCGTTAGTTATTTAAAGTTTTGGAAAAGGTTTTAGTACCCTCCCTTCCAGAATTATTTACTTAAAGTTATTAACATTTCTGCTGCAACAAAATATGCAAATTTTTGATTATTTAAAAAAATAATAATTAAAAATATTGTTGTTAAAGAGACTACATTGTTGTTAAAAATATCTTTCATTTCCATTCAATGTTACTATTGTGAGATAAAATCTTCTTTCATTCATGTACTTATCGAAGAGAGCTGTTACTTTTTCAGAGGTTACGTAAATTACAGGTTCAGGGTTGAACCATTCCTTTAGTTAGAGATGTTCGCAATTTTACTCTGCAGAACCACTGCTATTAGTTTATTAAATTTAATATTTATTATGTGGGCTACATAAATGATGTAACGGGATACATTATGTTTAATGGTCAAAATCCGTGTTTTGAATTTGTCGGTAACCAGTCTATTATGTGTGATGAATCAAAATGACAGTGTAAACACATGCTGTATCGCTATAAACAGTCATACAATATGAATAAAGATTTTAGGAATCTGCAAGTTCGTATTCTAGTCACATAGAGATCATAAACAATGTCATGTTATACGTAGAATTAACTCTGCCAATTTTTTTTTTTTAAATTCGCTACTACACATTTTTGTCGTTTGATGTTTATTATAACGATTCATATAAATTAAATATCAGTTTGATATTTGGGAATTTCTGTTATTTTGAAATCATTATTTCAAAAATACATTTTAAGTCTTACTTTGATATTGAATTAAATTATATAAAGTAATATCTCAACATTAGCTCTAACGATTTTGATAAATTTTTACACAAATAGCCTAAAGGTGGTCTGAAAAAATATACCATTTTTCTAAAGAATAATATAAAGTACTGGGGGAAGGGGATCATCGGTTAAAAAGGGCGAATGAAAAATTAATAAAGTTTTAGAAGGTAATTTATCTCTAAAACGACGAAGTGATTTTATTAACATGTTTAAATGTGTAGAATTATGATCTAAACCAATATGCCAACCCGAATGTAAAAGAAAATTGATGATGTGAAATAAATTATAAAATAAGAACCGTGGCATGTGTGAGGTTTTTATTTTTTATTAACTGAGTAGTAAGCCATTCTTTTATTTTAGCAATTAGTTTGTATTTAAAACTTTCAAATTGTATAAAAACTGTATTGATATCATTTGGTACGTTTTAAAAATACTCGTACTTCTAAGACAGCGACTATGTTTAATTTAATTTTTATTCATTCATTCCAGTATATTTGGAGACCACTTATTTGTGTGCTTAGAATTTGATTTTTTTGCTTTTCTAAGGGAGTTAGTGTTATATTTCCACTACATTTATTAGGGTAAACTTGTTAATGGTATTTTTGTGAAGATGGTGACGAATGCCTTTTGGTGCCACATTATTTGGTTGATCACCAAAATTAAAGAAAACTTTTTTTTTCTAATAAACACTATAATATCGTATTATTAATATGGTTTAATCGGAATATTGCCATCATTTGTGTATATAAAAACTAATTTCACGACAAATCAACTCTCGTTTTCAAGCATAAAACGAGAGCATATAAGAGAAAAACACCAACATAGCGTAGCCTAGGCTCATGATAAAAACTAAAACTAAATCTAAAGCCTGAATAAGGCCTGACCAATCAAAGTTAAAACTAAAAACATGATCAGATAAAACCACAACACACAGACCTACACTAGACGAAGAACGGCAAGCAACTGATTGTTAAAGGGATGGAGCCAAGTGAAAGTTGTACTAACTGTTATTCGGGTAAACAACTTTTGCCCTCTCTTCCAAGAGTTAAGTCATCAATTACGTCATGATAACCATTTGTGGAATAGGCGGCCAAATTTCAGTTTTATTTAAAGACAAGGATGTTTATTTTCGATTTCTAATTCAGTTTGTTATTGGACCATCTTTTTGAACGTTTTGTTATATTTTGTATTACGTTAAAACGACGTATCAATAGTAGAGTCGTCATCCTCAGTTGTTACATATACACACAGGTTTTATTGTCACTGGACTACAACTATTATTAGTAGATGAAAACTTTGTTAATAGAAACGTTGTTTTGAATAAATAAAATGTTTGTTGATTGAATTACACAAGTGCTGCTGACTTCAAGTGAATGTTTTGTTTGTGTTTTGGTGAGTGTGAGAAGATTTGTGCAACGGTTTAAACAGTTTTAATAATAAACGGGTATAAAAATTGCAATCTCTTATATATTCTTGTTGTAAATACCTTTTTCAAACTTTAAAACTATATAATTGTAGTCAGTTTTATCGTAATAAATAATGGTGGAATGACTATAATGTGAGTCTACAACATCATATTCTACTAATAGTAAGAAAGTTTGATTTATTATGTAGTTATTGTCGAAAAACACTTCGGGAGCATCAGTTTGTCTGAAATATTTATTTGTTTGAAGGCCTCAGCATCAATTCTTACAAATTAAATAAAGACAGGGTAGAATAATTAATTATCAAATAAGTGGAAAATTGTTATTACTGTCAAATTACATATTATTATATTTTGGATACAAAATTCATTTGCAACAGCAATAATTACAAATCAAAATTTGGTATAATGAAACGAGATTCAATTATTGCCCAACTTAACTTTGGATCATTCAATTTTAATATAATACATTAATTATTGAACTAATTCATGATCACTGTAATAATAAAGGATTATGTCAAAGAAGACTTTTAGATGTCTAGTACTTTCAAAAGACGACTGTACCTTTATTGTCAAAACGTTTCTGTGGCGACTTGACAAAGAAAGTATAATAGACCTTTGAAAGTGCTCAAAAACCAAAAAGTGAAATTTACTTATTGTTTTAGTTATAGTCAATTGTTGAAATTACAGTGTATTTAAGAAAATCTGTGGTAGTTAATTATATATAATTAAATCAAGTAATTATGAAATAGTAATTGCAGTCATATAAAGAAGTTATGGCATAATCATACCTCAAATAATTTATTACCATTTTTCTCAGACTGTTTTAGAACAGCTTCTTAGGGATTATGTGATTGAATTGTTGTATAGAAATATTTTGTTTGAACAAAAACATGTACCATAAATTGACAAAATTGCCACGGTTTCATACACTGTAATACTCCCCACCTTTTTTTTATAATTAATATGAGAACAAACAACCAATCGAAATTATATTGTAAGAGGACAATATTCCAAAATAACACATTTTAATGTTTTGTTATAAAAGTTTATACTGTTAATACATCCCCATTCTAATATGTTAATATACAAATATTCTCCACGCAGTTCAAGTCTACGAAAAAGGGAAATAATTCTTAGAAGAACAAACTCACATTGGGTGTCCGCCAACAAATCTATACACTCTTTTCTAAAGAACGTGAAATGAAATCTCACAACATTTATGTCTTAGTTATGTGTGGTCGAGAAATGCAGGGTTCATATAAACAAGAGTATTTGCTTAATTAATCAAATTAATTAATGCTTTAAATGAATAATGCAGAAACAAGTCCCGATCCTCGAAGTGGTAGATCTCCCGTATCAAAGTACAGGTGCAATGATAGCTTCGAAGACTATAGTTTTATTTTATGTTAAACGTGGCAGCACTGTAAATAAGTTGTATTTCAAACTGAGGATTTTAATTTACAATTGACAAGTATTCGGACTCTTCTCTTTAGGACTTGTCCTTGCCATAAACTAGCACTTATATGTTTGTTTTGCCTCCATGTGTGGTTGCTTATCCAACTTTGTAGATGACATTTACAATTTCCAGAATAATAAACAAAATTCACAACTTTACGTTTCAGATTATATAAGACTAAATCAAATGTTCAAGAAGCACTGTTATGAATTTCACAATAAGGAGACAAAGAATCCCCAAACCACAAAACAGGAGGAAGAGCTTAGATTTCTGTAACCTTCTGAGGAGGTGACCACGTCATCGAAATGTTAATTATAATAAACATAACTGGAATATTAAAACATTCATAGTTTGTATTTCCTGTTTTTGTTGTTCAGGGATTCTTTGTTTCCTTAACACTAAATTCATAAAATAATCGACATTTCTATTTTTTTGACTGTTTCATCAATGTCTCCTTTGTGTGGTCCAGCTTTGTACTACGGACGAAGCTCGAAATTTGAATGTTTATTTTGAAATTTTCAAAACATGTCACAAGCAGTAGTCTAGGTATTATATTACTTTGTACATGACATTTATGTGCATTGCTCCATCCATAAAAAGTAAGTGGAGAAAATAAAAATTTCTATTCATTTGGTACTAGCATAATGAAAACTTCAATCAACAAATAAATACACAATTTTCCAGAACCAACCCTGTAAATCTCGGATGTCTGTTTTACTAAATATCTGTATTCTAGGAGTCCTTATTTAAGAAACCACCCCACTATGAGGTAAATCAATACGAATTTTAAAAGTAGTTCACAAATTAAATTTCCTCATAGAATAAGAAACAAATGCGATCATTTGTATTACATGATTGTTTAATAATTTAAACCTAATTTAAGCAAACTAAAGATTGATGTAAAACAAATCTTACATCATATTGCGTATTTTTTTGGGTCATACAAAATTTCAATAGCAGTGTTTGTAGAAAACATTCTAGTACAAACGAATTTTTTAGTGAAGGTATAGAAAATATTTTGTTAAAATTAAAGAAATAATTATACATCAGAAAAATAACACTGTGCTTATTAAATTGGTTTATACGTGTTAAAAATGCAGAAAAGGATGAAATATACGTTTCCTAGCCTTCACAATGTATAAATATCAAAAAGATTTGTTATTCGCTGTTCCTAATATAGATATATTAAATAATAAATAAATGTAAGACTCACCGTCCAAAATATTCTGTTTGGTCGTTTTTTATACGATGGCCGTTTCGGCATTCAATAATAAACTTGATAATGGCTGAATAGCCGAAACGGCCGTCGTATAAAAAACGACCAAATAGAATATTGTGGACGGTGAGTCTTACATTTATTTATTATTTATAAATAACACTTGGCCAAAATTAAAAAATGGCTGATAATTTCTTTATAGATTTTGATCTTGTAAAAAATTTTTTTTCTGGATTTCTAGGATCTTTAGTCAGAAGTCAAAATCCTTATCTTACATTTTAGTTTCTCTGTATATACACAGATTTTTGAAATTGAAGCTTTCCATCCCATAATGTGATTTTAAATCAATTTTTATTATTTTTTTTAATTTCGTTTCAGTATATTTTTTTTTCCATTTCTTTTCATTAACATATTTGTTTACAAATCAATATAATAATAATAAACGCTTACAATAGCTGATTACATCTGTATCGCCTATCTTAAAGCACTGTGAAACATTGGAATGAGTTTTAATTTGTTTTTTGCAAAAAATATTTTAAACTGTTTATCAAACTGCGTCAATAAAGCAATCTATATTATATTTTTTTATATTATAAATTCGCTAATTACATGGGGCGTAAAATACAACAGATTTGCCTAAAGAATTTACAAAGCGGTTTGTTTAACAATGTTTAGCTCAAAGTCTTAATAATTACCATGTGATTTTCTTAACAGCTGTTTTCAATTTATTGTTAACTTAAATACAGATATTGTGTTGACATCAATGCTCATTAGCATCTGCGCGGTGCTAAGTAGTACCTAATAATTATATTAAAATTAGTTACAATTTGTTTGACTAATCCGGATGGATAATTAACCACCATAAAACATGCATACCGCTGTTCTTTAAATATTATGACTGTGTCGGAACCATGATATACCATATAAACATCTTTGTTAAAACAAATGTTACCTGCGAAGCTTTTGTTTTGATCTTTATACTAAGCAAAACATAACCTAACAAAAGTAGAATCTTAATGAACGGATGTCTTCCTTTCTCTTAGACACAGGTGTTTAAATTCAATTCAAATTACATCAGAATAATTAAAAAGATACGTGACGGGTAAGCTCTATTGTCCTGGAGCATCCTTGAAGGTTTAATTAACAACACGATATTACTTTCCTGTTTCCTTTTCAATTATCTAATAAATAATAAATTTTAACTTCAACTGCAAAAGTAATTTATAACTTAAACAAATCGACAAGAGGAAATTATTAATTTAAAATAACCAGAGTTAATTTATCTGCTCTTATGTTTTGTATTAGTTTTGATTAATCTTTGATTTAACTTTGCAAACGCTTAACTTTATTTGGAGTATCTTAGGCTTAGTGAAGCATGGCTACTAATATCACTGAATGTATATTATTAACAGTTTATTTTAATTATTAAATACTCATAACAATGTCTCTTAATCTAAACCTTAAAAAAATTGTATCTGGATAATTTTTGGAATGTCTGCACTACTCCGGTTTTATTTATCTTTTTAAAATTCCTTTCCTTCAATGTTCTAGCTGTGTACAGCTGTGTACTACAAAGACTGAGTTATTTTGGGCACAAAATAAATGATTGAATAAAATTGAACAATTTGGACAGTTTAGAAGTGATTTTCATGCAATTTTTAGCATTAACTACCTATATAAAGTGATCTAACTTCGTATTAAATAGCCCCAATCTAAACCCGACGTTGTAAACAACAATTATAAAAACAAGTTTTAATGCGTTAGTTATTTCGTTTTGGCAAACATATTATTGTATGCGTGTAGAATTTGGCAAACCAATTTAGTTTCACCAATATAGGTAACCCGAAAAAACTGTTAATTTTAATGAAAATCACTGACTTGTGAAATTTATAGTACCTAACAAGAATTGATTACAAGCTTTATCTACCTTAAATTGGAGATCGTATAAGCAAAGAGGAGTAAAATTCAATTACTGATAAATTCAGGCATATACAGAAAACATTTGTAAATTAGTTTCCTATATGTCAACATTGATTTTATAATTAATAACTAGTATCATTTCGTTCGAAACAGAAAAAAATTAAATTTGAAGTTCTTTCTCTCCTCTATTTCCCTTATTTTTCAAGAACTAAGTTATTATATGGTATGCAGCTATAAAGTGCAATGGTGAGGAATGCTGAATTTACAATATTTTATGTCCAGGCCTACATACATGGATAAAATTACCGTTATAAGCTAATTGTATTGAATGAACAGAATGACTATTAAAATGCAACATTTCAAGTACACTCGAAGTATTCTACGAATTACATGTTCTCTGAAACAATTATTTGAAAATGTATTAATTTATCAAATGTCGTTTAATTTGTTGTCAGATTGAATGTGAAATTGAAATTAACTGTCACTGAAAATAATTTGTTTGGGTCGTAAAGATGTTTCCTTAATCCATTTAAAACAACTCATTTGAATTAACAAAGAAAGGCTTTGGGTTAATATCTTGGGGCTATTTAAACTTAATATGTGGAAAGTAGATCCACCTTGTGTTAAATAGTCCTGAGGATAATTTCTGAAACTACCGAATATTAAAAATGACCTTGGCCTAAGACTATATTTGTTAAAATAGTTAGATCTACTTTCTGTTTCTACTTCCTGGCTTTCTTTTGCATACCGAGTCTCCCTCAGCACCCTAAAAAAAAAATATATTAATTTTTATTTTGTGCAATAGTTTGTAATCTTGGTAATCTTGGCAATTAGGTTATCTTCAATGTTGGTTAATAATGTTGTAAACTGAAAGTGTAGGTAACATGTTGACTGCAGAATAACAGATATTTATTGTGAAAACAAGATTGGTGTATCTGCTGTTAATGAAACAATTTTATTGTTTTGCCAGTTAGTGGAAGTAAATTATTTTCTATTCCTAACTACTCTCAAAAGTGAGGCCGTGTCACTTTCCAATAGATGCACCAGTTAAGAATTAGGCCGAGACACTATTTGTTACTAGTTAATCGTAATAATAGGCCAATGTGATTGGGATCATTACGTAACAATCTATGGTTCTTTAAATTATATACTTTAAATATAATCATTCTAATCATTATCATTATAAAATATATTAATACAATTTATTACGTTACTAATGCAATTGGTGATTCAATCACTTAACATTAATTACAATTATTATTTTATTTCTACTTTGGCCCAGAGATAAAGCGATGTTGCGACAAGAAAGTTAATTCAGTTCAATCTCTCTCCTTATAGGCTGATCTATAAGAACTGAATACACACGAAAACCTCTGTTGCTGGAGCTTAACACTTTGATCCTTGTTTCTCTGGACTGTTCTCCTCATGAACCCAACGACGTTGATGGCACTCTGACAACATTCACCCTTGCCTTCTTTCAGCAGCCTCACTTGCTACCTTCGGTCCGCCAATTTCCCCAAGCTCTTACATCTTTGATTACTGTATGACGCGTATGATGGTTGCAAGCTACAAACTTAATACATCTTACCGAACCTATTGTTTATACTCTGGTAAGTGTTCTGGGGCTTGATAAATAAAACTAAACTATCTAATCTAATCTTAATATTTAAATCCTAACAGTCACCCATAGGAGAGCCTTCGTTAAGCCGACAATTGAGATAAGATAAACTACCATTGAATGGCAAACCACCTTATGTAGGAATAGAAATAAGTAATAAACTAAATTGTTGACCTCACTTTAATAAAGTGGCAGACATTGCAGTCATAATCAGAGGCAGATTTAAAAGTCATGAGAAACCTAGGAAGTTTTATGGAAACAGAAAGAAGAATATGGGGCAATATTGTACAGTCCCAAATTTGATATATAACCACGATTTGATTAGATTTACTGCAATAGGATCCATCTTCGCTTATCGCACGGTATTAGAATGTATTATCAAAGAAAACTGTAAGTCGTACTATTTAAGAAGAAAAGAAAAATACTTAAGGATACAGGAAAAACCAGAAGGAAGAGCTTCGACTGAATCGATCTTTCTATTTGCGGTCCCGTGAGACGAACCGAATGTGATGGGAAAATGAAGTTCAGGTTATAGTAGGTAATCTGGATGAACCGGAAGTACCACACACCAGGAGACACGTGTCTCCTAATGGTGCTTAACCTATATTCTACCTAATAGTAAAAATTATTTTAAAAAAAACATTAATTTAGATAAATTTGTTAATTATCTGTAACACTGCAGCACATGAATTGACAGTGACTGTATTCTAGATGAATTGTTAGTTTGGAAGATTAGTAGTTGATCATAGAGTAGATGAATTGACAGTCTTGTAGATGAATTAACAGTCTTGTAGATGAATTAACAGTCTTGTAGATGAATAAGCAGTATAGTAGTTAAATTTTATTCATATGTAGATGAATTTTTAGTATATAAATTAAATTGGTTAGTGGATCAATTGGCAGGTACTAGTTCAATTTGCCGTCTGGTGTATGAATTATCAGTATAGTACATGAAATGACAGTCTTGTAGATAATTTGACAGTATAGTAGAACAAGTGACAATCTTATAGGTGGATTTTCAGTATATTATATGAATTACCAGTCTTGAGATGACTTGGAACAATATTTGATTGATTAAAGGTATGGTAGGTACATTTGCAGTATATTAGTATTTGAATAATTGTCAAATAGTAGTTTAACTGGAAATTATACTATATGAATTGGTGATCTAAAAAAGAATTATGAGTCTATTCGATTATTTGATAGTATATTAGATGTATTAGATGCTTAAGTAGTTAGTCTTGCAGATGAATATATATTAAAGAAATGGAATTATCTTTGAAGTAGATGAATTGGTAGCCTACTACTGTACTACTTCAATACTTTAATTGGCTGTCTTGTGTATGAACTATCAATAATGTAACGGATTGGCAATAGTGTAGAAGAATTAAAAATAGTATAATAGTATAGTAGAATGAAAATTAGTGAAGATGAATTGGCACTATATTGGATGAATAGAAAGTTTTATGAAGATGATTTGAGAGCATATTGCTAGTATAGTATCTATGTGAATTTTCAGTACACTAGACTAATTATTGCTAGAAAGTTTGCAGCGTATTAAATTAGTTGGCAGTATTTTATAAGAATTATTAATATAGTAGATGAAATAGCAAATACTAAGAGATTTATAGTAAAACATATTAATTGATAGTATACTAGTTTAACAAACTGTTTTGTAATTGAATGTTTATCATTACACAAAATGTATTGGATGTTGACTCCCAGATTAGTAAATGAACTGACAATTATATCGTTCAAAATATCTTTATACTACATAAATTGGCAGTATTCAAGTTGAATGTTATGTCTTAGGGTTGAATTGGTAATATAGTACAAGTAGAGGCAGTGGAATTTTCATTATGTTACAGTAGATAAATGGGTAATAAATTAGTAGAATTTACATTACAGAAAAATAATTGGCAGCATACTAGGTACTAGTTGAATTTTAAGTCTGTTAGATGAATTGGTAATATATTCGATGAATTTACAGTATTAAAAATAAATTGGCAGCATTCAAGGCGTTAGCTAAATTTTCATTCTGTTAGATAGATTAGTAGTAGGAGACTATATGTGAACTATCCCGGTATTTTTAGAGCTATATCTCTCTTATCTGTGTTTCAAAAAAATTTGAAAGAATTAACTGTTTTTATACTAATGGAAGTTTTATTTATTAAACATAACACTGAAAAAATATTTTATGTTTATTTATGTTATAAAGTACTAATGAAATATGGACTATGTATATACACATATCATCGGTATAGGAGTGTGTTTATGTGTGTTTTGCGATGGTTCTTCGAAGAGAAACACTTATTGGTAGCTTGAGATTTTCTCTGACAGCAAGGACTAGCTAAGCACTAACCCCTTCCCCCATTATAACACCTATCTATAGACTTTACACCTCCAAAGAACTGCTGCAAGGTTGTGACTGCCTTCGCGGCTAAGGTTACACCCTTCACTGTCATTTTAAATTAAGACTATTCGTCTAGGGGGTTAATTCTTCTAACTCGTTCTATTCGTCTTCACAGCAAAAACCTTAACAACATTTCGCCTTTCTGCTGACATTAACCAATCCTTCTGATGAAAGAGTTTATAACTGAAAATTCTGACGAGGTACATCATAGCGAAGCATTGAAAAAATACATAATTGGAGAACTCTCTAACTCCGAGTCAATGTGGACAGTCGGGACAATCCTTACGTCTTGAAAATCATGGCCGGATAGTATCTAAATCCGGTAAAATCCACTCCACTGTGATGACGGTTCATTTAATCTTTTATTCTAGAAACGAAACTACGAAAACACCTGCCTTCGGATGAGTTATCCTAGTCTACCTGCCACTGCAGATAAGCTCTCTTTCTTCACGTCATCCTTAACTCTAACACTGCTGGCTCTTTGCTGAATCGTTTGTTTATTCTGAGCATACTTGCAATACTTTATTTGGTACACTTGCAATAATACATTTTTCATGATCGGAGAGATAGTACGCTACTTATATGCCACTCTCACTGAGATCATCTTCCTTAATTAAGAATGCAATTTCAATGCATTCGCCCAAATTGCTGTTACACAAAGTAGCACATAACTACAATAGCCAGCTACATTCAGTATAATTCTTGCTAATGCCTCGTATTTGATAATACGCCGTCGCTTCGCAAATGTAATACGCAATATGCACATTCAGTATGGTCTCTAAAAGACAACCGTGCATACCAAATATGCTATATGAAATGATTTTATTCTCACCATTTACTCTTCTTTGGATAGTTATCATCAAATAACCAATATTATACCTCATTCTCCTGCTAGTTATTAGTATAGTTTCAATTTTTTGTCTACACAATTCCAGTCCAACTACTGCCAATCATCGTTGTATGATTATTATTATCAACTAAATATTACGAAACAAGGACGGTTGATACATCATCGGCGAACGTTACGAGACGTGCTCCTTGTAGCAGCACCAATGTGAGGAATCTATCGTACATGATGTTCCACAACACGGGACCAAGCATCGACCCCCTGGTAAAGACCTTCAGTGAACTTGTTTTTCTTGGGAAAATGTGTCGTATTTTTAAGAATCTTGCCATTTAAAACAATCAACCGACATTTTTTTGAGTAAAACGTCATATTCAATTAATTAAGTGCATCTCAAATGCAATCCCCCTTAACCGAGCTAAAAGTGTTAATGATATCAAAAATTACTATAACGCAGTACTTCTTAGACCTTAATCGTCGTTCGAACAATAATCACTATCACATTATGGCATCAAAGATTGACCATCCCTTTTCCCCTTAAATGTAATCGACAACGGATTCCTTATGTTTATTAAATATAATACGCTCCAAACTTTCTCCAGCAGTATCTAAGTGGACAATGTGAAGAATGGTTCTGCTTTTGGGAATCTGCAACCTTTGTCTACTTTATCACTTAGGAATTGTTCCCTCAATGAGGTTTTATAAACACAGTTTTAGGCAACACTCGTACCGTTTTTGAAGGTTTTTCATCATGTTGGGGAAGAGGGGGTTGTTTCGTGCTCCTTATACACATGGTTATTTTTTCCTGGAGTTGGACAATGGTAGCTGGTGGGTCTTCACGGAAAATCTTCTCCTTCAACATTTCCTAGGTGTAGGCGTCAGGTGGTGTAATTTCGGGGGTGGGCTGGGAAGGAAAGTTTGTTCTATGGGAGATGAGGTGGTTGCCAAAAGTTTCTTGAAGGATAGCAATGTTGGTTAAGGCAGTGTGGCTGGTTGCGCCATTTTGCTGGAACCATTGTGAACGAAAAGACAGGTTTTGGGCACGACAAAATCTCCTGAGGTCTCCAATAAAACGATCAAGAATGACCCTATATCGGTCCTGATTTACAATAAGAGGATTTCCATTATTGTCTTCAACAAAGTATGCACCAATTATGCTTCTCCCTGACACAGCACACTAAATGGTTACACGCTTACTAAGCTGTGGCCTCTCTAGAACACTGTCAGGACGTTCAAACACAAGAAAACTTGTTATCTGCTTCTTTATGAAACCATTAGTGTGCACATGACATTCGTCGGAAAACAATACATCACTCAAAACCGCATGTTCTCCATAGCACATTGCTAACATTGTACTGAACTCTGACTGTTTTGTTTATACAGTTCAAAGGTTGCCCAGTTTCATCTTGTGGGGAAAACCACCGCTGTTTTTAAACATTCTTCTCAACGACGTATTGCTTATATTCAGTTTTCAAAGATGTTGAGTTTAGACTTCTTTTCGGTGACTGTAACACGTGCTACAACAGTCTTCCGTGGTTTTCATTTGTACAGACAGTAATTGAGCGACCTGAATAGCCCTTCCGCTGCGTCAAAACACTACCTGTCCTTCAAAATTTTTGAACAACACTAATAATCACAGCATTACTAGGCGGGTTTTTGTGAAAATTTTCCTGAAAACGTAATGCAGTGTGTGACAAACTTGGGCCACCCGCACATCCAATTCCGTATGAGCAAAAATAATGCTATACGATAAAACCATTCACTGCAGTAGTTAGCACCATGTCAGCAAAAATTAACCTCAAACAAGAAAGAAATAATAATCAGGAAGACGTGGCAACAATCAAAAGTTGACACAACTGATCGAGAAGAGAGCTACAGCTGATTCAATTTCAGTACTGTTTATTTTGGCGCATACCGTAATATAGATTGTTTAAGATCCAATTGTCTAAGATGATTTTAAATGCTATATTCGGGCAAAATTGATTAAACATAGTTAGAGCAGAAAACTTTCTGACTTTATTAAAGAGGGTATGCGTATTTTGAATTACAACTAAATACATTTACATATAACATTAGGAGCCCAAATAAAATCTCTAAAGAACAATTCTAAACAAAATCTGAATATACGAACTCAGATCGGACGGACATAAAATAGAAGTAGCCTGCATAACATATTAATACATGAATTGTAAACACATAATTATATACTGATTGATTGATATTACGGAATATTAATGTTAGTGTACACAATAAGTGGAATATTAGTTCTTAATAATATATTCAAAACAACACTTGTCGAAGATATATATCCAATAAACTTACTCCCACAAATACAACTTTATTTCAACGATACTTCATTTAAAAGGGGGTATTCTCTATTTGAGTTTGTTAAATTGTGAACAACTAAAGCTGATAATTTAGTAGTTGAAACTTCTTGTTAATGAAAAACTGTTGTTGTAAATATAAATGTTACCGGTACGTCTCATTTATCGATTAGTTGATTTGTTATTACATAATATTGTATAAATCTCTTAGATGTTTTGCTAACTAACTTGTAACTTGTATAATTTCGTGGATATGTTTGATTTAGTTTCGTACCTTCCTCTGAAAGGCGTAACAAGTATTCTATTACTTCATTACAAACAATTAGATATCTTAAATTGAAGATTAATTAATTAAGTTTGTGTAGTGTACATAACCAACGTATATTTTGCAGTAATATATTTCGACTGTACCCACCGCTAACAAATCCATACGCCCACAAGACCTGTTCACAAAATCACATTAAATAAAGCACAACAATACAATAAAGAATAAAACAAATCTTTATTTTTAAAGGAATTGTATAAATCCCATGTCTATGTGTGGTATAATATTTCGGACACAATATTTGATGTGTATATAAGGTTAGTACGGGCCCCCCGCTACCAGGCTTCGCTCGTGTCGCAATATAAATTCAGTCCTCTCGATTCATAAATCTTCCCGTCATCGCCCAGATCATATCTTCTAGTGCCGGGCAAAACAATTTATTAATATTCATATCTATGGTTATAAACATTTCGTCAGTTTATGTAGAGGTACGGGAATATTTTATGAGTGCAGCCCCTGTTTGGAGTTGACTGCAAGATCCATCACAAACCATTTACAAATACTTGCGGAATATAAAAGACATAAGTAAACTATGAAAGATTGATGACGATTATAAGGACATATAAATTCAATGGTATATTAAAGTATTTCCTTTACACATATATCTTGTCTTAGAGATATCAAATACTCTTTACAACTTCTAAAGTTGTGTAATTCAACTAAAGACAGAATACGACACACTTTTTAAACTTTAAAGTTATGTTTCAGAAGTGTAATAAATATTTAATATTATGCAAATAAATTTTGAAATACCTGCTTGGTCATAGAATTCAGGACGTTTTACTCTCTCTTTTGTTTAATTTGTAATTTACATATTATAATATATTTAAAACCTTTACAAGTTTAGCAATATAACTTAATTAAGAGATATTTTATTTTTCTGATATTGGTAACTCAAAAGTACCAACACACAAAATTAATAAACATTTATGACCTCTAACATAATAAACCGTGTGTGCATAAGACCAAACTTAATTATAATAATAAGCTGTGTTGAATTTATATTCAAATAGTGATATTACTATACAATTTATAATTGTAATCGTTTTACAAAACATTTAAATTTTAGTCTCAAACCTATATTACGAAATACCTACAAATTATTAGGCTTATTTTTTTTGATTTATAAAGTTAAATCACTACTAACAAATACGAGAAGTCATAACGTCTACAATGTTACAAACAGTCATTACGGAATTTTTAATACGAAATCTAGTTATTACAATTAACTTCATAGAAACCTGAATTTTGTTTTCTTGTTAAGGGCGAAAAATATCTCGGTCATAATGGTCTTAGAAAAAAAGAAAGAAAAAAAAGAACATAAAATTCGACCCCTAGCCCTCGAATACGCTAATAGTCGGGTCGGAAGGGAACAAGGATTGGTAAAGAGAGACCTGATAGGGAAGATAAAAGAGAGTGAATCAAGTAAAGACCTACGTAAAGGATGTAGTTACTGTAGGGACCTAGGGACCCTATGGATTGCGCCCATACTTACTTTAAGTAAGTTCCTTAAGGTAACTTGGAAACCTGAGGCTATAAAATGTCCACCAGTTTTACCCACAACTTTTTGACACACTGGATTATATATGTAAATCACCTTCTGGAAATATTGATAGCATTGTGATACCTGTTTTTTTTTTTTTTTTTTAATTATAGAGTTTTACAAGAAGGTTTGGGGGGGAGCGGGAGAATAACTTTTATAGAAGGCTAAATTATTCTAACACTAAAACATTAGACTAACACTAAAACAACTGCTACTAGAAATTCGTTTATATATATGGGGAATATCCAATCTGCTGTCAGTAAAGATTCAGAAAAAAAACTAATTTGTCTTTGATCTTAAAATCATTAAAAATGTGGTTGTTCTTTGTAAGCGTTGACTTAATTTAAAAGTAAGAGATTACTTTAAAGTTTATACTGTGTAACCCTCCCCCCTCTTCGTTTTCTTTTTCTTTTATACAATCAATGTATCATTTTATATTACCTGTACAATGACATACTTAAATGTTGGATGTGTTTGCCAGCATAGAAAGATGGTAAATCCTTGTCTGACATAGACCTAAGGATTAGAACTTATTCTTCACATATTATGTTAAGAGGTTGTGTGTTAACTTATATTACTTGTAAAGTTTTTGTTCCATAAACATCATGAGCTGCTCCACAATGGGCTGGTGAGCTAGATTTTTTTTAAATCACTGTGTGATATGTTTTGTATTATTAATGTAAATAATGTGGTTTTGGTTTTATTTTATAGTAAATAAAAATATAATAATAATAATAATAATGCTAGTAATTTTTTTTTAAATTTGTGACAGATTTTATTCAAATTTAATTGTAAAGTCTGCTTTACTGTTTGATTGTCGAGTTTGTTAATCAGAGAAATTGATTGGACCAGAGAAATCGTTTAATAAGTATTGGTTTTTAAGAAAAAATATCCTGCAATACCTAGGATACTTCATTTTGTGCAGCTTTAAATTCTGGATCTATTGAAATTAAAACTAATTTTTACTAAATTACACAGTTATTATTCAATAACTATTTGACCAAATTATAAATAATAATAATTAAAGTTCACGGAATTTAATTCTAGTTCAGTAAAATTTGGCATACGAAATAGGATGTATAAATTCAATATGATTGTTATTAAAAATCATTTTTAGGTAGTTTCTTATTATCGCTATGTCTTAAATAATAATACTGTTCTAAATAAATAATTAGTTTTGTTCAGCTTGGTGATTTGTGTAAACTTTAATCGAAGTTGAGATCAGCAAAGAAGTCGGCAATTACACAAAGGACAAGTCGGCCTATGGTTGAATACGGTGCAGTAAAATTATTGTCCTGTTGCAGAAATGAATAGAGTTACTGGTAACCATTACAAATAATTTGTGTTAAATATTATTACTTTCACCTATTTATTGTTTTGTAAAATTATTATTGTAAATTAATATTAGTTAATTGACGTCTTATAGTGAAATAATTCTACTTGCAGAGATCTACAAAAAAATTGCTGCAACAGACCTTTATAAATTTAGCTTTAATTTTTTTTTTAATGTTTTGAAGATTAAAAACATTAATTAACAAATATTGGTGATTATACATTCAAACAATCATAATGAGAAATATATAATGAATAAAATAAAATATTACATATTTTATTATGTAGGCCTACTTTATTTTAGCCTATGACCAAAAACAACTTCACTAAATAAATAATTACGTACTGTATTTTTCAATAATTTGATTCATTATTGTTTTTTTGTGATTTTGTTATATTTAACTTCTATCATAGTACTTTTGAAATAAAATGTCGATTTTGAATTTTTTTTTTTGTTTCTGAGAATCTAAAATAATTTAACTCGCTCAGCTGTTTACTACCATAATAGTACAATAATTCTTAATATATATTTTGAGTTCCAGAAGAATACGAACAAAAATGACGAAAATAATACTTAGTTTGGTATACAGCCATTGGATGAAATAAATTGATTACATATTCTTGCTTATGTTGAAAAACAAACACGTGTATGTAAAATTAATTAAAGACTAATTACATAAATTGTAAATTGTATTACATTTATTTTATATATTTATTATTACATTTGTAATCTTTGGGAAATTTATACTATGTTCTACACTTTTTATAAAAATATAATGATGCAATTTATTATTACCAAAGACTTTTTAATTCTACTTTTCAATTATTTTGCATCTATTATTTATTTTGCATCTAATTAGCTACACATAGCATACTACTAAATTATGTTTTTTAAAAGGACTCCTATTTAGATGGATGATGTAATTACTATTAAGAAAGATTCCTCCATGCTGCATGCTTTACTGATTTACTTCGCAGCTTATTAAGGGTTAAACTAACTTCACTCTTTTTCAGACCTCACCTTCTGGTTATGTTCTTGCCTTTTAGATAATTAAGTTTTCAGTACAAAACTTCGACCAATCAATATTGGCTCAACCTTATCCTTTCAAATGTTATAGAAATGTTAAAGTTAATTACCCAACAACGAGTACAAAACCACAAGTAAAAATTGTACGAATCAGGAATAATCAATGAAGAAATAATAAATTGGCAACAAACAAAAATGAACCTTTGCCACCGTCATTAAAACCTCAATTTGAATACGAATTACACTGAAGATACTTTTAAGTAACAAACGAAAGTAATTTACGCTCTACTTAATTGTATAATAGTTTTGGTTGGTTTTGGGGGTCAAAAAGATTGTGCAATGTTTTTGTACAGTTTAATATAAATTTACAGTTGTGAACGATAATTTGTCGTCTAATTGAACTATTTATTGTTAATCGGATCACTGGAATGAACCAAGTAATTCAGTCAGAACTATAGCTCTTTGTGCCTCGATATTCTAGCATTTAGACAAAAAGTTAACCTAGAATGTTTAAAATGTCTACAATTTAAAAGTTATACATTTTACTTTCTCTTGTTTTTATGTAATTGGACATTTACTATTAAACACAAAGCCTGGAAGCAAGCCTTATTTTATGTATCTGATCAAAATTATGAAGCTGGAAGTGGTTGTGCCTAATTACCAGTCATATTTTAAGCTTAATATGGTAGGATTATGATGTATATTTAACTTTAAAAGATATTTACAACTTGAAAATCAAACACTCTACCTTTGATTAATATTTCCACAATTTTAATTATTAGTGTGTATCAACACAGGTTATTGCAAAAATAGTAGGTAAGTATTGTGTTACTCCATTTTAATATTATATTTGTTGTGGTCAACATAATGGTTGAATAAATATCCCTCCAAGCATTCCCAGCGGAAAAAATGTTTTATATGATCATGAAAATAAATGATTTTGCAACATTCTCTGAAAAAATAATCTTAAATATCTTAGACGTCCTATTTCCTTTCTATATTTAAAATATGTACAAAAATATTTGAAGAGTCAGAAAAATAGCAGAAAAACTACAGGAAAAATCAGAACTGAACTTTGCCTTTTTAAATAGTTGTATAAAAAAAAAACTTGTAATTACATTTTACTTTAGCTCCGATATACTGGTTTGACCAACAAATTTTACACTTCACGAAAATATTATCGTTTCTGTCGATTTTGAAAAAATTGAATAGAGCCCATGGATATTTTACTTTCTTAAGAAATACTTTTCGATCTGGCATTTTGGGAAAATACCGACTAATACGTATATACAGTAGATATTTATTTATGTATTAAATAGTGCCTAAGAATACTCTCTTGTGCCATAAAAGCGTCCTCGGCGAGTCATAGTGTTATTTATTTTTGAATTTGAACGTGGGTTAGGGTCAATAATTTTTTTTAATTTCGCTAAAATTTGAACAAAATCGGTACTGCCGATGTAGAGAAATTACGTCTTTTATAACACCACCATAGCTGATTTTTTGGTTTTATACCGATGACTCACGAACCATAATTTTTTGAGAGTTTGCGCGTTTTGTTTGGGTCCTTAGAGACAAATTTGATCAAAATTGCTAGAATCGATTTCGAGAAAATCGTAAAATTGGGGAAAAGCGTCTAGATGATGTTGCCTAAATATGCGACATACCAAATTTGAGGATTTTGTGTTGTAGAGCACTACATGAACAAGAAACCGACGTCATATCGAAAAGTAATTTATTGGACTCACAGAGGACTTAAAAACAAATATATTCGCAATGTATTGGACCCCTTACATAACGTTTTCTATAATAAAATATTATTGTATTGAATTCTGCAATAAGTGGTTTTCTGGCAATTAGGGCCTACTTCTATATGGAACATCAGAATACCAACTACCGCTCGGGTATTTCAATTTCTTAAAATTTACGGGTTTGTGATATGTCTTCAAAATTTGTAAGTAGTCGCAATTTTCTCGTTAACTATTGTTGTATTAATCCATATTTTCTCACAAAATGAATAGTAAAGTTTAGTTTAGATTTTCTAATAACTAAGCGTAAGTAATTTTACTTTAAAAGGAAAAACTTTGAGAACAGTTTTGGGAATTGCGTTAGTGCAAACTGTCAGCATTTCATTTAGGAAAGCGACGTGCAGATGTTGGAATTGATTACTATAACAAAGTTAAATTAGATTGATCAAGTTGCGGCTTGAAAGCGCATCTGCCACCCAAACTTAAGCTTATTCTGAAACTCTCTCACAATATTTGTTGATTTCAGTTTCTATGCAAATACTTCAGTTTATGTAAATGGTACAACAGTCTCCTGGAGAGCAATAGGCTCTTAGGAATTCCTTTAAATCTGGAAAAATTATTAACATTGTACCCTTCAATTTGACATCCATCGATACTGAAAATTAAAAATTGATGTTCTGAATTAGTTTTTAAAGAAAATCTAAACTCATTTCAGACAGTTTACAATTACTTTAATTAATTACTAAGCACAATATTCATACATATTTAATATAAAAATATTTATATTTAAATTTGTGTACATGTAAATTTCTTCTGAACAATTGATAGTGGATCAATTGTAGGCCTTTACATCCTACAGAACATAATATAAGATTTGAAAATTATACAAATTTAAAAAAAAACCAAAACATTTGGTTGAAAGAAGGAGTAGGCTATAATAAATTTCATTTAACTTTGTAAATATAAAGAAACTTATTAACTAGTTTTGAAATCTCAATTCTCTTTTGATACAAAATCTTTTTGTTTTTAATCTCTTTCAATAAACAAATAACTATTCTTCAACATCAGTTGTTATTTAAAATTCTATTTTTTTAGTTTCGATTTAACAGATTATTATAAGTCTTTAATTATTATTCATCTATTTTGAATAAAACGAAACAGGTATTTAGTATTCAACTCAGTTTTAATACTTTTATTTTGTATTTACTTCATTTGACGTATATAAAAAAATTAAGTAATACAAAAATGGAATCCGTAAATAAATGTATTGTACTTCGTGGAGAATTAATAACTTTTCAATGTTATCCCTAATATTTATTACTTAGAGGGTATAAATATTTACTTACGACATCAGCATGAACACTTTGTCCCCCATTTTTAAAGTATTGTAGTATATATTAATTTATAAACAAATTTACCAAAAAGTCATTTATTTTAATACTAGTAATTTGGGTCTATTCTTATCCCCACTGTAATGGAATTACAAAGTCATTAGACTTAACGTAATATTAATGTTGAAAATTGTGGAATTAATATTTAAACCAGTAATTTTTAAACTACATTAAAAATTTTAAATTCGAAAATTTTCGTAATGCATAACTAAATTATAGTTAAAGTTGAATATATTAAGAAGTTCTTAAAAACGCTTTGATCGTCAGGTCTTTGGAGGCGACAGTAAATTTTAAATTTTATAAACCACTTTTTCCAATAAATACCTTAAAGAAGCTTAAATTAATAAACTATGCAAAATAATTGAAAAAACCATATTGAATATCCGTGTATAGTTTTTTAGAATTATCTAAAATATACAAACATCAAGTATCGTTTCAAAATTTAAAGTGTCCAACAACAACCCTCAGAAAACAGGAATGTGAGATCCACAAGAAACATTGCCTGCTATTAACAGCGCCCAGTATGAAAAGTTTGGTGAAAATTGACTCTGGTATCTCAGCTAAGAGGAAGGGATAAATCAATTATGAAAATGTGGGTTTTTTTACGTTGTTCCACAGTAGTAGCAAAGTGTAGACACTTCCTTAGTGGTTTTATTGTTCTTCAAAGAATCAAAATATATCTTCAAAAATCTAAAAAGTAAACTATCTAATTTGTTATTCATCAACATTTTTGGCAATCAATGAAAATATTCATTTCTTCTAACAATGTAATATATTTTCTCATTTTAAAGTTTATATTTCTCTAAAAATGACCAACAAGTCTCGTTCATTTCGACAAATAAATTCCGAAAGTGTTTTGGAAAGTTCACCAGTCAATTTATCTAAACAAGGGAGGAGGACAATTGACATAAAAATCATCTAATCAGTTTGAAAATAGTCCTTTGTAAGCATCGGTTGTCTCAAAGTTCACCAATCAGAGGCTAAGTTGGTCACCTTGAGACTTAATCCAACCAATAGAAAGTCGAGTCACGCCTCTTAGACAAACCAGCTGCTCTTTAAATAATCAATGTGAGATGAAATGAAGCGATGTGTTTGTAAGTGATGGATAGCTCATACAATTTACTTATTAAGGATGGACTATTGTGTCTTTGCCGCCGCCTGGAAAACCCCAGCAGAACGAAGCAAATCGTTCATACCGCAAGATAAGAAAATGTCTATTAAAACAAGATGATATTAAATCGTTCGTAGATTATTATACCTAAGAATGACAATATTTTGTAAAGAGAAACAGCTAAAATGTCAATCAATTCCTAAAATGAAAAACTTACTTGAGATGTTTCTCTCAGCATCCAGATAAGGCTGTGCAATATACAAATAAAATGAACCATGGTAAAATGGCTGTATGCTAGATTTACAAATCATAGTAGAAGTTATACAGTAGACTTCATTTTGGTTTCGTTAAAAAGAACGATTAGCCTACTATATTTAACTAGGCCTACTTGTTACAACTACTTTGATACTAAGCCTAGACTGGTGTCCACACGCAGTTTATGATGAGAGCCAAATAATTACATTTGAAAACTAACATTATTAGAATATTATAATGCAGACTGATATAATTCATGTTGACAAACAGATAGTTATGTAAATGTTAAACAATTTCCTAGAGACAAAATAGATTGCTAACTTACTCAATAATCTGTAAATAGTATAATATTAATGTTGTTAACTTGACCTAAATTAATCTGTTTAAATTCTAAATTAGAACTTTATTGGTGGGTTATAAGGGTTAGAAATTGCATGAATAATTAGTTACGAAAACAACGTTCCATTAATTATATTCACGTAAATTTTCGAAACAATTTTTAATATGTTAAGATTATTACTTATGTTTCTGCTAGGACTTTCATAATTATTTTGAGTACAGTAAACAACCAGTCTTAGATTCGTCAATTTAATTATAGAGTTTATAGCTTTGTTTCTAAAGATAGTTTTACTGAATTTCTTTAAATGTAGGAATTAAGAAGACAAAACTAGCAATGACAGACGATACTTGTACTTATGAGTCATTAACTTTATTAGGCATTTTACAAACTTCTCCTTTCTTCTTTCTCCAAAGATTCTTCATGTATTAGTAGTAGGCTCCTGCTTAGAAACATAATTGATAGTGGTATAGATATATGTTTCTAAAAATGGGTATCAATCCGAAACGCGTCAAGCAACAGTAGCATAACAAAGCTAGTAAAGGTAACTGCATATAGTTACAAATATATTATTACCTATCTAGTCTTTGGTTTAATTCCCTTTCTTTCATATTTCCTATTATGTGTCTCTTGACCAGCACTTGTTATCTTCCGTACCAAGATGCTATTCAAGGTCTAGGGTCTCTATTTTATGCTCTTTCTAAAGTCGATGTTAGCCAATGGGCATTTTCCCTTTAATACATTTTTTTAAACTTTTTTTATTCTTCATCTAAACAATATAGGCCTAAGTTTATGACAGAGTTGCATAGAAATGAAGTATGTGATGGGTAAAATAAGTAAAAGCTTACCAACGTGTTCAATTTCGTCGAAACTAGAGCTTTCCTATTAAATATTAAACACATCGGGAACTAACATAACTCTGTTATATAGGTTATTAGTTATATTTTTATAGGTTCAGTCGTCTGTGTTACTTGTCTTGTGTAAAAATGTAAGAAGCGAATGTTTAGTAGACATTAACAAACTGACCTTTAAAAGTGTAAACAAAATAAATTAGGAACTAATAAAATATTTATTACCATATAGCCTACATAAGTCTAAATGAAGCTGATTAAATTCATAGCCTATTATATAATTAATTAATGACTGGGAATTCCAAGATTTACGTTTACATTGAATCAGCATACCAAGTTGTTCCTTTAAGACATTTGTTAAATCTAACTTCCTGATAAATCATAATAACGTTACAATAGTAACGCGTTGCCAGGAAAAGTCACCCAACTCATAAAGGTTGGGTATATTTTTGTCGGAGCAGGATTTTTGTTTCAACTGTGGATAGAGGTGCTATGGTTTAGGTATCAGAATTGCTTCGACAATAAGCGTATTCAGTAGTAACTGACGTGGTAGGAGTTCGTCCCGAGGTAACGAATGAGGTAGAGCGCTGTCGGGATCAGCCGACAGAGCAGTCGCAGGTTGGAACGTTCGTCCTTGAAGGATCAGGTTTCAGACAACGAACGGAGAAATTCTTGCTTCCGGGATCTGCCGACAGACCACGGAGTTAACGCTCGTCCCGAGAGGATCAGCCCTCAGACAACGAACGGGATGTCCGTTCTGCCGGGATCAACCGACAGACCACGGAAGGAAAGAGAGTTAAGGAAAATAAAGAAAACAAGAGAATTTAGGTAACAAGAGCAGCGAGAGAGAGAGAGAAGTGTTATAGGTAACTCTGTGAAACAGAAAAGTTTTGAAGGAAGACAGGCCCGTGTTTATAGGTTGTCTGGGGTTGTACGCGAATGTCTCCCACTCTGCAAGGCCTTGGTCAGTCAAGTGTGTAATTCTCTCTCTCTCTCTCTCTCTCTCTCTCTCTCTCTCTCTCTCTCTCTCTCTCTCTCTCTCTCTCTCTCTCTCTCTCTCTCTCTCTCTCTCTCTCTCTCTCTCTCTCTCTCTCTCTCTCTCTCTCTCTCCCTCCCTCCCTCCCTCTGGTGTGCGTAAGTTATATACAAGTTCAGACATTATAATTGTATACAACTATATGCAAAAAAATTTAGCGTAACGATGCAAAGGGGTAGCGTGTTTGTACACAAGGAATCAGAATATAAAGTTGTTCTTTTACGACATTTGTGAAATCTAACTTTCTGATAAATCATAATAAAGTTACAATTTTGACGCGTTCCGAGGAACAGTCACTCCGACTCACAAAGGTTACCATTCCTGTTGGGTACAGATGAACCTTCGGTCGCGCATGGATTACCAATACCTCAGTAATTGAGATGCAGTGGATCAGTACGTGTCGATTCCCCCGAATTGATTTAATTTATTTAATTCACCAGATTTTATAATTATTATGTCGGGCTAGTGGTGTTCGAGAGATCTCGGGAGGTGCCACACTACGGAATATATATTTAAATAAGTGACTTAGTAACAGGCCTATAGACTCAACCACCCATATTACAATTTGAGTTGTGTGGAGTTACTTTTTATAATTAAATGTAAGTCCTCGAAATTAGTTTATTATAATGAGATACCCGGAGTGGATAGGGAAATTTAGACCTCGTATGATATGGTTCAACTTATTTTCTCTATTTAACCCTATTAGCCTATAGGTTACCTTGGATCCCAGTAAAAATTATTTTGGGTTTTTGACCCCAAGCAACCATAACGGGATGTTCAATTCCAGTGCATTATTATTGTACAAAACATGATATGAATTATTTTAAATTTCTACTAGAAGGAGTAGGTAGAACTTTAGAACCTTTTATCGTAATCCAACTCTGCTCAATAAGATATACTTTGATCCCACCTATTTGATACTGGTTGGGAAATAGCGAATGTTTTCTATGCAACATCTGTTATCACTAACAAAAATTGATTTACATTGAGAAAAAATGTTGTCGAAATTTATTAACAATTTCATTTTTATGTTGGAGTTGGTTAAATCAATATTGTTTGCGAGGAAAATAAATAAATAATTTATGTTGAATGTCATGTTGACTGCTGAAATAGGTGTTACGAGTTGATAACATGCATCCTACAATTCTTTAAGTGGTTTTTGTGTTTGTATGGAATAGAAATATAGTTCGAGTTTCAACGGTAAGTTTCACTGTATTTGAAAGTTCTGATTATTGAATAATTATTTTATTATTAATTAATTTTAATACATATTGTGTACAGAAGAACTCATGTAAATATAACCGTCAGATATGTTGAGTCGTGGAAAAAATATAAAAACCACGAGAAATTGTTAGAAAACATGAAAAATAGTTTATAAAAACGAATAAGAAAACAAAATAGAGAAGACACCGTCAAATATACGTTGAAAGCTGGGGCTACTCTGAAGAAAATTTGGAAACTGTAGAAACAGAATTGTTTAAAATCCATTTTTATGTTAAAAGTACTTTTCTAGACCTCATTGTACTATCCTGAATGTCCTCTATCAATATACAACTTTAATTTTTGTGAGGTATTTACTACAATTAGCACTAAAAAATATATATAAATGGTCCTTTTTTCAGCTGAAAAAAAAAGTTACCCAAAGTTCCGTATTTGGAGCACAAACAACCGGTAATTTTGTAGTTTATCTGAAGGTCACCATGTTATAGTCTGTATTTCTAGCATTCATAAAATACCATATTATCCTTATTTTTATATTAAAATTTAAAAATTAAAAAAGTACATAATTTCTCGGAGGCTGGGGCTACTTTGAACATTGACAATTGGCCACTTTTTTACGTGTTAGTTAAATGTGTCATGATAAAACAAAAGCATCCTTGAGAGGAGTAAAAAAGAAAATAGATGTGCAACCAGGAGGAAGTGTTACCTCGAAAGATTTTAACAACCAGAAAAATGTTCCCACTGGGATTGGCACTTCTATTAATGCCTAAAAAAACAATATCATGAAAAAAAATTGAACTCCCCCCCAAAAAATAACAAAAAGCAACAAAACAAACTAAAAAAACATTTAAAACAAATCATTTTCAGGTGAATCCAACCAGGAAAGTTTTGAATCTGGTGATAATATTGACGACTCGAATAGTTTTCAAATTGAGATTAAAATCGGAGCATATATCATCGTAAATATTGTCACAAGAATATTATTAAACACTTTGTATGACAAAAGATCCAAAAGAAGAAACTTGTGATGTTCGATATTTACGCCAGTCACACAAATCGCAGAACTTTCCACTGGTCAGACAACATGGATGAAGATCATGAAGTACCTTTAAGTGACTAACTGTTCTCTTTGAGCCTCAACTCAATAGAAGAGGCCAGTTAATTTAAACATTCATTTGATGGACTAAACATACAGAACAGGATGGTTTCAACAACACATATCAAATTATAAGAATATTATATACACTTCATACCGCTACCCAGAGAGTCCAAAGTAGTTCTGCATAGGATCTGACTACCCTAAAGCACTTAAAACGGAAGACGTTGTAAAACAGGTGAATAGCTCTTAACGAGGAAGACACACATAGTGGATTGATGTATTAATAGGACTGACTTTCCAGAGTAACATCATTTTTTGATAAATGTCAGAATGTGGGAGCATCGAATCTTCAAATATTAGAATTACTAATTTCAGAAGATTCTGTAGGGCTATAAATTATGGTGGTTAATATTAGCCTTTCATCTGATCAGAGTACCTGAACTAATTTGTATTCTTTGGCAAACGTTAGTATTATGATGTACGAATATCGAGCCTTCTACCAATGAGATTCGTCAACAGACAGTAGTAAGAAAATCTTTTCGATTTGATAAAGGTACCATACTTGTCCAGCAAAAACCTACAGATGTTTAAGGTGAGAATTAGGAGGTTCTTGCTGTCGAATGAAAGCTACAAACTGAATTAACTGTCTCAAAAGATTAGAATATACCCCATAAAAACTTAATAAATTATGACCTGTCACGTCACCATAATATCAAATTATGAGAGTAGAAATCATTAAAAAAAAATGGTGTCCTAATCAATAAAAGCGCTTTTGTAAAGGTATTTAGAAGATTAAGTCTATCATAATTAAACAAGTAAACGATAAAAACCTGACCAATACAAACGTGTGTTAATCCATTAAAGGTAATCATCACGTACACAGAGAAATCTCTACAGCCAATTAATAAGTTTGTCGCTACGCTTAGATCATAGTAATTAATTTGTTTATAAAGAAACGTCCATCGGATCATTAACTTAACTTTGATTTGTTCCTTTAATTAACATAAATACTTCCTGTACATCTCATACAAGAATGTAAGTCCACAATTATTATAGAGGTCACATTCTTTAAATCTACTAATTTCCAATGTGTACGAGTTCTTATACGTGATCGAACAAAACAATCATCCTCCGTGTGTTTATAAAATGTATTAGTTAACCAGTTTAAGTAAAAGTATAAATAACATTTTTAACTACGATCTGCAGAGTAAATTTTTTTTTTAAATAGTTAAAAATGCAGTCAAGCTGCTAGAAAAGTTCAAAAAAAATGTTAACGATGTGAGAGGTTTCAAAATATTACAAGTCGCATGCCGTCGTTGAGATATTTATCCAGCAATACCAGTCAAATCAAATTACACTGATTCAATGAATCTCTTGATTATGCAATACTTAGTTCTAGAAACTGTGAATGTACATTCACTATACTTCTCAGAATTTCGATACAGTGACGAGGTCCTAACTGTCCCCTTAGTTGTGCACCTCGTAGTTCTCGAGATAGCTAGTTACGAAATTTGCCTCTCAGTTCATAGTTCTCTAGGAAGTGACTCGGTCCTAACTGGCTTCTTCACTATACATCTTGGAATTTCGATACAGTGACGAGGTCCTAACTGTCCCCTTAGTTGTGCACCTCGTAGTTCTCGAGATAGCTAGTTACGAAATTTGCCTCTCAGTTCATAGTTCTCTAGGAAGTGACTCGGTCCTAACTGGCTTCTTCACTATACATCTTGGAATTTCGATACAGTGACGAGGTCCTAACTGTCCCCTTAGTTGTGCACCTCGTAGTTCTCGAGATAGCTAGTTACGAAATTTGCCTCTCAGTTCATAGTTCTCTAGGAAGTGACTCGGTCCTAACTGGCTTCTTCACTATACATCTTGGAATTTCGATACAGTGACGAGGTCCTAACTGTCCCCTTAGTTGTGCACCTCGTAGTTCTCGAGATAGCTAGTTACGAAATTTGCCTCTCAGTTCATAGTTCTCTAGGAAGTGACTCGGTCCTAACTGGCTTCTTCACTATACATCTTGGAATTTCGATACAGCGACGAGGTCCTAACTGTCCCCTTAGTTGTGCACTTCGTAGTTCTCGAGACAGCTAGTTACGAAACTAGCCTCTCAGTTCATAGACGTGCAGTTCATAGTTCTCTAGGAAGTGACTAGGTCCTTTAGCTAAGCAGCTCATAGTTGTCAAAGAACGTTACATGGTTCTCTTAGCTTTGCATATTTTGTTGTTGGCAAACAGTTACGTAACGGATATTAACTGTGTAATAAATATTTGGCAGATAATATCCACCAAAGATAAATAAATGTACTCTATATTTTGTTTTACACATATTATAGGTTGTATAAAATATTGTAGTATTGTGATTGGGAAATATAGACGTCATATTTGTGTGTATACCTACATAGTTTTGAAGGTCTTTGACTGAAAAAAGTACTATTTAATTATATCTGTTTTTTTTTCTGTCATGCTCCTGATTTCATTTGATTTTGTTATTTTTGAATTATTGATGAGCTAGAATTTCCTATCAGGCTGACTCTTTACTTTTCACAAATGTTTGATATAAATAGGATAAGCCAAATTCCGATATTTCATATTTTAGGAAGGCGTTCATGTGATATTTTCATTTAACACGTATGTGACTCAAGAATTTCAAGGAGTTTTAGTTACCGGATGCTTTTTGTTTTCTTACCATATGATTTTCTTTCGTAAAAAGTGTTTGGATGCATTTTGTATGAGAAAGGTGTGCAAACTTTATTTATTAAAATAATAGGTATTCGCCTTGTCACATGGCATTTTACCCAACTTGTGTTTTAGTTAAATAATATACATAGTTGTATTGGAACTCTAGTGAAGCGAATCTAGTAACTACTTAAATAGGCTATAATTTTTTTGTGAAGATATAAATTCTGTATTACAAATAGGATATGAATTTTTTTTTACATCTTATAAATTCGGAGTCAGTTTCGATACATCCAGAATTTTTTAATGGATTGTCATGTGGAAAAGAAAATAATAATAAAAAAAACACTACATAAAATCCCCACAATTTTGAAATTTCGATAGATTTCTATATCTGCATTCAAGAGTCTCTATCATATCACTTTTTCGAATTCTTTAGGTAATTAAGTGTGATGATCAGTCAAAAAATCGAAAAATCGAAAGTAAGATAATCAAAAATATCGTATTTTGAACTTAGCACAAATATTCATTTTATACAACATTTTTCATATTTATTTTTCATCTACATAATGTAAAAGTTATTGTGAAAGGACGATTGTTTCGATGTTTTATGATCATATGAAGCCATTGGAATCAATTTTTTTAAATTGAAATCTGTTTGACAATTTACGGCATTTTAGTCACGTATAATGTGGTATTTTGTCACGATAAACTCAACCTTTGAAAACTTCCTTATGCGTGGTCACGGGAAATCTATAGGTTTTGTGCCTAATATCGTGATAGCTAGGGAAGAAAATATTCGGAGGGGAAAAGGATTATTAACTATTTGAAGAATGAGTCATCAAGGCGAGAGCAAAACTAGAATCTCTAGATTTTTAAAAATGTACACTAAGAAAAATTATATAATTATGTATTTTGAACTGCTGAGTTTGAATTTCCACGTTTGATTTTATCTAAGTGGTGGTAGCCAAGTCAACTATACATTATTGGTTTGTATTTTGGGCCCTTGTTATTGGTTCCCTCATTATTCTGTTTAAGGTCTGTCTAAGCAAGGCCGTTTATTTTCAATTCATAACCCACAGTGCCCATAGATCCTCTAGCACTCCATTCTCTCTGAGGACTCCTATCTGACCAAAACACTAATTATTTAGCTACACTGTGAGTTTTCAAGAGTTTTAAGTGGTGCAACCATCAAACCTTAATTTTTGATATATCTCATTATGTTTTCTCCTTTCAATAATCTATTTATTTATTTTTGATTGCACTGGTTCTCTAACTGTTATTATCAATGAATTGGTCCATATACATTTCTTTAAAAAAAATTTCCAGAAATTTGTAGTATATTAATAAAATGTAGGTAATATTCCAGGCTTTTTCCAATTTAATATATGTGTGGTTATTTGTGGTTGTTTTATCTTCCACTATCTAAAATAATTTGTTAAAGCAACGACTCACTATTTTAAAATTTACTGCAGTGAGTTTATTTCTCTCCTGGAATTTGTAGATTTTAAGCGAAATCCTGTGATAGCAGATGAGGATTATACTAAGAGGAGGGTGAATGGGAGGTGGGAGTTCTATAAACAAAAGATTTTTTTATATCTTATATCTTATCGGTTAAGTATGCTACGGAATTATTAGATATTGGTAAAAATCTATTTAAGGATGTAGTTAAAAATAACGGTAGTGTAAATTTACAAAAAATTTGTCTTTAACAAGTATTTTAGTTGGAATTTCCATATAGAATTCCATATTAGTTATCTGCTGGCCACATTTACTTAATAAATAATTGTTCCTTTTAGCTGTAAGACAAAAACAAATTGTATTTAGTTTTGTTGTAGGAAAAGAGGCGTAAGTTCTGTAAAGTAAACGTAGCATTAGTTGAAATCATTTTCGATATATAAAAAAAGTTATAAGTAAATTTTCAAGATAGAAATTGAAAATATAAATAAGACACATTAATAGCGATTACGTGTAACAATATGGGACTGGAAGAGCTTCGCACAGATGAAGTTAAACTTTTTTGGCTTATTGTATGTTAGACTACGACTGTTTTTATCAAATAATGGTAAATATTAAATTATTATTAAAAGGACGTTTGTAGGAAGTTATAAACTTACACTAAATATACACTTACAATTGATGTAGCCTATTAAATTTACTCACATTAAATACAGTATTTGCATCAAATTAAATACTTTAAAAATACAGACTATTTGCCTTATATGGACAATTTTGTGTGTGCAGTTACAATAAACGATGAAATTTTCTAAACTATATTTATACATACAGAGTGATTTTTAAAATACTTATCAACTCTAGTATTTAAAAGACGGAAACAGATCTATATAATCTGTTCTCAGGACCTGAGGGAACTTCATAATACCTATTTACTAAATCCCCTTCCACACATATGCCTTAAAAATTGGCCAACGCATTCCTTCGCTATTCTTAACATGTTATTTTGTAAAAATAGATTATCGTAGTATGAAAACTATAATACAATTAGGCCCTATAGTATTTAATGTAAAGTTCAATATTTAAGATTGAAGAAAGCCAACAGCATAAAATGGACAAGTTTTATTGTTTTCATGACAGTAAAACTGGAACAAATAATGATTTAGGTAAGTCCACAATATTTTTCCTTGTTACCTTGCCTTGATTTTTGAGAATATCTTTTCATTTATTCCGAATGGAACAGTTAACTTAAATATTATTATACTACCCTAACTTATGAAGGTAGTCAGAATTGTTATAGTAATATTACTTTTGGGAGAAAGTTTCATTATAATGATAATAAGTCAGTTTTCCTTGGTGCCATCAACTAATCTATTTTCATAGTGCGATAACCTATTTTTTAACTAATTGCAATGAAACTTTCTCGCAAAAATAATATTACTACACCAGTTTAGACAACTTTAATTCATTATTGTTAGAGTAACACAAAAAATAATATTTAGGTTAATCGTTGGAAATGGAAGTTCTGAATAAATAAAAACTCATTCTCAAAAGTCAAGGAATGGTGACACGAAAACATTTTGTATACTTACCTAAATTTTTCTTTCTTTAAGTTTTACCTTCATGAAGACGATAAAACTGTCCATAACGCCCTTTGCATGCTGTTGACTTTGTCCAATATTAAATATTAAACTTTGTAATAAATTTTTTTTTTTTCATAGTACACCTATAATACAAATGTTTTTTTTTGTAATTCTAGAAAACAACTTACAAAATAACATTTTGAGCAAAGCAAACGAGTGTGTTGGGCAGTGGCGTAAATAAGAGGGGTGATCAGGTGATCAATCACCCCCCAAAGACTAATAATAATATTTAGAAAAATATTTAAAAAATTCAAAAAAATCTAAAAGTTTTAAAATACTGCTGTTTTAACATAGGGTATACCGTTAAGCGCTTATAAGTTAAGAAAAGCAATAACTAAAAAGTAAAAATTTTAAATCATAATAGCAAATGGAAGCTACTACGTAAAACAAAAATAGACAATAAAGTCGCTAAAATCGCGCTTTTAAGAGTATAAATTTTCAAAATACTTCGCGGTAAGGCCCCCGGACCCCCGGATTTGAGTTGGGGGATCCCTTGGTGGTGTCTTCTTCCAGGTTAATCACCCCCCCCCAAATTAAAATCCTATTTACGCCACTGGTGTTGGGCGATTTTAATTTTCATAGAACAGATATTCATCGTTTGTAAAGTCATGAATTTGAGCTATCACAAGCCATATATATGTCTATTACATATTTTTTGAGATGGGGTGATGGAAGGGGGGAAGTTTTTTTTATTTATTTTATAAATATGCATTCTAAGGTATCCGCCAAAGGTGAATAACTCTCCCGAGAACAGATTAGGCCCTATGCATATTTCTTTCCGTCTTTTAAATAATAGAGGTGATAAGTTTTCAATAACACACTCTTTCTATAGCGGCATTAGTGAGATTAAGTTATGATTTTAACTTCAGGTTTTAGTAATTAATTTTAAAATTTTGCCAAAATTTGTAGACAATTATTACAGCCAGTTTCAAGAAATTAGGTTTTTAACAGCTCCATAAGCGATTTTTTATGTTTTTTACTGATAACTCTAGGACCGATATTTTGGGGACATGGCGACTAGAGGCTACACTGAGTAAAATTAAACAAAAAAATTATTTTTAGTTTTAAAAATTTCAGAAAATCCGAATTTTGAGTATTGATTTCATGGTAAAATACACCCAAATTTTGAATTTAGATAGAAAAAACCTTAAAATATTTCCAAAATACGCGTATACCGTACCCAGTTACCAAATTTGACCAAAATCCGCGCATATAGAGCACTTCTAAGGTGATAGACACATAAATTCCAAGACCACTTTATGGATTCAGAGGATCTCAAAACAGTTTATATCTGTAAAATATTTCACATACATACTCATCATATTCGACATATTTTGATCCATCATATAACTTTCTCCAAGAAAGTAAAAAGGAAAGGTTATTTCAATTGCAAATGTTACTTCCATATCTATAAAGAGTTTCAACTTTTAAATATCTCTTGTGTCGTGTATTCAATGTTGCCACAAGACATTTTCGATGCCAAGTTATTTCACATTACTTCAGCGAAAACAGATCGTTAACTGTTATTTTTAATTCAACATGTTTATTTCTATTTCCTTGAACACTTCCTAACATTAACGAGAACACAATTTGTGCTTTTAAAAAATATGTACCATTAAATCTGTTTTATATGTGTCTATATATCATAAGGCAGACAGCAGAGCCCCTGTAGTTTGCCACCTCATGACGCTTCCTGTGACCAGCTGTCGTGTTAAATAATTCATAACCCAAACAAATTAGATAATTAGAAGATAACAAGATTTATAAGGAGTTGTGTTTCTGAGTCTACAAGGTTCAAAGAAATTTATTACTTCCTAAAAGAAGTGAAATATCAACAGACCTCTACAGAAGAATTTGCGATAGTGTTTGGAGAGAATTTAAACCTAAGAGAAATGGCGAATCTGAGAATAGGCTGTGTAATAACAATTTATATAAGTTTGTTTTTTATAATCCTAAAACATATTCAGTTTAATTTCAACGACCATTCAAGTTTTCATAAATACTATTACTATTTCACTTAAATTAGTAATAGTAATTTTCTTATCAGTTTCTTTGATTAATGCAAAATTAAGAGTGAAATAAATTAATCTGAGCAGCTAAACTAACCTCGCCAGTTGATGGATGTGAAGATATTTTCAATTATATTTTATACTAAGATAAGTTTATACATATTCATTCCGTTTTGTGTGTCTTACTTGTAACGTTGAGTTACACGTTCGAAATCTATGTTCCATCTTAAGAATTTCGATCGTAAGAAGGGGTCAAAACATTAAGAAACCACATATTTAAACACACACATCACAAAAAACAAACACTTTATTGTCATAACACACGTCCTACCGTCGTTTCTCGAAACATTTAAGTGCATAACTCAACATTGCAAGGAAGCCACACAAGACGAAGTGAGGTTATATAAAGTTATATTGAAATTAGTGACCACTCAAAGTGACATTTATATTGTTTAAATTTATGTAGTTCAAGATTTCTGATGTGAATAAAATGTTTGAACCTGAAACTGAAATTAAATTAAATCAGTACTAAGGACTGATGCTTTCATTAAATATATTAAATATTGTTAAACCAAAGAACCATGTAAAAGTAGTTTTTTAAAAATAATGTAGTCCATGGTCAGTTCTATAATTAGGCTTCAGGCAGTCTTATCAAGTCTAGTGCAGCTGTTCAGAGAGAAAAATGTAACTAGACTGTTTGGTCTACAGCTCTTAACTAAATATTAAAAGAGCATTTTAAAAAAATAGCCATTTGTTTTCGACTATTAGTAGTGTTAGGTGAATTTATATTTTCTTTAGGTTCATTTTATATTTAAAAAATTTTCTTTAAAAAAAGATAAATTCAACCAATAAACTTAAAGTGCATTTGTTACTATGCCTTTTGGGTCAAACTGTCTATTCTCTTAAAAAAAACAGTATTACTGGACATGGAATATGAATAAATAAATAAAGGAATAACAACAAAAATCTTGGGATCATCTGTTTAATTATGCAAAAACTTTTCTTTTCGACAAATTCTATGTCCCAGATATAGCCTAACCTGATTATCTGCAAGTGTTCCACTCCTAAAACTCTTGGTAATTATTAAATACTTGATAACAGAATGCTTTATTTACTAATTCTCCTCCCTCCCCCTTCACCAATCTAGCCCTATATTTTATTACATTCATTACATTTTATTACGATTTCCGATAAAATTACGTTCCGGACTCCATAATCACCCGTTCTAGGGATTTTCAACAATTGTTTAAAAAATAAAGTTTGAACCCGGTTCGTAAAGTCTTTTACGATTAGTTTAGTCCTTGAATTGATATTTATCAAAATACTTTTTACTAACCCTTCATAGATATTTACCATGACCCTATATGTAAAACTTGACATTTTATTTTGTAATGCTATACTAGTGGCTACAGCTTGCATTCCTTTTAGCCTAACACCTTCAATTTGTTTTTCCTAATGCCGTGAACTACCCTAAATATTTCTTTTTGAAACTATTTCTAGCCTATCGTCACTTGAATTCCAACTTTTTTCTCTTCGTATTCTACTTCAATTTTTAAAAGCAATCACCTTTGTTTTCCGTAAATTTATTTTTTAATATCCAAGCCTCCGAAAATTGTTTAACTATATCTAGCACTTTTTGCAAACCTACGATCGTACCTGATATTAAAAGTAAGTAGTCACCAAATAACAGTCCCGGTATTTCGAGTCCCTTAATTGCGAGAGGATGTGTGATATTTTCGGGCTAACTCTTCCGTTATTTCTTCAATAAAGAAAATTAAAAAATATGGGAGACAGGTTAGATCCTTGTTTTAAATCTAAGTATGAATAAAATTACTATTTCCTAATATAATTCTTTAGGCTGAAATAGTTTTTTGTAGAAACGCCCTTTTATATGGTTTATACCTTTTCCAAGTCTATCAAAGCACAATATAATTTATTCGTTTTTTTAATGTAATAGCAGATATTTCTAGTTGAAACTCCATATTCAAGGATAAAATAAAGCAATAAAGCTTAAAGTTTCAAAATATTTTAATAATATAAATGAGCTACAATTGTTTCACCTTGCGGCCACTAATCATAAAATATAAATATAAATATAACAAAAATATAAATAATCGAAACAATTGTAGCTCATTTATATTCTTAAAATATTTTGAAACTTTAAGCTTTATCGCTTTATTTTATTCTTAATTTATTCTTTTTTCTCGTTAAATTTTTGCGTATTGTTTTTATAATAAATATGTTGTCTACAGTCCTTATATATCCTAGCGTATTGTTCGGGCTATTTCGATATTCTATTAGCTAAAAATGCAGAATAAAGTTTATTTGTGACCGACAACGAGGTGATTCCACTGTTACTCTCCACACTATTTACCCTCCCCCCCTTGTTTTTATATAAAGGCAGTAAGTATCCGGTTTATCATAGTTTGGAATATCGACATATTTATCCATAATCTTCATTAAGATATTGAGTACATTTCATTCTCTACAACCGTTTTCTAAAACTCAGATTAAATTCCATCAAATCCTACCGCCTTCTTATTTTTAAAGCTTTTTAATTCTGCCCTTTCTGTTGTTCTATGTAAGGTTTGTAGGCCTATTTATACTGTAAGATAACTTTTAAACTCATTATGGGATCATTACCACCGAGAAATTCTTTAAAATACCCTTACCAATTTAGATCACTAATACCATTTTTTCGTAGTTCTGTTTTTTTAATTATGCTCCACATAGTCTGATAGTTTTTATTTCTAAATGCTTAACTTATATTTTCTACAAATAATTCCAGTTATTCTTTTAACTTCTTAGCCTACAATAGTTCTGCTTATCACTATCTCTATCTGTCTTCCTAAACAGTTTAAACGCCCTCATGTCTTGTTTACTTTCTTTACATTCCCTACTATACAAAGTTCTCTTCCTTTCCCTTTCATTACCGACCACAATTACTCATTCTCATCCACACTCTCTTCAATAGCCTTTCTATCAGCTTCCTATATACATTTACATACCTCTACTCAGAGATGTATACCTAATTTTATTAAATCACCGACAATATCATTTAATTCCTTACAAAAAACATCCTCTTTATCTTTAAGTAATTTATATCTAACATTCCTTGCGATATTTCAACTTGAAACTTTACTTGAAGAAAATTAACATCTGCCCGATCTAGGGTTAAATTGAAAATCTTTTTCATATTTAAAAAAAACTATAAATAGGCATAAGGTCAGAATCTACCATTCCTTTATTTTAAATGACTTAATATAGGCGCATAAATGTTTTAGATCGTAACATGTAATCAATGACACTACAGTCTACCCTATAAATAAAAGTATTACTTCATTTCAAATCTCCTTTCGTTCGCCCCTTCAAAATGATTTATTTTATATTTGTTACTTTGGTTTATTTCCTGCCATAATTATTTATTGCACTAACTTCACTCATTCCTGCAAAATGTACACCGCCACATTTATAGTTTGTCCTACTATTAAAATCGCATAATATATAATTGTGTGTACTTGCTCCTTAAGTTGTATTTCTCGACCCTGAAAAAATATTTAATTAAACAAATCTTTCTGAACCTTCCGAAAGATTCTAAACGTCAGAAATATATTTAAAAAAAATCATCATTCCACTTATGAATATACAACCCATATAGAATTTCCTGTTGCTAAATTTATTTTTCTGCTAATCAAACCAATATTTCCACTAACGGCAATAACAACTCCCCTGGATGACGACCAAAATTTGATACCCGGCCTTTTTTTTATTTTGTATAGGTTTGAGGTTCCTTCAAATTTATATTGCTTCTTCTCTAGTAACCAAAGTTTCCGCTAAACCAATAATATGAAATAGGATTATTAACTCTCATGCTCTTATGTTCTTTATTTTATTTAACAGAGCTCTAATATTAACAAAACTGATTATTAATTCTAATGGCTAATTTTGATCTCCTACCCTGCAGTTTGATTCTGTGCTATGAATCCCTATCTTTTTACCATTTCTAAGTTTTCTAGAACATTTATTTGCACTGTTTTTCACCCAGTCCCTAATTTCCCTCCTTCTCCTGATTTGAATAAGACTTTCAGAACTAGATACAAATTTCTCATTAATCATTTGTTTATCAATATGTTCTGACATACCTTTTATACGTCTAGACGCACTAACTTTAATTGCAGAATCACTGTCTACAGTTCTGTCTGTATCCATTGGTGCTACATTTTCTTCTTGGTTATTCTGTATTCCCTCGACGTCCAAACATTTCATCCGACTGTAACTCTGGGTCACTGTTCCAGCTGTGATCTCGTATCATCTCTTACCATGTTTAGGCTCTTCTACTAAATTGTTCTTACGGTTTCGGTTTTCCATATTCTCCATTATATTCACAGCAGCTCTTCTAGCTCTTGTGGAAAAAAAACCTCTTGCTTCAAAACATTAAATTATTTTTTCACATTATTAAATTTTCTATCAATTTTAACAATTAATTGTCCTGCTAACTCTTCTTTCGATAGTTTCACCTCGTCTTTCGTCTATCTAACTAATTTGAAAATATCTTTCAAAGTTATACTTGGTTAAGAAGACATAACTTACCTCTTACAAATTCACTAACAATAAACTCAGACTAATCTTAATTAGGAGGAGGGGGGATAAAATTTCAAAATATAGACCTGATTATACATAGAAAAAAGTGGCGAACTTTGACATGCAATATCCCGTATTGTGTACACACTCGTATTATATCATCACACAAATTACACAAATTAGTTCACAAAGTTACAAGTAAATTATAATCATTAAACAATAGATTACTTGAAAAAGGTATCACAAAAATGCATAACCTAATTATTTCATTTAAGAGGATGGACTTCATTTACAAATCAAGACTTTGAACTCTATGATACACTCTATGATAATCACTCTATAAGTCTCAAACTCGATCATTATTAAAGTAGCTAAACACGGTTTGCTGCAATCTTCTTTCTAATGAGAGGCTGCTTCAATGAGTCCACTTTTTTTCAATTTTTGACGTAAGGGGTGGGAGGTTAGGGGAGAGTAATATCAAATAGAAAATGCGGTAATTGACAATGGAAATAAATAGTGATTTGAGGTTAAAAATAGCAATTGAAATAAAAATTAACAACTTTTTTAACTTTCTCAATCAAACAATGCTTTTGACTTTCATCTTGAGAATTTAATTTGTTTTGTTTAACAGCTGTAGTATTGTCTTACCAATGCTTTTAAAATAATATGTCACAAGGACATATTCTATTTAAAATGTCGAATCTACCCTCCCTGAAGCCAAACACTGTAATGATAACTTATTGAGATAACTTCTTTTACCTCAGAAGATCCTCAAATAACAGTAGCCTACATTCCATGTAGGGATATACAATTTCCTTTTTAGCTATTAGCCTATACATCCACGGTAATGGCCGCCACTTTTATAGAAATTGTAAATTTTATTGTCTCATCAAGTCCTTTAAAATGATATATCACATGATCATATATTCAATTTGCAATTTCTAACCTCTGCCCTTCCACTCTATGGCTCGTAGAAGCAGCCCCTCCCTACAAAGAAGATTGCTCCAATTATATTTAGCTATCTTACTTAATCAATAACAATGTTACTGGAGGTGAAAGTTACTATGTATTAGATGTGAAGAGCGATTTAATTGTAAATATAGCAATATTGACAGGATAGAGATTGTTTATGACAGTTAACAAAGAATAAAATCTAATTGTAATTTTATTAAGATAGCCATTTAATCGTTGGTAAAAATCAGATAAAAAATATTTATTAAATTGTACAAACGAACTTAAGCCTACTACACAAATGATAGTGAACATTAAAACTATTCGCCAAGGAGAAAAGATTTCAGCAGTAGGTCTACATTAAAATTAAAACGAAAAACATTAACATTTGTAGGCCTATAGTTAGTACCAATGATTATCTGGGAGTTATTATTTAACACACTTTTCTCCTGGCCTTGTTTACTTCTTGGTGTAAAATACATTAACAGGTGAAGAATGAATCTAATCTCTAAAAACGACTAATATTTTTTTGTACCTTTATCCTCTTCTACGTTAATCAAATAGGAGTAAAGGCTTTCCTTTAGGTACCATTATCTCTGAAATCATTAGTACAACATACTTGATATTTTTGGTACATATTTAGTAAACGTGAATTTACTTACTGTAGCGGAATTATAAAAATAAAGTGAACAAAAATCATTTTTAATGTTTTAAAAAAAATTTTAAACCCAATTAATTTTATAGATTTTTATTGATAATAATATGTTTCAACTAGCTTACCTCAATAAATCTGGTAGGGTAGTGTCAAATAGTTGAAAAAATGATGTGTCTAAAATTTCAGACTTGTAGTTGCAATACTTTTTGAAATATGTGTACCTAATGTTACAAAAAACCTCAGGTTACGGGAAAACGACATTAAAAGTTTAAATAACACTTTGAACACACTAAGATCAAGACTGAGTAAAATGCAATCAGTTTTTTCACAAAACTTACATTTAGTGAAGGACTGAATTAGATTTGATATTATTTGTAGATCAACTATAAAATTTGTCTGGTTATCAGTAAATTCAAGTCCTTTGAGAGCTTAGAACTAAGTAACTTTCTAGAACTAGATGAATTTTTAGGGTTAGATTCATCAGTAGATATAGGTCTAACTAGAGTTGAAAAGCCAGTGAATATCGGTTACCTCTATAAGATCTTTTGTGATTAAATTTTCTGATTCTAGGCATTATCACTGAACTAAAAGAACACACAACTACACACATACACAAAATCACTGAGTTTGTAATACACACAAAGAAATAAATCGGTAACTTCAATACTACAAAACTATATACAAATGAAACAACTGATATCATTCAATGTGAACAACCTAAACAATGTTACCAACCTAAAACCACTCAAAAATAAAAAATAAACGTGATGTACACTATAGCAAATCAAGAAATATAGCCTAAGTAGCCTAGCATGTAATGTCTACATACCTATTACATCTAAACACATTACTCCATTTTATATATATATATATATATATATACACAATTTAAATTATTATATATGTACATAACAATTATTGTTCATAAATAGTGTTATATATTTTATTAAACAGAATAAAATGGAGAATGTTTTAGCCTATTTTTTATTATATTTTTGAACCAAAAAAGGTGCCGACTCCCTTTAAATGTAGGCCTATTTTATTAAATTTCATAATATTGAACTTATGATTTTATTTATTTAACATTGTCTGAATGATTATTTCGAAAAGTATAAAAATCCAAAATTATATAAAATCTATTTCTAATTTATTTATAGAGTGAAGCAGATATTTGACTAGTGACCCCCCCTCCCTTCAACTCGAGTGCACACATTTCGCACTGTATAAGCTTATCTAATTGAACTTAGGCTAAGTATTCAGATACGACCACAAATGCAGCTTAATTACACAAAACTTGGCCTCCAATTAAAAAACAAATTAGTTGAAAGTTTTGAAACATTAATCTTAGTGTGGTCTCAACTTAAGTTTGGGGTCAAAATAACAATATGGGTTGTAATTGAAGAATTACTGTTGCTATTATTTTTTAATGTTAGCCTAATTACTGTTAGCTAATATTATAATGAAAAATGTTAATAATATTAATTGATGATGCAATATTTCCATTTTTAAAATCATAATTTTTTTTTTATCCAAAAAGTCAACAAAAATCGGGTTTACGATAGACCACCGCTGCAAGATATTGTAAATGACACACAAAATAATTGTTTCAGACATTTTGGTTACAGAGGCGACTTCAAGTTCGTAACATATCCAGCTTTGAAAACGCCTGGATGGATGCCCGGATTACTTTTTATGTTTTAAATGGATTTTTTTAAAGTAAAACATTACCAACTCTATTGTGCACCAAAACACACCAGAATGGAGAAACATGAAATGAATTGCTCCTAAAAATCTGTTTCCAGCAATGTAGTTATATTAAATACTTTAAAGTGAGTTTTAAATTGACTAACCCTTTTAGTCAATAAATGGTAGGTTGATTTTGAAGTAAGAATACCATCTATGTAAAAGCTCCTTTTGACTTTTGGCTAAACATAAAAAAACAAATTTGTTGCTCTTTTAACAAGTGAAAACATTGGAACATGGTGATATTCTTATTTTTCAAGATCTAATATTAACAGAGTAATCTATTTTTCAATTATCTACTATATTTTTTAAACGTTTTTCAGGTCCTTACGATTTTGGATTTTTGACAAAACAATAAACATCCATCTCTTTTACAGTCCATGATTTCAGAAATTGGGTGAAATGAAATCATCAGAAATATTATTGTTTTGTACTAAATTAAATGAAACATATTAGTATTCAGTAGGGGATATGAAATTTGTTCCGAGTGTAAAAAGTATATAATTGTTACACTATTAAAAAGGAAAATATTTAATCTTCTGAAAATTGACTGAAGTGATAAAGGTTTTTAAAAAATTGAGACTCAAAAGTTTTTAATGTATAACATCTAATTTTTTAGATTTTGTAATAACAGTAAGTCAAACTAACCTACAGTATTAGGACAATAATTTTGAAGAAATAAATAAATAATAAAATACTAAAAAAAAGCCAAGCAGAAAACAAGAAGCCTTTCTTAACAAATACAATTCTTAGAAATTTGAGTTTCTCTTGAATTTTCGAATAGGCTTATATCAGTTTCGCTAGCCATCTAAATTTTGAAATGTAAGTATAAAACTATACTTTAGGGGGGAAATATAATACTGAAGAAGCTAATGTTTGGCATATTCGTAACTTTTACCCTATCCCCTAAAATTGGGTTTTTGGGTTGCAACTTGAAAATTTTGTATGATAACCCCATCGAGAAACCCATTATCATAAAGTGAATAAGAAGTAGAGAAAACCAGCGACAAACTAGTGGCTGCTATTTTATCTCTATCTAAAATGACAGCTGATAGATTTTTGAAATAGGTATCTCTATTTTAAATGTAAAGGAATCAGTTAAATTAGAGAACAATCGTTAACAGTACAGTCTTTGCCGGGCAGAAATAAATAATTTTGAAAGGGTTAAATTCAGTTATAATTTGAACAAAATATGCTTCATTCAAAGGTTTATTTAACGTGTAAACACGATTTCGTTTAGGTTACCTTATTAAAAAGGCTACTTATAATACGACATTGTTATGCCTGCCACTAGCTTATCACTCATTCATCGGTTTACAGTGGGCCTAACTGATATTTCTTATGAGGTGAAATAAGCCTAGTACATATTTTTAATTATTTGAGCACTCCACACTACCAATAAATTGTTAACTAATTATAAGCACGAAGTTTGCTGATAAGAACCACATTGTTAAAGATTCTTTCTTGGTAACCAAACTGTTTTTAAGCTTCAGTGAAAATCAGGGTGTATAAATCTATTTTTAAATTCTCTTTTCTGTCATTTTATGTTGGAAAAACATAACGACTTGTGGTTTGAGAGGGTTAGCTCTCTCTACACGCTTTTCTTTTTTAATCCTTCACTCGACGAGGGTTACTCCACAGTTTTGAGTGCTCTATATGCTAAAAATTACTATTATAAAATTTCCTCAAAGCGTTTTTTGTATTTACTAATTCAATATTTGTAGGGGAGGAGAGAGATGTTTTGGACACCTGATATATACCAATAATGGTCATGTCCTATTCCTTTCGATTTCTTTCTTTCCTTTTTCAATTATTCTGTATTCCTTTTCCTATCGTCAAATAAAAATAAGTAAAACAATATCAGATTCATTAAACACTTTAATATTCAATTTAGCATCTCCTTTGAGGATTGAAACCATTAGCGATATTTTAGCGGCAGAGTTTCAAGGAAAATGGCGTCTCAATAAAGCACCCATAGACTGAGATAAATAATGGGAAGACTCATGTACCGAGCAGATCTCATAACATGGCTTGGTCGCGGGTTCACAATAAATATGAACTTGTTGTAAATTAGAGGCTACAGGGGTCTGTCGGCTCTAGTTTATGTTACAGCAATGTGGGTACAAATATCAATAACTCAATACATTATCCATTCACAGAACAAATAACTTATTGCATATTTACATCCCTAGCTCGATACAAATATGCGAGTCGTAACTTAACTCTTGTAAATAGAATCGAAAACCATCGGATATGAATATACTGTTCATTATTTACAAATTCTATGATTTTAAATGTAAATCTATAGATTAATATATGCATTTTTTTCTATTGTGATTTAAAGATAATTAAATGATCTTTTACACACACAAAGTTTTATCAAATTCTTTTACCGAAAAGTAAAAAAATAAGTAAATATGATGTTGTAGAGAAGAAATTTTTATTTTAATATGTTTTGAAAATTTTGTTTATACAATAATGCTAATTTGTAACCGAAAATCAAACTAAAACAGTATACAGTACTTTGTGATATTTTGTTTCTTCTTATTTATCGAAAATTTACCTTACATCCGACTTGAGAGCGAAATCTCTTTCCTCGGTAAATTTTGAGATTATACTATAATTGATTTTTTCAACAACCCCCCCCCCCCAAAGCTTACTAAGAATTTTATAGATTTAAAATGAATGTATTAACTATTTTTAATTAAATTTCGATTGACAGTGAATGACAAGTATCTTTTAAAAATGTACCTCGAACAGGACACAGGTTGTCACAATGAAATTGACATTCTCACCTTGTTTCCAACCCTCATAATTTTTTAACTATTTAAAAAATGGACTTCTAAAAATTACAATTTAAAAATATTTACCTGATCTGAAGCATGTAGTCAGTCAGATATATCTCAGGAATGGATCAAATTAATTAGGAAATATTTCTTTGATAAATGGTAATAGCGATATCAAAAAATTAAATAAACCCAAATATCATACCCTTTAAATATAGGGCTGAATATACTGTGACCTTTGACTGTTTATTATTGTTATTATTGACCTATTGAAGGGAAGTCTTTATTGCCATTTGGTATGTAAACTTGTTTGTGGTTTGTTGTGCAGTTACGACAAAACCAGTCTACCAATCGTTAGGAATAAAGTTCATTGCAATTATCTTGAACGGCGTTTGTACAAAAAAATGTTTAAATTTTAATTTTCGCTTAAAATTACAACAACTCATAATGGTGGCTGTACCGTTGAAAGGTATGGATGTGGGTGCTGTGAGTAGGAATTCAGTGATCACTTAGACGTATTAAATATAATTATTTGAACCAGTCGTACAAACAAATTAAAAAATACAGTATGAATAGTTTTTAAAACTTTCCGGCAAGAAATATTGTACTTCATCATACTTCCTTGCTACTTCTTTAATATCCTCCATTAAAAAAAAAAAAAAAAACATTTTGAGTTTCATAGGGATACAAAAATATGAAATAATTATTATTTACAAAACAAACAATATTTTGTTATTTGTGATTTCCTATAAAACTTGATATTACTTCCATGAAACTTATATGCAGCAATCAATTAGAGTAAACTATAAACTCCATCTAAGATGAATAAGGAACAGGATGAATGGCTGGTTTTGTGTCTGGGTACGTGTACTGATATCGAGTTGGTGTAACCATTAAATACCAAGAAATTCTCTGCCATACAACTAGTCCAACCTAAAATGAAAGATGGCAGTATCATCACCAGGATCGGGAGAGGTGTACTAATAACTCGCTTCTTCTTTAAAATTTAATTAAAATAAAATAATGCCGCTAAGGTAGATCATTACACAGTAGCTCCAACCTCGGCATACTGAAATTCCTTGCTAAAACAAAGAACTAGGAGCCATGGGTTGGAGTACGGATAAAAGGACTTCAAATCTGTGGAGATAAGCTCAATCAACAACTTGCAAACCTGTGTAATGGTAAAGAATTAAACAATTTGATTGTCCCTTACGAGTTTCTGTTCCAGAGACATCACTACGGTGAAGATCATCTTTGGATCAACGATATAAGGAGAGCCTCGATAGCTCAGTCTACCTTCCATATTTCAGTAATTCAGTTAGAAACTTGTGTTTATCGGTTATCAATTCACTACAGAAGCTACTGATTATCGGTTATTAATTCCGTACAGAAATATATCTTTCACAGATATCAATTTAGTCAGAAGCATCTGGTTCTTGGTTTTTAATTCAGTACAGAAGTATCTATTTCTTATTTATTACGTCAGTACCGAAGCTGATATATTCTGAGATTATTTAAGTATTTAACCATCTTTTTCTCGTTTATCAATTCAATAGAGTAGGGCCTACCAGTTCAGTTTATTAGCTGATGTAGACTATTTGAGATTCCTTGAGTTCGGGAGAAACTTTTTCTTGGTTATGAAGTCATAATTGAAACTTATGTATTCTGTGATTATGATACCACAGCACAAATGTTAACATACCTACCAATTCGGAAAAGATTGCAAGAATGCACTTCATATAGTATTGCATCAATAATGGAATGAACTGTAGCTAACAGTGAATATGTATTAGGTGGCTTCGACGATACATCCCACCATTAATAGTCCCAACACACTCACAACGCCGGGTTATACAAACCCTCAGGGATTGGATTAACAACATTTTTGTTGAAAAATATCTCAAACTAAAATCCATGGAGAGGTGGTGGAGGATTTGCCTACAAGGGGCAGTTTAATTTTATTTAAGGGGCAGATATTAAAACACAAACATAGAGCTAAAATAGTTAAATAATACTAAAATTGTCAACAATAACTTACTTAGTTTATAAAATTTTATCTATGTAAAATAGACTACTTTTTCCAAATAAAAAAATAATTCAAAATTACCTGCAGGGTGTACATTTTTTGAGTATTTGCATCTTTCCTGAATTCTGCAGATAGACATCATTTTGTTTCTGAACACTTTTCTAAAGTTTGCTTTCACGTCTGTCTGTCTGTCATTAAATCTGGGAAGCTTTAAGACACTTCTTGTTGATAAAAAATTTTGAAACATTGTATAGATGCTAATCTCGGATGACAATACAATAATTCATTGTTATATACACATGTTTATGGTGGGGAAAACGCATGCGCAGTAGGTACTATGTGTAGTATACATATGCATCAGGTAGTGAGAAGTGCACATGCGCAGTACAAATGAGAACATCAAATCAGGTGGGTGTAGGTTATCATCTTTCAAATGAGAACCAAGAAGAAAGCAAAACGCGTTTACAATCTGATCGTCAACACAAATCGCTGTGGAAACCCTTGAAGAAGTTCAAGTTCACTTAGAACGTGGTCGACAACAGCGAAATGGTAGACCGGCAGCGTTCGAAAAGCCAATCAACAAATATTGTAACAAAATTTGTGAAATTTCTACGGAGCGATGCTATCACAGCCAAGTGCAACGTTGACATTTGCCGGAACAAAGCCATTATATTTTTGTGGCGAATTGAAAGATAAAAAATATGTTTATAAATAAAAAGTAGAAAATAATATTTTTTTTAACAGTTTTTTAAAACACTTTTCTATATATATATATATATATATATATATATATATATATATATATACACAAATATATAAATGTTGTTTATAACTAAAAGTAGAAAATAAAAATTAAATTTAAAAAAATTTTAAACCCACTTTAAAAAAAATTAAAAACAAACAAATACGCACTTTGTGAGGAGTAGTTACTAATTCAAACAAAAATTACAAAGTAAAATGTGGGCGATTATAATTTTAAATTATAATTATTAATTTTAGGAGAGCCCACACTTGCTATAAAATTGACATTCGAATTAGTACTTTGTAGTGTGTTTTTTGTTTTTATCTTTATTTATTTCTTTATTTTTTTAAGTGGGTTTAAAAAAATTGTTTAAATTAAAAAAAAAAATCTAAAATCTTACAATATATTTCAATGAAATTGTACAATTAAGAATTCTGCATATTCCTCCTTTATAAATAACACCAAAAAAGGCAGATTTAAAAAATGGATGAATAGTAGTAGTTTTCGCTTAAGGAGTTTATTATATTAATCTTGAAAGTTTATAACTATTTTTAGATTGTAAAGTTTTATATTTCCCCCTTCCAGTTGAAATAGTTAGCCTACCCATCTTAACCCAATACTTTGAAACTAACGGGGTAATAACTCATTGACACTTTTAAACAGGATACTTGCAATATCAAATTACAAATTTCTTGTAGCCTCTGATCCAATATTGTCGATTTTTTTATATTTTTATTTTGCCATATCTGAAAAAATACTCAACAGAAAATTGAATTTGTTAAATGATTTAAGTTTTTTGGGTTACACAGTTTGCTAAAAAAAATGGATCGTAGGCTACATGAAAATTATGAGCAGATTAATTAATTTGTAGAAGGAAATATAGCCACGATTTCGCTATATAATAATATTAAATAAAAAACTACTGAATAGTTTAAATATATATATATATATATATATATATATATATATAGACTATATATATATATATATATATATATATATATATATATTAAGATATTGGGTGAATAACATATTTTTTAAATAGGTTATGCGTATAACGATTATTCATGTATTCATAGCCTACAATATATTTTTATAACTCTCAATTTTTAATTTTTTTTTAAACACGAATTTTGTTTATTAAACCACATAAATATAATTTCCAAGATCAACTATTTAATTGTAGCCTATAACAAATTGCTTTGTTAGAAAATGAACGAAAGCATTTTGTACTCATTATTAACAATTGTATATTGTATCCATTGTTGTTTTTATAACTAACAAATGTATTTTGTATCCATTGTTGTTTATAAGTAGCTAGTAAAAAAGATAAATTTTAAGACGTTCCTGTCTCTGTTATTGGGCGTATAATGTAATGTACATTGAAAAAGAAGGAACAATTAATTCAAAAAGTTAGACGATGGTTCACGTTTACAAGGTCCAAGGCGCCACAAGAAATCTTTCGGAGACAACACCTTTTAATTAACGGACCGTTTTATTGGGCCCATTCGTGAGGTGAATACTGAGACGAGGTCCTTTTGTACGACGAGGCCGCCTCGCTTGGATTAATCGTTGTCCGACTGGAATGACAATCTCCCCCTCCCCCCTTCACTCCCACCAAATATCTCCAAAACTCTATCTCTCTAAGCTGTAGCCGCGCTCTATCTACCGACGGTTTACAAAATTATTAATACTTTTTTCTCCCTCCCCTCCTACCTCAATGAGAATATATCTTCCTACTTTATTGCATATAGCCTATCACCAGGACCACAACCGGACATTATTTGCTAACACAGGTCGTATCTTGTTTCTTAACAAGACGGATAAATTGTATTAAATTTGCAATAATGGCTGTGAAGTTCTTTGTAATAAATTTTAAATGTAGATCTGCCCCCAGGGAATGATTTATTTATTGTCAATTTAATTAAAACGGCGGTCACATTAGTAGATTTGGGTAATTTAAAAGAAGCAAAGTACCTTCAAGCAAAACTGTACCATTAATTAATTACGTACTAATACGGTGTAATTAGTTAATTATAACGATCCTCTTAGGAATTTGTTTATTTCAAATAAAACCTATTGTGTTATCAACCGTTATAGAGTATTTTAAAATTAAAATAAAACAATAAACATAAATAATACCGTGTGGGTTAAACAAACTTTCTACTAAAAATATTGCGATTCTACTGAAACATAAATCATAGGTTATCGACTGGTTTTTCCATTTTTCTGTATGATTAGTTTAAAAAATTCATAACAAGATTTGCCAATACTTTTAATAACAAGATTCATTCTATACAAGATTGCTTTATTGTATTTTATTAATTATTTTTTTAAGTTATGATATTGATATTTTAGCCTATCTTACATCTCCCAAAAAAAAAAATTAAAACAAACAAAATGTGCTAAAAACTTTGCCTTGACTTATTTATTTATAGGAATAAAAATATAACTAAAAATCTAAATTTCTTTAAAATGTTTATGGTATTCAAATGTTAGGCTTAAGCACTTTCTATGTTTACATGTTTACAATTTTTTGGTACCTTTTACTGTAACAGAGGTTTTAGTAGTTTATACTGTAACTTTGTAATTGTTTAAAATAGAGCCTACGAAAAGTAGACTACTATTAAAGATGAAAACTTATTGAATCTCTGTAAATCTGCTTAATTCTACCTATCAACAAAAAATGTGATAATACATGACTAATCTGAAAACCTGCAATTTATGGTCCACAGATTATATCTGTATAAGTTTGTTCATGATGTCAGATATTGCCAGGGTAGCCTTATGCTAGTATTTCAAATCAGCACTGATTGTAGTTTGGAGATTTTTCAATCAATTAGTTTTATAAATATTTTATTTTTTTTAGAAATTATAGGCTGAATATGGAGTTTATGGACCTATCTAGTGTATCCATCATCTGCTTTGGCGACTTAGCGGCCACATTAAGTAATGAGACAGGAAACGTAGCGTTCGATATGGCAACACTGGAAGCGCGAGACTCGGAGGAGCGCAGTTTCTTCAGACTTGAGGACAGTGCAACGGAAACTTTTGCAAAACTTCAACAGGGCTATGGAGACAGTGTTTTGTCAAGAACCTAGGTTTTTCGGTGGTTTAAGACATTTTCAGAAGGAAGACAGTCGATGGAAGAGGAAACAACGCAGCGGAAGGCCTTCATCTTCAAGAACCGATGAAAATCAACAAAATCCAGGATCTTTTGCATTCAGATGTACATTGACGGTCAGAATGATCAGGGAAAAGTGAAATTTTACTCAAACCACAGTTCGTCAGATTTTGACCGATGAATTGGGGATGAGAAACATCTGCGCAAAAATGTTTCCAAAAAATCTTTCGCAGGACCAAAGGACATCAGGACGTGCCTTGACTTTTTAGAGTCGATTTTTTTGAAACGTGTTATTACTGATAACGAGTTTTGGGTGTTTGAGTATGACCCGGAAACCAAGTGCTAGAGCATGGAGTGGGACACTTCAGCCATTCCAAAGCCAGAATGAGCAAGTCAAAGATCAAATGCATGCTGATTTGCGTCTTTGATAGCCAGGGATTCGTTCATAAAAAATTGTGACTCAAGGTCAAACAATCAATCACACTATTAAAGAGAGGTTCTTGAAAAACTTAGAAAAAGGATTTGAGATCAAACATCAAGAACAACTGGATGTTTGATCATGACAATCCGTCTTGTTACACAGCAATTTCAGTAAACGAGTTTTTTGTCTTCAAAACGTTCCTATGGCTCTTCAGCATCCTTATTCGCCTGACTTGAGTCTTTTTGACTTTTTCCTCTTCCAGAGATTGAAAACTTACTTCAAGGGACGTCATTTTAAGACACTCGGCTGTAACTGACCAGCTGAAGGTTATTTTTGTATCCGAGTTCCAGCACTGCTACGAGGATGGAAGAACCGTCTCCAGCGCTGTGTGGCTTCCTGATGAAATTATTTTGAGGGAGATAATATTAAATATTAGTTCTATTCGAATATTTTTTAAAAAATTAATCTTATTATTTAATTTAGACATCTCGTAAATCAATATTAGATTTGTCGAACTGTAAAAATCAAGTGAAACGTAACAACTAACTCGGGAATTGTACTGGATGGGTCTTTGAATTTATTATTCAGTTAATGAGCATTAATTTATGTTTATTAAGGTTTTCAGAATAAACAAAGCTTTGCCGTTTCTAATCCATTGTAATTTGGAGTTTCTCCCTTTCTCTTTCTTTTCATTTAATGTGACTAATATTGTTAATATATAGGACATAGCGGGCTGATCCGTGGCAATTCAGAAAATACCTATAATAGTTAGTAGTTGTAAGCATTGTGGAAGTCCAGGCCTTGTTTCTAGCAAGTTAGGTGTCAACTAGTATCGGGGTGATTTTATTATTCCGAAAATTTGTCTAAGTATCTTTAAAGTATTTACGGTACAGTATTTGGTTTTTGTGATATTCCTTCATCTTACATTTTTTCTGAATGGTACATGCTTTTTCTTCATCTTACTTTTCTGAATGGTGTTTGTTCTTGTAATATTCCTTCATTTACATTTCCCAATGGTATTTGTTCTTGCGATATTCCTTCATCTTACATTTCGAAATGGTACATGCTTTTTCTTCATCTTAAATTTCGGAATGATGTTTCTTCTTGTGAAATTCCTTCATTTACATTTCTCAATGTTATTTTGTTCTTGTGATATTCCTTCATCTTACATTTCGGAATGGTACATGCTTTTTCTTCATCTTACATTTCTGAATGGTGTTTGTTCTTGTGATATTCCTTCATCTTACATTTTTTCTGAATGGTACATGCTTTTTCTTCATCTTACTTTTCTGAATGGTGTTTGTTCTTGTAATATTCCTTCATTTACATTTCCCAATGGTATTTGTTCTTGCGATATTCCTTCATCTTACATTTCGAAATGGTACATGCTTTTTCTTCATCTTAAATTTCGGAATGATGTTTCTTCTTGTGAAATTCCTTCATTTACATTTCTCAATGGTATTTTGTTCTTGTGATATTCCTTCAACTTACATTTCGGAATGGTACATGCTTTTTCTTCATCTTACATTTCTGAATGGTGTTTGTTCTTGCGATATTCCTTCATCTTACATTTCGAAATGGTACATGCTTTTTCTTCATCTTAAATTTCGGAATGATGTTTCTTCTTGTGAAATTCCTTCATTTACATTTCTCAATGGTATTTTGTTCTTGTGATATTCCTTCAACTTACATTTCGGAATGGTACATGCTTTTTCTTCACCTTACATTTCTGAATGGTGTTTGTTCTTGTGATATTCCTTCATCTTACATTTCGGAATGGTACATGCTTTTTCTTCATCTTACATTTCTGAATGGCGTTTCTTCTTGTGATATTCCTTCATCTTACATTTCGGAATGGTACATGCTTTTTCTTCATCTTACATTTCTGAATGGTGTTTCTTCTTGTGATATTCCTTCATCTTACATTTCGGAATGGTACATGCTTTTTCTTCATCTTACATTTCTGAATGGTGTTTGTTCTTGTGATATTCCTTCATCTTACATTTCGGAATGGTACATGCTTTTTCTTCATCTTACATTTCTGAATGGTGTTTCTTCTTGTGATATTCCTTCATCTTACATTTCTGAATGGTGTTTCTTCTTGTGATATTCCTTCATCTTACATTTCGGAATGGTACATGCTTTTTCTTCATCTTACATTTCTGAATGGTGTTTGTTCTTGTGATATTCCTTCATCTTACATTTCGGAATGGTACATGCTTTTTCTTCATCTTACATTTCTGAATGGTGTTTCTTCTTGTGATATTCCTTCATCTTACATTTCGGAATGGTACATGCTTTTTCTTCATCTTACATTTCTGAATGGTGTTTGTTCTTGTGATATTCCTTCATCTTACATTTCTGAATGGTACATGCTTTTTCTTCATCTTACATTTCTGAATGGTGTTTGTTCTTGTGATATTCCTTCATCTTACATTTCGGAATGGTACATGCTTTTTCTTCATCTTACATTTCTGAATGGTGTTTCTTCTTGTGATATTCCTTCATCTTACATTTCTGAATGGTGTTTCTTCTTGTGATATTCCTTCATCTTACATTTCGGAATGGTACATGCTTTTTCTTCATCTTACATTTCTGAATGGTGTTTCTTCTTGTGATATTCCTTCATCTTACATTTCGGAATGGTACATGCTTTTTCTTCATCTTACATTTCTGAATGGTGTTTGTTCTTGTGATATTCCTTCATCTTACATTTCGGAATGGTACATGCTTTTTCTTCATCTTACATTTCTGAATGGTGTTTCTTCTTGTGATATTCCTTCATCTTACATTTCTGAATGGTACATGCTTTTTCTTCATCTTACATTTCTGAATGGTGTTTCTTCTTGTGATATTCCTTCATCTTACATTTCTGAATGGTGTTTCTTCTTGTGATATTCCTTCATCTTACATTTCGGAATGGTACATGCTTTTTCTTCATCTTACATTTCTGAATGGTGTTTCTTCTTGTGATATTCCTTCATCTTACATTTCGGAATGGTACATGCTTTTTCTTCATCTTACATTTCTGAATGGTGTTTGTTCTTGTGATATTCCTTCATCTTACATTTCGGAATGGTACATGCTTTTTCTTCATCTTACATTTCTGAATGGTGTTTGTTCTTGTGATATTCCTTCATCTTACATTTCGGAATGGTACATGCTTTTTCTTCATCTTACATTTCTGAATGGTGTTTCTTCTTGTGATATTCCTTCATCTTACATTTCGGAATGGTACATGCTTTTTCTTCATCTTACATTTCTGAATGGTGTTTGTTCTTGTGATATTCCTTCATCTTACATTTCGGAATGGTACATGCTTTTTCTTCATCTTACATTTCTGAATGGTGTTTGTTCTTGTGATATTCCTTCATCTTACATTTCGGAATGGTACATGCTTTTTCTTCATCTTACATTTCTGAATGGTGTTTCTTCTTGTGATATTCCTTCATCTTACATTTCTGAATGGTACATGCTTTTTCTTCATCTTACATTTCTGAATGGTGTTTCTTCTTGTGATATTCCTTCATCTTACATTTCTGAATGGTACATGCTTTTTCTTCATCTTACATTTCTGAATGGTGTTTGTTCTTGTGATATTCCTTCATCTTACATTTCGGAATGGTACATGCTTTTTCTTCATCTTACATTTCTGAATGGTGTTTCTTCTTGTGATATTCCTTCATCTTACATTTCGGAATGGTACATGCTTTTTCTTCATCTTACATTTCTGAATGGTGTTTGTTCTTGTTATTAAACTTATGTGTAAAAAAGGATGGATTGTTGACGCTCTAAAACTGTAGGCCTATATAGCCTACTGGCATCTTATATTAGAGATCAGCACTGATCGTTCACGGATGTCATGATTGGCAATCATAGTTATTTATATACAGAACAGGGGTAAGCACCCTAGTTAAGCCACGTCAATACGCTCTAATCCTGGTTAGGAAATGTCACGAGCCTGGGAAACTCCAATAACCATTATTTCTTCCAATATTTACTCTTCCTCACAATTCTAGTGAATGTTAGCTTATTACTTTAGGGTTAAATAATATTTAGTTATAAATAAGATAGTTGTTTTGGCCTCGTTGCATTTTGAATGAAGTTAAAATGTTTTAAGAAAAAAAGATAGTGGATTTTTTTTTTTTTTTTTAGTTCTCTTATTTTTCATGTTTTATGTGGGTATATGTGCGGGAATAATTTATTGCGACGGCAGTAAGGTAACGTCTTTGAGTGTTTTTAACGAAATCCCTTTTCGTTTTGAATTTTCCAGAGTGTCTGACAATACATTCTATGTCTATGAGCAAATAGGCCTATTGTTTATTCGTCAGTAGGCCTTCTCTAAAGTCACGAGTGAAAGATTCCAGATCTGACCCTGTTGAGGTTCAAACATTTACGGCGTTCACTCAGGAATATTGGAAAGCTACAATTAGTTCCGGACTCTGACGGCGATGGAAACTCGATGTGCTATCCACAAATTACCCGACTGAGTGCTGATAAGCCACGAAGTTTAGTTAACACTCATTTTTACAAGAGAACTAAGACATTAATTTGGTTCAAATTTGAAATTTATGGGCTTCGATTATTGTTGATTATGCCACTAAAATATGACAGTTATCTGCTTTAACTGTGAGGAAGAATGTCATGATCTAGTGTAAACTTTTGAAAAAACATAGGCTATAGAGCCTATATTAAAGTATAATAATTATTTTATAACAATTAATAATTTAAGATTCTTCACATTATATACGTTATATTCTCATTAATACTTTATAAGAATGAATTATTTGAATACAATGAAGTATATATTTTTTTTATCTAAGGGGTCAGATAAAAAACTAATATTAAAAGCAACCTTAAACATTACATATATAAAAACATGAATATATTATAGTAGAGATAAAACTTTCACACCGAGTTTTATATTATTTATTCTAATTATGTTAGACTTAATGACACAAGTTGGGTGGGTGGGAGAAGGGGAAGAGGATCAAGTGATAAAACCGGATACTTACGTACTCAATTCTTATTTTTATGAAGATAATTCTCCCCTATTGTTATAAAGTAAAAAACCAAAAAATAAAGTGTAAATAAGAGATGGGATTGTGACAATTGGATTGGGGGTGCAGTGCGACATCTTGAGTGTACAGATTTATTGATTGTCAATAATAAAGCCCCGCGGGACAGCATCTGTTTCCCAAACACTAAGGAGCTTAGTGCGGACACAAAGGTTGGATTAACTTTTGCACCCTCTTCGCGTGGACAGGACTTTTCTTCGAGTAATCTGTTTTCCCTAGTAAATTAAAAGCTTTCTGTACTACTAGTTGATAAAGTGTCACGTAAAATATTTAATTAAAGGAATTTTAAAATATAAAGTTTGGGTTTTAATTTTAAAGAATAGTTTGGTGCTTTTCAAGCCTGTATTTTATTAAATAAACTTATTTCCGTCGTGTGACTTATTTTGATGTTTTTTTTTATATAAAACCATTACACGTTTCGGGATTTATATCCCATCATCAGATTAGTTTCACTCCTTGGAGGTTATCAGAACATTAAGAACACATAACACATATATTTAACATAACACAATACTAGACAGGTGCGCACCACGGCATTTGAGGAACAACTGGATTCGTATTATGTATTAGAGATTAGGATTAGGTTTACATAGTTCGTCCTTACTCCTTATCTGTAATTAAGGTTGTTTATCTTTAAACTTAAACAATCAAGGTTTCAGATCAAGTTGTATTAAAACATACCCTCTTTTATGTTTCAGTCTTAAAAATAAAGTGAATGTAAAATCTATGCGGTCCATTTGTTGTTTGTAGCAAAAAACTGGCAAGTTCTGTTTATTTTTTGTTATCTGCCCCCTTACCTACTTGTAACGGAGATGTGAACTTGCATAGGAAATCTTAGAGCTAATGCTAGAGGTATAACTTAATGGTCGTACTCCAAGTGTTTAAATAGAATGTATACACCTGATTCCTAATATAAGATGTTTAGGAAAAAGACGTTATCTTTAACGAAAGGTTATAAACCTTGCCTGTATATGTGACTTTAAAAATATAGTGTTCTCTTTAACATCTCTTCAATATCCGGACCTCAACTACCAGTACCTAAACTTAGGCATCAGTGCCTTCGAAGATTGTTTGTATCTAGCTGAAGAAACGTCCATGTATGTAACATGTAAACTAATGTTGGAATTAGAGATGGGTTGTTATTTAACACAACAGTATAAATAACAGTGTTATGTTACGATAACAGTTACCGCCGCAACACTTTTGTCGGAAACTCGCTGTTAATTTAACAACAGGCACTCCGGACAATGTTATAACATGAACGCTTCTTGAAACGCAATGAAAACTGTTATCCTGCTATCGAAAAACTGCTTTCGAATATTGCAATCCTATTATCGAAAAACTGCTTTCGAATATTGCTATCCTGTTATCAAAAAACTGCTTTCGAATATAGCTATCCTGTTATTCCTGTTATCGAAAAACTGCTTTCGAATATTGCTATCCTGTTATTCCTGTTATCGAAAAACTGCTTTCGAATATTGTTATCCTGTTATCGAAAAGCTGCATTCAAATATTGCTATCCTGTTATTCCTGTTATCGAAAAACTGCTTTCGAATATTGCAATCCTATTATCGAAAAACTGCTTTCGAATATTGCTATCCAGTTATCGAAAAACTGCTTTCGAATATTGCTCTCCGACTGTTATTAGACTGTTGCCAGTTTGTCTTTGTCATTCGCGTAAGGAATGTGACGAACGTTTATTGTTTGTTTACTTTGCCGTCGAAGGGTGGGATGGGAAAAGACTAGAGACTGGATGTAAACGTACACATTTTTGTGTGTAAACTTTGACACTTTAATAGTAAATCTATCATTTTTGTCTCTTATTTATCTCATATCCCTTCCCTACCATCCCTTAACAACATAATTCTTCAGTTTGAGTTTAGTTTTGTTACCGCTGAACAATTGTACGGTTAAATAAATGTTCATTGTTCATTCCCTATTCTGAATTGTGTGAATGTTCTATGAATACAGGTTTTGTATAAGGATTTAGAGAAGGTACTTATTTTTAGTTCAAGACAGTTTTTATCTTATTCTACTTTTAGTTTATTTTATTTCATTTTATGTCTGCGGTATTTTTTCTAGATTTAGAGTCTAAGGGATTCCTATTTATTTCTAAAATATTAAATAACTAACATCATTTTCAAATTTTTGGTTTTGTAAAATTTATTTTATTATATTTGGTAGTAGTACTGTACTAATTTTGTGAAAAAATAAATTATTATTCTCATCATCTCATACAGTTTAAAAATAAGATTTAAAAAATGTTGTTTTCTTTTTGTCAGAAACAGATATAAATTTGACACGTTAATTATGATGTTTCAATAACTGTAAAGTTAAAAGCAGCTTGACAACAGTTGAAATATTGAAAAACGAATGCTGTTAATAGCATCTACACTTCAAAAACACTTGTACAACGATAACAATCAGTGCCAATCGATAACACTGTTATTAAATTAACAGGATTCCGTAACCTGTTATCGCTATTCTGTTAGCCTATACGTTATATCACTGACTGTTATCGGAAAACAACGACATTGCCAATCCCTAGTTGGAATACTAATGGCAGTGAAAGGTTGGTGTCAAGACAGTAATCCTTCCTAGTTACTAACTGGAATAAGCGAAACTCGTGTGTCTATGAGTGACGTGACGGTCTAAAATATTAACTGCTATTATTCACTTGTACGAAACTTCTTTGTGCAATGTTTCTTATTTTAATTTTTGTAGTTTTATTTTCATTTCGGTGTGTTTTTATTTGCTGAAGTAACACGATTCTCTGTAACTGTGGTGTAGATAAATCCTTCATGTCATCAGTTTCATAAGCCATAACTTTTCTATTGCTCTTTCATATCTTTTCTCTTTGCCGATCAGCATCAGATATGTTACTGTTTTAGCAAAATGTATTTTCTGAATTTACCACATTTTCTGATTTTGAAGGGAAAGTTAGTAGTCCTACAGAAAGACTACCAGGTAGGCCTATTTTGTTGAAGATCGGATTTTCATTTAGGCCACTTGTAATGATTCGAGGGAATGTTTCTGCCATTGAGTCAATTTACAGTAATTGGTTTGTTACCAGAAGTAGTCTTATCAGTTTGTTTTTTTACACTAGCCTTCTTATTTTCTAAAACTAATTCCCATGTTTTTTTTTCTTTGAGAATCGATGGAGCTCTAGATTTTTCCAATATAACTTGGTTTTCTGATAATAATTTATCAAATAATGATCTGTCGATATTCTTATCCCCGTCCACTTGAAAATCTTCTTCACTGGATGACATTTGTTTAACACTTCCTCATCAAACGCTGACTGAATACAAATAGAATGTGACATTGATGTGTTTAGATTAACAGCAGTTTAGAAGATGAAAGCGATAACATAAATCTATGCTTAGCATTTGCTAACCCTATCAAAAGATAAAGTTTTCCCGATCGCAGTAGGCCTAGTTAATGGTTCGCGACTGCTATCTAGTGTTAGCAGTTGTTTATTCAATCGCAATTTTGTAAACGCTAAAACTACTTAGCTAGTGATAATTAGCAGTAGCTAGATTTTATTCACTTCACTCAATGTATTCAACCAACTTAATGTTGGATGCTAGATTTTGGGTTTGGATTTGAATTTTTATGTATTTAAAAAATGAATAAGTTACTTTTGGTATTGGGATTTGATTATTAATATAATTTATTTTGATCTTCCTTTCCAGTGTATTAATTAATGTTATAGTTCTGGACTACTCATGCTCTATTTCCATTTGTCGTCACTCTTTGTCTACGGTTGACCTAACGATTACTTCTCCGACTCCAGTTCCAAAGTTTCTTCTGATTCCATCTCTACCTATGATCATAAATACTTTAGTTTCTACTAATAATAACAACAATTCACGGAAGTTATTATCTCTTTGTAAAATCCCATAAAGAGCTCTAATTTCCTAAAACATTGATTGTACAAAATTAATATTTTTCGTCGGTCAAGAAGGACAAATGAACCATCTGATTTTAAAAGAGAAAATGGAATTTATTTATTTAATCTTACAGAACGCTTCACGCCATAGATTTCACCTTTTAAATAATTTTAATTGCTTAATGACATTCTTGATTAGATAAAAATAAAAAAGCTCGAACACAAGATCTCACAAAATTTACGTTCATTTAATTAAACGCGTTTCAACGACAATGTCGCCATCCTCAGAGATACATGAGCTACAATAACAAAACTATAACGTATCTTGAATATTTAAAATTAGATTTTGCTGCCTTCATAAACATCAACTTCATAATATTATACATTTTTAAATAAATAAATATATGTCTTTCCTATTTAATTGTAGTCTATACTCTAATAACTTATAGGCCTATAGTTGTATTAGTTCAGTATTATGATGTCGTCCTGTATCTTTGTTGTAGTTTCCTTTAATATGTCTTTATTAAACTTGGCCTATATATAAAATCTCTATGTTTCATGTTTCTAGTGAAATCATTTACAAATACTAATCGTCTATGTTTTTATTTTGATAGATTTCCTGGACCACCCGTATCGCTCTCTACAACACAGAATGTAAACAAGGAAAGGTATTGTACCTAAGCTTTGAATATCTTATGCTTATTCCTTTAAATTCATTTTCAATATTCTTAACGAACATGTTAAACTTGTACACCTCTATGCAAAAACATATAAACATATGATTGTTATACTATATAATTTGTAGAATTACTCATAATGTCTCTTATGAGAATACGTCCAAGACGCTTTTGATATTTGTTTGCCAAATTGTGTCAATCAATGACGCATTTGATATTTGTTTGCCAATTTGTGTCAATCAATGACGCTTTTGATATTTGTTTGCCAAATTGTGTCAATCAATGACGCTTTTGATATTTGTTTGCCAAATTGTGTCAATCAATGACGACGCTTTTGATATTTGTTTGCCAATTTGTGTCAATCAATGACGCTTTTGATATTTGTTTGCCAATTTGTGTCAATCAATGACGCTTTTGATATTTGTTTGCCAAATTGTGTCAATCAATGACGACGCTTTTGATATTTGTTTGCCAATTTGTGTCAATCAATGACGCTTTTGATATTTGTTTGACAAATTGTGTCAATCAATGACGCTTTTGATATTTGTTTGCCAAATTGTGTCAATCAATGACGCTTTTGATATTTGTTTGCCAAATTGTGTCAATCAATGACGCTTTTGATATTTGTTTGCCAAATTGTGTCATCAATGACGCTTTTGATATTTGTTTGCCAAATTGTGTCAATCAATGACGCTTTTGATATTTGTTTGCCAAATTGTGTCAATCAATGACGCTTTTAATATTTGTTTGCCAAATTCTGTCAATCAATGACGCTTTTGATATTTGTTTGCCAAATTCTGTCAATCAATGACGCTTTTGATATTTGTTTGCCAAATTGTGTCAATCAATGACGCTTTTGATATTTGTTTGCAAAATTGTGTCAATCAATGACGCTTTTGATATTTGTTTGCCAAATTGTGTCAATCAATGACGCTTTTGATATTTGTTTGCCAAATTGTGTCAATCAATGACGATTTTGATATTTGTTTGCAAAATTGTGTCAATCAATGACGCTTTTGATATTTGTTTGCCAAATTGTGTCAATCAATGACGATTTTGATATTTGTTTGCCAAATTGTGTCAATCTCCATTTAAAATACTGAAGATCGTATAGATTGCACTATTAAATTCTGATTGGGAAAAACTAGCTAAAAATATTCAAATCACGGTGGAATATTGTTGAGGTGAGAATGTTATTGATCTAAAATAATTGACCCATACAATGTTCGTACTCTTCTTCAAGAGTAGATCTAATAGACAACAATAGTAAAATGAACTTTGGTTCGAATTTGAATTAAAAACATAATACAAAATCTTGTATTTTCATCCACAAATTTTTTGTTTGTTCTGTATAAAATCGATAGGGTATTCATTAAACTTAGTGGTATAATAAAAATAATGCATCCAAGAGGAGCTCATTACAAGCCTTCGAAGTTATGTCACCGTTAAGTTAGGTATAATATATTATATTCAGCAATTGGTATATTTCTATTTTTCCCAGTCTTAGGTTTTTATAGGCCTAATAGGTTTATATATATATAATTTCAATATAACACAATTAAAAATATTTTTAATGTTTACTAATAATTTAAGTAGATTTCAATCAACAATGGTAATTTAAATTAAGGTGAAAATAGCCTGTGACAGAAACGAATTGTAACATAAAATCATATTTTGCTTATAATGCCAGAGTGAAGGTTGAGATGACGAAAAAGATATTTCTTTAAGTGGTGAAAATGGTGACAAGATTATAGCAAATTATTTGAATAGATAAATTTAACTTAGATTAGGCATACAATCACAATTTGTTTCTATAAAATCCTAGTCACATTTATTTCAAATTCCTGATTGGAATCTATTTTAAAATAATTATTGGTCATTAAAAATATTATAATTTACGTTATTTTTAGATGGTAAAATAGCCTACACATAACAAAGTAGGCCTAGGCTAAGACGGAATGAGGGGGGGTTAATATTAGGCTACTACATAAAACAATAAGTTTATTTTGGCATTCTTTTTAATTTCTGTTTTGTATTTTCCTATAAGTAGACGCTATGAAAAGCCAAAGGGAGATTAAATAAACCGAGAACCTTCTCTCAGCCAAGATAAATATCTAGTTGAAGGAATTTCTATTCGCGGTTTTACGAAATTGTACGCGAGTCGGTGAAGTCAACTTCCCATTGATTGTTGTGTCGCATCCCTAGCAACCACGCTATCTAGGGAGTAGTTGAAAAATTAAAAAACTCCCCATGTGCGCGCGACTCTTCCCTCCCTCAAACAACCCCTACTGAACAGTTTTTATCGGAACGTTATTCAAAAGAAAGCGATTCCAAGCAGAAGATCTGTGCGAAGTGCTGCAGCCTGGCGGACATCTCGACATGCAGATTCTGCGACTACATTCGTCCCATTCACTCACCGTTCTAGATCCAAAGGTACAGCAACCCTGTTCTCTAACATTTAGCCTACCTAAGTCGATTTATTATTATGTTCATATCAACAAATTAAATGGGCTAAAATTTATTTCAAACTTATGACTAATATTATACTAATAAATTAACCTAAAATAATATAACCTTAATTGATTGTATGGTGTAATTAGAATAAAATTTAAAAAAAAAAATCGATTTGTGCCTAAGTAGAATACTCTGTAGGCTAAAAATATACCTGCATTACTGCATTTTTAATAATATTCTAGATAGAGTAAATAGAACTTTGACAATAATATTAATAAATTGAAAAATCAGATAGGCCTATTATTACCTTTTACATTTGCGTTTGGTATTTAAGCAATCTGCTTCAAAATTTTGTTTAAATAAATTGTAGATTTGTTTATTTTAACAATAACTTATTTTATTATATTAAACAATGGATCTTCTAATTTAATAAGAAATAATATAATTATTTTCAATATTGCAGTCACTATTATGAAAAATTTGAAACACAAAAACTGTAAACATAAGTTATATATGTAGCTTAACATCGCTCTCCTTCTTTGCCCATCCTTGTAATATTTTTTATCAATATGAAATAGACTAGGTAAATGACGATGTTACCAACACGAAACATGTATCAGAGTACAGTAGCCTAGCCTAAAACATAGATTTAATTGAACCAATTACAGTAATCTAGGCCTATATAGGCTACTTCTATGTAGACTTGTTATATTTCTTTCTAAGAAACGAAAACGGCTTTACCTGCTTTACTGGTTTTAATATTATAACTATTTCCCCCCCCCCTTTTTTCAATTGTAGGTCTAATAATTGTAATTACAATAATTTTTACTAAATAACTTTTCGAACATTAGTATTGATTATTTAGTATAAACTATATGTATACTCCTATATAAAATTTATGACAGCCTATAATGTAGACTATTTATATCCTACATCGAAATCCAAGTAATATTTTTTTTTACAGGCTAAATAAGAACACTCTTTTTGAAATTATTATTTCTTCGTTTTATAGATAAGTTAAATACTATTCATTTTTGACAACCTAACCTATAAGTTTTATTATAACTTAGATAATATTTATTACAATAAGTTATGTATTTTAATCATTGTAGACTACAGTTTATTTTACTATTAATAACCTGTACTGTAGTAAACATAGCCAACACTTTTAATATTAATAAAAAAGATCTTGAAATCTTACGACAACTGAATAAATTTCTTAAAAAAACTAATTGGTAACCTATAATTAACATAGCCTGTACTTAAATAATAGAATAGGACGATATACTCTTAGGCCTATACAAAAAAGAGTGTTTTCTATTTTATTTTTTATTTATTTTTACGGCAGAGAATCATTTATTTGAAAATATTCAGCTTTAATTGTTTTATTGTGATTTATTTAAATATTTATAGGTTTAGGCCTGTATATTTAGTTATATATAATCATTTTTATGTACTAAAAACTAAGGTACTAAATTGTAAGAATTTTATATTAGACTTAGGCTAATTGTCTTCTAACAAACTATAAACATTAGGTCTAATCATATTTTTAAAAAATAACAGAAAAAAACGTTTTTCCTTTTTAAATAAGGCTTAACATCATTTTATTGTAGGTTTATTATAACAAATTATATCATGTTATTTATGTTTTGTTTCTAAAACGAAAAACTTACTTAATTTACAAATTACTGTGATTGAGGAAATATTGGTCCTACTACTTAAATACATATTTAGGATTACTGAAAACCTTACTTTCATTCATTGTAGGGCCTATATAATTACGCATAAAATAAATACTTATTTTCCAAAACGTAGTAGGCTTATGTTCTGACAAATTGTTAATAGTAAGTAGTCTATTCCTAATAACTAATTTGTTTAACAAAAATATATGCCCCTGTCAAATTAGTGGATAACCTTCTAACACTCAGTCATTTAATTTTTTGTAATATATTTGTTAATCTTGTCATTATCTTGGTAATAAACAACTTTACGAGTTGTTGTTGGTCTAATGTGTGATTATTAGGTTAGGTTATATTAGCAATGTTGTAACACAATACAAATAAACTAAACGATTCAAAGATATTGCATTAACTCTCTTATAGCCTATACCACGCAATAAATACTAAATATCGTAATAGGCAATCAAGTGACCGCCTTCTCCCCAAAAGTGAATCTATGCTACTTAGCTTTTAAACGTAAAGAAAAACAAATTTTATTTTATTCCTTAATGACAATAACCTAATATTTCCCCAAGATGGTATAAGAGACTTTATGTTAAAGTTGTATAAATAATATTTTGAAGAAAGTTTATAGGCCATATTATGTAGGCTAGTATTTAGTTCCCAGCGTAATCGTTTATTTGTTTTAAATAGAGTTTTAACAGCGAGTATCATATATTAATTTCATCCCCCCAATTATTTCTAAAAAAATATATACTTTCAATCGCAATTTGCCACATTCGTTTGAGGTAGTAATCTTTACATTTCACCAAAATTGGTAGAGATGAATTTGAGAAATTATAGACCTTTTATATCAACTTCAAAAACCATTATATTTTATATAAATTTTTTTTTTAACTGATAATTCTCGAAACTACATCTTTGAGAAGATTGTGAGAACATACTTTTTGAGGGATTTACAAAATTAAGAAAAAAAAAATGATCGAAATCAATAGACCTGATTTTGTATTTTGATCTTATGGCAGGTAGGCCTACCGTCAAATTAATAATTAGTAAAACAATGGGAAAAAATCATATGCCTTCCATATTAACTTATACTACTTGGTCGAAATAGTTAGAGCCAATTTTGTATTTTGGGTTTATGTCAGATACCGTCTAATTTATTTTAACCTGGACTCAAAACAGATTGATATAGGCTATTCTCGCATACTTTTATTACGGGAAAAAGTGAAAGTTATTGAAATATATTCTTCTAAAATAAATTAAAATATAGGCCTATATTGAATTGAATATACAAAATGTTAGTACAAAATGTTATTATTAGGCTACTATTTTTAAAAATCCAAACGCAACAGTAATCAAATTGCTTAAAATCTATAACCTTACTATAAATAAAGCTATTAGGGTCTACATAAATTTGTTGATAAGCAAGATAATTTGTCAAGATGCTAGAATACATACAATGCACAGTTTGAAAGTTGTTTGGACGCTGATTATAAATAATTATAACAGTGCAATAACAGCCAATACAAGTTATATGGGTCTAGATAATGAATTGAGAATAACAATTTTGTACTTTGATTAAAAAGCCTGTAGCCTATAGCTTAAACAGAATTGTAGAAAAAATAAGAAATGAACTGTACGTTTTATTAAAACGAATCTGGATTATCAATCAAATGTCAAGATTTAAATAAAAAGTAATCAAAGTCTTAGATCGTAAATTTTATTTAGTTCTTCTTTAATCAAATTATTTTTACACTTTAAAAAATCAATTTAACATTGCGTATTTACCAACACAAAAGAATCACATTATTGAATTAAATTTTAAACTGTTCATTTTAATAAAATCAAACTGTGTGAATGACTTAAAAATCTTAAAAAGTGACTTATTAGGGCCTAATAACAACACTCGTTAGGCCCTTTATGTTTAATTTTAGGACGTATATTTACGTTTATTAGATTAATAGGTTTTGCGTTCATTTCAAGGATTGATTTACATCTTTTGAATTATCCTATCAAAGGTTTTATTTGATTATAGACTATAATGTGCTTTAAAAATTATTTTTATCATTAAACGAATAGCCTACTGAAATTTTCGTAAACTAGTAAACTAGCACATTCTAACTCTTTTAGGTTTTCAATATGACTAAGTAATTTTTTTCGACTATCCATTAGCTTATGATGACGAAGAAATATATAATCTAACATTCTCCACTCCCTATCTTATTTTCGTGTTAAAACAATAAATAAATCAAATAGTAAGCGAATAAATTAATAAGTACAAAATAATAATCATGAAAAACAAAATAAAATAATTAAAACAACTTTAATTTTAAAATCTGAATGACTATTCTAAACTATAAAATAATAATAATTAAATAATATAAAATTATATAAATTATAAAATAATTATTTTTCTAATAAATGTTAAATCTAGAAAATGTTAATCTATTTATTAGTAATAAATCAATATACAGGCTTCACTATGATACTTTTTTTAGCCTTTATTACACTAATAATTTATTTAATACTGTAATTATGTCCTTTCAAATCCTCTTCCAATTTTACAATCTATTTTACTACGCGTGTGTACTTGATTAAATAACACTTTAAATATTCGGTCAGCGAAATGTTGCACATATATTTGATATAGACTATTTAACTAACTTTTCAAAATGTTTAACTGTAAATAAATTTCAACAGTTGTCTAGTTGTATGCTCTCGGAATAATTACATCATGTTGTGTAGACTATAGTTTGCAACAAATATTGTTCATTACGTAATTGTGAACAAGCGAAATGAATTCATTGATGAATTTGCTTTCGGTTTCATCAGGGTTAGGGGGTAACATCGCAAAGTGGTCTGTTTTGTGATTAATATGCATGTATGGGTCAGTCTGAGACGCCATTGATTTGTTTGGGAGGGAGTGTGAACATAGGACTATGTACTACACGAGAGATCTATCATAGCTTGAGACAGAATGACATGATTGGAGGGCATCAGGCCGAGTAGGCGGGGCGAGATGGTATCGCGGAACCTATCAGGACGGCGCGCGACCCACAGAAAAAAGAGAAGCGAAAGAGGGGAAAAAGTGAAGAGACAGAGAGCGGGAGGTTTTTCAATCAACTGGAAGGGAGAAGGAGGGGTGAAGTGGGGAGAATCAGACACTTGTGTGAAACGTGTTTATAGTTTGTGTGCATTTGTTGAGACCACCCTCTGAGCGTTCGCGCGACATCCCGACATCCCCTCGTAACCGTAACAATCGATGACACCAAACTTTAGCTTTGCTAAAATTATGTTTCATATTAGATAGTCTAAAATTAACTTTCATTAAATTCTTATTTAAAAAAATTATATTATTTAAAAATATAAGTCAGGATTACAATAATTTTATTAAAAACATTAAGGGATAGCAATTATGAATAATAGACGATTGTTAAATAAAGAATATGTACTGTATATATCTGTGTGTATGTAACTTATATATTATAGACTTCTAACAAGTAAAGGAGCAAGAATGGGTTGTTGAAGCAAGGAGACGACATCAGTACTTGCGTTACGGTGACTTCAGCTTTCAACGACAAAAACCACAACAACTAAACTGGACAAGAAGAAAATAGGAGGGGCTGATTGGATCAAGAGTGGGGCGGGAAGAGGGGAAGTCTCCGTGGAGGGGCCAGACGGGAAAACGAACAAACTGAGGAACAAGGCGATAGTCACACAAAACAAGAGTTTCTCCTCCCCGAAAAATAGCTTTTTTTCGGCGGGGGGTTTTCGGGCTTGTGTTATCAGAGGTGCCCCCTCCTTCGATGCGGGCCAGGCTAGGCCCCACTCGCGATCCAGCAGCTTACACCCACAGTAACCGACAGGACGCCAAAATCAAACCGAGGAAAAAATCTAAGCGTACATCGAACATTATATTTCATTTGGCAAGTGTTAGTCTTATGTGTGTGGGTGGTTTAGAACGTTGAAATCTCAACGGGTGGTTATTAACAGTGCTGGTGGGGGGTCGTGAGTGTGCGTGTGTGTGTGTTGTGAGCCAGTGTGTACAAACATGCGTGTAGGCTAGTCACGTGGTTGTTCTACGATAACAGAAACCAAACATTTTTAACAATGAATTCTGTGTAAATTTACTGGCCAAGTACTAATTAATTTTGCGAGTTGTTTGTTAAGTGATTACATTTTAGAAAGAGTTAAAGACACCGCTTTATTATATGTGTGTAGATAACAAAGATAATGGATTTCCCACTCCAAGGCCTACTTATAATGGATACTTTGTTGTTGATTTTTTCACTTCTATAATGTTAACATAATATCATCAAGTTTTAGTATGTTGTGAGAAGAGATACGTGGACTTTAGGGAGTGTTGACCCCCGTAAAATGTCACAGTTCCCGCTTAGAGGCTCGCCAAGTAATCAGGTAAGTTTTACATTTAAATTAGCTATCATTTACAGTTAATTATAACACAAACTCTGCATTTAGTTACATTCTTATTATAGTTTCATTTGGAAAGGATTTAAATGATAGGCCTATTTATAATTATTGAAAATTTGTCGAATTTGGACTGTTAAAAAGTAAATGGAGATTACAGCACTTCAGAAAATTTAAGCTAGATACAATTAATAATCATTCATTTGTTGAAGTTAAGAGGTAAAAAAGTAGCCTATTCTTGATAAGAAACAGGCTAAACATTTCTGAAACAACACTGAAAAATATGTTGGACTTGAACATATAATTCTTTGTAGGCCTGTTTAGTAATTTATATTTATATTAGTCTATTAATGAACAAATTCCAATATATTTCTTACATTTAGTAGCCTAAGTAGGTACTTGCGTTTACTAAATTATTTAGTAGGTCAAACTGGAAGACAGAATTTAAACTCTAAAGTTTAATGTTTTAGTCGATTATATAAATCTGAATTTTCATATCAAACTTTTCGTTGTTTTTTTGTCTTTTTGGCTTTTTATTTTTCAACTTTTAAATTTGTTGACTTTCTCTCCAAGTTTGTTTATTAATTATTAAAAAAAGTATTATAGCACAAATTGATAATGAACTTGACTAACCTATGACACAAACTCTGTACAAAACATTACTTTTTGTTGTTGTCAGACTTATTATTAGTCAATGACGTAATTTGACCGGTTTGATTACTTTTATTTATTTCCCTGTTTACTTTTTCATTAGAGCATGTGCGAGATCATTATTTTGCTATGGGTAATATTTAATAGCCTTTTTAAGTTCATTTAAAGATAACTTTAAATTCAATAATAGACTAATGATTGGAAAAGCTAAACATAACTGAAACACATACTGTTAAAAGTTTTGATATAAATATCGAAAATTGTATTTTACAACAGTACAAAAATATTTCTTTACCCATTTTGATTTGATTAGGCCATTGACATACAATAATTAAAGGTTTCATAAAGAAGGTTAATTGAGATAAAAGATAAGAATACTTCTAAATGATATAAAACAAGTTTATAAAGAAGCAATACAGAGACGTGTAACAATTTTATCTGAAAGTTCTTGAGAGTAGCTACACAAGCTATATAACTAAATACTTTTGGAGGTAACTAATAATAATAATAATTATATATATTTAACAATTCAAAATGGGTAAAAATGTGAAGTTTGAATGGGTAAAAATGTAAAAAATATTAATATTGTTGAATTGGGATATTTATATGCTAGTTATTGTTTAGCTTAATATAAAATTTCACCAAGTGTACCGACTATGTTAATATAAATAATTTTCTTTAATTTTTTAAACAAAACAATCAAGTCTACATTGCAAGCATAGATTAATTATGGAATCTATAATTAATTGTTTTACAAGGCTTGAACTTTAATTGCAATTAAAGTGTACAAAGATAGTTGAAGGTGTACATAATTAATTATTAACCACTAGAGCCTAAACTTGGTGCTAAATTATGTCCTAACAGAATTGTAGGTTAGGTTTCATTTCAACACTCTTCATTGTCTCTTGGTATAAATTACCTGAGTGTCTGAAATATTTAGGTGTGTGACAAAAAATAATGACCAATTAAAGCAAAGTTTAACAATTAAAACACGTGAAAACAATGCAACGGTTAATATCAAAAGACGTGCTAACAAGATTCATTGTTCGAAGCTACCTAATATGTTCCTTTATTAAAAAGCACACACCGTAAATAAATTTGAGAAGAGTGAAAAGTGTCTTCCTAAAAAGCGACGGGACTGTTGTTGTTTGGATGGCAGTGTTTCTTGTCACGGACAATGCAAATCAGTTTATTCTTTTAGCGAACAGAGTTTAGTATTTCTGGCGCTCTACCAACTTCTCCTCGTCAGGTGGAAACCTCAACCGGTACAGTTAGATGTCAACGGATATTTTAAAAGCAAGTTTTTTGTGTGAATGGGTTTTATCAAGTTAGTACTGTCCTGTATCAAAGATATTGATTTGGCTATTCGTGATTATATATTTCCAATGATGGTTGTCATGCCTCATTATGACGTAAACGAAAACATCCCCCCTCATTTTTCTACAGTTCTAAACAAAATGTATTACTATGAAAATGCCGACAAAATCTTACTACCCACGAATGTACACCATAATGCTTTTTTATGACCAACTAAAATTATTGAAGTTGAAATAAAATAAATTGTTTCTATAAAGGACATATAACCTTTTATCTGGCATGTTTTAATTAATTTTCTAAAAATAATATTACTTCAAACTGATAATAACAATAACCAAATACCCTGCCACTCTAATTGCTTTTTATAATAAGAACAAATAAATATATAGGTGTTATACAAACTGGTGAGTTTAGGCATATTCCATTATTTTGTACACCACTTCTTTCGAACCTCATCATGTTCCGTAAAATTTATAAAAATCTCTTATTTTACTCCTGACATTTTTGACTACCAATGGTAGTCGACATTGAAAGCTAAAAATTAATATCTTTTTCTTTTTTTATAATTAGAAAAGTGTGAGCTTAAAAAAAATCACAGATGGACTACAGGTTTTATGAGGAGAAATAACACTATAGCCTAAGTTTGTTATTTACTACATGTTTTATAAATGTTATTAGGCATAAGTTAGGATAAATAAAACTTTAATCAACAGTACCAACTGATATTTGTTAAGAAATAAAAAAATAAACTGAAATTAAAAACGAAGGCCTACCTGACTTAGTAAATTAAGTGGTTTTAATCTCAATCTTACTTAGATATGTTGATAATATCATTATATAACTATGAACCCATTCGTGTTTGTCATAAACTTGTATTAAATTACGAAGTCTAGTTTAAATTACAATCTTACAGACAGATGTTACAAACCTGTATTACATGATGTCTTTTAATTTAAAAAGACATTAATTAGGACTGTTTGAATTATAAGTAGTAAAGTATGCAATTATGTTTCAAGCTTCAAGCATAGGCCTATCATACTTCGAAAAGTGGCGGGGGAAAATATTTGGAATGCGGGAATCGCTGGTGGCGATTTAAATATTGAAAGGGACATGTTTTAAATTTCGAATGGACATTTAATATAATATCTCTTTTAGCCAACAAGTCAAAGTTATTTTTAAAGCAGTTATGATCTGTTGGTAAGGCTGTTATTTTCAGGATCTGTTGAAAAAGAATTAAATACCTAGATATTGAAATTTATATGACCCTCCAAGTTCTATTTCTTTCTATCGGTACTCAAGTTAGGCCTACTACTACTGCAGTTCGTACTTAATGAGTGTGCGAGTTGAATATGTCTTAAAATAAGATTTATTATTTTTGCGTTTAATTGGCATTGATAGACTACATCAAGTAATTAATGTCTTTAGACTATGCCAATAAATATTAACTATTAATCTTTCAAAAATTGAATCAACTTCCTTCCTTAACTTAAGTCAATTTGTTATATTTCAAAACTTTCAGTCATTTTTAAACCACAAGGGGGGGGAATTAAAAATTGCTTCCAATAAAAATATGTTATAAAATTTTAAAGTATTTAAATCAAATCAATTATATGAAAACTGATATATAAATTCTGTCAAATCTGTGAACAATAATAAAAGACTCTTGCAACAAAATTATTTCGCCACTTCTTAAATTATCATTTCAATTAAATTAATAAAATAGCATTACACCTATGATTACATAGCCTAATAATTTCTTCACACTAAGATCTTTTACTATAAATTAACTAATCTTCCACAATGTTAAAAGAAGTTTCAAAATTAAATTCTTAGATTTTGTTTTTAACTCTTTGGTTTTGTTGTATTAAATCATTTAAAAAATAGTCATATTTTATTGGACAAATTATATCACTGAAATTTTTAAAGACCATTTATGTCTTCATTTCACATTTTCATTGATGCCGGCACTCACATAAGCCTATTGACTAGGTATGTGTAAGCAAATTTATGACTATCAAGATAAACTTGTATATTTGTACAATCAAATTTTTATTTACATCCTAAGACCAATAAATTTTGCATAGTTCATTCTGCCACTTATAAAATCTATAATACGTCTTGTAAAACAACAACAATGAAACACTTCAAGTACTTTATCCTACTTATAAGACAAAGCCATATATAATGCATAAAAATAAAAATGTCATTAGATATTTAATGTTGTCTATACATAATTTATTTTTAAAATGTCGTTAGTTTTGTCTCTGTTCCTTAACTTGAGAGTTAGTTTAGAATCGTCCTTCGTTCTTTGATTTCCGAAACTGTCAAACTAATCCGATTTGTTTCATTGTCCTTTAATGTAGTTTCTCCTTATGCCTGTGTAACACACTATCCTTAGGCTATTTTAACCTACTTCAATGTGTTCGAAATTGTAACATTGTTGTTCATTAGTGGATCAAATAACATGTGTAGTATAGGCTAGCCACTATATCTTTTGTAGTCTATATTCACAACATAGTTCTAGGCTATATGTCACAAATCTCAGTTGTTATATCATAGATAAGATATGTTAAATGTTGGAAAAGATATGTTAAGTAATTGAAGGTTTGTGGAAAAAAGAACATAAAATTACATTGTTGTATTTTTCATACCTAAGTACGCTTTGCAATGTATTAACTCGTGTTTTAAGACACATAAATAATAATATGGTATAAGCTGTCTGTTTATGGTAAGGGATATGGACGTGGCCCCCCTATGCTTTCACACAAATAATGGACATGCTGCATTCTTGGTTTAGTGTTCTTATTTCACGCTATTTATCATTGTTTATAGCATTTACTTCCAAACTAGAATATGTATGAAATAGATTCGATACCATCAGGAACTGAATATATTGACGGTATGCTTCAAAATAATAAAGTGTACTAATTGTTTACATTCAGTAATTTGCCTGCTCTTATCAGTTTGGCAGGAAAGCCTATGTAACTACAATTTGAATGACTGTATTTAACATAACCTATTGGTTATACGAGTACATTCATTTCGCCCAAACACTGACAATACTTTCATTGTAGTCTAATAATTATTTTAGCCGTCCATTCTTGGATGCAGTTTTATTCTTAGACACTATAGCATGTACCACTATAGGCCTATATAAGAGAGATAAATAACAGATGGTCCAAAATACTTCGCGCTACAGTATTTGTTTTTAGGGAGCAAACTGTGTTCGTTCGATGGTCTCAATAATTGAATAGGCCTACAGCCAAAACTATATAAAAAATTACTAAAAATAATGTTTTAGGAAAATAAAATTATAAATAAAGCAGATTTTAAATTTGAACACTCAAAATCAATAAATGATAATTTAAACGGAAATCACAAACATAGACCTAGAGACAAAAAAAGTTTCCAAAAGAAAAAAAAATCATTTGTTTAGGATAGTCTAAAACGAAATATTTACGCTGAATTGATCAAGAGCACCATAAATTTTGTAGACTATATTTGGATCCAAAAATTTAATTTTTTGGTGGTTTAGTTGTTATATGTTAATTGCATTTACTTTGTTCATATATAACATGTTACATTAAACTCCATTTAAATTAAACTTATGTGAAATCCCCCCTCACTAATAAATCTTTGTGAAAATTGGTTTTAAAAATTCTTAATTGCAAGTCTTAATTTATCTGAGTTATAGGTAGGCAAAAATTGCTGTGTTATTTTCATGAGCATCTTGAAAATTAAATACGTACTTATTGTACCAGGTAAAATTAAAAGAAAACAATAAAGTACAAGGGAATGTGTCCCTAGATACATACTTACCTACATAGAAACATACAGTCAGTACCTGAGTAACACACATATTAATTGATTTAGGTTAAAGCCCAACACAATTTTCTATGCTTATGTGGACCTTATTAAGGAGAGGTTAGAACGGATTTACCATAACATAGGCGTGTGAATTAAAACATTATTATGTCCTGCATGCTCTAGCGGCAGCACAAACTAAGTCTTTCTGTTTTACACTTTCTCAGATTGATTCTAATTGTGTAGGTTTAGTATTCAAAGAGAGATTATGTATTATCAAACCAAGTCTCAAATTTAATAATATAAGTTAAGTACAGCATTAATCAATTAACCGAGTTAGTAAAATTGGCTATTTCTTTAACTTTCTTTTTTTTTAATATTTAGAAAATCAAGAAGATTGTTTGAAAGGGAACTTATTTAATATTTTTAATTTAAAATATTTGCTCTATTTAAAGTAGTTAGAGGCTTCAATAGATAATATCTGAAAATAACTACAAAAATTCTTTCAGTTCAAAATATAAAACAAGATGCTTTTAGTTATAGCCCTATCATTTTATATTTCTTTTGTCTCATTTGCAGTTATATAATTAAAGTTACACACTATCTGAATTAAACCAAACTTATTGCTAATATAACACCAACAAACCTCCTCTGTTAAAACACAGTTTGCACCACCATTGGTGTACAACACTGTCGTTATGGCCGATGTTGACACGTGCTGCATGTAACTGATTAATTGAATGTAAAGTAAATTCATAGTTCCGTAATTAAACTAATAAATAAAGACGAATCTTATTAGATTGTCAAATTCAACCCTTTGTTAATGGGTCAGATAACTTCCCGCTACCCCTTTATTAATATAGAAGGCCTAATAAATAGGTGTCACAAAAGGAAATCTTATCTTCATATGTATTAAGCTGTTTTTATTGTTATTTGTTATATTTATCCTGTATAAATGTTGAATATATAGAAATTTCCTAAGATTGTGATAAGCCTACCAATAACAAATTGGGACATGTTCATTTCAATATAGTTTGTTAAAGAGCTTATTTCATTAATTCAAACCTTAATGTTTATGCAATATATTCTGAAAATCGACATATTACATCCACTACCATAGTAGCCTAAGCTATTAATTTCAAACCCATGTGCTTATATATAGTTTACATCTCCCGTAGCTATTATATTCAGTAGGACAGTTGCGACAATAATACTACTTTCAAATGGAATTCATCTAAAAATAGTACAATCATTGATTTCTTATATACAGTTCTAAATATAGGCTACATTCAGTGAGTATGTACGAGGCTTTATTGATAGACTCAAAGATGATTAAAATTTCTAAACAATTCAGTAAAAATAGTGTTAAGAAGTTCTAAGAAGTAGGTGGAACCAATTTTCTCATAATCTATATTTTAATCATTTCAAGCATTTTGTATTCAGTAATTTAACCATTTCAGAACCGGAAGTCGTTATATTATTAATAAGAAACTATTTTGGGTGTAATAATTTTCCATGATTCAAACTTTGTAAAACTACGTTTTTTTTGTAAAGTCTGTAACTGAGATTCCGTTTGTCTTCCAGTATGATAATATTTCTTCTCTGAATATTTAATGGAAAATTAAATGAATTATTTTGGGGATATTATCTATTTTTTCAGAGTATTTGATTTTATCTTCGATTCTTGGATTCTCAAGTATAAGAATCCCGAGGTCCCTAGCCTGGATTTACCCAGTCTCGAGTTTCCTTCTCTTTCATCATTCACATCAGGTCTCTCTCAACCAACTATGACATTATAGAGTAACCCCAAGGATTTTTATTTTGTGCTCTGTTTTATGTTAAGACTACAAATGGCTAAAATGGTTTTTCTTCATTAAAAAAATAATAATAAGATGTATCTACACACGGTTAACCTTATCCTAAATTTAGTCTTTCATGCATTTTAAAGAAATGTTTCTTCTTGTTTGTTGTTTTGTTTTTCTGTTCCAATTTTATTAGAGACTCGTGTATCCGTAAATTCTTTTTCCATTTTAGTTCATTATTATTTTTCTTGTTGTGTGCAATTTATTAAAAGAATATATTTAAAAAAAATGAAAATAAGACGGTAAATAAAGGTACGTTGCCATTTCATGTAAGCCTATTGTATTTTCAGTATAATTTAATTTATTTTGCTATATCTAGTTATGGTGAACAGAAATTTGACTTCCTCTTTCCTTAGCTAGCGATTTTGTAAATATTATTATTAAAGTTATCTCATTGGTCAAATTTGACATTATTTATAAACTATTTTCATAAAATTAAACTGCCTTTGCTGCAAAACGAACTGTAGTTTACACAATTGCCCTGAAACTTTAAGTAATTTATAATTTACTTCAAGCCTTATGTTATTGTAATTTTGTTTGTCCAAATTCATTACAACAACTGTTAAATTTTTGGTTTTCTTCAAATACGCTATATACTGGCTCAATTATTAAATTCTGTAAATTATTTACTTCCCATAGCGAATGGTGAATAAATTTGTGTGACTCTACTCGCACAATTCATTTGCTGAACTAAATGCTCAGGTTTCCAATGACAAATCCATAGGTAAACTAAATTTAATAAAAATATAAGTGGTATGGTATTTAATACATTTCATACCAGAAATAAAACTGAAAATAGAGTGACTAAGTTCATCTTTTTATATTTTATCGTTTATAAAACTGCGGCGTCGATTGTTTTGTATTAGGCCTATTGGAAAAACTTTGCCGATCTCAAAATTTATACTTTGTGCGGAAACTTGATCTAAATCGTAATTTAAATTTGAATTTTACTTTAGTTTTATTGAATTTCTTGTGAAAACAAATTATAAATTGAGAGATTATTTTCTTTTATATCATTGCCTAAATTCTAAATTTCAAACTATGTAGAGGATAGAGGCCTAACCCTAATTTAAATCAAGGTAAAATTGCAAAAACTGACTTTTATAATTTAAAAAAATTGAGTCTCATAGAGTACATTGTAAGTTGTCCAGAGAAAGAAAAAATCAGCTCTGATCCAGAAATCGCGACGTGGCGCTTTGATTCTCACTGCAATAGCTATTTTTAGGACTACACTCCATTAATAAAATTATTTACTATATATTATATGTTATTATTTCTTAGTAGGACTAATTTTTTAAAATTGTTATAAAAATTAGAAAATGTGTACAGATATATTTCATTTTTATGCGTTTTTTGTGCTTATGTGTTACAATATTCCTACATATTTTAGTAGTAATTAATGGAGTTAATTCTATATCCTGATAATATAATAATCTTTGTGGGATTATGAAAATAACAGTGTCCTGATATTATGGTTGCAATAATACAATTTTAATATCCCCAGTTGGGAACCATTTAGGTATTATTAAAGTTTCTCAAACTGTAGACAGAGTGTAATCATGTATCCATATACAAATAAAACCAAAATATTAATACAGAATGGTAAGGGCTCACCAAATGCAGTCTTCGAATTTAAAAACTAATTTCAAATAGATTCCGCTGTCCCTACACAAATTTAGAACATAGTACCTATCTACAACTATTTTCAAGAATTTTTAACATTTTAATACAAATTTGGAAATTCTCTCATTTTTAGAGCTTACCTAATTAACAATTTTAAAACAAAGTTTCTAGTTCTTAGAACGGGAAAATATATTGGACTGTATACGCCATGCTAACATTTTTTTAGAGGTTATCAAATTGACTCTTTGAATGTCAACTTCTGATTTTTCGGTCATGAAGTGCCGACGTCCGATTAATCTGGGATTAGGCTACTATTTTATGCAGAAAGTGTGGGCATCGTCTAATTTATTTTATTATTTTTTATAAGAATAAAACAAATGAATCCTAATATATACTTTCCTATAAACACGTTATTTATTGATTGTAAACTTTTCACGAGTTCTATATAAACTGAAGAAATGATTAAAAAATAATCGTACAAAAATGCATCGAAATATTGATAAAGTTAATGTTGAGGTTAAAAAAAAATCATTACTGGAAACGAATGAGCAAAACTTCTTCAATGAGCCAGCTCCTTACTTGAAACAACTGAAAAATTATCATTGATTTAGGATATTCAGTTGTTCAAAACGAGATTATCAGGTTAGATTTTAAAGAAGATTGTAGTGTTTTAACGAATGTCAGGACAACCATACATTTTTGTTTACGAATTTGTTTTAGAAAGGACTAAACTAAAAGTTATGTTATTTTTTTTAAAGACATCAAAATCTAAAAGCCGGTGTTTAAATTGTATTAATATTAGAGGTCATTTGTATTGATATTTAGATTGATCTAAGATTAGGAAATTTAAAAAAAAGGTTATTCTTAAACTTTAAAGTTTATGAACCTGTTAATTTAAAAAATAATCGGCAAACCAAAGTGCGTTAATATTAGGTCATTTTACTTTAAAGGAGCTTTTAGTAAGCTTTGTCTGACTGTGATTAATAATGTTGAAAGATGTCTATTTCATTATTAAGCTTTAGCATAGTTTGAAAATGATGCAACTTATCTACACGACTAGTTACCTTCCTATATATCATCAGAATAGTGAATATTGCACTTTTCTTTGTAACTAGATAAGAAAAACACCTTCACATTTAGATTAATATCGTAATTATTTTGTTGAATAACTTCAATTTTAGTGCTACGAGTATGTTAAACACTATTGTAGGCGTAATTGATATAGTTGTAGTAAGTTAGTTTAATGGAGTTAATTATTTATTATTTAAACACAGTATGTTAAGTAAAAGTATTCAGTGATAAGTCGACTTGTCGTTTTCTCGTGAAATATTCTATACATTTTAAAAATGTAGTTTACTGGATACATTTAAACATGCAACAGCATTCAATTATAATTTAATCAGAGTTTTTATTGTATCAATACAACCGCGTATAAAGTTTTATATTTTCCTTGTTTGGTTTTCTTTTATTTATGTTCTTTGTTTAATTTTTTTGGAAAACTGTTTTAATTTCATTTAGTTTATCAGATTTGGGTATACCTAAAAGATAATATTTAAAATAAAATATTGTTTGTACATATAATTTTCATGCTTGGTTATAGCCTACGTTGCTCGCTGCATCTCTGTTTTGGAACCACCTATCCCACGGGTTCTAGCCTAGACGTTGGAGTTTTGTTTTCCAATGCGTTATAAGAGAAAAAAAATTGGCATGTTACAAATAGGTCATTAAAGAAATTTAAATGTTTGAGTATTACCTTGTATTACCACTACAGCAAAGAAAGCCCATGAATTATCTGCCTAGAAATACCTAGGAGTGCTAAACTCTTTTTCAGACTGATAATTTGGCCGCCTCTCTTTGTGATATGAGAGCACTATCCACTGACTAGCTGTAAGCTCTATAATACTATTTACTCACCTATAAATTGTATTTCTTTTCATTTAAAGATATTTTTAAATGCGTTATAATTGTTTCTTATTTCAAAATTTAAAAAAAACAAGATTTATAAAAAGGAAAAAAAAAATACTAACACGAGTATAGCAAACATAATCACACTGCCTATTCTTAACTCTAGATTAAATAACACCTTCAATCTGTCCGATTATCCAAATAACATCGCGAACAAATTATGTAGATTGTAATTTTACCAACCTCCTATATAATGTTAAAATATAACGGCATTATATCAAAATATCATTTCAGTAGAATAGAAATAAATAAGGCTGAAGTTTAAAACAAAAGGACCGCATATGTGTTATTAATGCACCAGGATAAGTTACTGAAAATGTGAAAATTCACAACTTCTTTTATGTCAGCATCCCTGTTGTATTTAGTGTTTCTTTTAAAAATGTGTCTAGGGACCAATATTTCTTAATAAACCAGTACTTTGAACTGTGTGCTTTGTTTTTATTTAATTTTGTTTTACTCTTTTTTATGTTTTATTAGTAACCGTATTATTAGTTTTTAATATTAACATATTAAATGTAGAGGTTACTAAATTACTCTGCTGAGAGTTTAAATTAAATTTAGCTCACTCAAAACTAAATTGATGGTATCATTTGAGATTAGCACTTCGTTTTGGATAATGCAGAGATTGGCATGGTTTTCATTATAGGGTCAGGATATATAAGGATCTCTCCTGCCACAGCTTTATGACTCGACAAAGTTTAGGTTGTGTTCTTTAAAAAATAATAAAATGTGCCTTCTTATGTGACATTCTCATCGATCTACATATATAAAATTATTACTGATTTTTACTCAAATTGTGTTTGTTAATTTAAAAAATCTAACTTAGCTCAAACATGTTTTTTTTACAGTATCAATAATGAAAAATTCCAGTAAAAAATTAATTTAATTGTTAATTTCATCTAACTTCAAATGTTTTGATTCACTTATGTTAGATTAAATGTTTTAATAATTTGCTGAAACTTAATAAATTGCCTTCTCAAAAACCCGTATGAAATTAAATATCGTTAGAAGGTAAATGTTAGGTCTATGTGCCGATTAATATAAAAATGTAGTAATAGTATCACAATAAAAAAGAACTGCTTACTTTGTACAGAGTTGTCTATGTGGGAACGCTAAACTGGGAGAGACATACAAGAGCTGCATTTACCTGCTTCCTTGCAGAATAGTTTTTTTTATTTTGTAAAATATATAAACTTATTATTATTAGTAAATGATTTAGTATTATTATTATAAAAAATTTGTCAGAATTCGTCAGCACACAAAATAGTATAATATAGTATAAGTATATTGAAATAATTTTTTAAAAATAGACAACCAGCCAAAACAAATAATTTTTTGAATTCTGTCCTGCGTCCCTGGGATAAGGGAACACACTTAAATTGAGCAGGATATATGGTCACCATAAATACTTCAGTTGTAAAAGTAAACGAAAACCTGTGCATAATTTTCAGTAGTTTTGAATATTCTACTGAACTCAGCACCTACAATTGAACCTAGAGAGTAATTGTAGGATATTATAGGGGTTTGATAGTTTATAGTTTATAGTTTATATAGTTAATAGTGTTTACATGTGATTTGTTAAAATAAACTTATATAAAACATAAACTTCAAACAAAAAGAGTCAAGAATTAGAAGTGAAATTTAAGAATTGTTTCTTTGCCGAATTAAGGTTAATCTCTAACCATAACAAACCTATGTCCTCACACGGTGCACACTGTAGAGGAACTCACATTTGTAGACATCTGATAGTTTAAAGTTCAGAGAGCAAATATGTGTGTACTAGTCTGTACTTGAAAATAAATTGAAGAAGTTGAGTTATTATTCTAAACTCTTATCATATCATGATTACCATTTCATAATTTTAATTATTTAAAATTACCAGTTATATGAACAGTAGTGTGTTCAGTCTAGATCGCAGTTTCGCCAATTGAATCGAACGTTTGTAGTTTAAAAAAAATATTTTTTAATGTTACAAATTAGAACTTCCAAGTAGGCATATTCGCCTAGACCAACAATGAATGAGAAACATACAAGTGAAAACTATGTGGTAATTTATTCAGGCTTAAGACATTTTCCGACTTTTTTTTAAAGAAGTTCCTTTAAATATGTAAAGAAGAAATTATTTTTCAAAATACTTTATGCTGTAAACTAACAATAAAACATTCTTGAGAATTACTATATTTACTTCAGTACGCTTCCTATTTTACCAACAGGGGAAACGATCCTTACTTATGGGTTCAATTTTGATGACTCTAATTTTTAAACAATGTTAAATGAAATATGGCCTCCTGTGCTCATAGAAATTTAGAAAGAATATTAGTTTACCGTTCACACGTGTAGAGCGTTGTTTTAAAAACGAGTAAGGTTATGATCGTTAAGAAAACAAAATTTTGGTTGCGTTCAATTTATAGTTAGCTCAAAATTATTAAGATAACCTAAAAAAAATAAAATAAACGATTTTGATTAAATGTTGGTTAAATTATTTAGAACCAAATTAACGTGTCAAATCGCTCGCGAGTTAATTGGAAAATAAACAAAAAATAAAATCACTCTGACAAATTTCGGTATTTTCCAAACTACGCGCAAACCGTAAAATTTCTCGAGGTCAAGTTTTGCTTAAAGCTTACAAAATTTCACATCATTACCAAAATTCGCTTGAGCTAAATTTGTCATATTATACTTTCTAAGACAGCGTTCATGTTTTATTTTCAAATATTTAATTATTATATTTTACTTAAAATTAAACTATTTCAAACAAACAATTTAAAAAAATATTAAATATATAACGTACATGGTTTTTAATGAAATAGTAACAAACACTTTCAGGTTTCTTACCTTTTAACTCTGTGTATGACTGAAAAGTTGAGTCAACCGTTCACATTTTTCATTTCTTGTTAACCAAAAACTACATTACCGTGCAAAATAAAATACACCTGAAGAAAATCTTCATATGTGAATAATTGAAGTTTAAAAAGAATTGAGTTGATACTTTAGGTTTTTAAGTTGTTATATTCAAACAATTAGTCGTTATTTTGTTTAATAAAATTTGTTCCAAAATTCTAATCGTTGAAACTCGTACAAAATGTATATCATTAGAATGTAGTCAGAAGATCAGAGAAATAACGTGTCAATAGAATTAAACGTTTGTAATGATAGTGTAATCTAATCTTTTCAAACTTTTGTTCGATGGAACGAGTCATGCTATGAAGCGTGAAGGTAAAATACTTTGATCTTGTTCCACCTTTAACCAAGTCCCCGATATCACATTTGCTTATAAGTTTAATTCACTACATCATGAACTTAAATTTACTCGAAACTAATCAAAAAACTATGATTCTACTGTAATCATTTGTCAGTAAAAATAAAATGAAATAAAATTGTAAAGATATTTTTATATTTAAACTATTGTAAAAGTTGCCCTATTTTACAAAAAAAGTAGATAATATAAATATTTTAAAAAATAATACTAATATTTTTTAAATATTGACTCATCCTAGTGACCCAATCCTATGAACTCTAAAAGGGTTTAATTGGTAAAAATAATTAATTAAAAAAAGTAATGACAATGTTTTTTTATTTTTAGGTAGGTAAATATTTACCGTGAGGTAGTTGTAGAAAATGGTTCAAATTAAATTTTTGACAAATTAAATTAATTATGTGAATATTTCATACTATTATATAAAGGGCGGACTTTATTCGTATTCAGAACACTAGTGCTCATACTTTGAAACCGTGCACTAACTGATTTCAGAGGTAGCCATTTTGAAATAAAATTTTAAAACCTTGTCGGCAAAGTTGAAAAACACGTTTGGCTGTAACTTTGTAACAGACGAAATGCTAAATGTTGAGTGAAAATAATAGTTATCATTAGGTATTTAAACAATATCTGTATTTGTTCTTCTACAATAGGCTATGTTCTCACTGATACTATTTATTTAACTTATATCATTCACTTCTTCACCCCTCCTGGTTTGTAACCATTTCTTTAATGTATTTAGTCAATACAAAACGAACCGTTAGGTATTATTTTTAGTTAACTACTCTTCTGGTTGTAAAGTATTTGGATAATGATGGATTGCTAATATTATTGATATAGTTTAATCACCTGTTAACTCTTGGATCTAGTTTAGTCCTGGGGTTTTACTTATCTTACTAGTTTTAGTTTCAAACACGGTTATGTTGGCATTTTACGCATTTCTCCTGCTCTTTCTATGTTAATCACTTGATATCGGGGAGTTGATCCCTACTTTCTAAACGTCGTGTATTAGTTTTTACATAAACAAATGGTGACAAATGTCAGAACAAAGGATAATAATAACATAATTACTCTTATTGGGAATTAAGATCAGACCAAGAATATGCTTCTAACCTCACATTAACAGTTGACATATTTTGTTTGGATTTGGTTTACATATTCATTGCGTAATTTGTATATACGACTTGTTCGTTAGCCAGAAAAATCAATACTATATTTTAAAACTATTTTTAATTAAATTTATTTATTAGATCGATTAATTTGAAAATAAATCTAACCTAACCTGTCTGCTGTGATGTTACAACCAAAAATATATTTATTTATAATTCTGCTAATATAAATTTAATTGTAGTAAAAACCTTTTTATCGACATAACGTCAAGGCTGTAACAAGATTACTTCAAATATTCGTTAAAATTAACAGAACTGAAATAGTCCTATAAACTAAGATCTTTCAAGTTGAAAATATTTAAAATAACAATTTATTAGTTAGTTGTTTGTCTCAATGAATAGGTAGACAAGATGCTATATACTCTAATGCCGTAATAGGCCGGTACAGTTATAAATTATAGTGTCAAGCCGGTGATCCTATCTTGAACCAGGACGAGTTTCCAAACCTTTTGGTTGGAGTATAAAAAGTGTGAACATCCTTACAACACCCATTCATCTTTCATTGACCTGTCTTTCGTGTCGGGTTCTCTTTCTTGGCGCCTTCTCATCCTGTTTTCTCAAATCTGACTCCCAAGTTTTATGTCAACATCGAATAATCGTTTTAACACTTTATGAATACTGTTTGAGACTGAAACAAAAACAGGTGCTTTAAAGATTAAATTTAATGTTGGATAACTTCAGATATCACACATTTTGTCTCATTCTCTGTTATATCTTGACTGTTTGAAGACACATAATCAATATATTTTGAATGTTTGTACAAAATACTGGATTTATTAATTTTCTAAGACAAAATGAATATTCAACTTCATGTTTATTCATCTCATCCTCTACTTACTAAATTGGAAACTATCGAAATGTAACTATGAAAACGGATCTGATGTACGCACTTAGGCAATATATATAATTTTATATTTAAAAATTACTTTGTCTATAAAACACAAAACGTTTATTTCTACTAATTCATCTGCGGTACCCACTAAACAAACTTTGGATTTTCGTTTTTAAATCTTTGGTAAGTCTTCTCTTATTATTGTTAATAAACAGATTATTTTAACGTTTTGAAAATTCAAAAAAAAATCTCTTATGGGAATTTATATGCAAATTTAATTACAGTAACAACCAATATATTACACACAACAACTGAATAGCCTAATCGGCTGTAATAATTCAACACAAAGGTAAGTTAGGCCTAACCGAGACCAGTGCAAATCATTTTGGAAAGAGAAGTGATTCATTAAATCGATTTTTATATTTCCATACACTTATTATATCATTATTCAGTTCACTACACTCAGATGGGGCTTATTTATAGTGAGTATAGACGTGGCATTCCCGATGGTACGTATCTGGATGTGCACGTATTTTTTCACAAACTCTTGAGTTTAAAATACAAAGTAGGCTATTGTAATAAACATTACCAGTCTCGAGTTTAGTAATACGGGATTGAAATTAACTTTGTTATTGTTACCAGAGGTTATGTGCTCGATACAAATGTGTAAACATTCTCTACGGGGTCCAACTAGTTTTAACAATTCTACTGTAATTTTAGATATCGTTATTAGCATTAAATAGACATTCAGAACCAATGAAATAGACATAGCGGTTCATCTTGGATTACCATGATATACCAACCAAACTACTGTATTATACTTTTACAAATGGCTTCCTCCGGGGCTAGGGTTTGAGGTTAAATAGCTTTATCTACACTTTGTTTCATGTAGTCTTGAGTAGATCCCTCTTTTCAAGTTTTCTATCAACTCTCTCTTGACCGACTCAAATTTTACGTATTTGAGGGTCTTTATTTTATGTTTTCTTTCTTTTTGTATAAAGGGATGATAATCGGGAGGTTTTATGCTCAGTGGCGACTCATGGATTTTAAAACGTTTAGAATGTAGGTGCTGTGGACAGAAACATCATAGGCACCTTAAAATACATTAATAATAATTATTAGTATTAAATGTTACAACTAAATATTGGCGATTACTTACTAGTCATACATTATAATGTCAACGATATTACAGCTTCCATAACACTAAGCTTACAATCACTATAACACTTACTTCTTAATTGACATACAACACTATGTATTCTAACTATTAAACAAACAATATTATGGGACTTAGGAATATGCGGTTTGACTTCCAAAATAATAAACTAAATTTACCACTTGCAATTTTGTACCGAGAGTTGAGATGAAAAGATAAACTACATCCTTTAGTAAAGTATGGAAGTGTCACTCAATAATCAATCGTCACGCATGGAATTAGTTATTTTTGCATCTATTTATCGAAGGTGCCTTTTGATGTCCTACAAGACAACACGAAGATCTTGCTAAACAATAAAAGAATTTCGTTGTCCTTCTGTCCATCCGTAGTTTTTTTTTTTTTTTTTTACAAAAATTTGTCTTTAAAAATGCCTTTAGAGGATATAACCAAATTTTGGTACCTTGTTGCTATTGTAAGTGTTATGTTTCACCAATGTAATCCAACTCATTTCCAAATGGCGGCCATTAAAACTTTTAAATTGAAATAACTCTAAAACTAGCCTTTTTACAAAAACAACTTATTTAGTAAATTTGATGACAAATCCACAAATTTTTTTTACAATTGGGTAGAAAATAAAGGATATTTTGAATTTCTTCTCCCCACCCGTGCATGGGTATGTTCTTGTGTTGCAAAGTGTTCTTTCAAACTGTTGTTGTACTGCAAAAAACAGCTGATTTCATTGTTGATATATTATTATAGACTGGTCAGCTGATCTATTATTTGTAAACATAGCCTAATAGTAAAAAAAAATCAGTTAAAAAATAGATACTAAAATCAGTTGAATTTCTACTGTCAATAAGTAACTACATCAATTTCATAGTAATTAATATCATAAAAGGCAATCAATACAACTGCTAAAATTTCAGTTAATTAATAGTTATTGTTAATAGACAAATGTGGATGAAACTCCAATTATAATTTATACCTAGAAAACCAACTTCATTTATTAATTCCAAACATTGTTTATTTTTCACCTAATTTTTAAAACTAAATTATCTACAGATTTGTTATAAAATTTACTGTAGTTTTTCTTGCAAAATGAATAGTTTTAGAGTTATTTCAATGTAAAAGCTTTGAATGGCCGCCATTTTGAAACGAGTTGGGTTACAATAATGAAACTTGATGTCCTACCTTAAACTACAATACCAACAATGCACCCAAATTTTGTTTAATTTTGTAAAGGTATTTTTTAAAACTTTTTTTTGTAAAAAACCCCACATGGACGGACAAAGAAACGTTGTAGACTCTGGAAATTGTAAGGATAGTTCGGAAACACCCTGTAACGTGGTTTAAAAACATATTATACCTATTTAGTTATATCTTGTGGTATTATTCGTCACAGATAAGTTGCCACCATAACGAAAAAAGTATAGATTACAAGTATTATTTGGATTTGTTCCTTGTGCTTGTTTCTATTCTCCTACATTTTTTTTGTCAAAATGGTATATTTATTTGTTATTTTCATTGGTACCATTTAATATTGTACGATCTGGATTTGAATCTTGATCTAATTGTAATTTTCATGTGACAAATATTATCAATTTTTGTACATAATTATTTTATTAGCCTATGTTATATAATTTACGATACTATAATTATTAGTTATAGCAACTTTCAAAGACTGCTAATTTAAAAAAAAATAACTGTCATTTATCAAACACAATCATTTACGTATTTGGTAGTTACAATTTTTTAATATAGAGAGTTGTAATAAAAAAAATAGTGTTTTATATGTCTAAGCATGCAAAAACTGCCCCAAAACACAATCAACATAGGCCTAATCACTATATCTTGTAATTACTTTGAACACATAACCTACATCTTTACATTTATAAATTGAATAATATATTCTGTACTATTGTAAAAGCACTTTACAGTAAGAAAACTAGACATAATATGGAGATAGACTTTGTTACGCGATAATCTTTAACGGAATTGAAGAGACCGAAAAAATGCCACAAAAAACACCTTCAATTTGTAGTTTAGCACGAGTTTGTGTTGGCCCGATAATATAATCACTTAACATTATAGAATTGCACTCCACATGAACAGTGCTGAGTGATAATGATATCGTGACCTTAGGACCTTGCTATCAACGACTAAATTATCACAAATGCAATGAGCATTGACGTTCTCTCCCATTTATAGATTTGTCCAGATTTGGTTCAGATTGTGATAAAATCATTAATATTATTAATAACTAGCTGGACTCGTGCAAAATATCTACACAACGAAAAGTATTTAAACATAACCTCGAAATCGGTAACAAATATGAAAACAGCTGTTAGGTAAAATCATATGGTTTAGTTGTTAGGTTCAATTAAGTCAATATCAATCACGTAAGACAAAACTTAAGATTTTTAAAGTGTATTACAATACTTTGCACTTAATCAATTAAATAGAAAAGAAAAGCTAAATATGAAATTATAGAAATTTATTTCTGAAAAAAGATCGAGGAATAGGGCAAATCAAGTGTTAAACATTTTAAATTATTTTCATTCTGGTCTGAGATAGGCCTAACCTATCTTTGTTTTGAATTGATAAAGCTAATGGAAATAATCACTTCTGGTAAATATGTATAGGCCTAATGTTAACTAAATTTGTAAGGGTACTTTATTGTTTTTCTGATGCAGTAAAATGAACTTTGTTGGAAAACTAATGACACATCTGTGGATAGAAAGCTTAAGTGTTAAGTGGGGGCTGCTAGCTTATTAGCTTGCATAGTTAGTATCCACATACACTTTAAAATTTTAATCAAAACATAGATATCGTATTCGCTTTCCTATTTGATTAAAATCGAGCTTATAATGACAGCGATGAAGGTTTATTTTTTAACCCCCCCCCCCCCAATTATTCCTAAACTGTAATCTCTTTTTACTTACGATTTTGCACACGGGTTTGTGCCATTAATCTTCTCATTTCACGAAATTGGTGGAGCCGATTTTGAGCAATAACTTGTTTTATATCAGCCACATGGTTGCTTCTTTGGCTTTTTACCGATAACACGAACAGTATACTGAATTATTAGAGGCTACGTTTGAGGGGGAAAATGATGAAAAAAGCTGATAACATTTTAACTGATGTCCTACTTTTGCAATACCTCACTTTTTGTACCTATAGGCCTACCAGAGAGAAAGAAACCTGCGTAGAACCGTCATCTCCAGAGGAACCTGCACGCATGTAAGGGGGATGGCAGGGAGGTGGTTGGAGCGGTGGAATTTAAAACCCAAAATTTAATGCTTTTTTAGTTTTTATTTTGTAAAATATTTAAATTTACTAATTGCAGTTGTCACGAACATAAACGAAACACATTCAGTTTTTTAGCGCTGTAGTAGGTTTGAAAATGAAAATATTAAGCCCTACGCAATGAAACAGCGGTACTTTCCAGAGTGTATTCAAGCTACTTGATGATACCAATTGGATTGTCGCTTAAAAAAAAATAAAAAATAATAATAATAATATTTCACAATCAGAATTATGAAGTTAAGGTGAATTATGATACAATTGAAGGTATTTTTGATGGATTAGGGCCTACTGCCAAAATATGTGTGGACGATGGTTGTAAATGGCAACCATTTTAAATCTGTTTATCTGATTATGCTTAAATAACTTGTCCAAGATAATGCTGAAAAGTGCTAATCAAAGAACTCATTTTGTTAAAAAACATACTACTAAAATGTTTGTCTTGGCCTTAGTATAGATTTGGGGTATAATTAACTAATACGAAATACACCCAAGTATCTCTCTTGTAGTATTTCACGCAAAGTGCAATTTTTTTGGAAATATTTTTATACCAAGTTACTTATCGTTTGAAAGCTGTGAAATATTTTAAGCAACCTAAACACAAGTGTGTGTCTTACTCATGTTATATATATAGATATGATATGAACATTATTTTTCTTTCGTCATGTCATGTAATGTGAATGTACTTTTTATCTATTTACAAAGAAACAAGGGGATTTTGACATTCTACTTAGTCACCGACCGACGAAATTGACAGCACGGATAAGACAAAAGTGTGAATGTAAAAGAAAATAATAAAAGAAGAATACTCGAGTGTTAAATAGACCGAAAGAAGGAAGGTCGCCGATCGAGAGGTCAGATAAGACAGCGCCCAAAGAAATTAGTTGCTTTCGGTAAAACAAACAAGCTGCCATCGCTGTCGTTAAAATAGGAATATTCGATTAAATGTTTTCAAAGCGGCAGTACTCCGGGGAAAACAAATATATGTTGACTAAATTGCGATACGATTACTTGTACATTCTGGTCATCTATAGGCAAAACGAAATTACTAGTTTGATAGAGTTTACACCAAGGTCATATTGATTAAAATAATTGAAAAAGCTTCAAACTTTATCTTCTGGTTGGTTGGTTGGACATAATAATTTAGATATCATTAAATTTGGATGGAAGGTCCAAAACAAAGAAACAATTCTTAGGTGGTTAGTCGATTCTTCGTTTCCAGTTTGCTCTGTACCAATTTTGTCAAACACTTAAACTTTTGATGAAATTTTCTTTTTTTTTTCCAGTTGCGAATTGGTATGCTAATTGGTAGTATTTCAGTTAAACCAGCTTTAAATATTTAAGTTACCATCCGAACTGCACGGGCTATAAAACACAGGGGAATATATTAAGAACAAATCAATGTAAATAAATATTGAGCTTGACTTGTGAGATAATATTAGATAGAAAAATCTCAGAACAGAAGATCTCACAAAAATTACTTTTACTTAATCCATCAAACGCGTTTCAACGACTAATTCGCTATCATCAGTGATACACGAGCTACAATAACTAAACTACAACAGTTTATTGTAGCCCATGTATCACTGAGGATGGCAAATTTGTAGTTGAAACGTCTTTGATTAAGTAAACGTAATTTTTGTGAGATCTTGTGTTCGAGTGTTTTTTCCAATAAAATCAATAGATAAGTATACAAGTACAAGTTGTGAAATATTGGCTTCAGGAGAAAACTGACTAATTACTAAATATTATTCAATTTTTAAATATGTTAAATATATTAACTCGACACATGCGTCTTACGTGTACATTCTGTCGCTAAATAACGGTAATTTCTCTAGTTATCGATTTTTTTTTTTTTTTTTTTTTTTAAGAAAAAGACCATTTACAGCTTGGATTATATGTTTCATACCCTTTTTAAAAGTTGACAATTCAAAAATGTGGTGGACAACTTAATGGTGGAAAATTCAATGTCTTAAAATTTGTTGAAAGTTGAGACGAATGCTTGGTTCTAAAGTCGGCTAAGAAGTAAACTTATTTATATACATTTTTTTAGTTGGTTATTTGACTTTAAGGCCGAAGCCACACTTAAAGCTTTTTGCGCTGCTACATAACCGAACGTCAAAGTGCAGCCGCATTAAGTGTGTTCACATTTGGTGGCCGATCCATGCGACAGTTACACTTATATTTTGTCGGTAGTGACAATGACTTCATTAACAGTTGCCTCATTAAAATATGAAATTTGTAATTTAATTAGTTTTAGAATAAAATTGATGTAAAATGACTTATTTTGTTTATTACTATGGGTTGCTTAGCTGTTTCCAGTTTTCCAAGACAATAAATGCTACTTTTATAAGAGGTTTCGATTTAATATCTCTGTTGGAATAATCTTTTACTTTAATATTCTGATGTTCAGGACGAGCATTGATTTAATTTATAAATCTCTCCGTATCTAACACTCTTAAGAAGTAAAGCACCACGAGATAATCGATCGTAATAATAATAGTAATAGGAAAATAAAAGTACTGTAATATAACAATACCCCCACTAAGTAAGTTGGTATGGGAAAATAAAATGATTGTCTATTTGGCAGACTGTAGATTCCTGATCACTACTATGACCAGTTACAAGGGGAGCGTATTAGTTGTTTTACCGACAAAAATCTTATTTTAGCCTTCGAAACCCTGTAACTGTCTCCGAAGGCCATAGTGTGGCCACCTTTCATAAGATTCAATATTATACACTCTCCAAAGTATCCCCACGCCAAATCATCAGGTGTAAGCTCTGGGCCAACAAATCTTTGTTAACTTTAAATATCAACATGTTGATGAATAATCTGATTGTTAGACTAGAGCAATATTAGTCGACCTAATTGTGTTATCTGGGCTGATTAAACGATCAATGACAAGGCTTGTTTAATTAATTTTTATGTAGAGAAATAATTATTGTGGGTTTCTAAGGAAGACTTTATGTGTAATAGAAATAATAACGACTGTTCAGCTTGAATTGAGTGCAAACATTTTAAAATATATTTGAGGTGAATATAAAAATATCTATTGGTAAACAAAATAAAAAAGCGCGAGTATAATTTTTGATATTTTGCGTATGGGAAACATCTTTTATTTGTAACAAAGTGCAAAATGAAGAGAGAGAGAGAGAGAGAGAGAGAGAGAGAGAGAGAGAGAGAGAGAGAGAGAGAGAGAGAGAGAGAGAGAGAGAGAGAGAGAGAGAGAGAGAGAGAGAGAGAGGGAGAGAGAGAAGAGAGAGAGAGAGAGAGAGAGAGAGAGAGAGAGAGAGAGAGAGAGAGGAGAGAGAGAGGGGAGAGGGAGGGAGAGAGAGAGAGAGAGAGAGAGGGAGAGAGAGAGAGGAGAGAGAGAGAGAGGGAGAGAGAGAGAGAGAGAGAGAGAGAGGGGAGAGGGAGGGAGAGAGAGAGAGAGAGAGAGGGAGAGAGAGAGAGAGAGAGAGAGAGAGAGAGAGAGGAGATTTAATTAAATACGTCGGAAGATGGGAAAACTTTGACACTCTTATACGCTTAGTATCGCACGGTCAATGAAATCCTCCGTTTCTTCCAAAATATGTTTTAGTCTTGGAATGTTGTCGTTGCTAAACCTCCATACCTTAGCCCGTAACAATGTAAAAGGAATATATGTTCTGAAAGTTAACGACATTGCTCATCCTTCAAAATAAATGATCAAATTGCATTCTGGTCTTTGTGTAGACACTGCAAAGGGAAATATTGTCTCTTTTTATTTTTATATCAGCTACAAAGAACAGGTTATGACTATACTCCGTTTAGCGTGAATTGGATATTGCGTTTTTACGCGATTTAAAAACATTGTCTGGATAGACATTTATAAATAAAAGTATTTAATTGGAGAAATTGTGAAAGAAATATCTGAACAGTAAAAAACAAACAATAAATTAAACACGGTTCCCGGTTGAAAGAAAACTTACGTTTTTGTTGGCTCTACATTTTAACTGTGGCTAGTAGTGCTGTTACCATCGTACTCTTACTAAATTTGAAATGGTTTGTACACCAAAGTTCTAAGACTAACACAGCCAGATATTTCTGTAGCCTTATAGTATTTCACAGAATCCAAAACATTAAGTCTTGCTAATAACTGTAACGACACGCAATTTGCGCTATTTATTTTTTCCCTTCAGTTCACAACGCTTTAGCTCTTAAAACTGCTATAAGTTAATCAAACTAACATTTATGCCTTGTAGTATATTTTCCGATCAATGAGTAATTTCGGTGGTTTGACCGTAACGTAAACAATTTACGTTTCTTTGTTGAGTTTGGCTATTTTTCCCCCCTTCTAAATAGGCTATCCTACCTAAGTTTTACAAATCTTTAATCAACAATATCATTCATACTCAGATTATCACAATGCCCATATAAATAATGGCGTTTGTTACCATATTTAGTTACTAATTTCAATATACAAACGCCCTCTGGGGCTTAATTATAGTGAGTACGGGTCTAGCCTATCCCGAGGTAGCCTACCTGGATCTACACTTTTCTTCATTCTTGAATTAGATCCCCCTTCCTCCTTCTATTTGGTCTCTCTTGACCAACTCTTGTTCTCTTCCAACCTGGGCTAGATGTTTCTATTCTTATACTCAATTTTCTCAATTTGAAGGTTGATGCGACGGCGGTGCAGAGGGTCAGATCCCGAGTACCCGCCGATGAAGTTGAGATTTTTATCTTGTTTGGTTTTTCGTTCAATTTGTTGGTTTTGTGTGAAGGAGCATTTTGTGCTCTGTTTTTGTTAATGGGATGATGATCGTTATCGTAGTTATTTATATAAACTATTTTTTTACTAAAGACCTGCTTTTTTCTTATCCTTTAAAAACAAGAAACATCGTCAGGGTCGGGAAAGAACAAGAGTTGGTTAAGAGAGATCTGGTAAGAAAAATGAAAGAGAGGGATATAGCCCAAGACTACATGGATAAATGTATAGGCCTACATCCAGCTGGGTTCCAAGCCCTACACACTATAGTGAGTTCTGTTAGAATAGTACTGAGTAAGCCATTCATAAAGTATTTGTGTGCTAATAGATTAACAAAACCAGCAATACATGATTACAAATGAGTAGTGTATGTAATAAACTTTGTTAGAAAACAGACACCAATGTGTCGGACAGCTAAGTCGATGTACTCTGTATAACGATTCTTTGATATCGACCACAGATGAACCTATACGGTTGCATGACTGGCGCACATTGTCTTATGCCACATGAATAATAAGTCGGTAGCTATTGATGAGTCACTTCCGATTGTACAATGTTTGTCAAACCAAGTTGACCTGTAGTCATCACTTCCTTCCGCCCAGACATCTCTTAGCTATTGCTTTGTCCTTAGCACAGAGGGCCGACTATAAAACAAATTAAGGAGGTCGCCATTTAACTAGGTACAGTTATGAATTGATTGAAAATACTGGTCCATAAAAAAGTACAAATGATAGAATATATAATTAATGAGGAGTATACATAGTTTGAAACTATATTAATTCATTTCAACTATTAGATTGAAGTAACACCCGTTGTAGGCGTAGAGATAAAAATAAAGTGAAATCATTGCTCACTTATCCATTCATATGTACAGTAATGTCAATAATGGTAGTTTTCCTCATTTAGGAAAGGTTAATCAGCTGATAACATGACGGCTACATGTTGAATGTAATAGTTGTGTTTCACGGAATAGCTAAGGTTGGTAATTTCCAATAACTGAAGATTTATAATTGGAAAGATTAAAACTTAAGTTTTAAAATCTATTAGACCGATCACTACAAATCTTAGGCCTAAAGATGTAAAAAAAAATCTATCATACTACAGCCGCTGGTTCTTTACATTTGGATTTTCAGTAACGCACCGGATGCGCGAATGGCAACGTCGTCGTTTCGCACTGCCCCTCTACAGCCACATATCTTAACATCTCACCCAAACTGCGCTCGTATTATTGCATCTAAACAATAAAACTGTTACGTATTGTTCAGTTTGTGTTATGCTTCGTTCCATTAGGTAACAGAGTGAACCTTTTAAACTGTAAATGTAATAATTTCATTTAATCTAAGCAATTAAAAAATCTCTAAAGTTTTTGGTGAATAAATAAATACTACATTTTACTGTAACATATTATGTAATTCAAAAGAACGCTTGAAACTATCTGTAGCACATTCTATGGTGTATTTCAGTGTGTAGAAAATTATATTATTTGATATACAGAAATAATTTTGTTTAAATGATAACTTGAAAGCCAGTAGGTACTTTATTGTTAGACTACTTCTTGGAACGGAGCCAACAAATCAACGTTGCCAGATTGTGATATTTGCAAGTGCAAAGAACGAACGGCTTAAGTATAGCAATTATCACTGAAGTTGTCACCTCAGATCTAGGAATAGTGACAACAACGTATTATTAGTGGTACAATGTAGATAACTAGCAATGTGCATCACTCACAAGGTAGTGAATTGTGGGATTGAAGATTTGTAACCTACGCTGGAAATATTGGTTACTTACAGTGTAAACTGCAGTTCATAAGTAGTTTAGATCCAATATGGGCGTTACTGTTTCAATTTTGGAAAGATACAGACTAATAATGGCAGACATGCTCCTTCTATAAATCTTTTTTCTATATAATTAATATTATTAAAGTTGATATTTTCAACTACGGGTAGTAAAGGTCTTCACTAAGGGAAGCAAAATGCTGTGATCGTAAATGACACAAGGTATTAAGGGATTAAATATGACACTTTTACTACTACTTCAGCTACAGCAAAGATTACCACCAAAACATTCAGTTTAAGAATACCATATTTTTATTTACTGCTGACTTTATAACATACATTTGTAAAGTTACTTTAAATTCTTAGTTATGAGTAAAAAGATTTTAATCTAGTAAATTGAGCGAAAGTAATTTATTTCTACGCACACAATCTATAGTTAAAATAGAATTTATTATTAAAAAAACAGAGTAATGTATCTTTAAAACATTATTTAATTTAAAAATACTTAATCTTTTCTACACTAAAAGTTTTAAATAGAATACTAAAATAATATAAATAAAAAGTATTATAACAATCAAATTTGACCGTTCCCCTAAGTGAAATAAAGGTAATGTTTATCCATCTACATTGTTATAAGTGGGTAGCAGCATAAAATCTCCATTCTTATGTTTGCCATAGGAAGAAGAGACGAGGGGTGGAAGGGGATGATAGTAAAAACTTTAAGATCGCGAGGGTTAAGTGCGGTTATATGTTTAACAGCCCGTTAAACAGTTTACTGAAACACTTAGAGGGAAAATTTCACACACATTAAAGCCAAGCAAACAATTTATTTATACACCTGGTCAATGAAAGCAGAATACACAGCTGGTAGTATCAACCTTTTATTCTTTATCTTTATCCTTCACAACGATTGACGGTGTTGTGTTTTAATTCTGTTTAGTTTATTTTATGTTTTATTTATTTATCGTACTCAGATGTTACTTTCTTAAACCTTGGTTAACCTACTTTACAATTGTTTTTACTTTCTTAATTTAATTATTTGCTTATATGTCAAGTAACTTATTTATATATTATTTGCAGTAAATTAATGAATGTAACCAAAGATAAATATGTTTGCTATTTAGCTGTGTATATACATCCATGAGTAAGAAAATATCTTTGCCTGAAGTTGTAGCTTTTAGGTTTTTAATTAAATAAAAGCACCCTCTCAAAATGCTTTTAAAAAATGATCTTGTATTTATTGATGACTAAAATAAAATTTCATATTATTTACAACTTAGATTTTGAATTTTTATAATTTTATAATTTTATTTGGTTCTACAAGTAAACAAATTTGTGAAACCTATATAAAGAATTGATATAAATAACCCTATTTCTATTTAGTTCTCGTGGCAGGATAATATAAGTTCTCTTTTAGTTATCTTAACTGACAAGTACAAAGTAGCCCACTTTGTAGGATCAATAAAAATCTTTCACCTTATTCTAAAAGATAATTTTCATAAAATTCCAAAAACAGATTTGGGGCCGGTGTGCGAAATAAAGGCAAAAACTTAGGAAGGAGGAGGTGGGATTACGGTGCAAATTAGAGAATTTTAAATCCAAAATAATGCTTTTAGTTTCATTTATAAATTAAGTTTAACACTAAACCTGACTTTTGACAAGTGCACATCCATGTTTTAGTGTTTTCACAATTTAAAAATTTAAAAGGTAAATAATCGACATAAATATTTATATATATAACAATATTAATATTTATGTATACATATATATTATCATCATTTTATGAGTACATGACATTACAGTCTACATTATTATTAAAAAATAGAAGAGTTTACCATTTCATTTATATAAGACAAAGTTTTAAAATAGAAATTGATAACTATAACTACACAAACATTATTGTACAATTTTGTTTGCATAAATTAATTTTATTGTTATTATTTAACACAACTAATTCATCAAACTATGAGCATTGCAATCAAATATTAATATGCAGTGTCGAGCCACTTAACACAGATTTTTTATTCAAGATGCGGCAAAGCCCGAGATCTTTGAGCTAGTAGTTTGGTTGTAATATGGAAGATTTTACTTCGTTTTTTCACGAAACCGTGGGACGATGTCTTCAAGCTAATTTCTTTTGATGTTAGACCTTTCCCTAAATTGGGTGTAATCTGTTACACTTCAATTTCCAACTTTGGGGAAAATTTAATAAATACATTTTTGTTTAGACATATTACTTATTGACTAGTAAACCAATTTCTAAGACTTCACTACTTTTCTTAATCCTGCATTCTGTATAATGCCACTTTATAGTATTACTGTAACTTCTTTAAAATGTTTATGTAAAGTTGTTCATAAGCTTAGCTCACTTATGAGATGAATGAGATCGCATAACCTCAAATACCACGTATGACAAAGAGTGTCATCATCTGTGAGGCAATGGTCATGTCAATCAGTGGATTTCATAATGGCGGATGTACAGTAGTTATTAGCTTAATCACTTCATATCAATAATAATATGATCATTCAATAAACATGCTTTGACAACACAAATAGACAAACTGAAGTTAGGCCTAATTAGTTTTCCAATGTCTTGAAATTTACACATATCACTATGATTGTAAAGAAATGTTGCAATTACCTAACCTATTATTTTGTGATGTAGGCCTCATAGTCGACTATTAATTAATTGGTAACTCGTTCTTCGAACAAAATATTAAATATAGAAAGTAGAAATCGCGACCTAAGATGGAGGTTTGTCTGTCTTTATCTCCCCTCCCCCTGCGTCCTAATATGATGAGACAATATGATAGGTTTGAAATAAAGATGTTTAACATTTTTACAAACGAGATTAATATTTTGTACAGATATATTTTGTTCCAAGTCCTTAAAACAACCTGGTGGTCAGTTTAAGTTTTTAAAAAAATGTATGACTTTAGGCCAAAATTATAAACATCTTGGCTAAGCACCGTAAAATTGCAAAATAAAAATCTGTGTTTGTGTATAATTTATTCTTCTAAACTTTTAAAATTAACCAATATTTCACTTCTTACCAATGTAAAATATTGTTTCTAATTAGCATATTTTCTAAAACTATTAGGGATAATTTAAGGTTATAAATTTATTTAACGCCCTAAATTTCTCTTATTATTTGTCATAAAGAAACAAAAAATTCATATAGGCTATAGATTACTTTATAATCGGTTAGAAATTAATAAAATTTTATTTTTTATTTTTTCGACTAACGAACTCGTCCATATATATATGTATCATTTTTTTAGAATATCAGGTAAAAATAGCTGTGTATCTATATACAATAATAAATTTGACCCATCTCCCCGTCTGCCATTAAAATTTGTATAGGGAGTACATTTTATGGACTTGCCATGATTGTGTTTGTTATAGGTATTTTTAAAATTTGGTAGCAAGAGCTAATGTAGACAACCATTTGCAATTACATTAGGAGCAATTAGTATCCTAACATAACCTAATCTAAGTGTAACCTAACAATTAAAAACAGGGTGAGAGCACAGGAGCCAAGTGACCTTTTCTATTGTAACATCTTTGTATGTTGTTGTAATTTGAGACTCTCGTTGTGAAAGTCGAGTCTCGTAAGATTTAAAAAAAAAAAAAAAATGTAGGAAGGGGATTCCTTTCATTTGTTTAAATATCTTTTCGTCTAGTTTTGGTTGGTAGGCTATGTATAAAATATGGGCAAACTCTCTCCATTCGTTTGTATATTTAACATTTATCAAATTGGGAACATATATTTTACAACCGATATCAAATTGGACTATAATTATTTTAGAGCTTTAGGTTATATTAGGAATAATTTAAGGACTTTTATCAAATTACGATAATCGAGGTACAAATTGAACTCAGCTCATTATAAACTATTAATTTAGAATTAAATTCATTTTTGTTAAATTTGTATTAGTTTTGACCATATCTCGAAAACTGTTACTTGTAGAGTGTTTGGGCTTTATATCTTAAACTATTCAGTTTTTACAAAATGTAGTAACTTATTAAATTTTGTATAAACAATGTAAATTTTATTATTAGCCTATATATTTTAAAAATGTTGATTGTCATTTTTGATGAGCTTTTGTTATACTATTTGTATAATCGACTAATGGTCGCTGGTATGGGTTGAATAATTATTATGTAGCCCACAGGGGCTCACTTATAGTGAGTACAGGCTTGGCAATTCCTCTCTTTTATCTCCCTTATCAATTATCTCTTGACCAACTGTTCTTCTCTTCCAACTGACACTATTAGAGTATTTGAGAGACACTCTTTTCTTCCTTGTTTTATAAGGCGATGAAGACCCAGAGGTTTTTCGCCTTTAAACAATAAAGAAAAAAATGCGAAGAAATATTTACTTCCATTTTGTTTCATATTTTTATAGAAAAAAACAAAACAAAAAGTTTAAACATACATAAATTCATCTCGTGTTTTACATTGCATTTATTTATACATATCTACAATATTTACAACAGCTAAAATCATAAAGTGACTTATCTCCAACCAAATACAGAAATTATTATTCATTTTGACGAATTGATTTGAATGATGCAACCAATTTAGTACTTTGTACATTAACTGTTTATCTTGCAATAAACATTGAAAGAAATGTGCAACGAAATCTCACAATTAAATTAAAGTTGATCTCGCACTTCTTATCGGTGTCCGTGGCTTAAAGCTAAAACAAGAAACATGATTTCATTTAAAACACTTCCACAAACAAACGTCGGCGTAGGCCTATAACATGCTTTTACTTATGTCGGTGACATATTTATTAATTAATTTTAACTTCAAGTATGAACCATGTAAGAACAACGCCTAACGTAACTTTCAAATAATGCTGACACTTGTTCCAATTAAACTAATCTAATAATAAAAATTTAGTTATGCAATAAAATTCAATTTTAAAACAAACCTGTTTTCTAAAGAACACTAATGTTGAGGGTTTATGTAATTCTTTACTAGAAAAATAGATTGTTTAGACAGATAGTTTTACTTGAATTTATTACCAGTGAATTACCTCAATGTTTAACAAAAATGTCACTTATGGGAACTAAATAATTGAGTCCATCAATGAAACTGTAATCATAAACAAATTTAAAAGAACGATAAAACTTGAACAATTTCTTAGTTTTCTATGATACAAATCAGGACCAACAGATACTTGTGTAACAAATAAATGGTGCGCAATCATTCCCACAAACTTGCTCAATCACACATTCCCAAAAGTATTTGTTATACAAAATGTCAGTTCTGTAATTGTCTTTCCAAACTGAAAATAAAACTTAAATATTTAAATATTGTGTCAACTTGCACGACTTGTATAATAAAGCGCCTACATCTTAAATCCTATTTGGTTAAAATAAAGCAATAATGACGGCGGCAGTCGAGGTTTATTTTGTTTTTTGTTGCCAATTATTCCTGAACCATAATATTTTATTACTTGAGATTTTGCACACTAGTTTGGGTCATTAATCTTCATGTTTACCTAGATTGGTAAAGCCGATTTAGAGAAATTATATCTTTTATAACAGCCCAAAGTTAAAAATTTTTACACTTAACTCCGGACCAGAATTTTTAGAGATATTGCAACCGATATGTTTTGTTGCAGTCTTTAGAAGCTACTCTTAAGTATTATTTGACCAAAATAGTTAGAGCTGATTTTGAGAAAATAGTAATTTGTTTTTGTTCTATCCCAAATATTAGGTTACCGAACAAATATTTTTTAAAAACAGTTCAGAGATGTAGCCATAATATACTCACTACATTTTATTAAAACCAGTCCACGGGTTTGGCCTGCACAGACCCCAGACATCATTCCAAAAAACTACTTTTTGAACTCTGTGAAACAAAACGGATAAATCCCTAAAAAGTTGTCCTCGTTTTTTGCAACTTTTTCTATACCAACGTATAGCCTATGTCAGAGTGTAAAAGCAATAAATACATGTATTCATTGGTAAAAGTAGTTCAAGCCTTATACAAAAATACTGTTTTATAAAACTAATGTATAGCCTACTTCACAATTAAATTTAATTAATTTATTTAAGATATTTGCAATTTGAAAGGGAGGTATTGAAATTATTCATTCCACTAGTAAATATTTTCATATTTGGTTACGAGAAATACATATTTTTATTATACAGTATTAAGATAATTAAACATATTAAATATTAGTTAATACTAATATAATTATTATAATATTAGGTATTATCTATTAAGATATATTTTAATGGATTGATAATATGTAAATTATCGTCTGAAGTCAGTTTTAGCAGTCCTCCAAACATTTAACTTTAATACTCCTTGCAAGAAAGCAGCACACCAATCTAGCTTTCTTTTTTCCTTTGGTGGAAACAGAGATGGAATTTAGAAACTGTACTGGTGGTACTAGAGGTAGAACAATAGAATAATAAATTATTGATTTCTACAACTTGAAGAAAATTAGAAAATAATTCAAAATATTTAATACAATAACAAATATCTCCCTACATAATTTTCACTTTTAATTCAATTTTTTGCTCTCTCCATATTTTCTACTTCATCTATGTAATTTTATCCGAAAGCCTAAAATGGTCATTATTTGTTTATCCACTACACTAAACATATTTTATAAAATATGAATCTTTATACCTAACAATGTTAATTCTACCTTGAAGTTAAATAATTTACTAAAAATTTCTTCATATTCAATTATAGCCTACTGATACATCTAAAACTATTTAAACTCGAAATTCTTCCTTTACTTTTGGAAGATCAGGGAAATCTTGTATTTTATGAGATTTACTTGTAATATTTAAGAGGAAGAACAATTATTTATTTTCTATTCATTAAGTTAGAAATGATTTACTGAAAATATGCTCTTCATTGAAATTTATATTTTATTGTCTTTTCAAGTGATTTTTAAATTAATTTGCTTTGTTATAGAGTATGCTAATAAAGGATGATTTGAAACGTAATTTTTTTTGGTGGAAATAAGTAAGTAAAGTACCCAAAAAACTGTTAATTAAACTAAAGTAATTCTGGCATAGTTTGGAATAACATGAAACTAGGCCTACAACGGTGGGCGCGGGATATGATTATAGATACACTGTTTGACTATTACCGCCATATTAAACTCACTGACAAACAACCAGCATTGATAAGTACTAAACTAGACTAACACAATGTTAAACAATATTAATTAAATTTCCCTTAGTATTACTTCACCAAAACTAGTGTGATTTTAGTCTGTGCAATTTGTTTTTTTTACTTTTAGGAATGTAATCAAATTTATTTACTGTACTTATTGCAAATAAAGCAATAAATACGATCATATAGTAGACAATTTGGTTAGTTCCGACCATACACAAAACCCACTACAAGACGCTCGAATCTCTTCAAAAACTAACCTGAAATTCTCACATCACAAACTATATATTAATTAAAGAAATACATCTTTACTGCTCTTCAAATGTTTGTTTCGAAGAAAATATATTTCACAGAAATCTTAGTTTCTTGGCCTACTATTTAAAATTACATCTATAACCATTTACTTTGTGGGTTATAACAACGTTCCTATAGACGCATCACTGAAAGACTAAGATCTATAGCAAAAGAATATAATGGATTTATTGGAAGTTGCTAGCAATAACAGCTGTTAGCTTGAACTCAACTAACCAGTCCATTTCCGCTTTATTCTAATGTGGTCTCGTCAACACACGCAGACTAACATTGCTCAAATACTTGTCCAAGAAGAACTCGACTAAATATCAATTATATGGCGGACAATGTATACCACCTCTAATTAGGTTATACATTGTCGAGAGAAAAGAAACGGTGAATTTAACTCGATCGACCACTTTTGCATTCACCGTGGTCCTTGGGCTAACTGGATTTTTTAATATTCATGATAAGGTTAAGTTATCTGACCTGTATTTTTAATAAGAAAACATATTTTTGTAATGTACATTACATTAATTGCTCAAGTTAAGATTTAATTTTAATTTCAAGCGTAATTATTTTTTTAAATTTATAATATTCTTATTAAACTGTAGAATATGACTTTAACTTTACATCGTATGTAAGGTGTTAATGTAATGTAGGCTATTTATTAAGTGTTTCCTGAACATCTTTAAAATAAAATAAAAACCTGTTTATAGTAGATCAACAACATATTTTGAATTTTGATCATTACATTATAAAACGAAATATTTGTTTCATATAAGTCTCAATAGAGTTAGGGCGACAATAGAGTGGAAATATTGTGGGTTTATATTTCAATAAGAAATCTTGCTTTTAAGTTGTATGATATAAAACAACATTTGTTATTAGAACAATTTTAATTGGATCACTTTTGTTACATCATATTCGGGGTGGATTTGCGTTTCTTAAATATGAAATAAATTATTAAAAAATTGTAGGAATTTACAATTGTGTATTGAACATTTTCACAACGAGGTGTACATCAAAGTCTTATGCTGTATTCTGTTAACAAATAGTTAAAACATTAAATGTGCCTTTTTCAGTATTGTACTTTACACATGAATCTCCATATTTTAATGGAAAATTAATTCCTAATTTATTTTAAACAAATTTTTCTTCTGGATGAAACTAAGTATGAAAATCCTTCAATCCATTTGAACATGTGACTTCATCCATTGTAAAATTATTGAATTTTACTATCTCGAAAGTTTTAAGCAGTAATTCTCTTTGTGTACTTATATGTATAAATATTTTACTTATAATAAGTTACCAATAGGTTTCTTTACTCTAATAATTGAATAGAATGTTTTCATTAGAAATAATCATTTACTAAAAAATTTGTAAATCATTGGAATTAAATTTGGTTCAAAAAATTCTCAATTTCCTTCAAAGTTTCTACATTTTTAACACCCAACTGGTTTATTTAGTATTTTAGGATGTAATTGGTAATTTTATTGTAATCGTATTAGCCAATTAGCCAATTAGAAAATAACCTATGCGATCTAATTCACTACAAAAATAAAGAAACCCCAAGATTAGTATCGAGATATCCAGGGATTAAGCACAGTTGGGGCTCATAAAGTTACGATTTTGACCCAACAATCCTGAGTAAAGACGGGAACTCGAAATGCTGACCCTACATTACTCGACTGAAAAGCCATTTAGTAAACCTAGGTCCTTTATAGGCTGTTGTGCAACAGGATTATTTACGACCATTATGGCATCTTAACATTAATTAATCTATGTATGAGCATATAAAATATATTTAATATAAACACTATGGTAGTATGGTTTCAAAAAATTCATTTCTACTGAAACGAAATTTAAAGTGATTGTTTTGTTTGAATAAAATTTTGGTATTTATAAATATTATTTTGTTTAAACTATGTGACCATTTTATCCCATATATAGCCTTATGTTTTTTAATCGGAAAATTCCATGAAAATCACGGTTATTCAAAATTTAAAAAAATCATTGCTAAGTTACCTTTGTTTTAAAAAAGCGACATAGTCTTTACAATATAGTAAACTATAAGATTTTTATATGAAAAATTAAATAAACGAAAAATGCAATACAATTAATTGTTTTGTGTATTTTTTATGTGGAGATGTTAGTTTCCTTTCTGAACAATAGAAAATTCAACGCTGATGATAGAATAGAAATTAGTTCTTCATGTTTCTCAAAAAATTTTTTTTCATCTCTGCGGTGTAATTGAATATTACAAACTGTTAAAAACTAAAAACTACACTCTGTGTTCAACAGCTCGTTAAGAGCCTAGGCCTTGTAGGCGGCTTGTTCAATCAGATAATGTGGTGTTTGGACATCGAAATTTCCTCTCAACAAGAGTTGTTTACCTCTCGATGCTAGGTCAACACTGCAAATGTTTAAGTCCTCACCCCCATGGGGATTGAAACCAAAATTGCAAGTAAAATATCCATTAGAGTAGAAACTAGATCGTGATGCAACGAAACATTACTTTATCGTGTTTTAGAAGGTGGGGGGGGGGGGTAATTAGACTTTCATCATTAATGAGATTTATGCCTTTTCGCTACTGACATAAACTTGGCATTTATCAACATATCCTTGCGCGAATGAAGTGTTGATCTGACATTTAAACTGAACGGGTAGTTTACGACATTGTGCATACCTGTTGTTGCCACATCATAAATAATGTTTTCCTTGTTTAATTATTCCAAAGTCTTAGCGTGAGGTTAGGTGGACAGTTGGTTTAGTTAATTAGGCGAACCACTGAGGACATACACGCACCTTGTCAGATCATGATCGCACAGGAAGTTTTTAATTCTCTACGTTATAACAATCAAAGATTATAATCTCTAAAGTTTAATACAAGAGTTTTATTTATGACTTGTTGCTGGTGTTGTGTTCAGCCTTGTTAGCTCAAGCTCGACCTGTAATTATTGTCTGTACTTCGTATCTGGCTTACACATCGGGAACAAGCGTGGAAATGGAAGTCTAAACCCTGCAATCCTGCCGATAAATAGTTGGAAGGACATTTTTAATGACAACCTCTACAAATAATAGAGTATAATAACTTATTGTCCAGTTTTTGTATTTCCGAAGAACGTGGGTGGGAAGAAAGATATGAGAGATGTTTCATTTACCTAAGTAACCATTAAAAGAAATTGTTACTTATTATAAAAACCCATATTAACTTTATTTATTTATAACCACAATTTATGATTTTTATGTTACGCAAATCGAATCCGGCTTTATACCAATTTTAAAGACAGCATCTTCGTGCCAAACTTTCAAAATTAGTTCTGTAAGCGTTTTAGATTGACTATGCTATTCTTTTCTCTCCCTCTCTTTACAAATATGCAATGTTAAATTGTGTTGGTAGATCAAGTCTTATATAGTAGGATAGGCTAACTTAAAACAGTTGTTAAACAGGTTTTCTGAATTTCCAAATTGTGTATATCACTAATTATCGCCGGCTAAATGTGTAGGCCTATATATGAAAAGTTTAGATTCATAGGCCTCGAAGATGTAGACATGTGAAGGAACCTTCACTCACTACGCTCGTGCACGTGACGTGGGCGTCTTAACTATATGAATTTCATATTTTCTGGGAGGTCAGGTTAGGTTACAAATTACAACTCCGGTATTTGTCATAGTAGAGAGGTCCGGTTGGACCTTACACGCATAATTTAAATGCGCAAATTTATGTCTAATTTATTGCTATAAGTTGAGTAACACGAGATATGAAAAAAATTAAATAAATGACAGTAATTTTGGCATTTTCATTAGATTTTTCTGAATTTGAATAAAGTTATATTAAGAACACTATAGACCCAATTTTTTTATCTTAATTTTGTAGCCGCTATAGGCGTGACGGCAAAGAAGACGGACGGATGGCATTAAGAAAATAGCTTTTTACATTTTCTGAAGGTCATGAAATTAGAAGATCAGTAAAAAAGATGGGGTCGAAATTTTTAACGACTAAAAACTTACTGGATAATCGAGTGATTAGAACCATAACTTCAAAATTTAATAGAAATCCATTATACTAGTTCTAGTAGACGAAATTTTATTTGAATTTCAGTCAAATTTATTCTGTAAGTTAGGATTACAATTGATAATTGATTAGTCTACTAATATAAATGAGTTTAACAGAATTTCTCAAAACAATTACAATATTTCACCAACATGTAACTCATTCATTATTTGAACGACCTCTGACTTTTATTTCAAAACCGTAAATTAATAACGAACACTTTGATGTGTTTTTTTTTTTATTTAGTCCCCTATTTAATTAACTTTTCTATGTTGATAATATTTTTGAAGTCATAAAATTTCGCCAGAGCAAGAGACATTCTGTTCTTCAACGCCGAAAATTTACGATTATTTTATGACAAAACAGAGAAGTTGGAAGGTTGTGGTGGCAGTGGGTATTATGACAGGACAGTTTAGTGGTTCGGTTAACTAATGTCTAATGGTGGTACACAACCCACACAATCAAATAGCCATTTATCTACATTCGGATTCAACTTGTGGCATTTCTTAAACATAATATGACAATTATGTGTAGGCCTACTTGTGGAAGGTATTAATCACGAATAGGAACACACATTTGTATACAAAAAGCCACGCATATTTCGAAAAACAGTTTTTGTACTATCTCAATATTTATTTATAATATAGGTGTAGTTTATTCAGACATTTGCCATTATTTGTATATAAAAATAATATACAAAGATTCTAGATTAAGGTGTCGGTCTAACCTCAATTCAGTACTTCTTTATTACTTTAATTTTTGTTTCTAACATAAGCTGTTTCTGGAAATGTCGTTTTCCATTTAACATTTTTATATATAAATTATGACAAATATCCGAATAAGCTAAATTAATAATATATATATATAACTCATCATAACCTAATAACTTTAAAATTGAATATTAAACATGTATTCAAGAAACTAATACGATACTAAATGAATTGTTTAATACTGTAGGTATAAGATAAGAAGGCAACGCTGTATCTTTCTTGTATCAATTCTACCGAAATCGTCAGCCTACTCCAGTTCGATATTTGCTCTTATTTTAGATTGTTTTGCATGGTCTGAGGGATAACCAGTCTTGGATATTATGTGTGATTATATAACATATCAACATCACGCCATTCTTACTTTTGTAGACCTCAAATTTTTACATTAATTATTATGAATATATGATTTATTGTGTGTTTGTTCTTTGTGATTCGATTACTTAAAAATCTATGTTAAATTTACACTCAGGTATAAAAACACATGAGAAAAATCAGTTTAAAAAAATTTTAATTTTGGTTTTTTCAAATATTTTAGCGGATATAACATACAATTTTAAAATTAATATATTCTATATCCTTTTTAGCCCCATTATACTACAAATACTAAAGTTTGTATTCAACCATTTTTGTTGATTTTAATTAAATCCACAAAGGAAATATGATTTTCTTAAACAGAAGGAAGAAGATTTCCAAATTCATTCATTGTTATAGAATACAAGCATCTCTAAGCGCAGAATATTTAAGATTTAGGAAAATTGGGTCCGCGATTCGGAATTTTAGATTTTAGCAAACTTGGGTATTACGCAACTGGACCAAAATAGAATGATAAAATCTTGAATTCAGCTGTTCAGGTAGTACAGATGACAAGGCCGGCCATCTTCCTTTTTTTTTTATTTGTTCTTAAAAAAGTCTGAAAAGAATTGTTACCAAATTTTGATTTCAAAATTTTGAATGAAAGCAGGAAATTTATAATAGAGTGACATTGCTGTGTTAAGTTCTACTATTGTACTACTATAATTATGTAATGAGTGTTATGTAGAAGAATTAGGCCTATATAATAAAAATGCTATTTATAATAATAAGTATGATTAAGGGCTCATGTAACCCTGTGTAGAAGATTAAACATTAATTTTAATAAAGTAATATATTTTGGTCGTTTTATATTAATTGCGTAAATAACCAGACTCCATTATTTTGTTTAGTTAAACAAAGTTTTAAAATGGGGTTTGAGGGTGAAGAAACGTAGTTTTGTAAAAAACCCGAAATGTTGACTATTTGTCATCATACCTTTCCTTGTATATTAGTAAATTTGAGACAATTATGTTTTGTAAATTCACATCTTTACAGTTACGGGCTATGTGCGTAAAACATACTTTAAAAAAATATTCTACAACATTATTCTTGGATATCTTTCCTTAACAAACTAGTAGTGCTTCGTACAATATCTTTTAAACGTAATTAAAAAAAAGCAAGGATCATAAATAATAGTATTTAATGTTTTAAACAGTATTAACATTAAAAGAAATGTATTTTTGTTTCTGTTACAGTCGAGCGTGCCGCCGTCGAGTCCGCCTCAATCAGGTTCACCAACTCCTGCTGCTGGATCACCGCCTCCGGGCAGATGCTGTGATACTGGAAGACCTTTGTTTACCGATCCTTTGACGGGTCAAACCGTCTGTTCTTGTCAGTACGATCTCTTAAGCTACCAAAGACTGGCGGGAGCTTCCTCCTTGCCTGCGCTTCCTTACGGCGCACCTTATCCTGAGAGTATGGCAGCCTATTTCCCCGCTTTGGGTACCGACCAACCTCCCTTCTACACCACTGCGGTAAGTTTATCTACTTTATTAATGTAGCGTCAGAATTCATGTACAATTTAATTGTTATTTACCTAAAATGATAATCATTTAGTTCAAATTTGATTTTAGTTTCTTAATCACAACTAACAATTACTGTAGTTCTGTTTTTAATCATCTATATTGTGATTGTAGATATATTAGGTCGTCATATTATAATGACCGACACCTGAGCTGAGTAAATATACAGTATATTGAAACCTTTACATGGTATTTAAAATCCAAGTGAAGTACAAAAACCAAACACTTCTTATTGTATTAAAACATTTTCTCTTGAGAATTTGTATGAGATTTTTTTTGCTGTAGTTTTGGTATCAAAAGTAACCTAACTTCAAAATTAATTATATTTATAGTAATTAACAAACTGTTACTAAATTTGGAAAATTGGTTGTTATGGTAATGAATGTTGAAATGGTTTTAACTTTTACGAAACAAACAACTGATACAAAAATAGACAAATTTTTGGTCAATCAGAACTTATGACCCAGGTCGAAAATTAACCCGTTCTGACCAACAACCTGTCAAGTTCTAATTATGAGTAAAATAATTATGATGAGCAGTCACATAATGTTCTAAATGCAACGTTACATTTCTATTTCAAACCTCTGCTAAAGGAATATTTTAGCCTGTTTTCTTAATAATCTATTGTTTTAAATATAGAATTTAGACGTAAAGTAGTAATAAAATAATAATAATAATACAATTTAAAAAACAATGAGAAACAAACAACTATTTATTTTATAACTTACATATATGTATTTTTTGAATAACTATAAATTACTAAAACTCTAATATAATAATATACAAACAGTTTCAAACAATAAATTGTATCTATTAATTGAAGAAATTATTTCCATTAAACTCTATGTATGACCCTTTCTTGTGTCTGTGTTACATACATTTCATTAGAACAGTAATTATTAACTCTTAAACTGTAATTTAAAACTGTTTTCAAAAAATGAATAACTATTTTATTTTGTATATTTGGAATGATGCCTGCTACAACAAAATGTTAATTCTTAAAGTTACCCTAAAAGTTTTTAAGGAGATGAAAAGAAAACGAAAAAACATTAAATGAAAGACATGTCTAACCTTTTAAAAGGTATTTTACAAATGTTTGTTTATTTGTAATATAAATCCATAATTATTGTGTACTACAGCACAAGTAGCCAACTATATTTACTGCTATTTATTTTTATCACTGTCTAGGGAACTATGTTTAAGACAAATAGTAATATATCTATGCTTTGTCTTTTCCTCTCCTCTTATTTTAAATACTTCCAATATTTAACCATATTAACGTGAGGACTGGAGGCCCAATTTGGACTCCAGTCTGTTCAAGGACAGTTAAACATATATGTAAGCCTAACTGGACAAGACTTTGATTTATAAAGTATACACAAAGTAGGCTAACTAATTAAACATTATTAATTAATTAACTATTGGCGATAACACCATCATGTGTTTTCTCGACCACGATAACGTGTTTTAAAAGTTGCCGAGAAATTTACGGGTCATTTTTAAAGTGACGGGCTTCAACATATTTTGCGTCATGATTGATTCTGTTTTAATTTTTTTTAATGATTTCAAATTCCAATCCTTTTTGTATAACCGATAAATTTAAATTCTTTTAATCATTCTATTTGAAGAAGCTGTCTTGACAAGGGAAATGATAGATTACTACTTTAAGTAATAATTTCAATTGTCTAGAAAATTGTTAATGATTTCATTTTGTAATATTTTTATAACTGATAAATTTAAATTGTTTTAATCACTGCATTTGAAGAAGCAGTCTAGACAAGTGAAATAGTAGAAACCTAATAATGATTCGAATTTGCCCCTAACCACAATCACTAGAAACTTTAAAATAAAACACAATTATCTGATTAATTGTTCTTTATTAATTATTTCCACTAAATGCCCTGATGTACATTTTATTCCATTAGTAGATATGTAAGTTTAGATTTAGTTTATAAGCAAGACCCTCCGATGATGATAACCATGTTATCGAAGTGTACATCAGGGCATTTAGTGGAAATAATTAATAAAGAACAATTAATCAGGTAATTGTGTTTTATTTTAAAGTTTCTAGTGATTGTGGTTAGGGTCAAATTCGAATCATTATTGTGAATTTCACCACAGTGCTCAACAAGATTGTATCCTAGTAGAAACCTAGTTTAAATGAGTTTCACTTATCTAGAAAATTGGTAAGTATATTTAAAATCCACCGATTGATTCTGTTTTTTAAAATTATTTAAATTTTTTAAATTTTTATTTTTGATGATTTTAAATTAAAATTCTTTTTTATAACCAATAAATTTAAATCCTTTTAATCAACATATTTGAAGAAGCAGTCTTGACAAGGGAAATGATAGATTACTACTTTAAGTAATAATTTCAATTGTCTAGAAAATTGTTAATGATTTCATTTTGTAATATTTTTATAACTGATAAATTTAAATTGTTTTAATCACTGCATTTGAAGAAGCAGTCTAGACAAGTGAAATAGTAGAAACCTAATAATGATTCGAATTTGCCCCTAACCACAATCACTAGAAACTTTAAAATAAAACACAATTATCTGATTAATTGTTCTTTATTAATTATTTCCACTAAATGCCCTGATGTACATTTTATTCCATTAGTAGATATGTAAGTTTAGATTTAGTTTATAAGCAAGACCCTCCGATGATGATAACCATGTTATCGAAATTTACATCAGGGCATTTAGTGGAAATAATTAATAAAGAACAATTAATCAGGTAATTGTGTTTTATTTTAAAGTTTCTAGTGATTGTGGTTAGGGTCAAATTCGAATCATTATTGTGAATTTCACCACAGCGCTCAACAAGATTGTATCCTAGTAGAAACCTAGTTTAAATGAGTTTCACTTATCTAGAAAATTGGTAAGTATATTTAAAATCCACCGATTGATTCTGTTTTTTAAAATTATTTAAATTTTTTAAATTTTTATTTTTGATGATTTTAAATTAAAATTCTTTTTTATAACCAATAAATTTAAATCCTTTTAATCAACATATTTGAAGAAGCAGTCTTGACAAGGGAAATGATAGATTACTACTTTAAGTAATAATTTCAATTGTCTAGAAAATTGTTAATGATTTCATTTTGTAATATTTTTATAACTGATAAATTTAAATTGTTTTAATCACTGCATTTGAAGAAGCAGTCTAGACAAGTGAAATAGTAGAAACCTAATAATGATTCGAATTTGCCCCTAACCACAATCACTAGAAACTTTAAAATAAAACACAATTATCTGATTAATTGTTCTTTATTAATTATTTCCACTAAATGCCCTGATGTACATTTTATTCCATTAGTAGATATGTAAGTTTAGATTTAGTTTATAAGCAAGACCCTCCGATGATGATAACCATGTTATCGAAATTTACATCAGGGCATTTAGTGGAAATAATTAATAAAGAACAATTAATCAGGTAATTGTGTTTTATTTTAAAGTTTCTAGTGATTGTGGTTAGGGTCAAATTCGAATCATTATTGTGAATTTCACCACAGCGCTCAACAAGATTGTATCCTAGTAGAAACCTAGTTTAAATGAGTTTCACTTATCTAGAAAATTGGTAAGTATATTTAAAATCCACCGATTGATTCTGTTTTTTAAAATTATTTAAATTTTTTAAATTTTTATTTTTGATGATTTTAAATTAAAATTCTTTTTTATAACCAATAAATTTAAATCCTTTTAATCAACATATTTGAAGAAGCAGTCTTGACAAGGGAATGATTGAAACCAAGTAATAATTTCATTTATCTAGAAAATGGTTAAGAATATTTTACAATGCCCTTTTATAATAAAGGAAAATACTTTTCCCATTTAATGAAACTATTATTCACATTAATCAATAATAGAACCAAAATAACAGTTTATTATTAATTTCATCTCTTGTGCTTTTTACGCTATAAACTGTGATTTTCCTTTGCCTAGATCTGTGTTGTAGATAAAAATAAACCATGATTACTGTAAATAATAATAAATTCTTATGTAATTGCAATGTGAGTTTATAATTCCTTTACATGTGTAGGCCTATACAAAGTGTGAAGATAGAATGTCCACCATCACCTTGGAATCAGTAACATTAGCTTAACTAATAACCATTTTATAAGCCTACTATTCTTCAACATAATTTTCCATAATAATAGCCTAATTGAATAACAAATTTTTTTTCTTTGTACACCTTGTGTTATAGGTTCAAGACTGAACAACAAGAACAAGTTTTTCAGATATTATTAAATTATGCTAACATAAATATTATAAATGTCCTTATAAGTTGATCCCACTCAGTTATGTGAAAATGTTGACTTCATAATACAATACTAGCTAAAACCACTCATCCTTACAGGTGTTCACTTTGGTGGTGGTCTTATTTCCGGTTTCGGCTTGAACTCGGGTCAAATAGTTTCCGCTACATTAAAAATTTATAATTAACTATTCCACCTTTCATAACCGATTACAGTTTAACAGTTATTTTGATATATTATTGCCTATTATGATTTTATCTAAACAAACTAGACAAGACTTACTCATGGAACTATAGTTTTTAATAGAAAAGATAGTAAACACAAGAATATTAATACAATATAATTATAATAGTAATCAAATAATAGTCTATAGTAATTTAATTAAATTGACTGTAATTCAATGTTTTTATTTGAATAATGTTAGTAATTTTTATAACAACTTATTCTCACAAAGTTTAAAAAGTATATAAGTAGTCTATAAACCTGAAATAGGATCATTTCCTGGAAATGGTCTTGCTCATTTCCGATGTTGCAATGTGAAAATATTGTAGCAGCAAGAATCACGTAGTTATTATGATGACAGTCAGCGGAAGTTAAAACGCTAAATACGGTGATACGGTTACCAATCACCTATTACCAGTGACCAGCCTAGTACGTTACATGCTCACTTTATTTTGTTTGTTACTTCCAGCGATCACGTTACTAAAGTAATAGGGTGTTACCAGTAACCTATTAGGCCTACTGTGATCACGGCTTGTACTTGGTTCATCCCTAGTCACAACATCGTATGCTATGGGATTTCTTAGATATACATTCTATGGTGTACGTGTTTGTATCGAGTTTTAGGCTATAAGAAAGTCTCATTCTAATTTGTTTTTATTTTAATCGTGCATTTACTTTAAGGAGAACGATATAAATTTGTTTTGATTTGAAAAGTAAAATTCAAAATCAGTTTTCTTGCACAACTTGATCAGCAAAAAAATTATTAGAAAGAACGGCATAAATACCACTCCTAATACAAATAACCTAAGACCTTATTCATAAAAATATTTTTTACGAATAAGGTCTTAGGAGGTATAAAACATTATCACGTTTTCTTTTTAAAACGTTAAATATCGTCCACATATTTTGAAGAACAAGGGAAATAATTAACCTATAAGTATGTTACAACTAAAAGTGAATTTTAATTACTAATAAACTCTCTATAAATAAATATTATTTTCTGTTTTTTATTACATAAAATAATTGAAAAAAGTAAGGCGAAACCGGAGCCTTTCTACAAAAATGATCATTCAAGAGTATAATACTGTAAATTTAAAAAAAATTAAATAATTTAATAAATGCTGCAAAAACATTGCATTAACTTTCTGACCCACCTATCCATAAAACGAAAAGTGAAATTTGTTGCTATATTCCCCATAACGTTTCTACTTATTTTTTATGCCCATTTATATAATTAAGATAAGTTGGCAAGTTTTCAACTTTACAAAACTAAAAAGCAATATTTCTGAATATAATTAAACATTTTAAATATGTAAATAGTCCCTCTCTTGTATCATAAACTCAAGTTAAGTATAAATATTAATTAATAATGGCGGTCAAGCTTCAGTTTTGTTCTTTGACACTTATTCTTGAATCATATATTTTATTTACTTGAAATGTGTTACAATGATATTCACATTTAAGCAAATTTTTAATGAATCTGTAAAAATTGTTTCCAAAAATTAAGTTTAATATAATAACTCCATGGCAGATTTTTAAGTACTTTACCAATAACTCATGAACCAGAATTTTTAGGGGAGATAGTGATAAATATCTTTGGTTTGGGTCCGTAAATGTTAGATTTTATACAATAGTTTCAGCCGAGTTATATAAAAAAAAATTAAAAAATCGAAATTTGATGTTTTGGTCTTATAACAGCTATCTTAAAATTGTGCCCTATCATAAAAATGGAAAAAAAATAGCCATGGGTGTGGAAATATGGCGAAAATAAACCCATGTACCAAATTTGATCAAAAATCAGGCCATTGATTTAGGCTTCAGATAAATGTAGAGGCGACAGACAGACATTCCAAAGGAACTTAAAACAACATTTCCACGAAAACATTCTACATCAATGTTTTAACTTTCTCTATAGCCTTTACCTATATATAGCCTACTGAGAAAGTAAAAAAGTAAAGTGTACATGACAACTTTATATAAAAAAAAAACTGACATTTGTTAAAATATAATACTGGAAAAGAAATAATGTTTATTAAAATTAAATTGAAAGCATGACAAGAGACTAGTCGGGAGTGGTTTTGTTAACATTTGTAAGTTTTGATTTGCAAAGTGTTGAATATTTAACGGATTGTTAATTGAACATTCATAGAGGTTACGTTATTGTTATACTTATACTCTTACAAACCTGTCACTTGTCATTGTGTTCAACAACTTGTCTAATTTATGACAAGTCTTACATGGTCAACTACGAATATTTATCAGCTCATTGTGAAGACAATATTAAACATAATTTGCATCCTAACTAATCGTCTTTTATAAGAAATAATTAACAATCATGTTGTAAGATTTAGATTGTAATTTTCCAATGTTAATTATTTAAATGTGAAAAAATCAAATACCAATCTGTGTTGGATGACATACTGAAAAGTATTAAACCAATAAAATGTTTAAGGTTCTACTAGCACCAATATCATAACTTCATTATTATATGAATAAATTGGAAACGAACAATCCTTGTTTAATAAATCATGCACACCTTTACAATAATTACATTTCTATAGATCATTTTTTATATTTGGTTATAACTAGTTTGCCAAATTTTATAGTTCTAAAAGTTGTATGAGGTTGAAATTATTAGTTTGGGGTTTATCCATTGTTATTTTCTTTTTTTTTAAATGTAGAAATACTAAAAAAACTCTAAATAAAAATTAATTATAAATAATAATGTTTGTTCAATTATCATTACCATTATTATATAGTGTAATCTATATGAAAAAATGTATCTAATATTCATATATTTATTTAAAACTAATGTAATAATAATAAAAATACTTAATAACTTACGCGACGCTTTCTGTTAGGACGTCTGAAGTAGAAAAATATTATTTGTTTGTAATGGGGGGGGGGGGGTTAAGGAGAAAAACATTTTGGTCATATTCGCCTCAAAAAAATTGGCCAAGGAGTTGGTCCACAATATAATTTACAAATAACACATTAAAAACGAGAACAAAACAAAAGTAGATAACAAACGAAAATAAAACAACATAATATATTACAAGGCTGTAAAATGGCCCTGCAACAAGTTATGATTGATAGAATTTTAGCAACAAATTAATTAAATTATACAACACAAAATATTACAAAGCTGTAAAGAGGCTTTGCAATAATTGAATAGAAAATTTGATTTTAAATTTTATCAAATTTTCAAACGTGAACAGGACAATACCTGATCAAGGATCTGAGTATTTATCCCCCAACATCACCTGAATGGAATTAGGTAGGGCCAAAGTTCGTTGCACATCTCTTAATTAACATAACACATTCAATAAGGATGTGCTTTATTGATGTCACACCAATTTGTTCGTAAAAATAAACATTTACAAAATAAACACAATATGATATTTTGGTCAAAGTGACCAAACTGAGTGTAATCTAGCTTGTAATAAAATATTTTTGTGTTTGTAAAATTATTTACAAACATAAATTTTCTCCCCTCCCCCATTTGAAAATAAGGCTTTAAGTAGTTACTGTAAAAAAAGAATAACGGCAATAATTAAATTATATAAGAGTAAATTAATCTTTAAATAAATTGTTCATAAAAAAAAAAAATTAATATATAAACATTATCTTATACATAAGTTTAACTACAATCAAGAGTAATTTGTGGGAACGTTATTAAAAAAATTAACAACCCACTTCTTTGTTAAATAAGACATTTATTTAGTTGCATCCACTAAACCTGCGCTAAAAAATTTAAGCTCTTGAAAGTTTAGCAATTTTGTATTTCTGCACCTTTAAGAATGGAGGATGATGAAGTTGTCGTCATTGATGTACATTGACCTAATAAAATGTTAGTTTCGAAATTTTTATTTTATTCGTTTAACTTTATTAAAATTAATTAAAACTGTGTTGCAATTCTTCAGAAATTTTTTATAAATGAACATTTATTAATTTTATGTCATGTTCTTCAATTTATTGTTAATTTATTAAATTATATATATATATATATATATATATATATATATATATATATGAAGTAGACAATATATAATAATACTTTAAATGCTAGGCACTGAATTTTTAGGGTGTGTAGGCTTTTATAGTTAAAAATAATTTTTTTGTATTACTATTTCTACATTATAAGAGAAACAAAGGTACGTGGGCATTATTAAAAAAAAAAAGCCATCACCTGTTTGTAACGTATGGACACAAAATAATTTATTGAAATGTCAGTTTATTACAAATATTATAATAATTACGTTTCTTTTTTATCTAAAACAAATATTCGCGGTTATAAGTGAACCTAATTGGGAGAGTTGTTTTGAAAACGAATCATTGTATACAAAATAATGCCAACATAAAACAAATATTTTCAAACTATTTTCCCGTCCTAACTTTTTATTCATCATCCTGAATTAATTGAATGTGTGCCCATAGAGCACATGTGGATGTATTGTAGAAGTCAGAATTATACAATGGAGACTGGTACAAAAGCTACTCTCAATTGAGATATCTCCAGCCACTGACAGAACAGAATATAAAAAATGATGCCTTGTACATTAATAATTAGTCGCACAATATGGTCTGGTCTAGGCTACTATAGGATCAGCCCATTAATTACGGGGCTATTATGAAGGCAACCTCACTGACGGACGCTTCAAAAGAGGCTTCTCGTCTCCTTTCACGCTCTTCTTCTCCGGATTATTTTTTCTGTGTGTATCGAAATGTGAAAAGGCTCGTTAGTGTTGTGAGAGGATGGGTTAAGCCGTACACACACATTCAAAATGTTAGGCCACTTCCACTAAGTCTGCATTTATACATTGTCATCTTGCAGACAAATACTTTTCAAAAAGTTTTCATTAAATTTATACCACTTTTTATGCAGCGGAATCCAAACAAATAAAATGTTGGGATTCCTTTCTGTTTTTCAAAAGCTTTTTTGTATACAAACCAAGCAATACATATTCTTCATAATTAAATTATTACAATGTAATTTCTCGAATTCAAGTTTGCTCACATGATGTGTTGTGGATATTCACCAGTAGGCCTGTTTGAGGTTACAATTTGAAGCTTCTCATTTCTTGTTTTAAATTCAGTGGTCGGACGGATAAATTATTATTCTAACCAAACTCTGAGTTATGGATACTGTAATCATAATTTTATAATATTATTTTGATAGAAATTCGTACATTTCTAAAATTGAGTTTAGCGAGCTCAAGTGGATAGAACAAGTTCTGAAATGGTTTATTGCTCCTGATGCATAAAGAGTTAGATTATCTCTATTTGCTTGAGTGAATGCTATATTTTAGACCAACCACTTTAAACCAATTTTCCCTCTTTACGTATAAACATATAAGTATTTTTCTTTATAAACAAAATTCTCAAGTTCATCAGTCATGCTTATTGTTAATTCGATCAGAACTGTTTATATAGCAACTCATATATTTTCTCACACTCAATATTGTTTAGAAGTTTTTCTCCTCATAACTTACAAACAAGAGTCAAACAAATATGACACTGAGATGTTTCCTTTTCAACACAAAAGTAAACAGGTACAAATAGATGTCCATCTGTCAGTGTAAACACTTAAGGCATTGGACTCGCTCATCTATTTCCCGTCGTTGTTGTCGTCACAGTTTGACTGTCTTGACATCTGGTTTATTTGTTCTGACCTGGACTTTCAGTTCTCACATTACAAAAACAGTCCATCTGACCTGAGAATCCAATAACCTTTGGAAATGTTTTTTCTACTCTTTTTTCCTACCCTTGTCTTATTTACGGTATATGTCAGGATTTTACAGTCCATTACAGTTTGCTAGTGTCCCTGATCAAATGTAACACACATTGTGTCAGTGCGTTAAGCATAAGTAAATGTTATTTTCGTTTCCTCTTTGCATGAAGGACTAATGGGATTTAACCTCTTTAAGGATGACAAGTAAGAAATAAATATATAATTTGAGTTTATTTATTAAAAATATGGTCGTTAGTTTCTGAGTCGACGTGAATTAAAGCTGAAACAGTTTGGAAAACAAACAAATAATCGAAATAAAAAAAAATTGAATCTTGTCCCCAGCCTTTATTTCCACGCATATATGCGTATGTAAGATAGTAATTTCTGTAGAAGACTATAAAACAAAAAATAATAACCACAATAAACTTATGATCCACCCACCCACATTTTAGTAGTTCATGCAAATATTTTCATAGGTCTTTTCGCTATATAAATTATTTTTAATTTAATAAATCTTCATCATTTTCTCTTTTCATTTACGAAATATATGCGTTATGAACCTTTTAAATTGCCGTTTGATTTTGATGAAACTTACATTGTTTATGTGCAGTAATTTGCATCGAATTTGTATGAGTTTGTATTTATGTGGAATCAGTATATACAATTAATCATCTTTAATTAAAAAATATTTATCGATTTAAAAAAAAATAGAATATCTATGGTTTTTAAAGTGTTCAGTTCAAATTTGACAACAGTTTATACGTACGTTGTTTAGCATAATCAACAAATCCAAAATATATTAACTTTTGAACACATTTCCATTAAACTATCTTGATATAAATATTAATGTTTGTTTTTTATAGCGCTGAGTTTTAATCTCTGTAAAAAAAAACAAAAGAACTGATTAGGGAAGCTAAGGAAATTCTCGGGAATTACGACCATAAGAGACCCAGGACTTGCATCAGCCTAGGCTATACAAGACTTCCTTACGTGGCACGGCACACTCGGAGGATATCTCTGGAAACGGATAAGACCTGTAGAGAGAGCGAGGAAACCCCTCACCACCTACTTAGAGAATGCGAGGCCTTTGATAAGGACTTTGGCAAGATACCAAATAGAAGTGGGAGATGTTCTTTAAATCATATAATTTATAGTGGCTATGGGATTGGAGAGGATATTGTAATTGAACACCTCAGGAATAATGAATGGGGGGGGGCACAATAGAGCTATAAATGTCATAGTTTAGTGATAACTCCGATATAAAATACAATACAAGGCTCCGAATTCAAAATTAACATCTTTTACGGAAATAATTGTAAAGTCAAGAACTAGTTTTGATGTAAAGTATTCCTTTACGATAATAAATTATAAATTTTTGAAGTATCATCGTAGGCCTATAAAAAACTTGCCACTAGTTTTACAAAAACAGAATAAATGAACGTAGAAAAATAAATGTAGGCGTATTACAGAAAATTACAAATTAATTTAACTTCTGTCACTTCCGATAATTTTAACATAATTATCTTATTTAACAGAAACGTCCTTTTCAGATGAATTAATCCGAAAAATTTGAATGTGAGATTGTTTGTGAGGTTTAAGTTGTTTCAAGAATACTAAAAATATTGTAACTATTATAGTAAATAAAAACTATATTTGAAGAATATACCCCATGCATCGTCGACGATATTAAATAAGCATAACATCTTATTTAGTCTTCACATAGAGTTTATTAAAGTTATATTCCAAGTAATTCAAGATACACACAGGGTCAACATCATTGTCATCAAGTTTACACTGTCACTTAAAAATTGTAGACCAATCGCGACAATTTCTCTCCTACCAGGAGTTCTGAATTTGTATCATGAAGTCGGCTTTTTCCTAAAATATTTCTGTTATTCTAAGTCATGTCTGTATCACCGGCTGGTCTAGGTAGTTAGCACTCTCTTTTCATGAGTGAGATACATATTAGTCAGATTTGTCATTTGCGATAACTAAACCATTACTGTGATTATAAACTAAATGATCTATTTATTTTAATGAAGAAGAAACACGCCATGTAACATTTCATCTATAAAAGTTGCAAGTTTAATTTATAGGCTTAGAGTTAGACAGTAACCTACTGTTTGAAAGCTACAGTAAACTTTTAACTATCATGTAAATAAAGTGAATTCAATTTCTTTTATCCGTATAAAAACTGTACACCTTTTAATGTGCATTGTAACCTGGATAATGTTGAGCAGTTCCGCTTAGTCCAGACTGTACTGACGTAACATAGGTTATTGGTACTAAACATCATTTTATATTCGCCTGGTGAAATATGAATCACACACACAATGTCTGAATATAAAACTTACTTCCGTTAAGCTAAGTTTAATATCTATTGAGGTTTTAATATAACGTTTTGGTTTGGAGTGATCATTTGTAAACATGAGAGGAATATAATTCAAAATTGTGACTATTAATGCTTTTCTATCTTTTTGATTAGAAATGGAAAAAAGTGATTTATAATAGTAATAATCGTACTGAAATAATTAAAATATATGGTCATTAGATTACAAGTCTAATGCACAGATGTACCAATAAATTTGTTTCTGCCATGCTACGACAACTAATAGTTTATTTTTCCTTCTTGTTAAAAGGCAAAAACCTCTCGTTAATCATCGCCTTACAAAAAAGTTGTCAAAATAGACCTGATAGGAAAGATGAAAGATAGAAATTTAACCCAAGACTTCATGAAAAATGTGTAGATCCAGGGAGCTTCCCTCGGGATTACCAGGCATGCATGGTAATAAAATTGTGTATATAATGTTTGTTCCAGTAGAAATGAACACAAAACAACAAAGTGAGTTTGAAGTTTGGGTTCAGAGTCTGATACAATATGTTAGTAAGAAGTTTCATCAAACTAGGTTGTTTAAACAGTTACTTGTTATGTTAACTTACTTTTTAAGTTTCTCAATTATAAATATTTTTTCTTGTTGAAGAAATTTCTTATATACAAATTTTGTATTTTTATTTAATTTTTCTGGGTTTGATAATAACAAAAATATAATTTAATAGATGTCTGAGCGCTAAGCCAAACAAATTCAGAGAAAAGATTAGTGGAAATGGTAAGATAAATCTGATCAGTCGTTTGAGCTCTCGCGACAACCTTAGATTGTTTTTAATGTTTGGTCTTAGGTGAAATGATGTAAAGATCACATCTTATTCAAGAAGTACTGATGCGGCTAAATTAAAATGTTGACAGTTAGACAAAAACTTGGGAGAACTGAGTTTCATCGATTAACAGGTTCCAATTAACAATTGGACTTTAATTGTAGGTTATGTTGTACAAACTTTAGAAATACATTCGTATTCAAGTGTTCTCCAATAATCCTGAGGAAACCAAGTTTCATAAAAAATTTGATGAAATAAAAAGAGCTTAAAATATTAGACTGCAATTATGAATTTTTAGGGTTAAAAGCTGATAATTCGTTATATTTTTGACTATTTAAATTGTCATTTTACTAAAATTGTAAATTGTTGTTACATATAACGTGTACAAAACCATGTCAAATCAAATAATGAGAAATTGTAACTTAAATTTAAATTAATGGTAGCTTTTGTAAACACTGAATTTACAAAAAGGTTAAGTTGGATTAGTTAAGTTTAATAAATTTGACTTTGAAATCATTAAAAGAGCTTCAATGCCTTTCTTCCGTCCCAACAGCCATGCTTTCGACAAATAACGCCCTCAGGGGTAACTTTAGTGAGCAAGAGTTTGGCAATACCGAAAGGTTTTACCTTGAACTACAACATTTGAAGTGAATATTTCTTACAAGACGGTACGGGATTTCGTAGGTGGAGTGAAACGTCACGTCACGCGAGAATCGTCACGTTACTAAAAAGTGTATAAATTGTTTAAAAAGGTATTTATATATTTTTTATCAATAGTAGGACCTCAAGATTTCTACATCGTATAATAATTATATTATTTATTTCCACCGCGCACAGTGTCGCTACGCGTTCACTTTTATTTTCATGTAGTCTTCAGTTATGCCTCTCTCCTTCATCTTTCCTATCAGATCTTCCTTGATCAACTAACTCTTGTTTTCTTCCAACCCTGAGTATTCGTAGGCTGAAGTCTTTATTTTAATTTTTTTAAATTTGTTGAACACCCAAAGCAAAAAATCGTACTTGTGTACAACTTCAATATGGAAGAAGTTGATTTACGAAAACTACATTAAATTTAATAGACTGTAGTGATAATTCTACTCAGTCCTTTCACTCAAGCACAGTGGGTTTCCTTTGCCATTCTAGTTTAAATTAAAAGGAAAATATAAATAAAATACAAAATTGGAAACTAAGTAAAAGCCCTCGGTTATCATTTCAAAATGTATCGACAGATGTGTAAACTATGAAAGTTGTCTTAGGTTTTGACAAGTAAAAATATGGCTTGATTAGAAGTAAATATCGATAACAACTGACCACAACAATCATCACTATTACATTTAATAATAAAAATAACTTGTTGAATGTGGAAGTCAACGCTTGTTAACATTAATTGTCCCTATTTAAAGTAATGAAACTTTAAAGTCACCTGATAGTGGCAAAGAATTTGTGTTTGTTGATTTGGATTTTTAAAACTACAATAAAAAAAGAAATAATAGGGTTTGTTAAAGTAATAGTTTTAGAAGGTGTTGCATTCTCTCAATGACTTTTAAATTATTTAAAGGTTTTTTTTTTTTTTTTTTAATGGTAACTTTTAACTTGAATGAATAACATTTTGTGCGTAGGCGTACAGAAAATGTTTTAGAAAAATAACATTGACGTTACTGTGAATCACAAGGTTTCACTGAATTGGAAGCCTTAAGGAAACACGGCCTACAAGCGGCTTACTGTCAAGTATTGATTCATTAATTAGTCCTGCATTGTAAGCCAAATGAACAAGAGTATTTAGAATTAAGTTATTTTAGTTTGCCAGTACAAATAGGGTAACTGTTTGATATTTAGTACATGCACATTTTTTTTTCAATTTACGAATAAAGAAAAACAAAACGAAACAGGTACAGAGATATAAATGACTGAATGATAGAGTTTTATTTTATTAAGATTGTATAATTAGTTCAGTTTCGTAATTGGTTTAGTCATAGTCATTAGAAGTGTATATCGTGAAAAGAAAATAACGTCACATATCTAAATTTATAAAAAATATACGGGGTGTATATAAAGTCCCGCACGGTCATAATATTTTCTAAACGACAACAGATAAATCAATAAGATTTGGTACATCAACACCATACGTAAAATTCTACTTTTTTAAGGAACTATCAATTTTCTGTCATATCACGGGGACGTCCCGCAAGGAGTCAGAAGGAAATCTTAAATAGGAGCATAGGTCAATATGCACATCATTTTAAAGGGCTTAGCTAGCAGAGTTTAATGCCGCAAACCAAATTCAAAAAGGTTGATCCAGTACAAAATGGCGGCTGTTCAAAGGTTTTATTGGAAAACAGATGTTTACTTACCAAATGTTTTCAGAGTAAATGCACGAACTGTTCAACTCCAGTTATTTGACAGTTGGAAAGACGCACATAAAAACTATTAAGAGAATTTTGCAGGGCAACTTGAGGAATTGCCTGACATTCTTGAAGTATTCTTTGTCTCAGTTCATTTACATTTTGAGGCTTTGTTTTGTAGACGTTGTCCTTAAGGTCCCCAAACAAAGTAGTCTAATGGAGATAGATCTGGTGAACGCGCTGGCCATTCTACAGTTCCCCGCCTTCCGATCCACCGTTGCCGAAAAACAGTGTTTAAATATGCCCTTACGTCGATGCCGTAGTGTGGGGGCGCTCCGTCCTGTTGAAACCAGATATTCTGAAAATGTTCTCCAAACATGTTTCGAAGTGTTGGTGTAATTTCATTTTCCAGCAAACGTTGGTATGATAAGCATTTAAATTTCCTTCAATAAAGAAAGGACCTACCAACTGGGTACCTATCACACCAAGCCAGACATTCACCTTTAGTGGATATTGCGTGTGTGCCTCCCGCATCCAGTGAGGATTTTCGCTACTCCAGTAACGGCAATTGTGCCTGTTTACGCTTCCATTCATCATAAATGTACACTCGTCTGAAAACACAATATTGTTTACATCAATTTCGTTGAGATCTATTTTAGCCATCATAGTTTCGCAAAATTCTATACGTCGATCGTAATCATCTTCGTTGAGTTCGTGCACCAAATGAACTTTGTAAGGCTTAAAATTTGACCCTTTCAGAATGTTTTGATCAGACTTAACAGAGATGTCATGAGTTTGTGCTACTGAGCGTAGGGACTCGTGCGGGTTCTCAATAAATGACTGCAAGACATCTAAAGAGTTTTCTTCGTTTGTTGCAGTAGCGGGCCTTCCTGATCTAGGACGATCGGAAACACTTCCTGTTTCCATAAAGCGTTCAAAAGTTCTCCCTACAGTTGTTCTAGAAATTGGCTGCCTCTCGGGGAAGTAGTCATTAAATAAATGGCACGCTTCCTCGTGTGATCGCCTGTTGTTTCCCCAACCAACCATCATAAGAAGTGTTATACGTTCACGTTCGTTAAGCGACATAATGTTGTTGAAAAACTACAAGCAATAGTACAAACTTGTTTGTACTAACGCGCACTTACAGAAAGGTTGGACAGCACTACTAAAACAAGATAACTAGAATAGCCTACTATGAATGACTGGCTAATATGAAAGTCCAAACGGCGACCCAAAGATAAGAAATTTCTAATTGTTACTATTACCAGTTTTTCCCTGTTATCAATAAGTTAGGACCAAATTTGTAACCCTTGAGGATAACTAACGTCATAATTCACTTCTCTATTGACACGCATAATGTAGTATTTAGCTGCAGTATTCATTTAGTTGCAGTTTTGCTTTATTGGGATTGTGGCTACTGTACTAATAAAATGTAACAAAATAAAACCTTTGAACAGCCGCCATTTTGTACTGGATCAACCTTTTTCAATTTGGTTTGTGGCATTAAACTCTGCTAGCTAAGCCCTTTAAAATGATGTGCATATTGACCTATGCTCCTATTTAAGATTTCCTTCTGACTCCTTGCGGGACGTCCCCATGATATGACAGAAAATTGATAGTTCCTTAAAAAAGTAGATTTTTAGGTGTGGTGTTGATGTACCAAATCTTATTCATTTATCTGTTGTCGTTTAGAAAATATTAAGCCCGTGCGGGACTTTATATACACCCTGTATATATTATTATATTCTTTCGGCGTAACAGCCTATTATAGGCTTAGGCTGGATAGACAGTTTTTCAGTCTGTTGAGTAGTCAATATATAAGATTTATCTTAGCGGTAATTTTAACTTTTTCGCTACCAATTGCAGTTCCCTTTTACTCTAGATGGTGGGTCAACACTGTAATTTTTTGAGCCCCAAGGGAATTGAATTCGAAACTATCATAAACCAAGTGACGATTTAGTCTGTTCTTGTAGCTCTTTAACACACTCACATTTACCCAAACTTATCCACGGAATATCTTTACAAACTCTGAAAAGTAGTCCATCTATAATAGAAAGGTCGGTTTCATGAGTCATAAGCTGATGAAATTGTAGTTGGTGGTGTTGGGTTTTTGGGTATCGGATAGTTTTTTTAATTTGCATTAATGAGTGCGATGTTATTAGCAATCGAACCTTTAAAAAGCAGCGACTTGTATTGAAGAAATATTTCTCTTCTAATTAAAGAGCTGACTCAATGATACACGGGATTAAAGCCCTACTAAACTAATCTGGATTGTTATTTAGCTTTCAGACTTCTGAAACATAACTTGCACGAGTTAAAATTTTGTTCTTAATATTTAAATATAATTAACAAAGATTTTAATTATGGGTTAAACAATTAATTAAAATTAATAAATACATAAGTAAAGCTGAGTCGAGTAAAAAAATCAATTTAAATGTCGCTATAACAATGTAGTTGATCGAATAACTAAAAAAAATGCAGTAATAAAAGTCAAGTGAGAGGTGTATTGGCAAGTGACTAAAGATAGCTCAATTGATGAGCATTGACGCGTAAAGCTAAAGGTCCTGGGTTCGATTCCCAGTCTAGGTCGTACATTTTTTACTTGATAAAATTATTAAAGATTTATTAATTTAATTTTAAACGTTAATAATATTAATATTGAACAAACCTTCTCATATATCACAGCTGAAATCCAAATACCAACTAAGCTCAAAATATTGGTGGGGTGGGGGTTAGCTTATTACGACCAACATTCAAAATATCTTTATTTTTCACAATTATCTTTAAAATAAATGTTTCTGCAATCCAAGGACGAAATTAAATGTTTTGTTCAAAAATGCGATTCACCAGTTGTCGGATTAAAAAAGGGAATCGAATCGGTACCGTCATAAGTGTTAATATTAAAAGAAAAAATTATAAAATTTATCTTAAATTTATTTCTGAGGAAATCTGTATTTATAGTTTTGCTCTTTTGACAGCTATATCTAGATTTTGAATTATTGTAATGAAATGAACCCCTCAGATATTGCAAAATATACCCGTATACTAAATATTATAAGAAATCGGTGCTCTTGTATGTATATATAAAACAGCACTTCACAGATGACACACAGATATCATTCGGAAACCATTCTTCAGGGACCTGAACACCGATATTTCCTGCAACAACCAACAAAAGATGAAAAATAAATTAAGTGAATAGTAAAATATTAAACCAATATTATTGTTAATAAAAAAAATAATAAAGCAACATAAATAGAATTAGGAAATAAATGAAAGGCAGTAACAAATCTTTGACGTTATTCTATGCTCATACTAATTCCACTTTCCTATTTCATTACAATTTTAAGCACGCGCTGAGGTGTTCAAAAGCTCATACGCAATATCATCATCTGTGAGGAAACGGTCAGTTGTTAATATTCAGAATGCGCGTCTTTGATATTCATCAGTAGGCTTGGAATCACATAGACCTTGCCTATGTTGTGGAGGTCAAGATCAGCTGGGAAACCTCATGTAAAACGATTTACTCAAAACGCATGTCTGAGAAGTTAGGGTTTCTGGAAAATATCAACAACCTTTTCAATTAGTCTCCCAAAACAATCAATGTGTTCAGTAGTGTTTGAATATAAAAATGAAGATTTTACTCACATGTGAAAGTTTAAGTTTAACACTATTTTACATTATTTTTGTGTTTGCAGGCAGGAGGTCTTGACCTGAAGGAGAACCTCGCTACTGGAGCGGCGACATGGCCGTACCATGTTTACCACCCTTACGATACCTTTGCTGCTTATCCGTTCAATGGGTAAGTCCTAAATATATAATTTTCTTAAACTTAATGTATTGCACAATGTCAAATAGTCCATCATATTTCATTGTTTAAACCTGTTTCAAACTCGACACATACTAGGTAAAGTGACATGGAGAGAATCGGTTCAAGCGGTTGTCAGAAATACAAAGCTGTTAATTCTTTATTTTTGTACAATGTGATAATCTCCATAGAGATATACCAACTGCTGGGGTAAAATTCTCGAGTAAAGTAAGGGAGAGGGGATAAGAATCCGTTAGGTCGGTCAAAATATTGCTTATTTCTATATCCCCGCATATCAATTGATTCTCTATGCAGCTGTTGGGGGGAGGGTGCCTATTAACAAGGATAATCCTAATTCCCAGAAGTAATGCCGCGCCATCCTTTGAACCTCTGATTAAAGAGTGTGCAGTACAGCTATGTCAGTTGTTGATTAGGTCAATGTATAGTTAAAGTAGTTTATAATTGTATAATCAAATAATCTTTCGGGAATTTCAAAAACATCGTAATATAAGTAAATGATTACTGAATAAGATCTGATAGTACGTGTTACACATTGGATTGACTTTATTGAAACTAAAAGGCCTATGGTTTTTATTTTGTTCCTAACATGTTAAAATAAGTTCCATGTGTAATATGGTAGGGACTGTGTATGAAGTTTGTTTTATTAGCAAGTGTAAAGTAATAGGAAATATCTTGTTGTATTCTCCACCACCCCGAAATACATGTTCCACTAGGAACGTGTATTACTTGTTAGGTAGCGGCTTCCTTGTCTTACTATGCTTGGCAACCAACCACCAAGGCCAGCAGAAAATAACACAATCTGCTATCCCTAATTCTACGTGTAAGCAAATTGAAACTACTATTAGACAGTATTTTGTGTAGTTCTTGATTAGTTGTATAAAAGTGCTATGTGGTATTGCACATCAAGTTCTTTGAATAAATATTGAGCAATAATCGATCTATCATAACCTCAAAATTTAGCTAACGGAAATAGAGAACAGCTGTTCAGAAAATCACGATATTATACTAGGTTTATGTATCTGACTGTTAATTTGATAAGCTTTAAAATAAAAGAATTTCAAATATTTATAATTAATTTTATGTTCTGTTAAAAATAATATCTAATTTTCATAATTCATTATTGTTTTTTTAATATTTTTCACATAAACGTAGTATGTAAAAGGTTATGTGATGGGGCAAAAATCGATGTAGAGTTTGTTATGTAGGCCTACATATATATCGACAGGTTCCTTAAAGTCCAACAAAGTGTTTTTTGGACTGATATCTGCGTACGCCTGCCGTTTATTGTCTGGAAATGATCTACAGCACGATCGCATGGACAAGATTAGGAATAGTTAGAAGGAAAAAAAACACAAAATATGTTCTCAAAATATGCTAATTTCGTTCAAATTTAAGTGAAAAGTGACGAATAACGTCTAAACCAGTGTGCAAAACAGGAAGTCATAGTATATTTCATCACTAGGACCAAAAGTGAAATTTTTCGATACAAGCTCAAGTTTAACTGAAAATGAAAACGAGGATCGGATAACGGAAAATGAGTGAGGATCGAAAATCTTCTTTTGGTCTAAGTGATGACTATATTTTTCGTTATACTGCAAATAATATAAGAAAACCATTTCACAAAAAATAAAATGTTATAACCTATTTACCTTCAAATCGATAGTAACAGCTGTTTTAACAGTTATTTACAATAGTAAAATTCAGTGCATAATTAGCAAACAATTAAAACGAACCTTGACTACAATCAATAGAAGGTTGATTTGAATTAAATACAATTTACACTGAGGACTCATTTATGGCAAAAGTGAAGTTAGTAGCTTAGGCTTTATATAAATATATTTTTTTAAAGATGACATCTAATGTTTATTTAAATTTTTTGACTGACAACTACAGAATTGACAGTTTTGATGACAAATAGTTTTTTGTTGATCTTGATTTTGTTTTGGGGACGTGTCAGTGAGACAGTATGTCCAATTTTTGCAGAGTTTATTTAATTTGTATGACTTTATTAAGACTTGCTTTACCACGCCCTGACATGTTAACACACGCTACTCAAAACTGCATGACACATCGGATCAGTTTACACTTGGCGACATGAGAAAGACGTATCACCGCTATTATTTTATAAGGGATATTTAAATAAAACAGTTTTAATGGATTTTGTGTGGGTAATTGTATTAATTATCCGGTTAGCTAGATCAACGTCTAATTGCATTCCTGTTTATAGAGGCTAAACACTGCGTCTCACTAATTAGCATTATTAATTGTTATTGGATGTGGAATAATACTTTGCGTGAATTTCCTTTGATTTTTATTTGTGTGTAATCTCATTTATCGATCTCTACCTTGCCAAGATGCACAAAAAGAGAGTTTAGACTCGTGTGGAATCTAGAACTACCGGCACAATGTTTTAAATTTCTTATTCATATTCAATTATATATAAAACCCTAGCTCATTGAACTTTAATTACTGGTTACTAGAACTAAATTTTGAAGCGTAACTTCTTTGTGTAGGGAAATTGATACATATGACTGAACGTGTAATACTAGTAGATCCAATCTATGCTTGTGTTAAAAAACTGTTTTAGTGTCTTCATCAAACGAAATAGCTGCATTAATTGTTATATTTCCGAGTACAATGAACTAAATTATGCGTTATAATACACTTCTACATGCACCTGAATAATATTATTTTGTGTATAAGATAAATTATAATCAAATTCAATTAATTTCGTACTTTGGTTATCATAAACCATCTTATGAAACTCCATAATAAAAAATCGAAATAGTCAATAAATTGTGTATAGGGCTTACTAGTTGAGAATTACCTCGCTAACCTAACGTGTTTCTCACCTGGTGTGTAGGTGTATGTGGATTTTGATTCTGTAGTGTGTAGTGTGAAATAGTCTTTTTTAATAATTTTGAGGTTATAATTTTATAAATTATATTTTTTTATATGAAGATGTTTGCTATGATAAGATGTAGATTTTAAAGGTGCACACAATTAATTATTTTGAAATTTATAAAACAAATTTTAAAGATAATGAACTGTTCCAACGATTCTTAAAATCCACACAACAAACTAAATTTAAAAATCTGTGAAATCCGAAAATACGTAGCGACCAGTATAGCCTACGTAGAAAAAGGGGCATTTTGAGAGGTTTTTCATACAACAACATTGATTGGGGAAAAGAGCAGAAATTGCAGTATTAGAAATTGATAAGAGATTAAAGAAATATTATATCGTGATATGAGAAAATAAATTTGCCTTTGTGGTGATAATTACACAGAATGACCAGAAGGCAGGGTGCCAAACTTTGGGGAGTGCTTATGAACATCAGAGTAAAAAATTTACCAGAGGACATCTGTCTTTTTAAATGTTTGTCTTTTATGGAAAAAATCAAAACAAAATTTAACTCTAGAACTGATTGAGACCAAATTATAGAATGATTTATACTGGTAGATTACAGTATATCAAGAAAACTTATAATTTCCACCTAATTGTAATATAATTGTTAAAGCCATATATAATAAAACAACTAATTTTACAAAATATATACATATCACAAAATATTTAGCACTTTAATTCTGTTCAAAATAATATACAAAATAATATGTTTTATAAAATGCCAAATATATAAAAACCGACGATTTTACAAAATATATACAAAATATTTATCAATGTACACTATACAAGATAATCTAATATATAACAACCTCTTATAGGAATTCAATTATCTGTATAAATTCTAACCTACCTGCAGATGAGTTTGAAAGTTATAGCTGTAACAAATCCCAAAGTTAATAACCCCGAAAAAAATGAATAATGGCGGACATAATATTCAAGTCGGTGTATAACATTTTTTGGAAGTCTATTGTGTTTAAACGGATTGCACCAGAAACTACGGATTTGACGAGGTTTGTGTCTATGCATTTTTTCTTTATCTCCATCCGTTATACCTTAGATAGAACATGATTTTTAAATTTTAAGTAAATATTGTACGTTTCCACAAATTATTTAACCCTTTGCCACACTTCTAGGATAAATAGAATCATGAAATTTGCACAGTAATGGCAATTGGTTGTGCCAGTATGTCTGACTAAATTGATGATTCTAGATTTCTAGATGTCTAATAAGTGGGTCAAAAAATTAAATAATTTGTGGAACTTATTAATTTTTGTTTTTCAATTTTGATTGAATTTTGATTTTGATTTTGATTTCAACCCCCTCCCCTGTTTTCAAAACCCACTGGGAGTTGGGGTAAGTTACATAAGATGCCTAATATATAAAAAAAAACAGTTCATTTTACAAATTATATACAAGATGAAAGTATGTAACACTTTATTACTATATAAGATAATAAATTACCAAGATTTCTTTTCTTTTTTTGCGAAATAAATAAATGTATTTATACTGCGCATATGTGAGAAAACAAAATTACAATATCATTTATGTATGCCGCAAAATAGTTTAAAAAAAAATCTTAATCTTCATTGAATATATTCAATTATCAGTTTTGACGGAAGGTGTGTTTTGTATTTTTTAAATTAGTAAGACTTCCATTATACGATTTCCACAGTATAAGATTTCTTCGGCTGTTATCAAATTCTGTCAATAGGCTACCTGTAACAATCAGCTATACAGAAATATGTTTTGTGGATAATGGGAAAGTGTGCGAGATTTGTTTTAAACAATAATTTATGTGTGCTTACATTCAAGGAGTTAAGTATGTGCTTAAACACATGTTGGATTATGTTTCTGGTTAGAATCAAATATCCCAACACCACTTTAAAGTACAGGCGTATGTACATTAGCATATCATACACCATTTTTTAAATTAACTTATATTATCAGTGGAGTTTAAACGTGATTTATGTATAACTAATGGTTTTCTATTTTCAGTAGGTAGTTTTGTTATCTTTAACAGTATTTTTTCGACAGGTGATTCGTATTTACGTGAAATAATTTTCTGCCACATTTAATTATCGGTTTTACGATCTCAAAAATTTTACCAATCGCTCAAAAGTCTCTATTTTTTTTAACCAAATTAGTCCTTCTTGCCGTTTAAAATGGAAATTGTTTTTCAAATTTACGTATATATGTTTTAAACCACAAATCGAATCTATTAGTTTTTATATCTTAATTTTAATACTTAATTTTGTTTAATCTTAAAACGTTGCTTATTTAAAAAAAAGTGATTTTTAAATAATTAGATGTCCTTGTCAATGAGAAATTTCATTTACGTATTTAGCCCTCATGTTCTCTAAACTAGGTCTCGGAGAGGGATTGACTCACGGTTGACTTGAGTTCATAATTTACATTTACAACATTAAGCCCAGTCCATTCGGACAATGCTAGTTTTTAAGTTAGGCACTAACTTCAGATATATCTTAATACTGATTTTTCCTTTATAATATCCAAATCACGGAATTTAATAACAATATAGTAAAGTAATTACCTTTTCCCCGCCGTTCGTGACTTAATGACAGCTTCTGACGGGTTTCGGTGTAGCTTATCTGCTGTGCATAGCCCTCGTTCTACCGAGGTCACATTAAATACAAATAAAAAAAATATATTTTCGACACGATTAAAAAAAATAAGAGACTCGAACACTTAAGGTGTGCATCTATGTCCTTGCACAGAGATTCTGAAGATGGAGCAGACTTCGAAACGCGTCTGAAAACTAAACGAAAATGAGTCACATGACGGCTTGTGAAAAGGTAGTTTTATTGTTATTTCAGATATCTGTCTATATTCAACTTACATACTCTAATAATTAATTGTAAAATTATTTCAAATATTCAATAATATAAAACGCACTATTAATAAACACAAAATTATATATATATATTATATATATATATATATATATTTTTACCTTGACACAACATGGAACACATTGTGTCCTTTAAAATTTTTCTCAAAATCAAGAGATTATAAAAAATTTAGCATTTGTATACTATATTGTAGACCATAGGTCTTGATAAAATTGTTGTCATGTCTTGTATTATATTAATACACAATTTCAATGCTTTGAGTATTTCATAAATTAGTGTATTTCCTATAGAGTAATCTTTCCATAATATTTTAAGAAATTACATGTTTAGTCACTCGGGCTATGAAATAAGTTGCATGTCTATCTATTGTACAACAATAGTGGGAAGTTGGCAAGTAAACAAAATGTCCTACACTTTGATGTACCGGTAGTTTCAAAGTTTAAAAACACAGTTAGGAGAAGTTTATTTATTCAAAGAGCTGCCAATTATGAAAGAAAACACAAGTAAATTTAAAAATCTGAAAACCAACTTAATTAATTGTTAGTGAACACGGTAGCTCAAAGGCCAGGGTTTGGACGCTCGTGGACAGAAGCCAACTCGGAGAATGAAATATTTCAGTTGGTTTAACACGCGATTCCTTCTAACCTAACAGATTCAACTTTATTATTACAAACACTTTGGAAAAGTTTATCTGTAGGTGAAACGATCTTGGAAAATTTGGGAGTATTTATGTTAGATTTGCATTTTGTTACCTAGTTTCTACATTAATTATTTTGGTCTCTGATGTATTAAAACTATCAGAGGTAGCCTATTCACTTGAAATGAACACCACTTGACGTAACTTCACACATTTCCACTATGAACACTTTATTAGAATACGACGTTTCAATGACATAAATCGTCAGTTTTGAGTGGCACAAAGTCTGTAGCCTACTAATGACGATGCTGACCGTGCCATTAAAACATCATCTGATTGTGATATTTTCCTTTTGAATTTTTGCAGCACTAAAATTATACGCATTCAGCCACCACCACTGAATTGACTGTAGAAACGTAGCATAATACTATGATACTATTCTTTTCTTCTTTATTTTTATAAGATGGATTTGACAGGTTTGTCCCCTTTAGACATCAAAAATAAATAATAAATATGATACTTTGTAACAGCGCTTTTAAAGGAGCAAGATGTACGTGCTCAGAGAGAGTTTTAATTCATAAATAAAATTGGCCAAGTTGGAGTCGTTTGATAAATATTAGAAAAATATCTTTTGTTTTAGATATGATTACCGGTACTTTTTAAATTGTTGTTTTTTAATGTGCTTTTAACGACTAATAACAATATTTTAGTGCACGATAGACTTTGTGTCTATGAAAGTCATTTTGCGTGTTTACAATCCGCGCTCTACAATCAGTTACTGTGGGCGATGAAACAAAGCACGCCGCCTCAGACGTTGAATAAGCATACGACAGACTGTATACGCTATCTGAAACAGAAGAAGGATTTATCTAAAGCAGTTTAAGGTATTTGCTGATCACATCCACATCCGGTTGTTACAAAGTACCGGTAACGCCAAGTTATGATTCTTGTAACTGATGAAGGATGAAGGATGTTTACGCATTAGTCTACTCGAGTCAGCATAAACAATAAGTCCATTGATTAGGTTCACAACCTGAGACTAAACATTTGACCACACTGAATATTTGGTGGGAAGATTTACTTAGTATCAATAGACACGCTGTTAGTAGGACTCTGTCTGAGTTTGCAAATGACGAGTGGAGAGGATCATTTTATCGTCCCGACTTGTGATGTGGGAAGATATCTTTCATCGCCTAACCTAATACAACTTGGCTTCCGGTCTAGTGTAAGTTTCATTCCGAATACATGTTCAGTATTGTAGTATAATTACTGGAATTGTTCATAAGAAGGTGAAACTTATTTTATTGAGTTCCGTTGTTTTTATAAATATGTGATCGATTTAGGAGAAAAACGGAATAAAAAGATTTATGTTTGACAGTTTTTGTTTGTATTTTCATGTAGAAAAATATGATTTTTAACTTAATGATTTCAACAGTAGTCTCTATGAAATTTTTTCTGTCATGGGTAAAAAAATGGAGGAGGGGGTACTGGATTGTTTATTCTACAATGTTATATACTGTAAATTAAACTGGAATAAAATTTTAAAAATATCAGTTTTAGAAATGAAACATTTACGATTAAAAGCTCTATCTTCATTGGCTGCATACGACCTGGAAATGAAGCAGAAACAATTTAAACAGTGCAAACTGAGAAAACTGTATGAATATGACCAATAGATTTTTTTCCCAATCAAGTGATGTCTGAAAGTTGATTTTCTTTAGCTACAAATAATATTTTCTTCGGTTTGGAGATAGAAGACGTGAATTCACCAAAATGTTATATTAATTGTAGATTTTGAGAAAAACAACATTTATTTCATAACAATTCTTAAAACTTTTTATTGTTTTTAAAATATATAAATACAAATTTAAATTTTCGTTTAGAATAGGTAGTCTATTGATTGTTGTTTGGACGAGAGATTACATTTTTAATTAATCATAACTTCAACTCCAGTTATTATTTGTACTTTATTTTAGTTCTTTCAACAATTATTAGTAAGGTCATTAAATTTTTTTCTTCTTATTTTAAAATAAACCTAATGCAATTGTTTGAGTAATCGGCTGATTAATTTGACGTTAAAGCACACTCCAAAAAACATTATAGTTCTAAAAAACTATTTTATATAAAGAGAAACTGGCCAGATAAATACCAATTTATCTAAGAAATTTCAGATAATTAAAGTGCTTTTTGTATAACCTATAAAACTATTTCTAACTGATAAACATAATGAATACTGTTAAAAGTTATATCATCAGATTGAATTTTAAAATCAAGTTGTAGACTTATTTTGAATCTCAATTTTTGTCTTGTTATATATTACTGAAACAAAACACATTGCATTGTTTTAAACAACTACTGAACTGATATTTTTGGTGATGATTATTTGTTTGTTATTTGCTTTTGTGATTGAGAAAGGAAGGAGTTATGGAATCTGTCCAATAATTAATGCATACATACTGAATTTGAATAAGATATAATACAAATAGTGGGGTGTTCAGTATTTTAATAATATGTAGAAACAAAATAAGATGCCAAATTAGTTCTGTGGTTAGAATCTGTATGGGTTCGGATGCCGGCCTTCCTTGACGGAGATCTGAGCCTAACATTCCTTAGTTAGGGTAAAAGTTTTATTATTTAAAAAAATAATGAGAATAGTAGTTTATTATCTTGTCAATACATTTAATATATGAAAAACTACAATTATTTAATTTTGAAGATACGAAATGGACTATAAATCACATACAATTTACAATTATTGCATCATGTTTTACACAACTTAATTGTGTTGAACTATCGACAAAATGCCTTTTACTTTCAAACATATCTCTAAGGAACTCACCTAGGATGAGTGTGATTGTGGCAATCGTGTGATACACTTTTTATTATCTAGTCTTGGGTAGGATCCCCCTATTTCATCTTCTCTATGAGGTCCTTTACAACTAACTCTTGTACACTAACATTATTAAAGTATTCCATTACAATGAGGTCCTTACTTTGTTTTACCGCCTTGAAACAACAAGAAAATACGTTCACACATACATAGAATAGAGAAATTTAAATGGTGGACAAAAGAATCGTATCATGTTTTGCTTTTTCTATAGCCTATCCCTTTTGAGAAATTCAGAAATTTTCTATCTATCTGTCATCTATGCTGTGCTCTATCGTGGAAACGTGTTAACCTATTTTCATCATTTTGTCATAGAAGCTTCATTAAAAAAATCGAATTTCCTCAAAATCATCTATAACGATTTTAATCAAATTTTGTTAAAATATAAATCTAAGGATCTCTCCTCCCTCCTCCTCACCACAGTTATTGGTCGACATATCAAATAGCTAACTTCTCAACATAGGTTCATTGAAATTTTGATGAAATTTGAATAATAATCCAGTAAGATGAAATCTCAAATGAAAGAAAATTACTGTTCAGGAATAATTAAAAAACCTTGACAATTCAAAACTTCATTTCCATCAAAAACCATTTGCGCCTACACAAAATATTGATTGTGTATCTTCTATAGATACAATATTTCTTGTGTTATTGATGCGAGGCAGGAGTTGGTGACCTCCGGACAATGAGCTTAGCTTGTTAGTACTAAATGTTACCTACATGGAGGAGCATATCCGTTCCTTGTTGCTATGCACTGTGTTCTTGCTACATGTCCAAATACAGAAAACTGTTTCCGGGCACGACTTAAGGCCAATGTCCGACAACCTTTTGGGGGCCCCAAAGTATTTGACATTTATTTGTTGTACCATGGACATATTTAGACTTCTTTTGACTCGCGTACTCCCTACATATATAATTTCGTTTCACTCGCATGCCTTTGCACAGCTTACGTCATTGCAAAGTTATCTGAAATATATTTAAAAATATAGTGGGATTAACATGTGAAATATATGGTCTTTAAGGCAGGCTCCTAACCCTAGATTACTTTTCTTAGTTCATTGTTACATGATCACTTTTCATTAGTAAATTTTACTACATTCTGTTTTTATTTTTATTATTATTTTTTTAAATTTACTTTAGTGTTGACTATTTTATATATTAAATCCTTTATTATTTTTAAATGTTTATAAAAATATTTAAGAAAGAATTCCCACATATTTTTACCACCGCTACAAGTTCGTTTTAAAACAATAATTATTCTGGAAAAAAAATCGGAACAACTAATCGGATATTCATAAAATACATAATTTTTAAGTGTTTACTTTATATAAAAAGAGAAAAATGATTTACAATAAGTTCATTAGGTAGAATGCCAAAAATACCAAAATTAGAGTCTTGTCTTCACTGAGAATCACATTCCTTGCAGTGATTAATATACACTTAGCAGCTAAATCAAACGCTTTGAACTCTAAAATCACAATTTACATAATAAACTATTTACAACACTAAAAAACCAACAAAATAAAAACAATAATTTACAAATATATATATATATATATATATATATATATATATATATATTCAAACGCTCAATAGTTAAAACTTTCGCAAACGCTATACTTACGTAAAATATACGACGCGAGCTTGAGTACGGTAATAAGGGTTCATCTTTGAGCTTAGCCGAAGAGACACTGGCCTCTATTCTCGATGTCGGAAAGGTAAATAAAAAGACAGCGTGTCCGTCTTTTGTCTACCAGTTCTCCAAATTTTACAAAGGGCGGGTTGTAATTATATATATATATATACGAAATCAATACAAAATATAGGGCATGTCATTCGCAATTTTCATATAAGGAAGCTTGCTTTATAAAATTTAAGTTAGGAATATTTAGTCAATATTTAAGATATATTTAAAAAGTCAATTTATTGTAGGCCTACTAGTAACAGAACTTGTAGTCCTAACAACTGTTTCTAGTTATTTCGTTTATTAAATTGTACGAAGTTTTACTTTTTCACATATAAAATGTAAAGAAAGAATTGAAATGACAAAAAACCGACTAGCCTACTAGATTTACGTGGATCTATCCGTTTTCAGTATCCCTTATTGGGAAACTTGTGTTTTACTATAATGTCAGAAATCACTGAAACTGTAGACTGATTTGTTAATTTTTAGCATTTGGGGGTATTTTGGTAATATTTCCAACAGTTTTCTCATTTTAAAAATATATATTTTGTATAATTGGAATTTTTGAGTATCTGTCTTTAAAACCAAATGATATATATCTATAATTTTAAATATGGCCGAAACTAAACATATTACTCATCTTCACAAAAATGTCTTTTTGTAAGTTATCGATCAAAAAGTGAAATGTACCATGAATGTTGTCCTAAAAAAGGTCAAATATCTAAAAATCGGGATAAACAGTTTTGATGTAAACAGCTTTGTCGGGATATGACGAACATTTGTTAAAGTTTGGATATCTAAGAACTTTGGTGTAACTTTAGCAACGAATAATCGTTCAATGATTATATCATCTTCATTTGTTACAAGTACACAAATATTTTTGATATTACGAACACAGAAAGACTGTGTAAATGTAACAACCGAAGATTAATAGTGTTTGTTATTCTTTCGTTTGGTAATTGAGCTTTGTTTTTACTTTCTCTCAGATCGACGCCGAGTTTTCCCCGAGAATATAGGTTTTGAGACGCTCTGAAACATTGTTTTTTTAATTGCCGTCTGTTTTTTATGTTTAAACTTGTGAACAGAATTTTACCAATTTTGGTATGTGGACATGCCTCGAGACGTTATTCCATTTTTAAATATTTTAAAATTTAGGGTTGCCTTTAACGATGATATAATTTTATTAAAATGTAAAGACCCTAACAAAATGTATTTCTCGTCATCTCCACAAAAGTACTGTTCCAAAGTTATTGTTCGAAATGAATCGACGAACAAATGACTCCGTCGTACAAGTTTCGCCATATCGGAGCAACCGTATTAATTAGATTTGAGTGAAATATGAAGATTTATTTGCTAAACTGTGAAGTAAAATTAAATTTCCTTTGCTGAGTAATTTGAAAAACACCAAAATAAACTATAATCGATAGTTGATCAAAAAATTTGCTTGAGTCAATTACTCACGAACTGCACTTTTATTTTATTAACGTTTTAGTAAATAATTAATGATCCAAACCAGTACGCCAAATCGCGAGTAAATGAAAATTACTTGTCAAGAACAATTAGGGAGAAAAACGAAAATGATCCTGTCATTAAAAACAGGATTTTTTTTTACAATAAATTCATGTGAGATTCTTTCTACAGGAACTAAGAATCGCGGGGAAAACTTAGTAATAAAAAAGTTTTTATTATACAGCTTTTAGTATAAGCGATATGTTTTTGGGAGATTGCAACAAATATTTTATTTTATTTTTTGTATAGCTGTGTGAGAAATTTAGTGCAATATTCATGCACCATTTAATTTTTGGTCATAATAATTACAAAATATTTCATTTCCAATTCATTTTAGATATTCATATTTGATATTTGCGTGTTGTTTTGAATTACTCCTCTAGTCCAAATCTTAATGACTCTATGATATGTAGCTATTGCGATATATTCCACTGACTTACAATTTTGATTATATAGTTTCAAAGTATTTTCATTCTTTTTCTATTTTAACACATTTTTTAAATAGCGTAATAAAGGACTAAATTTAAATGTGATAGCATTACAGAGTCTTTCAATATTGAGTTTTACTAATAAACATAGCCTACAAGATTTTTTAAATTTGAACAGATCCATAACTTTAAAATTGTGTATTTCAATTATGACGAGTGACTTATAGCTTAAATTTTTGAACCAGTTTTTATAATTTATTGTAGTATGATAAAATTGGCATAAATAATATTTATGATGATTCAAACTTGAGGAGTAGTTGTGTGTAGTTTAATTTGTAATATATCGTGCTTGGTTCATTTCCCCTTTCTGATTTATACATTTTATGTGATGTTTGGGCCCTTAAAACTAGGTAAATCTGTAAAGCTAATTGTGTTGTAGCTAAACTAAGAGAGACATAGTTTTGAAAGATATCATCCGCCTCGTTACTGAAGGGTGGGCTGAACGTTAAATAATCGTCGAGGGGTAAACATACATTCGTCAAGACATCATCTCGCTCACAGTTTTAGAATGCAATTAAAAGTCCATACATCATAGTTTTTACCCGTCCTTCGCCCAGCTGTGGTTTCTCCACCCGGAATAAGCTCTTAGTAATATTTCCTTCATCGTCGCCTCCTGTAGAGAGGACTTTTATTTTTTCCTAAAAGGGATGCTCATTTTTTTCAAGGCTTGTTGGTTTCACCAAAGACAAATTTGTGATGTTTCTATCATTAGGGAGTAACATATGGTTCAGTTATCTTGTAAATTACGACGGTGATATTAAGCCACGATGTCACATATAATTTGAAAATGCTTTCTAAAATTCTTTTCCTTTTTATAATAACGTTTCTTTAGCGCTGACCAAGCTTTCTATAAGGTATAATAATAAAGATACTTTAATTTAAATAAATTAAATAATATTTATGTTAGAAAACAATATTCAGAATAAATTAATTTCTGTACGTTCATGATCTCTATATTTAAAATATTATTGCCAAAGTAATAGAGGTTGATTACTTCTTGTTTGTTTAACATGCAGGCCACTTTTAGTAAAAGTAAAAATATAAACTAAGATTAACTAAAATCTGTTAACAAACTCTTTATTTCAATTCGAAATAAAATTGGTTGAAAACCCCGTTTCCAGTGTTTTTATTTTATTGTTAAACTTTTGTAGGCTTAATTGAAACAATTTTTTTTATTATTTCCATATTGCCTTCCAAACTACTGATATAATTAATTACTTAACATACCTTAAGTCAAAAGTAGTTCATATTTCCTATTAGTAGCTACAGCTGTTTCTTCTCAATATAAGACATCCTCAGGCTTAGCACACGTAAACAAACTAAAAACACGTTGACAACATAAAACTTGATTGTAGATAAAAACACACACACACACACACACACACACACACAAAATAGTAAACCGGGTTGGTTCTTGTTCTATTGTAAAAATAAAAAGTTATTTTTCCCTGATGTGGCCACACTAATGCTCCTGAATGACTGATTCAATAATGGCGATAGTCATTCAGGAGCATTAGAAGTTGTAGGATGTGGCCACATCAGGGAAAAATAACTTTATTTTTACAATAGAACAAGAACCAACTCGGTTTACTATTTTGTGTGTATTTTTATATACAAACAAGTTTTGTGTTGTGAACGTGTTTTTAGTTTGTTTACGTGTGCTAAGCCTGAGGATGCCTTATGTTGAGGCGAAACCTTACTACTAATAGGAAATATGAACTACTTTTGACTTAAGGTATGTTAACTAATTAAAAAAATTTAAATTGTAGAAAAATTCACTTCCGATGTTTAAATTTACGATGGTTCTTAGCGTCGAACGTTTTCTACGCTTATTCTCTTTAAAAACAAATCAAAATTGTGTTAGAAATGGTAAAATTAAATTATTATTTTTTGATAACAGAAATTTCATTTCATTGTAGAAATAAAACTGAATGAAATTAACACTGACATATTCTTCTTCTGTTCAAATTTGACTGATAAAAAATTACCGGAGTTATCTCAACAGAAGAGAACATACTAAGGGACACCTGTATCACACCATAATACCATGCAACCATTCAGACACAGGTTATTACCAGTTTTTGTAGTATTTTTCATTTGATTCTCAACTGATTTTGATTATATATCTGTGTCGCCATTATTCTTGTAACGATTAACTCGAATTTTTCATTTTTTTTCATACAAGACCCAGAAATGAGCTATGAAAATATCTTATGGGGGGGGGGGGGGCAGATGAAAAACATTTCAAACATTTTAAGCAGAACAAGCTCAAATAAAAAATCGATTTAATAAATGTAATGTTATATATTTATTTATCCATGTGTGCTTGTTATTACATACATCTGCAAGTGATGAAGGTAGTTTTTGTAAATTTATGATTTGGAACATCTGACTGTAAAACAAGATGTTATTGCTATTATTATTTAATAAAGAAAAGGATTTGTTTACACCTGTATAATGTTATTAATATTGTTTATTTTAGGCTTTTTAATTATTAACATTTATTAAGAAAGTTTGTTAAATATTTTACAAATTTATAAACGCTCTGAACTAACGAATATAGAACGAAAGTATTAATATTAAAGCACTGGGTACGTTTTTAAATTTCTCACCTTCACACTTTGTACAGGTGAAATAAATTAAGCCAGTTAACAGAACTTTAAATTCGATTCCACCCGAAGCCCTTTCTGTTTCGACATTTTAGGTATACTTTTTATTAACAGCATTAAACCTCGATTGTAACATTACATAGTGTCTGTCCGCTTTCCTCCCTTCGGTTTATCCATGCATAATACAAAGGGACGAAAAGGTGTGCACTGAAAAAACTTGCACTCACAAAAAAAGCTGGCTTGTGTTGACATTAAATCGATAAACGTAGCATGTGATGACCATTGCAAACATGCTTCTCGCATTTCCCCCACCTCTTTTATATAACCCCGCCCAAACCCCCCTATTGTTTTATTCACACGTGTCATGCAGAAATTGTTTCCACACCACTTTAGTTTTACATTAGGGTTATTTTTTAATTTATTTATTCTTTTTTAGAATTCAACGAGCCGAGATATTCAACTTTAACATTAAACCTCTGCATCAAAAATCACGGTAACCCCCTCCCCTCTCTACTGTACCCCCTTGTGCTTCATTCCGGTGCAATGGATTTGTTTATATTAAACTGCTACTGTGCGTTTAGTGACAGTAGCATGTGAGCAGAGTGTTGTGTCGAGAGCTACGACATCTGTGATTTTTTATTAAAGCTATGAGATTGAACGTTTTAAAAGAATTCCATAGCTTTAGTAAAATCATAGAATTTGATTTAGAAAACATCATTTTGATACCTTGATTCTAACTTTTAAATTTTTATTTTATATGATAAACACAAATATTTACGAAGAAAAAAGAACATTTAAATAGTATTTACAATTTAAAAAAACTTTAACAAACAGTAAAGATCCCTTCCTGAAATCTCCCTTCAGAATATTTTAATTTTTTTACAGAAAATAATTAAGTTGTCTTAAATAGACTACAAATATTTCCTCCTATCAAATTTTAAAGAAGTCAAGTTAAATACTTTTAAGTCATGAAGCACTCTAAGAACAGCAGCAAGACAATTGCAATAATAATTTTTTTTGGTAATTAAAAACAATGGAGCTAAAGTCGATATGACCAATTCAGTTTGTTTATCGTAGGCTTTTGTAATTTTCTTTTCCCACCAATATAAATATTTAATATTAAGTATTTTATAACCACTTTTTTAATATTTAGGTGATAAAATAGCAGATAAATATTTATGATATGAAATAACGTGATATTACCTATAGTGACTTTCATAAAACCACACATATCTCAGGTTAACGAAAACTCGGAAAATGAGCGAGGATCGAAAAGCTTTTTTTGGTCCTAATGATGAAATATAAGGTTTTTTGTAGAACACTTCACTATTTGGTTCAAATCTCAAAAGAATTATTAAAATAAATGAACAATTAAATGGATTACTTCTAGTAAATAAAAATATATTTCGTTATAGGGCCTACTACAAACAATATAAGAAAACAATTTCACAAATACTAAAATGTTATAACCTATTTATTTACCTTCAAAAGTTTGGACAACACAAGTTTGCAGCTATTACAGCTGTTTAGTTTGTGTTAGTGGTACTTATTTATAAAACCGATGGTAGGCCTAATAGCTGTTTTATCTATTATTTACAACCGAGAGTAGGCCTATCGGTTGTTTTTATAGATTCTTTACAATCGTTATTTATTTAATTCGTATAAGCGAAGTAACAGCTGATGACCTCGACCTCAGCTGATGTGTTTAGGTCCTAGGACTAAAAAGAACAATTTATGCATCTCAATGCATGTATTGAAAACAGCTGTTTTCAATTTAAAATTGACTATTTTAATAATACTTTTGAGGTTTGAACCAAATACGAAATGTTCTTCAAAAACGCGAAACAGATGACTGAACAACGTGAAACTTCCGACTAAACTTCTTTATCTAAAAGTTTTTGAATTGTGTATAAAATAAGAAATAGTAAAAATACTGAGTTTTTATTTGTATGCTTTTGCTGTAAAAATATCGAAATTACATGTTCTTGTAAAATAGCAAATTTATTAAGAAAAAATTATTGTAATGCTATATGAAATAAATTTCTTGATGGCCTCTTTAATTTTAGCGTCCAAAGGTTATTCACGATCAAATTTCAACGTTACCACAGTCACAAGTAACCATACTGAGAACACATGTTTTGTTAAAACCTGTTATTGAAATTTTAACAATTTTTATTTGTTTGTTTATTCCTATATACCGCTAATAAATAAATTTATGAAATACTCTTCTCTTAAAGATATATCATACAGCCAGTAAAAATCTTGTTTCGATTCATTTGACAGGATGATTCACAGCCACAATTAATCTGTTTAATATTTTGTGTGTTTAGAACTCTCTTATGAAAATAAAAGTTTCATTTAGAATGCTCAAACAATCGTATAAACACACTTCTTTAAATGTGCATACATATACAGATAAACAATAAAATTGTCTTGTATATTGAATATACAATTAAGTATTTTTATTTTTGTATAAACTTCAGTGTTTAATTATGTTCAACCATTGTTCAATGTCTTTTTCCCAACTACAGTGCTTCGAATAATCAGCTTATGTTACTTACGGTTAGGTATGTTGTATTAGCTCAAAATACACATTTTGAACAAAGTAGAATACAGTTTTGTGGTGGGCTATACAGAAATAAGACATATAGTGTGATTGGCTATGTCATAAGATAATATTAAGTCGAAAATATTCGGATATTGATGAATATTTTAGATTACAATAATTGTTTTTAGTAGTAGATTTTTAATTAATGTTACTTACAAAGTTAAAAGAGAACTCAGTGTTTTTATTCTGATGAAAAGTCTCTTTAGATTTTTAATTATGTGACAAGACACTCTTTCAATAAACAATTTTAAAATATTTTTCTTCAAAGAATACATACTTCATAGGCCTACAATGTATTTGTGTGGAAGTTATTGTAACATAGTTCTACCAATTAAGAAAGACAATTGTGAACCATGTAAACATCAAAAGATAGATAGTTGTAGAATGTGGTTGCAATGGCCGACTTTAGCTGTAATTTTAATTTATCAGGACTTAGGTTTATGATCAAAGTGAAGCAAACTAAGTTTAATCTAAGTATATGTCAAGCAAGACACTTAAGCTAACGATTTAACGATAATTGTAAAATGGTGGCGGTTACATTTGGCGGGAACATGGATCTCACATTAGCGGCTTATCTCGGCCTCGGCTACCGGTCCTCCTATACCTAACCTAACAAGTTGACCTGGGTTTGAGCAAGTAATACGTGTAAACATCCGACCAACTTGGAATTAGGGAATTAATCGATTTCCCTTGTAAGCCATAGTCATATCGCTTCTAGAGACTGACATTAATTGTGGAAGAATGTCAAAAACACGTTTAAATATAATGTTGCACATGTCTTTCCAACCTGCGAACCCGCATAAATAGTAGAGGAGTTTTAGTTGATATTTTATTATAAGAAAAACGTTCTCTATTCTCGATTCTTTCTTTTTTTTTTGTTCTCTGAACGTCTTAGCTCTTGTGAACCAAACGGTTGAAGTAGTTAGGCTGAAATAGTTAGGTTTCGAAAGAAATGGCATAAGTTTAATGTTTAATATTTCCTCTATCTTATTACTTAAGTCTCCAAACTAAAACTAATGATCACTTACCATTCAGAGTAGCAGGGCCTTCAAACAGAAAATGAATGTGAACACTAACCACTGCCACTGAATATAGAACTCTTCCTTACTATTTCGATTAAACTTTCGACCCAATCTAGTAAACAAAAGTTCATACTTGATTTAGTGTACATGGATCTTCATATTTTCTCTTTTCAACTCTTGGTTTCAAATTAAAATCTTTTTGGTAAATTTATTGTTTTCTATCCTCATATCAGACGTACCTAACTATTTCAAATTTGCTATTTTACTATCTGGTGAACTGCTGAGTTCTTGCTTGCTACAGTCCATTTGTAACTCCTCAGAATACCTTTCTCCATTGTTGATGGCATAATAAACAAATAACATCTCACTCCTCCCTTAGTCTTAGATTATTTTTATGATTGAAAATATTTATTGGAAAATATAATTACACTTTTTCCTAAACACGTCTTATATTTTTATCTCACATGATTTTCCACCAAAATATTAGTAGCCTATAATTTAAAAAACCTGTCAAATAACTTCATTTTCATGAACCAATTTTCATAAGAAATTATGCATTTAAAGCTCTGGCTTCGAAATATTGCATGTATCGCTTAAAGGAATAATATTGATCTTTTAAATCTTGTACTGGTGTTTTTTCATCTCACACTTATTATTTATGATTCATTTAAAAATTACACATCAACGTAAATATAAATGTGAATCTTACATCAATTTTTTTTTTGCAAATATTTAATAACATTTTCGATGTACAGTTTAAATTTCTTAATTACATGTAAATTTATAATCATACCAATTTATTTTAAGCCTAAATACATTCCAAGTTTGTTTGTCTAGTAAAACAAATAATATTTCACGATATAATTTAAGAAATTAAGAATATACCAGTTTTGAAATTGAATAGTAATCACATAATTAAGTAGCACAATGGTAGACCTCACTTTTTTTAATCCAAAAAGTACTTTCCCTCCTGTAAAACTTGCAAGAAGTCATTCAAACCCTTTAATACTAAAAAAAACCTTCTATTATATCTAGACAGAAAAACAAACTTTTTCTTCTTTTTATAGCAAGATTTATAATGTATTTCTTATTATATTAATATTGGGATATTTTTGTTGCTATATTTTAAATTTCAACAGTCCCAAATTTAAACCGAAGCTGTTATAGAATGTAAGACACTTTCGCATTCAGTATGGTTGATGAATATCAAAATGAAAAATGATGAATGAGAGCTTTCATTGGTACAACTCAATTGACCAACATTTTGTAATTCCACAGTTAGATCATTTTTATTTCTTCAAACCTAAAGCTCAGAAATTTATATTATGGTCTTTATTTGTTAGTTCGTATTCATCTAACATATTGTCATAAAAACCGTTCGATTGTTTTTGTTTTTTCGCACTTTGAGACCAAGACTACAACAATTTTATGAATTTCTGACGCGCCCATATATTTGTTCACATAATGTCTCCCCCTAAAGGACTAATGATTTGGTAAAAGTTTTGGAAGTTAACATTTAACTAATAGAACATGTCTGTTATCAAAGGTTACCGTCGCCATTACCTTGGCAGTAATACTTAACACTCCGGTTTAATGGACTTCGAAGGGAATTTTACCAACTTATACGTCAAACTTGTCCACCTTGTTGTACAAGTATTATAAAATATTTTTGTAATGTTTAGCCAACATCTAAATTGACAACCATGTTTTCCTAGAGGCTTATAGTAGTAAACAGCAAATTAATTCATATTTTTCATTGTTCGTTTTTTTACTGTTGCAAGATGAAATAAATTTATATGTCAAAAATTATTTGTTGCTTATTTTTTTTTTAGTACAGATAGCATAAAAATAGTTTTTGATGAAGGAGAGATTAAACAATATATTATTTGGCTATTTTCACGAAAGTAATAACGAGGGACATTTCTTTGACAGAATCTCTAATGCTGTAAGATCTTCTAGAGGCGTAACCGACGGGGCAGGCATACCTATAAATTCAAATTATAATAATGCTTTTCTTTTACCTCTTCATAAACATAAACATATTCTATATTTAGAATTTCCTTAAAATCTATCCATCGTTTTACGGAATAAAAGTGAATACCAACATACTGATATTACATAGAAAAAAAAATTGTCATTTAAAAAAAAAGTTATAGGCTATAGCCAAAATAAATGTACAAGTATTTACGTAAAACTTTCAAATGTGGATTATTGTCAGTCATCACACTTTAGAAATTACAGCTGTACAGGAACAAAACTTGCATAGTCCTAGAAGTATTGAAAAACTAAGATTAGAATTAATAAATATAAATTTGTATTAGGATTACTATATTTAAGTTAAAGAATTTTGCTGTCGAAATTACCTAAATTTCATGAGGTTAATCAAATACGAGATATAATCAAAGGAATGACTTATATTGACAATTTTTTTATTGATTAAAATAAATTAACAGAACTTTCTATATATCTTTGTGGTGTTTGAATGGGGGGGGGGGGGTAAAATCTTAAATGTAAAGGGATGTCATGTGACACATCATTATAAAGTTTATTAAAAGTCAAAGTAAATGACACAAAGTAGAGCTTAGTATCTTACTCCATTCCAAACTTATGGACAATCAAAAGTCTGAAAATGTTATTTTTTTTATTATAACCATCAAAGAAGGTTATTAGTTATCTTATAATAGAAATAAGTAAGTGGTTGAGCTTAGAGATAACAAATTTTATTAGGACACTAATATTATATAAAAAAACCAGTATATGTATTTAGTACTGCAGTACCTCTAACATTGTTTGTGTTTCTAAAGCGTATTAAAAAAAAAACATGGGAAAAATAATAGTTTTTTGGAACCGAGAATACAACCCTGTACAATACAACCTTGTATCTCACTTTCTCTACTGTATGCATAACTGATAACATTACCTCTCTCATTTTCTATCTGATATTTGTGGTGATGGTTTTAAAATGAATAACTCAAATAAAGACAACTTGGTATGGTTTTTTAAGGTATGCTTTAAAAAATCTTTCACAAGCAAAACGTTTATTAAATGAGTCACACCCACAGATATATCATTCAGTTCCATATTTATCAACATTAGTTGAAAAATTTACAAACACATTTAGTGTTAAAAATACACCTCGACCAGGAGACCATCGACATCAACAATGGAAGAAAATCAGGTATTGATTTCAAGTTCATTAACAAGAGAACCACATTTTCAGTTCATGGTGTCGCACAAGAAACTGGTTTATCAGTTGGATCAGTACACAAAATACTCAAAAATAATAAAATTCACCATTATAAAATACAAGTGCTTCAAGAACTCTATGAAGACAATCCCGATAGAAGATTACAATTTTGTAAAATTATGGTAAATGTGATGTAGAGGAACTACGACGATTATTTGAGACATATATGTTTTAGTGACGAATGTTCATTCTCTTTGCACTGATCAGTAATCGGCATATTGGTCAAGTGAAACCCCCCCCCCCCCACTGGGTTCACGAGGGTCATAATCACCATCAAAAAACTGTTAATATCTGGGTAGGAATTTATGGTGATAGACTCATTGATCGGTCTTTCAATAACAAATCACTGAATGGGTTGAAATATCTGTACTCGTTATAAATACTTCCTACTAGGACAATAGTTCAATATTACTTCCTCAATATTTTTGCCAAGTATGAAAGTTTTTGGATACTCATTTTAAAAGGAGATGGATTGGTAAGTGAGGATCGATTAAAAGGCCAGCTCGTTTACCTGTATTTATCTCCTAAAGGTTTTTTATTTGGAAATACGAGAAACTAAACCTCCAAAATGTTAAAAGTTAAAACTGTGAATTGTTGATACCAGCAGTCAACCAATCTCACCTCAGATATGTTTAATGTTAGGAAAGCTTTTCAGCAAAGTAAACGTTGTATTTTATTTAGAAAGTTACATGTGGGTAGTTCGAACATTTACTATAAAATAAGGTTATTCTGAACAGTTTCCTGTCATAAAACTACACTAAAAGAATTTGCCACATGTGTTATTACTGTAATAATAAAATGAGTTACCTCTAACCTCGACAAATTACTTATTTTTTATTATAAACTAACTAATAATCTGCTTTGCTGTTATAGGCCCCTAATATAAAATAGGCTACCAATTTTTAGAATTTCGATTGTCCATTACTTTGAACGAAGCAAGATACTAAGCTCTAATTTGCGCCATTTAATTTGTATTTTAATAAGCTTTACACGTAAGTACTTTTACACTTACAATTTTTAACTCCTCCCCCCCCTCAATCCCTAAAAATCGTAGAGATTCTGATACGTCAAAAATTTTACTCCACAAAAAATATACAAAGTTGTGTTAATTTCTTTAATCAATAACAAATTAAAGGGATATTTTGAAAACTCTATATGAAATCGACCAACAGGGATATTATGATTTTAAAATATTGACTATTTAATAAAAAATAAAAATTTAAAGCATACCGCTATTTTTACAACCAAACTCAAAATGATTTCTCCGAGACACTTACCAACTTAACAATGTTTAATCGGTTAGATAATTGCCAGATTTATCTGTGAGCATAACGGGAGAAAATAATAATTTGAACAGCTTATTATGTTCTTTTACAACAAAAAGATATAAATCAGGCAGACATCACCGAAAAAAGTATTTTATCTTAAAATATCAAAAGCAATACGAAAATGCGGTACCAAAATTTTTGCACATCAAAATTCCGATTTCTCTTTGTTTCACCACAAGAAAATAAATTTTTAAGTTATTTATTTTGATTTTATTCAACGCAATTTCGCTGTTGGAACATCTGAAATGTTTTTTTAAATATTTTCAGTATTAAATTTATTTATCTGCTAATTCCGTTTACGGAAGCAAAATGTTAGCTGCTTATTTAAGCTTACATTTATAAGAATGTTAACATTCTGTTATTATTAAGACTATTTAACGTAAACGATATGTTAAAACCATTAGTTTTGAAAATATTTTGACATCAATGATGGTTAAAATTATTAAAATTTTTCCAATACTCCCAAAACTTATATTTTAATGATTTTATATCTTTTTTAATGTACGATAAAAAAACAATATGAACTGGTTTTGAATTTTGATGTTATTTTAGTACAGAATCTTCAGGAGCTCACTTTGATGAGTATGGGTTTGGCGACTTCACTAAGTCCTAGTATAAATATCTATTTTAATTTGTAACTATTGAGTTAGATCCCTATCTTTCATCTTTTCTATCGGGTCACTATAGAGTGTTTGAGGGCTGTGGGTCTTTATTTTATGCTCTTTTCTTCCTTTTTTCTTTTTATAAGGCGTTGATTTCTTTGAAGAAAGCCGACCTTGGATAATAAATATGATTATTAGCCAGGATGCTCTCGTCACGGCTGGTCGTGTGTCTCTACAAGTTGATATGCCTCAATGATACTGCTCTCCTGGGTGTAACCAGAACTATATCGTGTTCTCGAAAAAACTATATTATGTAGTCAAAGCTTACGTGATGTTATAAGTAACAATTTTTGTACTTGAGATAGTGGACTTACTAGAAGGAGACCACATTCTGAATGTATCTATATTTATGAAATCTTGTCTAATATATTCTTAATAAAAACCTGCTTTACAGTAAGAACTCGTTTGCATGCAATTAGTGCGTTGTTGGCCGGGTAGGGGTTATGTCGTTATTGATCCTTAAAGATTCAAACTTATCAATAGGTAAATTGGCAATACTTACATAACAAACATTTGTGTAAAATCTGTTGTAGTGGCCAGACACATGACTGTAGGTGTGTCAGAGCGAGGCCGTATACATGCAGTGAGTGAAACCATTGGTGTTGTTGTTATACATGCTTACATCGTGTACTTTAACATGAAAACACGGTAATTACCAAGGAAAGGTCAGCACCACATACACTCTGCCATTGCTTCTGTTATACGGTTTCTGTCCATATTGATGTGAAATATTATTTTGCTATAAAGGCTGATTCCTGTATATCGGAAACTTTTATTTCTACTAGGAGTTTAATTAAATAGATTTTCAATTGTAAACATAAAAAGTTTGAAAAAAAACATTTGTTAGTTTGCTGTCAATCGCAACTGTGCTAGTATAACATACTTATGTTTACATTTATTTTAAATAGGATAACAAAATAAGTACACAATAAGTTGCTGATTTGTTAATATCGTTGAACAGTAACTCGGGCCTCGGAACAATATTTATGAATACATTTTTCTTCTTCGATATGACCCCCCTTATTTTTAAGATGAAATTTTCCGTGAATGGGAAAAAGTAACACTTAATTTATAACAACAGACCTACTTTAAATGGTAGTACATGATGAGGGTTTTGGGCTAATACAAGATTTACTGGTGCAACCAGTTAACAATTTTAATTTGGGCCTTGGACAAAAACAAACGACGAAATTGTGTTCATAGGCTACTAATAACACATGGGAACTGACTATTTTAAATGTGTATGAAACCAGAAAGATGACAATTATGCTCAATTCTATTTTTACTTCCACAGTAGGCCTACTTATTAAAATGTATCCGACATTTAACATGTTGACCAATTAAAACAGTTATCTTCTATTTAAACCAATGTTAATTGGGGATATTAAAAATAATAAGGGAAAAAATTTGTATATTGATGAAAATAGATTTATCCGTCCAGATTGTTAAGGATTATTAAATGAAATAACGACGAGAAAATGATAGTTTCCTAATATTTTAACTGTACATTATACAAATATAGTTACTGATTATACTACGGGGAAAAAAATAAAATAAGATAAATCAGCGCTAAGAAAACAATCGCCAACATATTAAAATTGGTTCAACAATTGAAACTGTAGAGACCATAGCAATATTTTAACACACAATTCCATAAAAACTTATTTTCATTTAAACTATATACTTACAATAAGGATTTCATAATATATTTCCTGTAAAGTAAATTTATTTTTATCTTTCATATATTTATTCATTTTAGATACAGAAGATACAGTAATCAGGAATTTCTACCCATATGTTTCGTATTTTTTTTACTTGTTAAACTATTTTCTGTCGCCGTCAAGCTACATGGTTTAAAAGTGACTGTAGGCGCTTGTTTCCTATCACCAGAAGCACAATTTATTTGATTTTAAATCTATTTAAGGAAAATAAGATCCGATTTAACACTCAAAAAACGAGAAAACTAACTATGAAAAGACACTATTGAGATTTTTTTTTTGAAATATGGCAGTAATTCTCCATTTTATGGCAGTATATCTTCTACATGAGCAGGTTGTATCCGATATATATATATATATATATATATATATATATATATTAAATATTATGTATTAGAAAATTATTAATCCAATCATTAATATCTATTTTGGATCAAATTAATTTTGAAAGAATGCAAGATAGACCATCATTCGTTATCACAGTTCTGTTGTTTTCGACTATTTATAGTGTAGTCTACTAATGATACACTTTTTAAACTGTTTTTCCTCCAAGTATTTTCAAATTGTTTACCTATAGCTAAAGCAAGGACATAGGAGAAAGATACTGTACGCGGAACGAGAAGGACTAAGTGATGTTTAGTCACGCATCTACCATCCACGATCGAGAAATTATTGTTCTTCAAATAATATAATGATACAAGAACCGGGGATGGCATCCAGTTCGAGACATGTTCCTTTTAATGGAAGCCAATGAATGAAGGAGATATGGCGCCATGGGTGACAGCTCTGAACAAAGTAAACCCTTGATCGACCGGTTGTTAAAAAAACAAACAAAATGGCGTCAACAGTATAAAAAATGTCGGTGTCCACCCACTAACAAAGAGACCCGTCTAAGATTACACGCGGATCCGATATCACGTCAAACATAACTTCGTGATAATATCAAGAAGCCGCCTTTAATCCCCTCCACCTTGTCAAATAGACCGCAAAAACACACACACTTGCCTTTCTTAAATACTTTATTTTATAATTTTATAACATTATTATTTCAGTCTTGGATTGAATAGACCAATTATATTGCATAGTTTAAATACTTTGCTCTTGCACGGAAACTCGAATATTTTCTTGCTTTACAGCTCGGTTTTTGGTTATTGTATACTTTCGATACACGTTATTGAAGAAAATAACTAGCCTATTTAAGCGCCGTTAAACTGTATATAAGCGAAAGTGTTAACATCATTACAAATAATTATAAATTACAGTATAGGCCTATTATTTGAATTTTAAGCATACAAGTTTTGAGCATTGCGATTATTCTAGCATAACATATTTAATTTTTTGGTGTAACGTGATTCACTTTTTTGATAATATGCTGCAAATGTAAACATAACCACGAAAATTTATTTTTGCGCAATCGAGTTCCATTTCCACTCAGGAATTAAATTCTCGTTTTACCAAAGACAAATGACTAAATCGTAATTTTATTCTTTCTTTAGAATCAAAAACATTATATGATCGAGATTTTCACCTCTGGGACATCGTAGAGCTTCTCGGCGACGCCTCAACAGCACTCACAATAAGTCGAAAATTCAAACACCAAATTAAGTTATGCAAACTCTATTTAAGTTTCATTGTCAAGGTATGAAGTTCATGTACATGTACACAATTGAAGATGATAACTTAGTAATTAAAAGGTCATCTGATTGAATGAAGTGTTTGTTCTGGAAATTACTCTCTCTTTTATTTGGTGATATTTATTCATACACGAGTCTTGTATTTGTTAAAGTTAGCATGTCAATAGACTTTATATATCTTAACACAATTTGTATAAATAAATAAAATATAAATGTAAAACTCTTGTTGCAATTTATCTGTGCATATTAAAACATCGATAAATAGGCCTACGTAATAAATAGTTTTGAGAAACTGATATGTATTATTATATTTATAAATAAAGGTCAAATAATAATATTAAGTAGCCTAATACAACCTAAAAGGGATATCCTGTATTTGGTTACCATATAACTCAGATCATAAAAGAAATTTCCTTTAAAACTTGTAAATTGTGTTCCCGCAATACAAGTTATTAATATTATGAAGTCTATTTGAAAATAAGAAACTATAATTTCAATGGAATCCTAATAACAAATAAAGGTTTGTCTATAACTGTTCTATGGATAATAAAACATTTTAATGTTTACATTTTTTGCATATTTAATGACAATTCGTATTATCTGTTACCACAATTAAACAATGAAGTTGACTCGTCAATGCATAATGACTCTAGTAACTTGGTATAATAAAGCTGTGCATTAAAATTCCAGAAATTAAGTTACAAGCGAGAGAGAGAGAGAAGGGGGGGGAGAACTCCTCGGGGAGTGTGATATCATATCGCGTTAATGAAAACTGAGCCTGTCATGAGTAATTTCTTGGGTAAAAGTTTGTATTGTCAATTGGGGTGGAGAGAGAGGGGACTGTACGCTAATAGGGTCGAACGGGGTAGAAAGTTGATGGATGGACGAGGTAATGTCACATAGACTTTTAAGTAAGTATAACCCCTCTAAATCAAATCCAAAAGTTTGCAGTAAAAATATTTCATTATTGAAAAGTTTAATAGTCTAAGTCTGTGAGCTGTGCATGAGCCTAGTTTCTTTAGTCTCAGGTTTCATTGAAAGATATTTTGGTCAGTTGAATAAACAACTCGGAAATATAAAAGTTAAATTGAACTACAGTAATAAACAAAATCAACTGTAATAGTAGTTAATTCGATCCATTATTAGAAGCTTGGAGACCCTACTTGCAACTGAGTGAGTTGAGGGCCCTATACAGTATAATCACCAAGACGCTAACTGATTCATTTGCCAAAACTGTTATATTTATCAAACAGGTACTTCGAATACACAATAAATAATCATTTCCCAAAACAGCGTAGAAGTTATAAGAGACTAAAAAAGTAAATGTGTCCTCTATATATTTAATATTCACACATAAATTGAAAATGTTTTCGTCAAATTCCCTTCTATAATATTCTGTAAGAAATAAATCGTTGTCATTCATTGACTTTCGTGGGAAACTGGGAACTTAAATTTTCTGACGTTTCAAAAATAAAAACAGTTTCACTACATTTTTCTCTTGTGGGAAGATTTATTAAGAGGACTTTATTGCAGCTTTGATTCTTCCTGTACTTTAAAATGATTTATTTTATTTCTCGAGGATATCTATTGTTAGTTGGACTGTAGGAATATGGAAGAAACAATGCCCTTGGTAATCTTCAAAAAGAGAATCTAATAATGAAGTCTTATAATTACAAAAGGAAAAATTTAATGTGTAATCATTATGGAGTTGACTAGTATAGAATGGCATTTCTTCTTCTTCAATATATATATATATATATATGCGAGTCATTGTAGACTGAAATTAATCTACCAAATATAAAAGTAAATTTTATTTAATATATGGCAAATAAAATGGCACAATGATTGATTGATTAAAGTGCAATTATGAAGTTGCCAAGAATAGATTTTGTTTCTCACCTTTTCCAACAGTTTGCCACATACATAGGCCTACCAACATTTTGAATATGAGTGAAATATCAGTTTTAAGGAATATTGTTAGTGGTTAGATACGACATCATGTACAGCCGATTTTAATTCTACTGTTTTAGGTGATAATATCTCTTGAAAGATAATGTTTATTTTTTGACATCTCCTCTGATGGTCCTTTGGGAAGGATTATCATCTGTATTTAGGCCTATACACATATTCTAATTTTTCGTTGATTATAATAAAAAGTTGTTTATGAAACTGTTTATTATTTATTATCTTTGTTGAACATTCAATTTTATTTTTAGGTTGCTTCCTTCCAGTGTAACAAATATTTTTCTGTTCAAGACATAAGTAGGCCTATAATAAATAAAACATAAAATTGCTTATAATATCGACTAATAGAATTATGTTAGTGCTGTATGATATGTTTTATTTCAAGGAATTACATAAAAAATAATGAAATGGTTTCATCAATCTGTGTTGTGGCTATTTTAAATTATTTTTAACCTTAAATTATCAGACGTTTGGTTTGAATAATTAACAAAAGTGGCAAATTAATGTTCAGCTTTATACAAATATAGAAAAACAGCTTTTTTTTTATTATACATAAATAGACTGTTTTAAAAGAGGATCATACTTTTTGGCTATCTTTAAAATAAAACAGGTAAAAAATGGAAAACAAATTATTACAATACAAATATACTCTGAGACTAAACAGGACCATACCCTTTGTCTATAGTGACTATCTTTAAAACTAAACAGGTAAATTGTTAACATTTTTATATTTTGTTCCGTAAGTTATATAAAATTTGGTTAACTCTTACACATCTGTGGTTTGAGTTATGGTTGCTCTATAAAGGGGGAACGTGGCCAATAATTCGTGTTAATCGGTGCTAGGGTAGCCCTGGATGCGGTCAGGCCGCAAAACGATTTTTAAACTGGCCATTGAATACTCAATAATATACAACATGGATGATTTTGTACCACCGCCATTCTAATTAATTTGTTTATTTAATATATTGCTCTGATTCGGTGGGCTGTGATGATAGATAAACGAACATGATGGCAGTGGTTTTCTCATTGGTACCAGAACTGATATTAAATGAAGGCGTATTTTGTGTTGCTGAATGATAAGATAAATGAACTACACTGCAATGGATTATGACAAAATGATGTTTACTTTGGTAACCAATTTTATCCATTAGTGAAATGAATATGAAATTATGCATATCACAAAATTAATAATTACTTTACATAATCAATATGACATTAGTGGTTTATTATTGGCAGAATATTTACGCATGGTCTAACCGGTAACGGACAGTCAAGTAAAATTATTAATTGTTTTAGTTAATCAAAACTTACAAAATGTTCATATATTTGTGTTTGAAACAGATATGTAGAAATAGAATAATTTCTCCAATAATTATTTATTTATCGTAAAATCTATTGATATTGAATTGACTAATGTCCTTGATTGAAATAATTAATTTTGTCTACAGTTTTGTTGACAAAGTGGCATTTTGTCCATTTAAATTAGTTTGCAAAACAGCTGATTTCTCAACAGTTTTACTTTGCACACTACTTTGCTCACTCCGAATGGCAACCGAACAAAACGAAATTTAGGTTAAGTTTATTTGAATTGATTTATAATATACAGGAAATGTCCCGTATGTAGGTTAGATTAATTCTTACATGCAAAATAACATAAATAAATAAGAAAACGTTTTAAAGTTGAAAAGGGAAGTATTCATGAAGATGATTGACAGTGTATGTATACGGAGAGTATTTTTCGTTTGCCGAGTTTTGAAGTTGGCAATCCCAATAAGTTTTGAAGTTATTTGTAATATTCACAAATAACCTCAGTTTTGATGTGAGAACTTCTACTCAGTGTTGATGTGTTGTTTAGCACTACTGCTATATTTTGTGTAGTTAGTTTTAAGAAATGGACAGTTCAGAGGATGAAAACCTTTCAAATACCGCGCCTAACAATGTTGTACTAAATATCCTTCCTGTCAAATCAAGGAAAAAGTACGACCGCCAGTATGAACTGTTTTTGTCATGACTAAAGGAAAACAATGTTAACAAGATTTCTGTAAAAATAAACAACTGTAGACAATGTATAATGTGCAATTCGTGAGCAAAGTGTCTTTTTTAAACTCGATAAAATTGATGCAATCGGCAAGCCTCGTGCGTCAACATTTTTCTCTCGTTTAAAAAAGTGCACTTTGCTCACTAGTTGCACAAATAACTATTCACACTCTTCCTCAAATAACGTCATGCAAATTATCTTCAGCACATTTTAACATTGAAAACCTTTAGATCGTCGTTGTACTTCATACATACATGTTCCATAGTTTTGGAAAGTAAAGGAAAACGGTTCTTGATAAAACAAAACATAAAAAAAGAAGAAATACTAGTTTTAGAGAAAAATAGGTAAAAACACTAGTTTTATGTATGTGGGATTGCTGGTTTAGATCCATGTAAGGGTTTAACAATAGTTTCTCAGTTGTTCCAACATCGTGAGGTCAAGTGGGGAGTTAAGATTTGTAGAGAAATCCTCGTCACAAAACCTAGAATTACAGAGCTGTCCTACGTTACTTTTAACAAAACCTTCTATCAAGTCCTAGGCTCGCGGTAAAGATTTATTATTTTTATTGTTAGTTTTAGGGGCAATTGAATGAAATGAAGTTTATAAAACATGAAGAAAGTTTGATTTAGTAAAGGAATTTCGAAATTACCTAATATATTCAATTTCAATAAAATTTTCTGATCTAGGTTTGAACATATCTGATTGTCCGTATGACAGAATGCTTGATTCACCCTCTCCCCTCCCCGAAACTGAAACTATTCAACTACTTTCGACAAAATGTAATGTTTCGAAATGTCGAGCAGGTATTTTACAGAATTGTAGATATTACATTTTAAGGTTTAGTAGAAAAAGTACTGAATTGTACAAATTTTAAATTTTTAGCTTTTCAATATATTCCAAATGTTGACCAAATTTTATTTTGGTGGATGTATTTTATGTAGAGCTAGAAAATGTTTTTTTGAGTTGTTGGATATAAAAGGAGGAATTGAGAAACTTTAGAAAACGGAGGCACATTCGACAATATAGCACAATACATATGTTGCAATAAAGTTAGTTGTAAAATGGTTATTCGATTTTAGAATAATTTATAGAATTACTGCATCGAAATAAAAATGCTGTGAAAAAAGGGGAAATATTATTTTAAAATAAGTTCAATCCTTATCACTTCAAGCAGTGGTAAGATAAATATTCAACAATTTAAAGTAAGTGGTACTTTACCGATGTTGTATTCCTTATTTGAAGAATCACAATTCCCTATTTAGAAATAGCGTTGGACGTGGGGGTATTAAATTAAAAGACACTGGTTGTTAATACAGTATTCAGTTTGTACGTAATATTAGATACATTATCTGCACGGGGGAATGATAGAGATAGTCGAAGGTCCAATGGCTTGTGAGTATTCTATGCTCCGATAAATAATTACCATATCAACATGATGAGATCAAGAGAAGGGGGAGGGGCATATTTAAAACTTTTTCCGAAGCTTGGGCCGAGTTGCCTTAATTGACACGGTCGATGGAAATTTTAAAACCTCTTCTCTGGTATTTCATTTTCAATTCATTATTTAGATCTAAAAGCACTTTACTTGCCATGATGCCATTTGCAATTGCATTATGTGTATGCATGTATGGAATACATTTTGCTCTTGATGTATCTGTGACGGATATATACCATAACATTATCAAGTATTCATGATTATTGATTGCCTTACTAGACTGGTTGTATTTAATTTTGTGAATGTGATATGTATACGTTTTAATTTATACAATTGACGCGCATCAACGAATTCAAGAATTCCAGTAAAAATCTAGGTTTGATAATGTCTGAACAATAGGCGAAACGACGTAACCAATAAAAAATAAAAGAAAGAAAACGGACTGTGAGCAGTAAGTACAAAAATTAGTTAAATTATCAAGTAATTGGAATCTGCAATCTATTAGGCTTATACGGTTTATTATAATTTGTGAGCAACTTGGCGTGTTGTAAAAAGTTGATATTAAGATAGGCCTACATGGAAATATGGCTTTCATTTTGATAATTATACAGTGTTTAATCACTGTATCAAATCTAAATTGAAGTATGTAATTTTGATTATTTCTAACCCTATATACATCCAGTCACATCATAGGACATTTAACATTTCTATATTGTTTGCACGTTGCCATAGGCTTATTTTAGTCGTAATTCACAAGGCAATCCTAAACCAAGGCTTTAGATCGACCTTAGTCTGTACCCGCAATCAAACGAAGGGATAGCTAAACCAAGGCTTTAGTACGACCTTAGTCTTTACCCGCAATCGAACGAAGGGATACCTAAACCAAGGCTTTAGATCGGCAACAGTCCGTACCCGCAATCGAACGAAGGGATACCTAAACCAAGGCTTTAGATTGGCAACAGTCCATACCCGCAATCGAACAAAGGGATACCTAAACCAAGGCTTTAGATCGGCAACAGTCCGTACCCGCAATCGAACGAAGGGATACCTAAACCAAGGCTTTAGATTGGCAACAGTCCGTACCCGCAATCGAACGAAGGGATACCTAAACCAAGGCTTTACATCGGCAACAGTCCGTACCCGCAATCGAACAAAGGGATACCTAAACCAAGGCTTTAGATTGACCATAGTCTTTACCCGCAATCGAACGAAAGGATATCTAAACCAAGGCTTTAGATCGACCTTAGTCTGTACCCGCAATCGAACGAAGGGGTACCTAAACCAAGACTTTAGATTGGCAACAGTCCGTACCCGCAATCGAACGAAGGGATACCTAAACCAAGGCTTTAGATCGGCAACAGTCTATACCCGCAATCGAACGAAGGGGTACCTAAACCAAGACTTTAGATCGGCAACAGTCTATACCCGCAATCGAACGAAGGGGTACCTAAACCAAGGCTTTAGATTGGCAACAGTCTATACCCGCAATGGAACGAAGGGATACCTAAACCAAGGCTTTAGATCGGCAACAGTCCGTACCCGCAATCGAACGAAGGGATACCTAAACCAAGGCTTTAGATTGGTAACAGTCCGTACCCGCAATCGAACGAAGGGGTACATAAACCAAGGCTTTAGATTGGCAACAGTCTATACCCGCAATCGAACGAAGGGATACCTAAACCAAGACTTTAGATCGGCAACAGTCTATACCCGCAATCGAACGAAAGGGTACCTAAACCAAGGCTTTAGATTGGCAACAGTCTATACCCGCAATGGAACGAAGGGATACCTAAACCAAGGCTTTAGATCGGCAACAGTCCGTACCCGCAATCGAACGAAGGGATACCTAAACCAAGGCTTTAGATCGGCAACAGTCTATACCCGCAATGGAACGAAGGGATACCTAAACCAAGGCTTTAGATTGGCAACAGTCTATACCCGCAATGGAACGAAGGGATACCTAAACCAAGGCTTTAGATTGGCAACAGTCTATACCCGCAATGGAACGAAGGGATACCTAAACCAAGGCTTTAGATCGACCTTAGTCTGTACCCGCAATCGAACGAAGGGATACCTAAATCAAGGCTTTAGATCGGCATTGGAATGAAGGGATACCAAAACCAAGGCTTTATATCGGCAATACCCGCAATGGAAAGTTGCTGATTTGATTAGTTTTAATTCTGTTTTAAACACGGTTTGATCCTAGTAGATCCTTTGACTTCAAATCTACCTAATCTATTCGTTAAGTAGATTAGATACCTTAGATCTAATTTTCTTAGTAACGAAAAATTGATCTTGTTTCAAAACAATATCTTCTTTAAAACAGTCTCTTCGAGAATAACACAACACAGAGAACGTAGAATTGCTTTATGTCGTTCTCATAGTCCATCACTAAGCATTTTAATCTGTGATTGTGAGGGTATATTTGTCTGGTAATATTCTATCATCCAAACTGTTAACCCATTTAAAGGAGTTTTAGGAGCGTTGGTTTAATGTAATCATAGTAATGTGTCTAGTTTGTAATTATTATTTTTTTTAAATATTCTTGAACTTTTCAAGATGGTCTCAACTTAAATGTACCCTATAAAAGATTCACAGGCAGCTTTTATTGAATAAAACAATTCATTAATTTTGATGCTCTAATGTGGATACAGAAAGTTTGACCCATCCATTCTCTTGTTTGTCCGATTGAAATGTGTGGTGTTCGGAGAGTAATGTGAAAACATCTCAGTCTATTAGATTTGTATTTCAGATAAAATTTTACGAGATATAATTAATATTTGTATTCTTAATGAGAAAGGTTTCAAGTTTAAAATAACCAGACACAGGTTTAAAAACTTGCTGAACTAAAAGCCCAAGTTTAGGATTTTGTTTTACCTAGATTATCAAACAGAATGAGGTTACACCCCAACACATATTATAAACTGATTCTAAAAGTCCATAGTTGCTGCCTTCTGAATACGTCGGTGCTCGAACAAAAATCTCATTGAAAAAGAAAGAATTTAATTAGAATCGAATTGAGTGGATTCAGCAGGTTACGGGAAGTTTAATCGCAAGTTAGAAGTGCGAAGTGTGAAGGGGAAGTAACCCGAGCAATAATGGCGGATTTAGTCTAAAGGGGAGGGGGCATTTTTTCCTCTCATATTATGCATGAAGGGACGACTCATCGCATTATTGCTATTATACAATAAGCTTTAGCATCCGCTTCAATAAACAAAATCCGATTGGACTTATGTTCAAGTATCAAAATAATTTTCCCGACCAATGAGAAAAAATAATCCAACTCTGTGTGAAAATTACTATTGGTTCGTGATAGATAAAACGGTAGAGTAGTTTAATTATTGAAATATAAATTGTAATACACAGATATCTCTATTTGTAGTCATTCAATATAAATGTAATTATCTTTGAAGGAAAAGTGAAAACTGTAACATGAATACATCGCACTCTCCATAAAATATAATTCTCTAAAGGATCATATGATATTTTTAGGAAAAAAAACATTGTAAATTTAAAATGGCGGCGCTTTAAATATCTTTTCTTCCACACATCACATGAAATAATATTTGATGCAGCTTTATCCCTCGATGCTCATATGACCTACCTACAATAAATATGGCAAACAAATATAAAAGGAAGATATATTACATAAAGTTGTATTCTGGTTATTTTCCTTCAAGCAATCTTTGCGAAACGATTACATTTATTTTAAAAACTCAAGCGAATGCCAAACTTATTTTTATTTCACTTTTTGAAATAGAAACTCCTTCTTTTACCTTATATTTGAATCTTAAAAACGCACCTCCTCCCCCGTCTACAAAAAAACAAAATTAATTTTTGTGGTTATAAAAATCTCAAAATTGTGCAAAATATACTACTTTATGTTCAGCAACAAGTTGGATCTGCAATGATGAACTAATAAATACAATTTGGACAACGAAAAACCATATGCATTTTTTAAAAACATTTATTTAACAGTAAAAATATTTTAAGCTACACAAAAGTTGAAAGAAGAAGTTGAAATGATGCCCACAAATTACTAGAAAACCATCGGAAATAAAATAAATCAAGGCTTATGGATAAACACTTTATAAGGGAGAGAACAAAATATTTATAAGCTAAATATTCCAATAGCGGCTTTTTGCATGATTTTATATTCTAGTATTTCAATATTTCATACTTTCTTGATGACAGTCAATATTTCGAAAGTTGAGTTCTAATGTAATTTTCATTAAACTTTTTGTTCCGTGGTCTTGTGTTGTATGCAGTCTTATTTTTAATAGAAGTGTCTTATAAGATATAGGCTACGTGCGTAGAGGTAATTTACAATAAAATACATCAGTTTCCCGTTTTTTACTTATTTCAAAGAATCTCAGTTTCCTGAGTTTTGGTTCTTGATCCTGAATTGAAATTAAGCAATACCTTTCTTGCACTCTGTTTTTTTACTGAAAAACATAGGTTTATAGTACTTTTTGAATTATGTTTCTGGGTTGTTAATATCTTTTACAATAATACTAAAGAGCAATCCGGTTTAGCGTTATTTCCTCATTGAGGTTTTAATCTCCTACGATTTAAATTGCAAAATAATAGACTAATAACAAAGTATTACAGAACGGAATATTACAGAACAAATAAAAAAAAATAATAATAAAAAATAAAGCAAAGTGGTAATAAATTGGTAGACGTTTCTAAATTAGGATTATAAGGGTAAGTTGGCTTATCAAAATAAATATTGAATCAACTATATTGTTAAATAAAAGCAATGTTTTAAAGTTAACAAAATACTTTTTATTTTGCAGATACGGCATGGACCTTAATGGAGCGAGAAGAAAAAATGCCACGAGAGAAACAACGTCGACGTTAAAAGCCTGGCTAAACGAACACAAAAAGAACCCTTATCCAACCAAAGGCGAGAAAATCATGTTAGCTATTATTACCAAAATGACGTTAACTCAAGTCTCGACGTGGTTCGCCAATGCGAGACGTAGACTTAAAAAGGAAAATAAGATGACGTGGGAGCCAAGGAATAGGGTAGAAGATGAGGACAACAATAATGACGATGTACCTGGTGGAAGAAAAAGCGCAGACAATAAGGATAATATTGGTAAGAGTTTTAGAAAGTACTGATTAATAAGAAATTTTAGTATTATAATTTATAGAAACAATAACGAAAGGTAAATAAAATAATAACAATAAAATCTGTGACAGAGCCGGGTCAGTTGTATATAATTTTAAATTGCAATCATATAATTCCCGGTTTCCACATACTGTATATTTATAAGCTGCCCAATAACATGACTGGAACATATTTTTGTTTACTGGAATACAAGGCCTAAACCTGGCCATGACTACCACTTACCTTCTTCATTTGGTAATCCCAATGATTACTTGTGTTTTATTTTATTTTTTTTATTATTATTATTTTTTTTAAATTCCTTTTATTTCATTTAAATAAACAAAACATGATTTAGATTCAGAAAAAGACATTAAGATAAAAAATAAAGCTTTCCTTAACAACAAACTAAAACAAAACAAATAAATTGACATATTACATAACAATACATTACTTTAAATTAAATTACACAACAGGAAAGAAAACCCAAAACAATATTACTTCTAAATCCTAAACATAAACAAAGATAAACAATTTAAGATAAACAAAAAATATACTGTATGGAATAAAGCAGCCTCCATGGGTCTACCCGTTTTGAGGCTGCATATCTCAAGTAAAAATAGAAAAAAAAGAGGAAATAACAGAATTCAAGAGACCATTTTATTTGTTCAAAACTTAAGCCAATTTTCTCGAATTCTGCTTTGAAATTTCAAAATACTTGTCTTGACACCCTGTCACGGCAAGGGAAAAAGAAGTCTAAAGTCTACATTGGTCACCTGATCAAACGAGTTCATAACCGTAATGTTGGTACTTACAGTAATACCCATAATTTGTTATATTACTTTCATTTTATCATACGTTTTTAATCAACAAATAGTTTCTAATTTCGAGCACCTAATGGTTTCTGGATTAACAGAGTGATATTTTCAAATTAATATTTATCTCCTTATTAGATAATCTCCTAATTATTTATCTCCTAATTATTATCTGTATATTATTTTATTATAAGTGTTCGATGCAAATGTTACTTATTCCGAAGAACATAATTAGTTATGCAAAGAAAAACTAATCGTTCCTATATTTTGAAATTATAACCATTAAATTTAATGATCCCTCTCGTAATAAATTCAATCCAACACTATATTTTTTATCGCTCCTATAGTTCAATTTCAACACCTAAAAATTGATTGTTAAACCTAGCCTGTAATATTTGAAACATAATTATTTATTATATCAGAACATGGCAAGAAATGCAGTATATACAAAACCGCAGACCACTTGATACTGTACTAACTTGTTTTACACAGACAGTGGTTTAGGGGAGAACAGCCGCAAAGTTTATATAACAGTTGAAAAAATTCAAAACAGAATAGATATAGATACTCAATGAATCGTAATTTATGAATTTTAATTTATGCATTATTAGTTTTGGAAATATATTTCAAATTTTACAGACTCTTAAATAATTTGTTTTTCCATCTAGGAAACATAGAAAATAAAGTTTTTTAAAATTAAAATTAGATTTCAATACCTTAACTAAATATACAATCATGGGATCGTAAATTAAATAAAATTATACAAATATCACATACTCCTCATAATAAATGTCATCAAATCAAATTATCTTCCACTCTCTGTCAAAATAACACTTTCGTCCCTGTAAATCAATTGAAAATATTTAACACTTCAAATGGACTGAATGGGAGTAGCCAAACTCTCTTGTGTATTTGTTTAGTTAAAATACGGTAAAATAATTTAACAGTTTAAAATTCATGACGCAGAAGTAAGGAATGAAGCGGCCTGAGTATGATTTCATGTCTACATTAGGCCGTAATATCTTCCATCAACACTGCAACAATAAAACCTAGATCTTGTTTTTACACACATGCGGCACTTTTATAGACTCCACTTAAGCCATGTTCCATGCCCCTGAGGAAGCGATTAAATTTATTATGAGAGAGGAAAACAATTATGATCACACGACCGATACCAGATTTTATGGTCAGTTAGATATTTTTTTAGAGCTAATTACTTAGGATTGTGTAGCTAGATTCATGTCATGGATATTGTGTGTTAGAAGTAGGTTTACTTTTTGTTAGATTTGCGCGAGTCTTGAATACTTTAGATGAAATAAGAAATTAAATGGAGAAATACTGGTCAGATATCTAAAAATCCGAGTCTTAATGAATGCTAGGAATTTTGTATTGTGCGGAAACACATATAGAAAAGAAAGATTTAAAACATGGGGAATGTGGAAAATAAATCATTAAAACAGCACCTCATTAAAATGACTTGTCTTTATTTAAAGTAATATGTAAGAATTTTTTTAAAGTATAAAACTTTCATAAATATGTTCATCCCCGATATTTGTAGTATCCTGATTATGACATTATTGCAGTTGCGTAAAGTTTGTAGCATTTATTTTTTAATTTGAATGTTTGTACTTTAACTTTCTCGGTAATTGCAGAACTTATTTCGGCAATAGGTCAGTAGCTTAATCTTTGTAGATAGTTAACCGTAAAAATCAGTACATCAGCTTCAAGATGATGACTACTTAATTATTGATTAAAAAGTCAAAAAGTAAAATATATCAAGTACTGTACTTGATCGGCACAAAACGAGTATCATGTAATTTAGAAAAAAACCTGTCTGTAATAATTCAGAAATGGGCTCAGGCATATTGAAGTTACACAACTAGACTATTTATTGCAAACAGAATTTTGAACGTATTGTGCAGAATTCATGGAAAGTGTTACACATCGCACAATATTATTTACTAAAAAAAATTAAAAAAAAAAAAAAAAATCCATCAAATATGCCAACTTTTGTCTTTCTTCGTCGATTTTAATAAAAGTTAGTTTCCCCGTTCTGTAAGTGGAACGTGAATTTATGTCTAAGTGTTCCCGAAATAAAGTTAACTATGTAATAAGAGCGACTATAGTCTTATAAATACTAGTATTTATGTCTAGAAATACTGTATCAATTTTGTTGACAGGTATTTTTATATTTTAATAATTTCAAACAAGTAGACATGTCCTCATAAACTACAACTAAAGTGAAAGTGTTTGACGGTGCTAATTACTCCTGTCATTACAAAACCTGGGTAATTATGAACTTATGTCAGATTACTTCATTCCATACAAAAATGAAATAATTACTTTTTTATAGTGTACGTACGGTAAACATAAATACAAGATTTAACAAATATTTTCAATGTAGAAATTCATTTTAGTACGGTTTAAATATATGTCTGAAATAATGTTGTATTTTTGACATGTAGCCTACTTTCATTAAAAACACTTTTACAGACTTTATTCATCACATTTTTTTGTTCATTTTTCACAACGTCATAACTTCACACCTTCCTCCGATAAAGTATTTCTGCAAGTCATTCCTTATGGATATCGGATAAATTTATATACGACTTATTCACAAAATTTCATCTTGGATAATGTACCTATTATAATAATAAAACTTTTACTAATAATATTGCTGTAAAGGCAAGTTAGTATATACGTGGTTATTAAACTGATTTACATAATAGGCTATTCAAACCTAAATCATTTAGAAAAAAAAAAAAAAAGAAGAAAAAAAAAAAAAAAAAAAAATTATACCAGCCCGAACCGTATGCCAGGGTTAAACCAAATTCGGATTTAAAATTACGGTTTAGTAGTTTTATAAAGAACTAATTTATAGTACGACTTTAACTTTTGATAAAAACATCCAATTTTATAAATTTGTGAAAAAAAATGTATCCAAAGTTCATTATTTTTGTTAATTTTATTCGTGAACCTATTTTCAAATCGTAAAATATGCTTCGGTTCAACATGTTGTCAAATCAAGTAGTAGACTTTAAAATTTAAAGATCAGAAAGAAACTTTATAGATATTATAGACTAAATTAAATACCTAGGAACCTAGCGTAAAATATAAATTTTTAACAGTATTTTATAAGTTTGGATAGTTTTCGTGATTGTTGAAAAATGGATAAAAATATTACAGTAATCATTAAATATATTTTATAATTCAAATATATTCATTTAGCTTACTAACATTAAGTTTAAAATTTAAAGACCACAAATGAAATTATTTATCTTACAAAGTGAAATTGAAATCAACTATTGATGTTATATTAACCAATACAAATAATACACCCTTTTAAAGATGTTATTAAAAATGGCATTTGGCTAAGTAGTTTTTATAGACTCGTTTTATGTATTTAAAAATAAAATAAAATTTTAGAAACTGTTACAAAAAATAAATAATCATCCTTTTTTATGTATATATAAGCTTAATTAATTAATTTTTTTAATATTATAAATAATCTGTTTACGTTCTAGGTATCGGTACTTATTACTTGTGTAAGCCCTGTGTAGAGATACAAATATTTGTGTATGGGCATTTTAGACTATAAAATTCTATAATATCTATAAAATTCATTTTAGTTAAATGAAGATTCATTCAGAACAACTAGTCAGACGGTTCAGAAAGCAAAGACCTATATCTTGTAAACTCAGTTCTTTTAGGAAGTTCTCGTTATATATGCACTGACACTCATGTTTTAATTTTGCATTTACCTAAGTCAAAACTTTATGAAACTGTTGTTAGTGGATCTACATTACTAAAGAGAAATCTAAAAAAAAAATTTTAGATCCCACCGTAGAACTTCGGGAATTTTGGAATTGTTTGAATTTATTAAACTGCTAGAATTACCGTATAGTTTTAGCAAAAATGTCGTATCCATCGGTTTGGTGATTACACAATTGTGTTCCAATTAAATGACAATACTACAATATATCACAGGGAGTGCTGTATCAAATATTTTCCAGATATTTATGTTACATCTAAAATCTTAAGCCAACCATTTAATACAAATTCATCAAAATTGGTTCAGTGGATCTTTAGGCGTAGTAGGATGTTTGAGCTTTTAACCATATATGCTCTGATAGTTTGACACATTTTGTAGACGTTTGCAGTCAGTATGGCTCATCACCAATATGGAAATATGTTTTAATTATTTAAAAAACAATAATAACATATTAAATTATTTTAAAAAATTTAAGAAATCTGAAAAATAAATAATAGTGGTAGCGTATTGATGATAATATTAATATCAGAATAAAAAGTTTAAAACGTGTTAATTTGTAACGCTGATAAAATTTCTTGGTCACTTTTTGTTTACTAGACAATTTAAAAAAAAAAAAAAAATAATAATAATAAAAAATAAACCAAAAAAATCGCATTGAAAAGGAAAATATCTCAAATCGGCCCAAAGTATTTAAATTAAGATATTAAAATTATTTTTGGTAAAACGTGAATAGTTTTCACCTACGCCTATTTTGTATTTTACAATTTTTATTTAAATTTTCTTTTAAAGATTTAACAAATTGATTCGGGCCAAATTTGATACACTCGACTTTTCCTATCAAATACTTAATTCTTAAAATGTTATATTTAGGGAGATGGGGAACAACACTTTCTGTTTATATTTTCAATGAGCCGATAATACAAACTGACAGTGACAGATATTAAGACGAACTTTAATGTAAAAAATCACCTTTTTGCATAGGGACCCACAAAACGGATATTTCCTTTAAAATCTCGGTTTTATTTACAAAAACATAAATTACTCTATACTTGAGAAAGCAAAAGTGATTTATATTGAATTATTAGTTTTATAAAATAAGCTATAATTGTTTTCTCCCCATCGAATAAATTGTTAAGGGATCATTCCTTTTGCATTACTTTTACTTGAACAGATTGGAAGATTAATATAAGGTGGCTCTCCTATTTTGGTCTTGAATAATATGTAAAGGTTATTATTAGCGGGAGAAAACAGTATAATTATCCGGGTGTTTGCTGTGAACCTCTGTAATTAATATCTCTTATTATTGAAACCAGTGACATAATAAAACGCATTTTATAATTATTTTCTACAGGAAATTTCAAACTAAGACTTATATAATATGCCAATTTACAGATCAGATATGTTGTATACTATCCAAAGTTCACGTTATATCACGCTCTATTTAAAATAGTAATAAGAAATTTAATCAAATTTAGTGATCCTTAAATAATGTAAATGACTTCTAAATCCCAGTTACGGGGCATCAACCATGGCGGGGAGGGGGGCGGGGGTGTCAGGGTTGTGGCGATATGGAATCAGTCACCCTCAAAACCCGTACACGTGGCTTCATAATGACATCTCGACTCGAAAAAACAATGTCCAAATATTATTGTTTCATTTCACAATAGACAAACACTCGGGTCGTGCGTCTCAACAAAAGCAGTTTTATGTAATCAATAACTCGACAACCCATTGTCTGCTTTGCTTTTTAGTTACTATTCTATGTTCCTTTGGTAAAAGCTTCCGCTAATTATATTCATGTCAAATATCCTTAAGTTAAAAACTTGCAATATGGAATCATTATAAAATATTATTTATCTGGCATAGTTGTTAATTACAAAGATAGCTTTCGATAATGTTACACTTTTGTCAATATTGCGACAATTTCGTTTTGAGTGGTACAGCTAGATAGAGTTTGTACACTGCAGTATAATGAAAAAGTAAAACTAAATAGTACACTAGTATAATCTACGCCTCTATAGAAATATTGATTACTGTACCAATTACAAAAATCTAATATTTTATCTTTCCAAAAATCAACTATTTGCTTAATCGAATTTCGAATCGATGAAATATTTTCTATTATTCTTTTAGTTCGTTTATATGTTCCTTAAATTATAAAATAATATTTCTTAAATACAAAAAAAATCAGCCGAATTTTATTTCAAATCTTGTTTCTTTGATATTAATTAGAGAACTAATTTTGTAGGTGTTGTTTATAATAGGTTATTGAATTTCAAGTGTTATCGAACAACAAAATATTAGTTGAAATCTAATAAAACTTGAATGTTTTTGTTACTTCTCTAATACTATGTAATCCATAAATTCTATTTAATTCGCATTATATGATATTTTATAATTATTTAAACTTTATAAAAACGTTTTGTAAAATTCAACAGTAAACCTTTATAAATGTGTTATAAGCATGGTGTCAAAATCCAACTTAAGCACTTCTGTTCCTTTACGTTCATGATAGCATTTAACAATACGAATTCCTGCATCTACTACTTTTCATTTCCTACACACATCGAAAAATTCATTGTAAAAAATAAAAATAAATAACTGTAACAAAACAGTAGAGTAATAGCTTAAAGCACATGTCCGAATTAAATGTTAAATCAAATTTTTGTTCAGAATCCCAAGGACACTGAATGTCTATAATAAAAAAAGAACTCAAAAAAAGTTGTTACTTTTGTATTATTTTTTTTGCAAACCAATATAATGTAAAAAATCTTCTAAACTTATAATTTTTTATAATTTCATTAGTAGGCCACAGAAGACCATTTAAAAAGTTGAATAATAAATTCGATGCTGTTAAGATATTAATAAGAAAAAACATCTTTCGTGACCTTAAACGACAAAATTTAAGTTATTTTAAAACCGTTGGTATATTATTTTTATTTACGAACTTCTTCACTATGTTAAAAGATTAAATTTTAGTAAATAACCTCCAACATTGTCTATAATAAATATATTAATGTAATAATAAAAATTGCCTCATATATTCCGTCTATCAATTCATATTTACAGATTACCGGTTTCAGCTGTTTATGTCGCCATCATCAGATCTGACTAATTAAAGTTCTCGAAAACACAATTGATAGAACCGTAATTTAAATTTTCTCCACTTAGAGCCAGTAATATAGTGTAAAACAGCATATTACATTACAATAAAATTGAAATTCTACAGTTAAATGAATCCTGTAATCTACATGTTTACCTGTTTATTCTAAAAATTTGGAAGGGTTCACTCCGAATGATATAAACCAGTTGCTGTTAAAATCGAAAGTGATTAAAATCGTACAGATTGATCAAAGTTTAAAGTGTACAGTTTAAGATGATCAAATGTACTGTAGGTTAAAGAAGCTTTTCTGTCTGTAGTACGTTATGGACATGTTCAATGAATATGATGAAAGGATAGATTAGAAAAGAATATAATATAAGGTAATTTAATAATTACATTAATATATTAACTGTAATAATATTTCTACCCCTAATTCATCCAGCTCATAATATTTTCTACAAGCAAGGAACTGAACGTCCCCAATATAGTCATAACAAACCGCATGCACTCTATAAATAAATTATGACAATAATTTATCTTCGGTATTAGTTTCATTAGGAACATGTGGTACTGCAACCTGGTGTTAAATATCGGCTTCAGAGCATGCATTGATACTTAGGGGGGATCTTCCCCATTACGGGACTTGTGATTTTAACTATCATCTGCATCCCTGTTACCACCCCTAAAGAGATATTTATCATGCATTCATTGTGTCGGTTGCAATAAGTGAATAAAACTTTTGATAGATTTATCGTCTTTTTAGTTTAATATGTTGATTTATTTAGTCAAATGTTAGTTGTACAGCTTTTTCGTGTAAGATTCTATTTATTGTACATGCTTAGAATAAATACTTAATAATCAAAATATAATTAGAACATGGTTCTCTTGAACTTAATTTATGCAAAAATCAAGTTTCAAATTATGTTTACCAATCCATGTAATTAAGTATTATGAAGTTTAAAAATATTATTACATTTTCGTCGCGGGACGGTAGAGAGAAGTGAAAACTTTCAACTGTCGATTTCAAAAATTAATAATATTTTAAACTTTCAATAAAAGTAATACAATTATTAATTATATTTTGCATTGATTATTAGTGTGAGTTGATTAGATTTTCAGTTTTAATATATATGGATATGTGAGAAAGTTTGTGCGATATTTTTGCATTGATTTTAATTTAACTATGTATGTGATTTGAGAAAGTTAGTGCAATATTTTTTTTAGATTTTTTTTTGTTTTAATATATATGGGTATATGAGAAAGTTTGTGCAATATTTTTGCATTGATTTAAGTTTGACTATGTATATCATTTTGAGAAAGTTAGTGCATTTTTTTCGTAGATTTTTAGTTTTAATATATATATAGACTAGGTATGTGAGAAAGTTTGTGCTATGGTTTTGCATTGGTTACTAGTTTGAGTCTGAAAACGTTATAAAATAGTAGATTATTTAAATACGCAACATAACCGTTGTTGTACGTATACTGTTATTATTATTTTCGTGACGATTTTTCCTTTCACTACATCGATTTAACAGCACAAAAAAAAAAAAAAAAAAAAAAAAAAAAAAAAAAAAAAAAAAAAAAAAATGCCTACCGGGCGTAAAGAAGTATTCACTTCAAGAAAAAGTATGAACCTGTAGATAATTATTATGTTTGAAATAAACCCTAATATAAGACATATCATTTTGTGATGCAAAATGAAAGGTACAAAAACAACGACTTAATTTTCACACATCCAAAACAATAAATAATATTCTTTGCCATCTCTGTAAAAGTGTATTAAAAAGTCTGTATATAATGTCTTCATAAAGATCTGTGTACAAATCACAATGAAATTGTCTTTATTATTAGTTTCCCCCTATGTATTTGTTACGATGATGTTTATGCAGTTTTAAAATTAAAAAAATAAACGTTGAAAACATATAAATAGCTCTATACTTGCTTTGGTTGTGTCATCTTGATTCATATAAAGTTGTAATGATGGCGGTGAAGATTTATTTTAGGTTTTTCCATTCAACTGTAATTTCTTTGTCTTGAAATTTGACACATTCGAATATGAGACCAAAATTCATATTTTATTAAAATATCGCCGAAGTCATTACAGTCGATTTGAAGAAATGAGGCCTTTGATAAGAGATTGTGGTAGATATTTTGGCTTTCACTGATAACACTTGTTCTTTTTTTTCTTTTCATTTTTAACACTTAGTTTCAAAACGGATAATTTATCAAAAACTGAATATCGTTTACTTGATCCATCTTATAACCAACCTTCACTGTACTGTGTTAGGTTTAGTATATGTGTAAAAGTAAACAAGTGACATTTATTTTTACGGTATTTGTTTACGTCTGACAATCGATGATCAAGTTACAAACTCGATTCGAGGCTTTACTTAAATATGATAACCTACGAGACTTTTGTTGCTATATAAAATTCTTAGTTAATTGATATTCTGTATTAGTGCAAAAGTATTGCCAAATAAAAAAATGTTATTCTAATTGTGCGTATTTTATATAACTTTGTGTTTGGACAGGATTGTTACTAACTTTAAATAACAAAAAATGTATTGGGGCTTAAATAGTATCAAAAAAATCATCAAGATTCCAACGAAAAATTACACAACATAATATTACAAGTTGCTTAATCAGCATTAGCTGTGTATGTGAATAATTTTCCTTGCAGTAAGATGTCAATAATAATAATAAATGTAATGATATTTAATCCATGCATTAATAGGATAGTAAATATATTTAAATTGAACTATAGTTTGTCTTTCATATAAGAAAATATTGTTTGAGGTAAATAGTTATTGAAAGTATAAAGATTATGTCCAAATTAGTAGTTAAGCAATAACCGAAAACCATGCAATAAACAAGGTAATACAAATAAATAATTATAAGAGAACTTAACTAAAGGATTGGAATAATAGTTCACATTTCAACTAATATATTGGATTTTTATTTCTTTAATGTTTCTAGTTTCATATACAAAATATTCATATTAGGAGATGTGTCTTCTCAAGGCACTCCATCAGCTGAGGGTCTAACATTTGTGTTCACTGCATCTCTTGCTTTAGTATCCCAACCACATTTAATGTTGTATTAATTTTATCAGTTTTGATGCTTTCCTAGTTAGACTTGGGGACATAAAGTATAGATGACAAACAACAAACTCAAAATCAAGGAAATTTTTAAGTATTTTGAAGATGCCTATATTAAGTTAAATGCTATAAAACATCGTTAAATTAAACCGTTTGGCGTAAATAAAATAAAATTACATCTTTAATGTTTTATTTTTTACTAAGATGAACGACTAATATTGTGATGTTCAATAATCCAAAATTGGTTTTTATTTTTTGCAGACTCGAAAGACTCAGGGACTGGCGAAAGTGAAGACGGAGATAGAGGTGGCCATCAAAGACTCGAACTGTTAGACAGGCCGGGAGCGGATGGAAGTAGTGAATGGAGTGGGTCGAGACCTGACTCTCCAGAGTGTCTTCAGCACTTCCTTCATCCTGCGTACCATTCTTCACCACCTCCTACAGCTCCGGGTAGTAGTGGAGCGGCGAAACCTAGAATATGGTCCTTAGCGGACATGGCGAGTAAAGAACCGGACCGTGGGAGGCTAGTATCTCCTCTGGCGCGTGGTGGCCTTCATCCTCTTCATCCAGCTAGTTACCGACACGATTTTTACCGCAGTTTTTACCCTCACCTACCAGCTCCTAGTTCAGATGCAGCGTTATTGGACAGTTATTCCCGTTCGTTCGCCGCCGGATCTACCGGGCCTTTATCCTCAGTAGCTGCTGTCGTCGCAGCTGCTGCAGCGGCGTCATCGGGTCAAGGGAACAACACCACACCCTTCGGTTTAGCGGTGACAACAGGTGCATCGTCGGCATCATCATCGGCATCCTCCGTCTCGGAACACACTCCGAATAAAGCCACAGACACTGCGCAACGAGCCTGACCGATTTCCACACGCCCAAATTTGACTCTTCGGTGAGAAGTGCGTTTGTTTGAGTGTACAGGATTATTTTCGGAACAAAAGACTCATCATCCCGTGTGCCCTTGATCATACATTCCTTCGAATTTTAAATTGGAATGTTTTTTTATTAAGATACAAAATGTTTGATAAATATTTGGAGATGCGAAAATACCAAACGGAATTAAAGTTTGACATTGGAGTGAGGGTGGACATCATTAATCACAGATTTGAACACGATATGTTATATATTTTATAAACTATCGTCTTAGTAATTTAAATGTAAAATTCACATTTATTTCCAACATTAATATAATTTTGTTGGGTATTTATTATTTTTTCAAATATATCATGTGTTTTATATTTTTATAAAATACAACAAAAGAATAACTAAGTTGAAGTTTCAATTATCTAATGTGGTCTATTAATATTATGACTTATTTTTGAGGAAAAAAACTGTATTGAGAATATAATAATTTCACACCAAAAAGTCTAATAAATTTTGGTACAAAGGAAAATACTATCAGAGTGTTGCATACTAATTGTAAAAGTAAAATTGCTACTACATGATTCGGGTGGGAGATGACTTAAACAATTTGACCTAACTATAATGTTCAGACAATTGCAATGCAAAGCTTCGAGTGTGGTGGACAATAATACAGCATTATTATTTAAAAACAGTTATGAATGTGATTAATTTGTTGTTTAAACTTATTACTTGTTTGTGATACACATTTAAAAAAAAAAATTTTTAGTATATAAAAAATGTTTTTTGTGTAAAATATTATGTAATAGACTGTATTAAATATGTACAGTGCGAAATATAAATGTAAATGTGATATATTCAGTTTTAGTGATTACAAAAATGTAAGTGTTATGTATCTCACATCGCCTCTTCACTCAACCTGTTCTTTGTTGAAACATTCTTTTTTAAATAGGAGGATACTTTTTTAGTTTTATTTAATTGAAAATATAAAATATTCTTTATTGTTACAAATCCATGATTAATTCTACCTCATACGTCAGTCATACTAATTGGAAGAAAAAGCTAATTGTTGTTTTCTCAAACCATACACGATGTATTATGATTAATGATAATGACAATTTTATGGATAAATCCATTTTTGATCGAAAAAAAATGTATTTTTACAAAATATCTGCTAAATTTATGTAAGTCTTTAATATGTCTTAATACATATTAAGTAATTAATATGTATTAATTTTTTAGAAGCTGTTTTTTTTTTTTTTTTTTCTCATAGTTATGCATTAACATATAATCGACTTTATGAAAATATTTAGGGGTAACTTCTTTATGGCGAAAGTACTAGTTTTTCTCAAAATCAGCTCTTAAGAATTTTATATTAAATATTGTTAAAATGTTGCCATAAGGACCATAATAAAACCTATTGATTGCCAGCCTGCTAAACATACCTATTCCTCATGTATTGTTAAAAAACAACACGATAACTCGTGTAAAAGGCCTACTTTATCAAAATCAGATCTACCAATTTCAATAAAATTTAGGTTAAGCGTGAAGATTAAAAACTAACTTAAAATAAAATACATAATTGGCAGTGAAATAAAATTACAATGCCGCAGTATTGTTAAAACAAAACCAAAGTTAACCCTGATCGCAGCTATTATAAAAAAAAACAATGTAATTAAACATTTAATGGTTGTATTCAAATTTATTCTCGAACGAGAGATAAACTTTGTGCACAAGTTATTTTTAAAGATGTTGTTTTTTTAAAAAAAATACAGTATTTTAATAATTGAAGTTCACAATTAATTCGTAGTAGTGTTAATTCTTTTTCAAATGCAACGATTGTATATAATAATAGGCTTGACACAAGTAATAAACAAAATGTATTAAACTGGTCATCGATACATTTTCTACAACTAAAAAAAGGAAATTTTTTGTGACGTTATCCCATATACTTTCTTCAGTTCATAATTAAATTCACCTTATTATTACACAAAATTACTTCATTACAATAAGTTTTAAAGGAAAACTAATGGTGATTGTTTTATATGTTTGTTAAACATTATACTGTTTTTGAAGATGCTTAACGTTAAAAAACTCCCATTAATAAAAATTAATGATTTCTTGAAATTTTGACCGAATATTTTACGATAAAATACATTCTTAATTCAAATTTAATATTAGTTTAAATTTATAGATCGTATAATTCATCTGACTTAATAAATATAAAATATCAGTTCACAATATTCATTGAGAACGGAAGAAACTAGTCAAAACTTGGTACAACGTCCCAAATCTAACTTACAACAGCTGTAGTTTCCTGCAACTATTAACATCTCTTTTACAATTATTCATTGTTTTTAGTAATTTAATTATACTGTATATAACATATTATTCAATTCGTAATTTACAATTTAAATTGTATTATTTATTGCTTTCTTTTATTATTTGTTACTACAAAAAAAGTGTTTTTTGATAATTGAATGATTATACATTTCTTATTAATCATCTCTCTGTTCATGTTAAGAAAAAATAAAGTTGAAATTCAGTTTTGTAGTGTAGAAACATACAACCATGTTGGCAGAGCACTTACAATGTAGATAGCGAGCCTACAATACCATACACTTCATGTATATTTATGTAAAATGTAGATTATAGAGACTTTACGATATTAAAAAAATAAATGAAAGTATTTGTTATAAAAATTTACTCATTGTAGTTGTTTTTTCAAGTGTCACCTTCATGTCACTAATTTATTGTATATAGTGTGATAATTATTTGTTGCTTTCTTAATAATAAGAAAGATATATATTTTTTTTTTTTAAACACGATACGCACATGGCTTTTCTATTTATTTTAAAGACAGAAATTAAATTCTGTATTATCCCTTCCTTTTGTTTGATCAACATATTTGAAGTTCCAGTGCAATCAAACCAAATTAAATTTAAAAATAAAAAGTAGGTTATTAATACGTGGATATAAATTAGGAATCCATTCCTTTTATTAGCCCCTCCCCATTTCTTATATTTTAAATCAATTTCTTATCTTTAAAAATCGCCTACTCCTCCTAAAACTTAAATAATGAGCCATTTGAAGCCCACCTTTCTACTGTGTGACAATAATTGTTCATTTACCTCTATTTTTAGTTCTAAGGCTTTCAATTTTTAAAGCGAAATCAAATCATTTTGTTGGACATGCGCCAACAAAAGTTGTGATGCATACATCATACTACCGATCTATTCCGAAAATAGTCTAAGTGTGCTCCTAGGACCCTAATTCCAACAAATGAACATGGGAATAGCAGACACACCGAAAGCCTGTATGTCATACTGGATGAAACCTGAATAACTTTTGGCAATTCACAAGTTCAAACTAGCGAGATAAGCGCACCTCTACTAAATGAGCCAAGCAATTTCCTTCGTGGTATTAAAGTTACCGCACCATCATAATTCTTGCTTTACTACATAACTGGAGAATAAAAATTATCAAAAAATTGATTCTAATTTATACAAAATATAATGGTATTAGTAGTGGACGACACAACGGATTTATGCTTTCAACTACAAATAGGAATGAAAGCTGGAAATGCTTTATATAGGTTCTTTAGAATAATTTTTGACGATGTAATACCAAGAGGACCTACAAATCATTACAATTGATATGCAAAATTGGAATTTGTTTTTTCTTAGCAGGTGTGTCTGAAGATGAAAATTATTTTCTGTGGATATTGATCATTGTGATAAAACTTCAGATATAATTAGGAATAAAATAAATTAATTGTTGAGACTGCTTACGAACATTGTGTAAAAACCTGTTTTTCCACAGTTGTGAGGGTGGGGGAGAGACACAGACATATTTTGGTTATCAAATTACTTTGTACTAATAACTTTGATATATAACACTATCTCTTGTTTAACTCACTTTCCTATAATCGTAATACTTACGAAGGAGTTCTGATATGAATATAACTCTTAAAATATCAGTTTTGACTAGTTTTGGCTTTTGTATAAAATTGATGTCTCGGATTAACAAAGTATTCCAAGTGAATTAATTTTCTTATATATTAAGGATAATCTTTGAACATTTTAAAAGAGCAATGGGACATTATGTAAAGTCTAAGACGACATTTTAAAATGAAAATAAACGAATCTTTTGCTCATCCTCTAAGTAAAACGGTATACGCGGTAATATAAACTTGAAGACTGTCGACCCTCGAATATAACATTATAAGACTATATTTATCACTTTACACACAACTGTAAATAAATAAAACAATGTTTGGTTGGTTTGTTGACAGTTCTTTATAGTCGTTTCTCATTGCAGATATACAGCAGTAATGGTTGTGATGAAAACAAGCTCATAATCACCATTCAACAACAGTAACAATTTGAACATACATTAATAATGTTATCCGTTTAATAAATAGTGTTATCACACTCTACTGAGACTAGAATGTACCTATTCATTATGAAATCCTTGCGAATATGTTCATTTTGTTGTAAGCCACAGAATGTTTTTAGTTTTATTTAAACTCATGAGATATATTAAGTTTTCCAAACCAGCCGACACTGTTTAGTAATAAATAAAACACGTAAGGTTTATGAATCATATACGTGAATTGTGTTTATTTCAACATTACAAACTCGTTACTCAGTAAACAATATGCCTTTATTTTGTTATGGTACTAACAAATTTTATTCAAAGAGTTATACATTCCAAGTACTCACCTTACACTATTGTATCTATAGAAACAGTTTTCAACGATATTTGCTGTTAAATTTTTATTGGTTTAATATTATGATGAACGCTACATGATATATTTGTAGTCTACAACTACAAACCACATAAAACATAATTTCTATATTAAATGTCCAAAGCGATGTGGTGAGAAAACATAATTTTTTAATATCAACTAAAGAACACAAATTTTAAATATGTCGATTTTATATTTCCATTGCACAACTATCCATTTTAGGTCCCCTGACTAAAACAAACCAGTCTGTATAATGCGTCTTTCATATGTTCGTAAGGATCTATATCTCAGCGCATGTTTAAAAAATCTGTATTCCGATTTAAACAAAATTGATACTAGGTTATTGACTTTCGAGTACGCATGATAAAAACAGTAATTTTCATTCAAATATTTACAAAAGGGGGAATGAGTCGGACAACATTCAAAAAAGTGAAATTTCTCAATATTATTTTTGAAGTTTGGACAGTTTATAGTAACTTGAAGTTTCAATCACTTCTTACTGAACATTACTCAAGACCAATTTTGAAAGTAGAGTTCCCAAAATTTCGATACAAAACTAGTTTTAAAAGTTTTCAACTAAACATTGATACGATTAGAAGGTTGACCAAACAGAATTTATGTAAGGCAAGATGTTTATGAAAATCTGTCTTAATTTAAATCTAATGAAAAAAAAAAATTGTAAAATGAAATGTTTGAGTCTATAGGCGTGTAAATTTTAAAAAGAAGGCCGTAGTTCTCCATGGATGCATTTTCTGAGTACCTTAAGTTACATCTCATTAATTTCATTCCAGGAATATTTCATTTTTTTCCTTTTTCCTCAGCTCCTGGGCACTGAATTGTAAAGAAAGTTTCTGAATTGATGAGAATTGTTAATAAAAATAAGATTCTACTGTTACTTTTAAATATGGCAAACAAAATAATATTAAAAAATTGCAGATTATAACAGTACGGATTAAAAAAAAAATTGTTTAGGAAATTTATTTATAATACAGCAGAAGGTGTAAGGAAAAAAATAGTGTACTTTGGTCGATCTTATGATTTCACTCAAAGAAAATAAGCGTCTTAATGTCCACACAGCTCCTACACACATGGGCAAAGAAAACATTCTCCATGTTTAATCAGAAAAGTAAAAAAAAAAATCGATTTCAATAGTTTAATCTTTATTTTTAAATCAAAAAATAAATAATTTATAAATCCTAGCTCATCCCAAATTTTAACATTGCAACTAAGTCGATGCAATACAACAGATTTATGCTAATAAAAAGCAAATGTCCTAAACAGATGGTGTCTTTCATAAAGAACCTTCTGCCTGGTTGTTGAAGGTTTTAAAAATGTAACAACAGATGATTAGTTTTTCTCTCTACTTTGATCGTTTTTTTTTTTTCAAGCCGGTGTTGTACCTTTCACAATTATTAGATGTGTTTGAATATATGTATCAAAATAGTGTTTTTTTCGTAACTATTGTTATTTTCGCTTACTCTTTTTTAAAATTAATTTATTCTTTAAATTTATTCCACAATAATTAGGTTTTCAATTTTGTAAATTTATTAAAGTTATACATTAAACTACGAACAAACAAATGATGCACTACAAAGTAAGGCTAATTGGTATTTAACTACAATTAAGTTATCCGACAATATGACAGAAATTGACGAGAGTCCGAAACAAGCAAGCTTGTGACAGAACAATCGCAGATAGCGGTGGTCTTCCGCGAAGTGGACCACCCGTGTACCCACTGGATTTGTCAAACATATTGCCCATTGCTCATTTATGAAATTCCAAAACCCAGCTCGTTTCGTACATCATAAAAAATTAATTCCTACTCTATTCGTTTGTTTTTCACAGATTTATTAACCCTCATTTAATGATGATTTATCGGTATAGTTAATCATGTACTCCTATATTATTTACGTTAATTTAAAATTTACCTTACTACGGGAAAAGAGGACTTATTTGTAAGACACACACACATGTAACAAGTTTAAGATGACTTGATAATACAGAATCAACTTTGTTAGCTCAGATAACTTCGGACCATCTTTTGAAGTAACAGTAGCCGTATCATGTCTGGCAGGTTTAAAAACCAGTTTTAATTATAGTTTTCCTTTTGTTTATTTTATAAAAGTAGTACTTGTTTTGCAATTATACTTCTACCTCAAATTATTAATTATCCTGATTCGATTACGAGAGTGATTTGTAACAAAAACAAAGCCTTTGTAGGCTACGTAGGCTTATACAAATAAGTTAGCCTTATGTATGTCTTAAATAGGGATATATTAAAATTTTTTTTTATTATTATTAAGACTGGGGAGAGTGTTTAAAAACCACATGCACTGCGACCTAGTTAGATATTTTGTGCCCCCCTTTTGTTGGACTCAGGAGAGATCTATGTCTTTGACAAAATTGATCAGACCCCTGGTCTGGAGGTTTAGTAATTCTTCTGCCGAAATGAAGATAAATTCTAGAAATGTATGTCTTTTTTTGGCATAAGGCCGGGCACTCCATGATGATGTGTTTCATGCGTTCCATCTCTTCACCACAGTACCTGCAAGTATCTGCGTCCACCAGGCCCATCTTACTTAAGTGATACCTGCAATGGATATGTCCTGTTAGTATACCACAGAGGAGTTTTAGCTCTCTTCTGCTTAGGTTTAGCACTTCCTTCCCTCTCTTTTTATTAGGGCTAAGGAACTTCTTGGGATGTATAAGACCTGGCAATGTATTCCAGGTTCTGTTGATTACTTTGTTGGCCCAGTTGGTAATAACCTCCTGGTAATCCATAGGGCCAAATCCATACATAGGAAATGGCCCTGTAAAGGGTTTAGATGCACCACGTTTAGCTTGCTGATCTGCTTCCTCGTTGCCTGCTATTCCCTCATGCCCTGGCACCCAGACAAGTTCAACGATATATTTAAATAGTTTTAAAGATAAGAAATGCAGAATATAAACTTCTAAATTGTATTGTTAGTAATATAGATAAATGAGTAGACATTGAAATAATTGTTCGGGTCAGCAAAGATTGTGCGAAAATAGATAAATGTTTTTATTTTTGGGGACGAAGTTAGGATCTTCTCTACCACTACACCCTATACTAATGAGAAATAAAATGCAATACAATCATATTAAAATAAGATATCCAACTATTATGACTTAAAACTAAATAGTAAATACACTAAAATTTACAAAAAATTGAAATAAAGATAATCTTTAATTAATAATCATAATTTTATCATAAAAGAAAAAATAACAGCATGTTATAACAATTTATTTCTGAGTTAATAATTAACAAATATAAAAACAAAGACAAAACTCGCGCAAACATGCTCCTTTACTTATCATAGTCTTTACAATGAAATTTCATTACTACCCCAGTTTGACCATATAATAAGCTTTAAGTGCTTTTGCAAATTAGGAACGAATTTTAATTTTGTTTTAAGATTTTTGACAGACAGAACGACAGATAGCCTACAATACAATATTTGTTACACATGACCGGTTTGTGCTTTAGAATAATATATTGTTGACTTCTATTTCTTTTACTTTGGGTTCTTACATTTGAGGAAAAGCAAAATTAGTCTCTCGTTTAGACGTGGTAAGTCCTATAATCGGTGTTTTTTAAATGAAATTCGCTTGTAAGAAAACCAATTTTTGGATTAAAATATGTGACGCCAAGTAGCACTCGTAACGACCGATGTTCTACAAGCTTTTACGGATTAATAATGAAGCTACTACTTATTATTGAGTCAATGGTGTTATTTTTCTGGATGAGTACAGAACTATTTCGAACTTAGATTTGCTGAAAAACCGCAGCACTTTAGTTTTTTTAAATTAATGATACAACTATCGGCCTGTATGAACATAAAGGAATGGTGGTATCCAACGGAAGTCAAAGAAATCAACAATTTTGTCTTGGAACAATTTTTACACGTCGTCTAGAAGCCAAATATTTCCTGGATCACCAAATTATATTTTATAATAAATTAATACCAAATCTGTTTCAACCAAAATAAATTAACACACTTGTCCTAGATGCCAAACGTGCATCTTTATGCGTATTAAAAATTTGAATTACTGTTTTATTACTTTTAAGACCAATAGAATACAAATGACACTAAAAAACTAAAATAAACTAAGGTAATTTGTGGAGAATATTTATGAATAGTCCATAAAGGATCCTTAGGACCTCATAAGGTGCAACTGATCGATAGTGGATCTATATTGTTATGAACCTTCCTTGTCACTAAGAAAAACGAGCAGATTATTCACACAAAACAAATATCAAAGAAGTTGTAGCCACGACCTGTGTTTTTGTATTTACTTCCGACTATTTTCAAAATCATGTCATAGATTTTTTTCAGAAACTTTTTTAGATTTGTGCAGTTATTGTGGGCAAAGTTTCTCAACGAATTTTGTTGGATGAATATAAGGGTCGACCCCAAATTAATGAATATTTTAAAATTAACGAATTAGTTAATTAAAACTGCCTTGAGTGTACTTTGGAATGCTGAATTTGAATTTGACATAGATTTGTGCGTATTTGTTCCTGAATGAATGATTTCAAAATACACCATAATTGTAAATTATTTTTATTTTAGTGACACTCATAATGTTTGTTTTTAAAAATTTAAGTTTATTATTGATAAATATTTGGAAAGGCATGTGGTACTTACATCAACTACTTTTCTTCCTTTTAAATAGTTTAAAATAAGTTGAAAATTAGTGCAATCAGGCAAAAAATTATATAATTTTGGCAATAGGAGAAACTAAATCAATTTATTAAACAAATTGTCGTATCTTTTTTATTTCAAATAAAGAAATGATTCAATGTTGGAGAAAGAGAAGTCAAAACAATGACAGAAGATTAAGTTACTTTAGTGATAAACGTTATTAACACTAAAAATTTGCACGTAAAATTACTTACGACTAGATAAGATTAGGTACCTAACAATAGAATAACACACATACATTATTAACTATCTTAAGTCGCGATTGTAACATACAAACTGTTTATAGCAAACATCAATTAAACATTTACAAAGTCCTTGGTAATAGTTTACTTAAGGTTTTCGACATCGACTAATTGTGTAGGCGTTGATAATTTAATCCTTATCAGTATTAATTAAGTATTATGTACATAAATGTCATCTACGAAACTAATGTGGTATTTACTTCGCTCAACAATACAAAAATGTGTTTTTTTATCGCTAGAAAACAAACACTTGTTATCTCAACTCCTCCTACTATTCGATTGTTTAATTTCATATAAATATTTTGCAATAGAGCTATTTATAATTAATTAGGTTAACCGGTATAAACAGGAATATTTGTTAAAACGATAAGAAGATTAATGTGCAGCAGTCCAATTAGTCTGTTTCAGGAAGAATACGAAATTTCAAATTATTATAGAGTCCTTTTAGAATGTGTAATAAAGTCCTTAAATAATATTTAAAAAATGCTAAAATTAAAGTTATTAATATACATTAGACTAAACAAAATGGACGTAAAATACATTATGAGAAAACAATTCTTTTTGTAATAGAATATTGTCTCAAAATTTCTATTGGAAAGGCTAAAGACACGATTTGTAGCCTACACTTGACAATAGAAATACAGCACTTATAGCGGATCACATTTGAAAATGATTTAATGGGTTTATTTAAAGATGTTGTGGTGGAATCTCCGTTAAGTTTTAAGCTACATCCTTCTCTTTTATTATCATATCTCTCTTGACCAACTGTTGTTCTCTTCAGAGCTTGACGCTATCGAAGATTAGAATAGGGTGTCTATTTTATGCTCCTCTCTTTTTCTTTTTAAAGACGACTCCTCTCTTTTTCTTAGGTGATGACGACTGAAAGGGCCTTTCGCCGTTAAAAATATAAAAATATATTCCACAAATTAAATAACTAATGACTAATTAAATTTAATATAGATACAGTATGTGTGAGCTCTGTGCAGCTGAGGATGGCAACGAAGTCTTTGAAGCGTCGAGTCGTCTTGGTGGGGGAAGTAGTTTTTGTAAAAGTTGTTTTAGTAATGTATCCACTGTTTCTCCCCTGACTTTTTATTTGTTGAGGTCTATTGTGTCTGTTCCAGAAAATTGTTAGACTTAACCATCACCATTTAATGAGGTTAATGCATTTCAGGTTACTTTAACCTTTTAAAATATAAATAAAAACAATCGTATGGACCTCTCTTAAAATTGCAATTAATTATTGTGTATACAAGGTTAGTAAAAAGTCTGATGATAATTTTTATATGTGACATAGAAAGGCCGAAAAAATTACATTGTAAAGCTCTGGTCTTAGAGCTATCTTACAGGGTGCTTCAAAACCAAATTTCAAATATAGGCTTACAGATTGTTCCAAAAAATCATATAATTTATTTTCTTAAACTTTTTAAGTGTAAACATATTATTAATGTTCAATTTTCATTTTCCTTTCTACAAATCGGAACTTGTGGTTGAAAATGAAGTTTTATAACTGTTTTAGTTTTCGAGATATTTTGAGACATATATCTCCAAAACTAAATAAGTTATAAAATCTTTTATCAACCAGAATTTCCGTCTTGCAGAGAAGAAAACAAGTATTGAATAATATTAATATGCTTAACTTTAAAACTTATTATAGAAAAATACTTTTTTTTAAATTTTTTGACACTGTATATTTAAGTTTTAGTTTATGAGCACACTTTAAATACCCATAGACCAGAGATTTCCAAAAACCGTTCTTTCCGCTTTTCTTGTCATCTAGGAAACGATATATAAATTATATTCGAGGCTTTCAGTTCATTAAATGCTTAACAGTGGCATTTTGAACGTGCAATTACATTTATCAAAATATTTCGAACACTATAACAGTTGTACCATTTGTTTGTTTCAAACAAATTTTCCGTCTTGTGGAGAGGAAAATAAGACCAGAGCTTTCCACTTTTCTGTGTCATCTAGAGCCGATATACAAATTATATTATATACTTTCTACATACCCTCTATATTGTTTGGCGCATTTAAGACAATAATTACCTCAAAATAATGAAATTAAAGGAAACAATTTATTTACAATTTTTAACTAAACTGTTTTTTGCCCTATAGTGGTGTTAAATACTTCGAAACGTAAAACAAAAATCATTATTTACATTTTCGTTTTAAAATAAAATCAATATATTGTGTTTTCTATTTATTTTATTTTAATTATTATTACCTTAAGTCTTAGTTTCATCACAATCTGTAATGTTTATGAATAGCAAAGATTGAAAAAGTAATATAATTAAGAGCTTAATACATTATAATTAGATTAAATATATAACATTATATATAATATTAATTTAATAATCAAACTTAAATATAATAGTTTATTTATCTAATAGTTTTTAATTTTTAATATAAATGTGTGAATATTCAGTATGTTTGAAGTATTATGAATAAATATGTAATTTATTAGTACATAAAATAAACATTCTTACAAATATAGGCGACATATTTATTCATATAGTAAATAATCTCTACAACAACTTTATATAAAATAAATGTTTTATATCTCAAGTGTTGTCCAATGAGAATGATAATAATTATTACTGTCACAACTAAAACATCATATTTTGTTTAGCAGTTGTTTCTTATAACATTTGGGGTTACTTTAATTTACCTCATTGTTTAAAACAAATATTAGGCATGAGATCAAATAGCATAAATTAATATACACATAGACTTAATTCAAAGTATTCATGATCCAATACTACGAAGCGTATAGTACAATAAGTAAATTTTTTACTAACAAACAATTGGTTGCGTTTTTATTATTAAATATAAGGGTGTGTGTGGGGGAGGGGCGCATGATGTTTGTAATAATATAAGTAAAGTATAAGAATTAAAGTAACATTCAATAATAGTTAATAGTGTATCTTTTTTATTATTTGGTTATACTATTTGTATATTTATTTTTTTTAAATTATTTGTATTTTTCTAGATTTTATATATGGGAATTGTTTATTTAATAACATTAGTTTTATTAATAAACCAAGTAATACAAATACTAAAAAAAATTAATGTTGAATATTGTATTTTTTAAAATTTCGTATACCGAAATATCATATTGATTTCAACAAATTGCTTGTTAGTGAAAGATTTACTTATTGTACTTTAAGCTTTGTAGTCTTGGATCATGAATACTTTGAATTAAGTCTATGTATATATTAGTTTATGCTATTTGATTTCACGCCTAATATTTGTTTTGAGCAATGATGTAAACATAACCCCAGAGATTATAAGAAAAAAACTGCTAAATAAAATCTTATTGTGGTTTAGTTGTGAGAGTAATTATCATTCTCTTATGCCAACACTTCAGATATAAAACATTTATTTTATACAAAGTCGTAGAGATTATTTATTATGTATTTTTATTGCTTACTTTTTAGTAAACAAAATATGATTTATTAGCTTTCATATGAAACAAAATCATGATGGAACTCCACAAACAGTTGTCCAAAGTTTTCTAACACATCTACATGAATTTCCATGATTTTCTAAACTATGTATATAGATGATATTATTTCTCATGGGAAACCTGTACATTCCAAATAACAAAGTGTAAAACATTATGAAATTTTTGATTTTTTGAAGAAACTACAGGATTAATGTTGTAATACAAATAAAAAGGATCTTGAAAATCGCCTGAGTGGAACTTCATAAATAGCTACTTAAATATTAAACAAACTATATGAATTAATTTATAGGTGTATGCGACAAATAATAAATGAATGTATGCTTATTTGTAGGATTTGGCATGTGTATATTATATCAGGTACAAAATGGAGTAAAAATAACTTTCTTTTTCACCCATTTAAAAAATCAAATAATAACACAAAATAATATAGGTAACATTGCTCCTAACAATGTCACTAATGCTACTTATGCCAGAGAGGGAGAGAAAAGTTTTTTCGGATGGACTTCTAATGGGGGATAAGTTGATATATAAGAACCTCCCCCCTTTATCAAGTTTTTGTGAAATTTGTTTTTAAATATTTATATAATTAGACTCTAAGTTTGGTTCTCTCACAAAAATAACTTTTATTAAGCCTAAATAGTTTTTAAATTGAAGAAAATATATTTCAAAATATCTCAAGATATATATATATAAAAAAAAAATCTATGTACTAAATTTTATCAAATTAGTGCATTGGTTTGACTTATAGAGGAGTATCAGAAGACAGCCAGATAAAAAGACAGTTATTATTTTAAAAATACACTTTTTTGGAGACTTAAGTTAGGTTAGGTTTATGCATTTGTATGGCAATAACTCGACATCGCCATTCCACCCCATCACAAAACTTTCTTTATATTACGTATATTGAAGAAAGTAAAATCTGCAATAAAAGTATTTCCTTGCATGTATACTGTATAGGCTATATTCTGCTGAAATTTTAACTAGACACTTAAAACCTAGTAAAGTATATTGAAAACTGGAGTAGATACTATGGTACATAAACACATCTAATGACCATGTCTTGGATATGATGGGCTACGTTGGGGTTGGAACAATTGAAAACTATAATGGACAGTGGTTTGACTATTAGGCCTTGCGAGAGACACCACTAATGTGCCATTGTGGTGAGTGGACACAGTTGGTCATTGCCGCAAAACTGTCCTTATAAACTTTGTAATGGGGCATTATTCTGGGTTGTAATTAGCTAACTACAATGTAACCTATGTTAACACCCCTTGGTTTCCTCATCTACTCTCTTTGTCAATTGTGTTCAATGATAAGGTCTACTTATACATAACTGCAACAGATGTTTTGTAGCGGTGGTGAAACCACACACAAATGTACCTCCAGTTTGGCGACCAGTTCTTGCTTAAAGTAGCAGACAAGGGCACGACATGTTCCTTACTTTACCGAAGTAGAGATGAAATGTTAACTTGACGGGTCAAGGTATCGACTTTGCGTTGAATGTAGCAACACGTGTTGTATTTATCACGTGAGTTATACAAAAAGTAAACTATTCAAATGATCAAATAAATGCTAGTTTTGGGTGTTGCTATGAATAAATATTGGTAGTTGTTTATTTATATATGACCAGCATTTGGCTGCAACTTTGAAACGCTGAACATATTACTTATTACTATATATACTGGACGAAATTCTTAGAATTAAATTTATGCGTATATTAGTTTATGCTATTTGATTTTATTCCTAATATTTATTTTGAGCAATGTTGTACAAATAACTGCAGAGATTATAAGAATGTATAACCCCAATATACATTGTATGGCATTTCGATTTCAACCCTCGGCCATGGTTTAACCCTTCAATTATAATTTATTTTATATTACAAACAAAACAATCTCTCTCTCTCTCTCTCGCGCAAAAACTCCATACTTTCTTTTGTAATAAATCCTTGTCAGAAAGTTTACGCGTTACTTTTGTCAACTAAAACATGCTAATATGTGAACCAACAGAAATAATAGCCAAATTTAATCATATTCTCATATATTGTGATAATAATCGCTTGTGAATCTTGTTTTAATAATAATCTTGATTGATTTTATGATTACCGTAATGAATCAGCTGCTAATTAATTTGTAAGTATGGTTGTTATGTAAACGATGTTGAAATGGTTTAAACATTCAAGAAATATTAGCTGACTACAGGCTCAATGTATTTCAAATTTGAGCCTAATAGGATTTTTGAATCAAGTTCAAATTTTCAATTTTGTATATAAATGACGGTCTTGGATTTGTTTTTGCGAATTTCTAGAAATTTTTTGCAGATCAAAGGTTCTGATTTATTTAAATTCATGTTAAATAAGTTGAATTGTAATCAAGGATGTTACATAGAAACAAAAGCAAAAATTTCTTCATTTTACTTCAGAGTTTTACAATTAAAAGAATTCTCCTTTATCTAATTTATAGATCCTATTGCCTATAACAGAAATTTAAGATAAAAACTTGTGAAACGAATTCTTGAAGTTAATTTAAATTTGACATGCCTACTTAGACTATTTCATTAGTTTATATAAGATTTTTTAAATTATTGTTGTTATAATGTATATTTTTAAACGTGGATAGAAATTACTATATTAAGTAAAACAAATTTCATTTGCATCGGTTCAGTATATAATGAAAAGGAATTTGTGATATGAGAATTTAGTGCTGTAATCTGTTTGTATTTTTGGTATTTTTAAATATAATATTTTCAGTGATAGAATTATTATTTGATAATATATATTTTTTAAAACGTTCCTTGGTATTAATCCAGGACAATATTTAAACTATTAATAACCTTGTCAGATTAAAAGCCTTAACTTTAGATCTTCCATTAATTCCATAAAAAATAGTTCAATACACACAAACAGCAAGGGAAAATGTGAATAACATTTAGGCTTTATAATCAACTATTTATATAGTTTGTGATTTTTTATTTATGTCACACATACACATTCTTACAAAATAGCCTATGCCTAAGCCTACAATATATTACACATTCTAAGAAAATAGATTAGTGAATTTCCAAAACAAAAATATGTGATTTTATGATATATTTCAGACATTTAAGATCATTGTGGATTATTTCGCCAATCTACACAGTTAGGACTGTAATTAGAACAATGTTAGAACTTCAAAAAGTAAGAAGAAACATTGTAAAGAAGGACAAATACTTTTCCTATACTATTACAAGCAAAGCATAATGTTTAAAGTTATTATGGTCTTTGTTACTTAAAAAAAGTAAACTTTCAAATAGTTAAAAAAAATTCCAAATAGGGTTACAGTATACGTTTTTGAGATAACATAGGTATAAAAATAAATAACTATGCAAACTTTACCTGCACAATATTAATATACATTTTCGCTGTTATATATTACAGGAGTTAAATACAAATACTTAAAATATGATACCAATTTACAATCAGTAGATGAAAAAACTCACTAATTTCCTATATACAGTTCCATTTCAACAATAAAGATTGAGTTTAAACTCTGTTAGTTTATGAAATTGTCAACAACTTAATTGATGATTATTCAAGTCATTGAAATGTCTTGTTGAAATAAGCATTTAGTGTTTTTCATTTATTAAAATAAATAAATCACAAGCTCGAACCCCCTAGCTTTATGTTACTGGTAACCATGATATAAAGACATTAGACTACATGAAAATACTACTTATAGTTTGTAGAACGAACGAAAACGACCCCCTTCATTTTTCTAACTATAAGCAATTATTATTTTGTATTTTCACTTATGTATGACTTGAACATCACTCATTTGTGGAATTTAAAAGTTGTTCTGGTCTTATTTCTGTATCCATGTTTGTAAAGCATCGTATCTTTGCAGTGTCACGTGACATTTAAAGAAAGACCACAACTTCTCCAACAAGTAAAAGTAAAACATACTCCCATTTTGTATCTCAGTTGTAATTCAAATATGCATCTTTAAACGAATTACAAGCACAACGTTTTTTAAATTTCTTGTGAACTTAGACGAAGTTGATGTAGGTTACACACATAATAAGATGAGGAAATTTTACTCTTGGTAATTAATATATGTATTACAAAATGGATCATGAAGATGTGAAAAAGAAAACTCCACACAGTGTGCATTTATAGGTTTCATCTTGTGGTTATAGGCTAAGGAAAGTTTCTTCAATTTATGACTTTCATAGCTTCAAAGCGACATGTACAAGCTACTGCAAAAACAAATGAGTGATATCTATAAGTCCTAACTTAATAAATTACACCATCTGTTTGATAGGAATAAAAGGTAAGTTAAGAGACTCGGTCTGAAATTTATCTTACAGTGGAATCCCAACGCAGAAAACACAAAAATACTCGAGATAGCCTTAATAAACATGGCTGTTACTAGAGGACGGTAATCACAAAGGGACTTTAATGCTTCCATATCTTATTTGTAATCTATGTAGAAAAGAAAATAACCTTAAAACACTTACCCTATTAGTGGAAAACAAAAAGATTTCCGTTGTTAATGAGAGGACTAAAAGCAAAAGTGAGGCGCTATTCTGTCCAGTTATTTTATTAGGCTGTTTGATCCTTTGTCCTGGCCGAAACTCTCTGATATATAGTTCAAGTCGACCAATAATGATTCCTTTACTACGAGTCTGGCTACCAAGTGTGAACCTCCATTGTTAATTGACAAAAACCTGTTCCTCCGTTGCTCTTAACCAAAGAATCCCGTGTATTTCTTGTATATGCACAAAGAACTTATCTTTGCTACAGGGTTTACAATTTGTTGACGGTAATACATAAGGAATTCTTTTAATTTACAAATGTTTCTGACGTAGAAAGATATGCTCTCTTAAAATTTCCGGTTCAATATGTAAACACATTAGTATATGGACTCGAAAGTGAGTAAGGTTAAACGAATTTGATAATGGTATGCCAACAGTTATATCCAGTGATAATTTAGGTTGAATCTTCATTGGTTGAAGTTCGTATGCTATTAAGTAATACAGTCTTACATTGTTATTTTACAAGATAGCTAAATTGTTGTTACTTTCTATAGATATTGCTCTGAAAGGAAAAACCACTAAAGGTTGTGAAGCAATTTTAAATTAAGGCATTATAATTAATTGAGCTATTATAGGAACTGCTTATCTTTTGAAATGGTTTTATGAGTCTATATTTGTATTCATCTATTCAGTTCAGTTAAATTTAGAGAGTGAACTTTAATCCTTTAAGTACACGAAGCTATTACTGTTACTGTTAATGTTAAATGGAATTGATCTAACTTTATATTTAATGAAAATTTAAAGAAAGTACCGTATATGATATTTCAATTTCTTTTTTAGATACATAAGCAATTGTTTTACAAAGAAAAAAAAATGTAACATGGATTAAAAAAAAAATTAAATGTTCAAATCCAAAATTAATACAGATATTTCCAGTAAAAACAGTAGATAAAATGATTGAAGTATTGGGATCCACATTCTCTACAAATCAGACTTAAATTAACTTAATTTTAATTACATTTAAAGTCAAAAACGTTAAAAGTCATAATTTCTATAAATTCATAAGTTATTTTTTGTTTTGTAAATAACACCAACATAATTGTCCTTTTCCCAAAGACACATAAAACAGGTCATAAATCAGTAAGACTCTTTAAAACACACATTATTATTGAACAAACATATAGTTAAAGAATATAAACATAATGCGAAGGCCGTATAACTACAAAGACTTTTGATCATTTGTCAGTTTTGATGGCGTAATTGAAGGTGTCCTTTTTATTAGAATTATTCCGTCAGTGTAAACGATTATGTGGAGATGCTGTCTGAAGGAAACCATTAGCGAGAAATAATTAAAGCATACATTGAATGATTTAACTGAAGACTTCATTCAACATCAAAAGCATTTGTATTAACTTATCATTAGTAGTTTGATGAAGGATAGACTGAGTAGTTGTGTCCATAGCTAAGTACTGTGTTTTCCTACAATGCCAAGCTGATTTTAGAAAGTTTAAAACTAAGTGAATATTAAGCTTCTACTCGACTGACAGACTGTTAGTTACAGGTTGCAAAGAACTTATAATTAAATGTTGCCTAGTATTCGTATTATGTTAATTGTTATCTCAAATATCAAAAACTTAGATGATACTTAGCTAAAAACATGTTATCTTTAACATAATTTTATTCACAAATATTTTTTGCTATCCAGTAAACTTGCAGACTTTAATATAGTGTGTAATATTTTCATACTACGTTTTCTTTTTTCTTTTGTGTTAAAAAAAAAAATTGTTGTTGATTGGGAAGAAACGTTTAAAATAAAATAATTGCTGAGACTCCTTCAGGGTACATACTTAGTTCTTTCATGAAAATAGAGTTTGAGCGAAACTCATAACCACTATGTCATATGATGCAAATTCCTTTATTTAAACACTTTTATAAAAAGACTATCCATTCTTAATGCACTTTTGAAATTTATTGACAGTTTGATTGACCAGAATTTAATTTTTAGATATCATTAATATTTCTTAAAGTAAAAAAAAAAACTATTGGTATCATGACTTACAGAATTTAAACATGCACAATAATATGTTTGAAGTTGATTCTGTAAAAATATGTGACAAGAAAGTGTTCTTTTATCTTTCCTCGGAATTCCTCATAGGTGTAAATATTTGCCCTCCATGGTTTCATCATACAATAATTATTGCTTGGTGCGTTTTGCTTATAAATCCATCTACATGACCTTATACATCACCTGATTAGTTCCATCCAACTTTTATTCACATATAACGACCCGACCCGTGTTCTACTTGTTCAATTGTTGATCTACCTTTGGTACAGAGGTACCCCTCGTTTGCTATTATTAAACCAGTACTTACTGGATCTATAAGATCTTTACATCTATAAAGATGTAAATACTCCTATATATAATTATGTTGGTTACTAATGCCTATTATACTAAGTAACCATCTTACTAAAAGGGCTTCTTTCATTAATCAAAGAACTTTTTCATTTAGGACCCTTATGGCGACAAATTGAAAATTACAAAAACGAAAAGATTTGAAGGCTTTTCATTGAAAAAAAAATTGTGTAATACAATCGCGTAAATGCTTTTTTCTTAAGCTCTGATCACTTTAACGGGCAGAATCTTAAACCTTCTTTAATAATAACAAATATTGTGCGTTCTTGTATAACTAAGACAAGAAAATGTATTTTAATTTTATGAATAACCACTTAAATACCATTGTTTACAAAAACTTGGTAAAAAAATTTAACGTTACCTCATTTCTACAGCTCTGACTAATTCTGACGAGAACTAATCTATCTTAATGTTTAAAGATATGAAACGTTCTTCGTATTTCTTGACATTAATTAAGACTTAATTTTATAATTCCACTGTGTTGTTTTAAATTCAGTATATGTGAAGTGGTCTTATTCTGCAACCAGAATATTAAAAAATACTTTATAAATTCGGGGTACCTCTAAAAGAAGAGAAAATGAAAAGACTTCATAAAAATCGACGAAATAAAATTAATTTTAAATTATGGAAATATGAAAATACCTAATGTTTCAAAAAATGTTATTGGCAGATTTTGTTAAAACTAGTAATATTTGTATCTTTTGGTAGGATGCATTAGAAATTTATGAAGGTCGTGCAATATATATATTTCCATTCAAATTTAAATAACTGAGATTTAATTTACGAAAAAAAGAATAACACTGAGAGAAATTATGTAAGCATGTAGGAAGGAACTAACTGTCACATTATATAACAGTCATGCAACACACACTTGCTAATTGATTTTCTGATATTGATTTGTCATAATTTATAAAATGATACTGAGAAAAAACTGTTTAACGAATCTTACTAAAATCAAGGATTGCCCCAAAAAGATGTAAAAAGTTTTGTAAAAATAAAATATATATATTTTTTTCTGAATTTTTCACAATTCCAGGACTAAAAGAGGAGAGTGAGTCTATGAGAGAAACAGAACTTCCTTAGCTGTGTTATTTATTAAATTTTTGGGGGATTAGAAAATGTGTTATGCACCGTTAAAAGACGTCGCTCGATACCAAACCACGTTGTGTGAGACTCTCACTTACTAAAAAGTCTTCCTCTTCATTCAGGCCTCACTCCACCCTGGAATAGCTTGTTAGTATAACTTCAAGGTGGTTCTTCGTAATTTGCCGGGTAGAGCTCTCTCTTCTTTTAATTTTCTTCTATTGTGTCTTAGATAACAAATTGATTTTAGATGTATTATCACATTATACATCTCTTCTTACCTTGAAGAGATTGGTCTGCAAAGGCAGTCACAGAGTTTCAAGAAGTCTTGCGTTTAATCTTCGTTCCAGCAATCTTGTCTACTTCCACCTCTAGCCTTTACCTTTCCACAACCTATCTTCGACACTGTAATAAAGTGTATTCCGCGTCGCTCTGATCAGGGCCCTAGTAGTGGGAGGCCGAACTACTTATTTTATCCATCCTCTTCAGATACTTGGAGAAAAGCCCGTGACCACTGAACAACTGAGTTACAAACTAATTAACCTCACCGTTCCTTCTTCAGATTCACTCACTGAGGTCACTGACCCGTCTTTCCGTCCATCGTCCTTTGGTTTCATTGTTTCACTGGTTCTGCCAGCGGTGCATAGTGCGCGCCTTAACTTCCTTATGTCCTGCCGTTACATCCCTGTCTCTTTACATGTACTAGATATAACTCCTGGAACTATGTTAACTGTCGGCTTAGAAATACAGACAGAGATGTCGATTGTGCTCTTCTTCCTCTGTATTAAAGCCATCTGATTTGAGTACTTTGAGCGCTTAAAGGTTTCCCTCCACACCTCACATCACAGAGCACAATAGAAATCGTAACTTCCATCAGCAATCGTCTTTTACTCGTCGTGGGGCCTCTTATGTTTCCCATTAGCCGGCTCAGTGCCGTGATCACTTTTGTTGTCTTGCCGACTGTACTCCCGATCTATTTCCAGAAGGTCATCTAACCTGTCCCTAAATACTTCATATAGATTCTAGTACATATTTCTTTTGTTACTTCAGTCATCTGTAGGAGGATGGAGATCCGTTTTTTAGTGAAAACATCAGTTCTGTCTTTTCTGTGGCCCAACTAAGTCCACTTGTTCCATCCACATACAGACACTTAGGATGACCTATTTAACTGAATACCTTATGACCTATTTAACTTAGGATGACCTGTTTACGTTAAAGACCTTCTATATACCGTTTGATCATAGCTATAAATATTGTCTGCGTATTCCACTGTAAATGTGTCCTGTGGCATATTCATTTGATCCTGTCATGTGCAAGATTCCAAGTACAGACCCTTGTGCTGCTACTGCTGTAACCTCCATCTATCTCGGTCCGTCTTTTGTGTTGAAGATCAAATCTCTGTCCCTTAGATAATTTTTCATTATACGTAGTGGGTAGAGTGGGAAACCGATATTCTCCATTACTCCTATAATATCTGTTCATCTGGTGGAGTTAAATATAATGGATTTAATCAAGGTTGCAGACAACGTGATCTTCCTTGAAAACAAAGCCAATGCCATGCAGCATGTACAGCTCTCATCAAAAAGCCAATGCCATGCAGCATGTACAGCTCTCATCACAAAGCCAATGCCATGCAGCATGTACAGCTCTGATCACAAAGCCAATGTCATGCAGCATGTACAGCTCTCATCACAAAGCCAATGTCATGCAGCATGTACAGCTCTCATCACAAAGCCAATGTCATGCAGCATGTACAGCTCTCGTCACAAAGCCAATGTCATGCAGCATGTACAGCTCTCATCACAAAGCCAATGTCATGCAGCATGTACAGCTCTCATCACAAAGCCAATGTCATGCAGCATGTACAGCTCTCATCACAAAGCCAATGTCATGCAGCATGTACAGCTCTCATCACAAAGCCAATGCCATGCAGCATGTACAGCTCTGATCACAAAGCCAATGTCATGCAGCATGTACAGCTCTCATCACAAAGCCAATGCCATGCATCATGTACAGCTCTGATCACAAAGCCAATGCCATGCAGCATGTACAGCTCTCATCACAAAGCCAATGTCATGCAGCATGTACAGCTCTCATCACAAAGCCAATGTCATGCAGCATGTACAGCTCTCATCACAAAGCCAATGTCATGCAGCATGTACAGCTCTCATCACAAAGCCAATGTCATGCAGCATGTACAGCTCTCATCACAAAGCCAATGTCATGCAGCATGTACACTGTACAGCTCTCATCACTTCATTCGCAACTGTTATATTGAAATAGCCCTGCTGAAAAATGTGTTGTATACAGGACAGTTCCTCAGCCTCTTGAATATCTGCTGCTAGTCTAGGTTTCAGATATATCTCCATCACTTTCCCAGAGGTGTTAAGCATACATAGTAGTCTGTATGCAGAAATCATCTCTGGTTACCCTTTTCCTTTGCCAATTAATTAATATTAGGCTATTTGTCTTTCCTTCGATTTATTATATAGACGCAATCACTTATGAAAGTGTTTAGATCCTTTTAAATGTTTTGCTTGTGTTGAGGTTTAAGGATTATATATAAATTATATTTGGGAAATTTTTGCTGATTAAGCAACCCAGTTCTATTTTATGAATTAGATGAGTTTCGGAAGTGGAATGGAAAATATACCAAAATCCCAAAAAGAATTACAGTGGTGAAAATGTGTTATTTCAGGAATTAGATTTGTAAAAATTATTAGAGAGTTTTGTAATACATTTTTTTTTTTTTTACAGACATGAATATAATATTGGTTTTATCATAACTAAACTTGTGTTAATAAAATTTGTGTTTCTTTCTCTTTAGATGATGAATTACAATTTAAAAATGGTTTTTATGAGTATTACCCAATCTCTCAAAAATCCAAAATGAACCAAACATTTTATTAATTAATTTATTTACTGATATTAATAAAACTTGTTAATTATATGTTTTATTAGTGGTGTTTGATTTAAATATTTTAAAAAAATTTATAACATTTGTTAGTCGCCATTCCGAATATTGATATATATTAAATAATGAATGAAAGACTTACCGTCTACAATATTCTGCTTTTGTCGTTTATACGACGGCCGTTTCGGCTATTCCGCCATTTTCAAGTTATTATATTCAGGTTTCCCTTCATCAATCATAAACACTTACACATAGTTATACATAAACACTGGTTTGCACTTAATATATTTCCTCCAATTCCTACTGAACGAAAAATTCAAAATAAACCCAACATATTAATCTCTTAATATATATAATGTTTATTTTATGAAACTTGTATTAAGTAAGAGTTTTTAAATAGGCCTAATATAAATATTATATCCTTTGGAAAAATTATGTGATAACCCCCATAATTTACAATTCTTGTATAACCTGGAACATAATAAATTTCACTTGTAACACAACAATACAAAAAATCCGATCATTATGAGTAGGTTAGAAGGTCAGTGAAAATAAGGATGAGGGGTGCAAGTAGATCACTTATTCCGTTCCGCCCTGATTGGTGCCTACGTCGTTTTGGCTAAAAAACAGTTTTATCATTTATAATAGAACATGACTAGGCAAAAGTTGAATTGTGCATTATAGACATTATTTCTGTCATATCTCTTCCCACCTTTAAGTAATTAATGTAACTCATAGGGTATTTTTACCTTTTATAATACAAAAGTATTTGGAGTGTGATTATAGACAATTAAATTCCTTCTTAGTTTGTTCCATCTTGAGGATTTTTTGGTGTTATATTATATTAAGTTTCTATAAATAAAACAAGTAGTCAAACCTTAGAAAACAAAAATATCAAATTATTTAGTGCCAGGAGACGTCTTTCATATTAAGGTAAATAATTGGAGAAATATAAAAAAATAATATAACAGAACGAGATAAAAGTGAATGATTATGAAAGAGACCAACTGTAATGTGTTCCTATTGCACATAATTAAAGTAGATATATACCAGCTTTTATAAATTGCATCCCATCTCCGGAGTCAAGACAACTTGTGTGTTGAGGGAGAAACTACAAATGTTATTTCCAAGTTGGGCCTTGTTAATCAAAGAAACAAATGACTAGTATAACGATGTGAAGAGGGGATCGTTTTTTGCAGGAGCTATGTTTGTTTTCGTCTCCACTTATTCCCAGGGAGAGAGAAATATGTCCAGGACTACCCCCAAGCTGATTCCGCACCAAATATTTTTTTTTAAAAAAACATCCCTCTTTAATTACGCCCAACTCGCACATATGTTACTGCCGGCATTTGTCGTGTAACACCTCGCTGTGCATATTTCCATGAAGAGAACTCACTCACTTTACGTAAATTAGAGAATATTTCACTCAATGCAGTGACTATTGAAATAGCAAAGAATATTTATTTACCACACAAATTATACACCTTCGTACCAGATGCTAATTTATTATTATCTGAAAACAATACTTTGAATAATTTTATTTAGGAAGACAATTATTGGTTTAAGGTAAATCCTGTTTTAATAAAATGTTAGTTGGGAGCTACAAACTCTTTTAGATCATTCGAGATATTTAAAATTATTATTTAAGGTCGAAGATAAAACATTCCCAGGATCGATATAACGCTCCATGTTTAGACAATTGTTTGCAAGCACATACAAGCTTACTTCATTTAACCCTACTTTCAATTTTACATACACTCGTGGGTTGGACAATAAGAAAACTCCTATTTATAATTCTTAGAAAACAGAAAAACATTAGAATTTTTGTTTCTACTACTTTACTTCAAGTACTGTTTTCCTTCCTCTTCTTAAATAAATGTCTCTAAATTTAAAATTTGTGTTTTCTACAAACGATAGTTTGGATGGTGATTTATATAATCTCACCTGTTATTTCAGTTAAATTTACACAGGTCGATAAGACTACGAAAACCTGTAAGAAAAGTTTCGTCCTGGTATTGCACGAATCTTAATAATTTTGTATTGAATATATAAAACCATTGCGTATTCAATTATTTCGTATATACAATAATACTTTATAAAGAAATCCTTAAATCATTAACTTAAATTAGGAAGAAATGGAAACTTTAATCATCAAATGAAAGAAAAGCACACATTTCCATAACAAACACTTTATTTGAAAGAAAACGACGTTTAAACAATATCTTCAGTTGTTACGTGTGCACAAACCTTGTGCCAATACTTTGTTGAAGATGATGACTTGGTCATTGTAATGTCTCTTTTTCAAATGAAGTGTTTGCTAAAGAGAGTTGTGTGTTTTCTTCATTTCTTAATTCATCGATGAAATTAATATTTTCCGCGGAATTTCGACAAATCTAACAAGCTTCATTATTATTAATTTTTTTATGAAGAATTCGTTTTTTGTTTATGATGAACTACTTGAAAAAGATCAAAACCTCTTGTCTATAATACAAGATTACAGGGTTTTCAGAAAGGATTGAAAACATTTGTTTAACAACTTTATCTGAATATTTATGTTATCTGCGATTTGATCGGAATAATAATGTCGTAGACACAAGACCCAGTAGGCACAAAGTTATTAATAGGTTCGGCGAAATATATAAAAAAAAAACTGAAGCGGCTAATGATGACAATGGACATAGATCAAAGGATGGCACATTCTTGAAGTCTGGCCCACCCTGATGAAGACATAATCCAAGAGACCCATAGTTAATATGCCTAGGTCAGTCCATTCAATTCCGATACAACTGTATAGATTCTATCATCCCCATATTTCAACCGTTTTTTTAACTCGTGTCATAAATCGTTGTTCTAAGCATACAATGTCTTTGTTATTTATTTTCCTGTGTTTCCTCGGGACTACCTACGTTTCATCCACCTACAGACTCGTTCATCTGTCGCTAATAAATTCCATCAAAACATAGAATAATCGTGCTCGAGCATGGTTTCAATATTAGTGACCTGCTGACAGATGTTCCTATCCAAACATATTATTTTATTTGTCGACAACGGAACAAGTTGTTAGGTCAGCAGGCTGGAGACCCTATTGTTTTTCGGTCTCAGAAGTTTGTATTTTATGTCTTACATGGTTATTTCATAAAGGACATTAAACAAATCATAAAACAACATTCTTTGCATATTAAATTATTGTGACTGAACACGATAAAAATAATCGATATTCATTGAAACGAGTTAGAACAGGTAGTTTAATATTTGCCAGTTTCTGTTACCGGAACCTACTCTGTAAAAGTAATCTAGGTCAAAACCAATACGATACTTCAAACCAGTATTGCACAAAATATAAAAGAATTAGTTATAAATAAATATACATTTGTCAATAGTACGACCAAACATTTATTTAGAAGTAATGATAAAATGTACAATATCATAAATCCACCAATACTTTGATTTGATCTGTTTTTTAACGGCCACTCTGCAAAGTCGCTACGATTTTGTACAGTTAACATTTTAAACATAGTAAAGATAAAGTTATCTGAGCTCAAAATTTGGGGGTAGCTGCTTTAAGGTTTAAACACGTAATTCAGATTTTATCAAAATTGGTAACAATTTGATCAAGTTCTGTTAAGTGTAACCCGAAGGACCAAAACAAAACTTATTGGTCACCAATAGTTTTCTTTAAAATGTTGGTACCTAAGTTATCGGGTCAAAAGGGAAAGTGAAACACACAGTCGTAAAATTTCAAATACCTCAAAATTAATTCAACTGATTTTGATTAAAGTTTTGTGGAAAGTCAACATTTATAAATCAGACCAATGCGCTACACCGCAAATAAAATAAAATAAACTCCTGTAGTCTGTAGCTTTGGCGATGTGACGAACAAAACATTTTGTTTAAGCATTTAAAGTCTACATTTTAGCAAAATTATATCAAATCTGTTTCAGCTAATTTTTAGAAAATCGGAATTTTTAGTTTTGATCTTATCTCAGTTTTCGTCTTAATTTTAAGCTTGTTGGTGTTATTTTTATGAAAAGATAGTTTTGAAACTTTTGTACAATGTTTGCACACAGTTTACCAATTTAGTTTGAGTGTCAGCGTAATATTTCTTAAAGTTATTTTTAAAGGTTTTAAGAAAACCCAACTCTTTCCAAAAGTCATGACATGTTTGGGAAATACGAGAAAATAGAATAACGAACAACCACTTAGCAACAATCTATACAGCAAAAGAAACCATTTATTAGATTCAAATGTGATAAAAACACATGTTGATATGTGTTATACAAAACAATATTATACAATATTAGTGAACATATGAGTATAACTCAGGGATAATTCACTCATAATCCGGGTGTATCGTCTTGGTTAATCAAGATCATGAAGATATCCTGTTTCCTAGCTTTACCAGTAACATATGTATTGTTATATCATTTAACAAGAAATATTAGTTCTGTGTGCTATAAGAAAATAATTCATAAAATTATTTTGAAATTCAGATAGTAGAGGGAAACAGAAACAACTTGAATTCCTTGAGAACAGCAGATTTTGATTTAGGCTTTTCTTTTGAAAAAAAAAAAAGAATTGTTTTGTTAAATTTTTTTGTATAAACCTGACTTTTTTTTATTTGTTTCATCTGGTAACATAATTATCAATCACAAACTCAGTATAAAAACAGTATCCGTGTATTAAAAAGAATTATTAGATCGCTTAAATTGTTTTTGATAGATTATTGTTAAGTGAGATGAAAATTTGTTTATCAGATAAATACTTTCTTTTTCATTTTGAAATTATTTAATTAAAGACGATTTTAAGGACAAACTTGTGAGAAATTAACGGGTAGTATCCTAGACTAATCTGTATCTCCGAATGTTCTAGTGTTTAATGCTCTTGCTTTATGAGTGAGAGATTCCGAGCTCAATCCCAGTAAGGGTTTGAAAATTTACTGTGTTGACCCATCATTGTGAAGAAATTGGGAAGCTACACTATGTAGCGAACTCTAGTGGAGAATGCTAGAAAAATTGTGACGGAAAATTCGATATGTTTTCAATACATTACTAGACCGAAAATTGCGTCTGGCAGACCTAAATTTCTCAGTGTTTGTTAAGCCATGGAGTTTAGTTTTTATCTTAAACTAAATAAAGATTTTACTGTAAATCCTAACTTTATGATGTAGGTCTACTCATTTGGAATTCACACTATTCCTCAAATTGTGTGATTGAAATAATCGTATTCGAGTACGAATAGGCTCGTCTACTCGCAATCATAAAGATACTAAATAACTCTTCTATCTAATTATCTGAAATGTTAATAGAACTTTGGTAACAGTGGTCGTCTTTAGTCAAGTCATCGCACATCAAACTCTTTAAATCAGCTGTCAAAAAGTAAGACATATTTTATTGCTGACGCCACTGATTTTGACTGGACAGCTTGCGTTTGTTATTACAGACCTAATCAAGAGGTATAATCCAACAATGTCTTGTCATCCTGCGTATAATACAAGCTTGAAATGATTAGGCGTATCTTGTTAAGAAGAAGCTAATTTACAGAAATGATAGAGCACTCTATAAGCTTATACGTGACGTCACATATACAGCTGTTCTTGTTATACATAAGCTTAGTTCTACTTGATTAATAGTCTTCGTCTTGTTTGTTAAATCTATTGTTGATCCTGTTTGTCTAAAAAGATGTTACCATTCATTAATTTATATATAGAATGAAGTATATATATATAATACTTAAGTATATTCTATAAGTATATATAGAATGAATATATATAAAACTCTTATCAAAAGTTCTCCTCTCAAAGATTATTCAGTAACTTCTTTGCATTCCTGAAAAGAAATCTTTTTCCTTCTTATATCCAGTTCATATTAAGTAGAAACTATTGGTGATATCGAAGGTATGAGTAACAAGGTACAAACAAATGATATGATCAATTAATACCATCTAATGATCACTGAAATGAAACTGAGAAAATTGTGTTGGTTTGTGTGGTTGGATGGATGTTTGTGTTAAATGTAGGCCTATCTCCTCTTATAGTTTGTCGTGAAAGTCTGCAGAATGGATGATTTACGGTGGAGTAGTCCTATTATTCATTACATCCGATCAAAAGATTAGGTTAGAACTAACATTCTAGGAACTGCCAATCATATTTTTAACAATTTTTTGATATATGAAAAACTGATTATTATTAAAATTAGTACAACTGATAAAATATATAAAATACCGCTAACAATTTATTAATGACGTTTCCTTTGTCGATAAAACATTGAAGTAAACTCTCTGTTAATTTCCTTAGTTTTAGCATCTCTGGTATCAAGTCGATACCAAATTTATATATTAACCGATAACCTAATAATATTGCACACGAAATTAGTTATAGGGTAGTCAATTTTGGATTTATTTTGGTATATAAGAGCCAGTTACTTAAAACTAATGTCAAAATCAGACTAAGCACTTCAAAATACATGAATACTATGTATTTCATAAAATTCTGAAAATAAATTAAAAATTTCATAATATCTGGGACAGAACTCATTTATAAAACAATATGTTTCTTATACAATCTTTTACAATCACTTTTCCTAACCTTTACACGATTTGGAGCAAAATTCTAATCCATTTAACTTTAAAAATTATTAGTCAATCTCATTAAACACTTGTTTTTAAATTTATTATATGTAAAAAAATGCCACATACACATTTGACAGATATAATTTTGAATATTATATAAATGCGTCCCTAAAACTCAAAACTTTTGAAACTCTAAAATGTTTGCACATCACAGTACCATTCTTATTACGAAATTGGGAAGTAAATATTCAGTAAAACTATCAAGAAACGTAAAAATATATTTTAAAACCAGTTTCATTAAAATAACTTTAAACATAAAATTTCACATTTTCTTCGATAATTAAATTTTGTTCGTAGTATATTTATAAACCTGCGATGCTGGACTATTACTATACATTTTCTCACTATAGTTACTTCTAATGTATTTAAAAACTACACAATTACTATTGGGACAGTGCATTTTTTTTTTTTTTTTTTTTTTTTTTTTTTATCAGTCCTGTAGATAAATTTTATAATTATCTTATGAGACTACAGGGAACAATCAGGGTTTAAAAAAAGAGTTTAAAATTGTTTCGTTTATTGCAAGCTTTTTGTAAGTAATGAATAAGAAAGGGAAGTCAGACCGTTGCCGGACAGATTTTACCCTTAAATTGGTAAATTGTATTAGTGTAGGTATTTTATTAAAAAGTATATTTTAAAGTGTAAGATACTCTTCCCTACACCACTATACTAAAGATATGAGTGGGAAATAAAGTAGATTATATATAAAATTTCTAAAGATTTAAAAATAGATAGCTTACAACAATACGCTGTGCATTATAAGCAGAGATTTGTACATTAATGTTGTGTGCCGTTGAAGCGGGACTCCTTTGGGAGATGGTTGAAATTGAAATGTAACAAACCTTATATCTTGAAAACTGACTGATCAACACTACTTTTAGTATATAATTTTAGTACTAGACCAAGTGGCGGTCGTGACGAAGGCGAATTTTTAACTTCTGATCTAAATCAAAAGTTCTGATTCACTAAACATTTCAAAACACTAAGCCTTAATATTATTTAATATTTCTAATGCACTAGAAATTATAAATATACTCTCCGTTTTAAAACATTTTAAATTATTTCAACATTCGTTACAATAACAAAAAATTTTACAAATATAATTTGAAGGTTATGTTAACCAACTAGGTCACGAACATATAATCGTTGTGTCACACACAGGCCTGGTATGATTCTCCTCTTGTAGATAACAAAACTATGGCAACAATTTTCTTACACAAGCTCTCTCAAGAAGAAGACAAGAGTTCATTAGATCAATCCAGTTGTCTGAATGTCAATCAACATTTTATTACTTAATTCTGTAAATACAAACTTTAGTTATTATGTCTTGAAAACAATTAATTTCTCATTTAGAATCAACATGGTTTTCAGTTTTATTTAATGCTTTAGTTAGATCGTGTTTGTAATTTGCCTGTACTGTATTGTCTGTTCTCCATCAATATAATATTATGTTAATTTGTTTGAAAAGGTCAGAAGTTTTTACGTCTATTGTATCAGAACAAATGTGGATTTAATGGCAAACGAATTCGGGATATTAGATATAGAGATTTGTTGAAGATATTTTAAATGGATATGGTGGTAGTTAGATGAGATTTATTACGTGTATGCTTTTTGAGAGGAATTACGAGTGGCGTGATAAATGTTTCTGTAACCTTAAGACAAATATCTTGGGATATTTCGGCTTATGGTGGAAGTATTAAAAGGCCTTTATATCAAGAGCGTATTAAAACAGATGCGCATGCGTCGTCTGCGCTCAACACATCAGTTGTTATACATAATAGGGTCGACACATAGTACACATTTTCTAGGATTTTCCTTTATTTTGAAAAGTTTTATTGTGTGCACCGAAAAAACTTTGAGTGCAGTGAAGAAGGTATTTGAAATTAGTGCAGGCCTAGCTGATTTCTTCCTTGTAGTTTTCTATTTATCTACTTTTTTTTCTTTTTTTTTTTTTACTTTAAGTTTCTAAATTTTAAATTAATATTCATTTATTTGGTAATTACAAGTTTTGATTGAACTCCTCGAATTTGGATGGAATTTAGTATTTATTATTTATATCTATGCTTGTTTCTTAGAATATATGAATTTGTGAATTTCTTTAGTATTAGTATATGTAACTATAATAGTGCCCATCTAATATAGTTATGACCTGTCGGAGCTGCTTTTAAAACAATTTTATATTATATATTTAAGTATCATGTTAACATTATTGTATTATTGTTGCAATAAATGTCTATTCTATTCTATATGAACTAAGAGACTTGCTCCACCCCAGCTTATGTCAACAATAATAATCATTGTAATTAGGTACACATAAGTTATGGGTTATGATATTATGCTGTGATTTTATAGTAATTATTTTCAGATTATTTCTTGGCGTGTGTAAATATTTACACATCTTCCAGTGAGACCAGCTGATTAAACATAGAATTTGTTTAACGACATAACATCTTCATTTAGAATATATGAAGTGACTCAAAGATGCAACTGTTATGACAGCTCTATGCATAGTTTACCTTGGTGCACTAAATCTGTTGATACTTCATTTCCTCTCGTATTTTGTCAACATTTGTTAAACCTTTATAACCACAAAGAGGATCATTAAAACTATCTGATTACGGTTTTTATCAAAGACCGTTTTACTTTTTGCGGAAACATCAGAGTGATTTCAACATCAAAGGCTCTAGCTCATAGAGTTTTCATCGTTCTTTCAATTGCATTCGTTAAAATTAATCACCCTTCAATAATATTTTATCGAGATTAGTTATTTTTATCGAATACTGTAAGCTTTTATAAAAAAACAAAACAGCATTTCCCTTTGATAATGCAATATATTTGAGTAAATGAAAAAGATTTGTGTTTGTTCAAAGCTTTTATTCATTACTCGTTTATATTTAATACAAAGCGGACATTAAAAGGACGTTCAATTAAAAATGTATTTAAAGAGAAAAATGATTTTTATAATAATTATTTGGTTTGTTCATTACAACAAAGAGTAATATTTTACAAAGAGCTGTAGATATTTTACATTTTAAAATATCAGATTTAGAGGCATAATTATATTTTATAAACTATCGTGATGGCTAAAATCATGGACTTTAGGAGATTTTATTTCTCGGTAATATCCATTTTAAAGTTTATTGTTTAGAAACATAACTGTTTTTACAATGATATCTGTTGTTTGTCTGTATACTGATTTCTAAAAATAGGGTGTAAATAAAAATAGTTTCTCAAAACCGAAACAAAATTTATTGATTGGTATTTCCTAAAAAATGGTAGCTCAGGATATAGCATACAAAAATTAAACTGTGGAATACATCAATAATAATAGTTCATGCTCTTTCTAATAAATTTTTGTGAAACGTGAAGCAGACGGACCAAACCAAGTGAAATAAAATGTCAGTTTGTTAAATAATAGAAAAATACAAATGTGAACTCTGACAGCTGTTGATATAAAACTCATAACAGTATGGGAGTTAATGAGGTACTAGTTATTATTTGGTTTTGTTTGTCTGTGTTTGTGTATTTTAAGGCAATGTTTATTTGTGATCAGTCGCTGAATGATGTCTTTTGACCGACATAAATGTTATCTGATCCTTGCCAGCGTAAATGTAGCCCATTCTAAGTCAAATATAAAAAGATGTTTCATCTAAAACGACTTATAATTTTTGTATTAAATTTTAAGTTAACGTCAGTTTTAGTTTTTTAAATTGTTACACGAAAAATTTAAAATGTGCGATATGGTCATTAGTCATTATATTGACTTTTTGAAAAACTGAAATTGTATTGGAAAGGAAGTATTACAAAATTATATATTTATATAAGTAATATTAAAGAGGAAGTGAAGGAAAATACGACAAAAACAACTTGGAATCAAATCTTAATGTTTGGAGTTTTAAATTTAATTATAGTATGAACCATAACGAAAAAATTATGCTAAATCTTATGAATAAAAGAACTTTTTTAACAATATAATCTTCAATAAAAGTTTTATAAATGTCTCCATCTTGTCCATGAATCTTTCCTTCCACTTTTTAAAATTTTTTGTTGGTAAATCCTCAATTTATTTCAAACAAACTCTAAATATTTCAAAATATTTCTATCGGTAATGGCACAAATAATTTAAAACAAAAATTTCAATCCATTTCGAAAATGTTATTTTACGCGTAGAGTATCTAAAGTTAGGGATATCTTCCTTAAAAAAACAATATAATATTTTCTCCAAATGAGATCAAATGATTTTTAACACAAATTAATGGCAACACAAATGGAAGTCATGACTAAGTAATATAATGTTTCACTAAAAATAATGAGTAAACACTCTATTGTTTGCAATTCGAATTCGATTTGAAAAAAATACTTTAATCGAAAGCTTTACATTATGAAGCACACTATGTGGATTTCATTAACAATTTAATCTAAATTTATGAATACATTATAATTTATATATTTTTCAATTTGCTTATACGGAATAATATCTATAGTAAATATTTTATAAATTATCGCTGTACATAGAATTATTTGTTAGATAGAAGATATTTGTAGAAGGAAGGAACGTTCGTGCCGAGACATTTGTCATCTGTTTAAACCAGCGTTAAGAAGGTAGAGGGCGTTTAAGAGAAGCCGTGTCACTTGATTTATAGAGAATTTGGTAGATTGTAATTGTGTGTATCAGAGGAAGCGAGCACAATCAGTCCAACAAAATGATAAACGATGGTTTATTTAGTTGTCAGTTGGCAACCATGTGTCTTCCGGCGTAGCTCATTTCCTTGAGTGCCTCAACTAGTCGCGAGACGTTTATTTATTTTAAACTCGAGTTTAGCTTTTTGAAATTTATCGACGAAACCCTCTTTATCCGAGAAGATTTACGCTACCAGTTCTATAGTTAGTTGACGGGATGAATGTAGATCAAGCGGAAATAAAGTTTGCTTTGATGTCAGCATCTGGACAGATCAGAAGTTGAAACAAGTCTCCAGTTACGTATAGAAGTTATAACTAATAATTGATAAGTACGCACTACAGAGGTGACATAAGACTTCTGTCTACGATACTTTACTTTTAATCAATTTCTGTGATTTGTTTTGACCGGATGTAGTTGAAAGACAGAAATTATAAAATATATAGTTTTATTGCAATAATAGATGAATTAAAAAAGTAGTATTTTTATGTAGTATTTAGAATCGAGGGAGAATTTGTTACTAATTTAAAATTTATTTAAGTATATTTTCTATGACTTCAGAGTAATTATTTTGAAACTAGTTGGAAGAGTGATTAAAGCTGGAACATTGACACTCACCGACAATTTGTTAAAAGGTTACATTCTCTTACAGTTAAATTAATCATTTGCAATTTGCCATTACGTGGTGAAAAAACAGTACTAATGATTTTTCTCTTCATTGAAAGTGACGAATGGTCGCGAATGGTGTCAAATGAAGCAGTGACGAGAGACTGGTGACAAAAAGGTGTGGAGGAAGTAAAACCTCTCGTTAAGAAGTGACGACAGGGCCGGCATCGTTAAAAACGTCAGTTAGAGTGTCACTAGCTTCAAATAGTTTTTATTTGGATATAATTAATTTGTTTAATAGAATACACATTTAAGTTGCGACTGCCACAACACATGTTAAAAATACCCTACCATCCCCAGTGGAATACTATGACGTGAGATAAATATTTGCTGTTATGTGGTTGATGATTTATGCTTTATTTAGACACATAAACATGCGTTGATTGGTGAAGAGAAATATACGCAGTTGAAATCAATAAATATAAAGTTTTGTCTATTTTGTTATTCTTTTTGTGTTGTATTTTAAGAATTGTAATTTTATACTTTCCGAATAGTTTACTAATGAAGTAGTTGATTCAAATATTCTTTTTAACTGTGATGTACTTTGAAATATTATAATAGAATAAAGGTTATTTTTAGTTCATTTCAATAATAGACAATTAAAATGAAATTTTAGAATATCGTTGAAAAAGAAAGAAAAAAAGAAGTTTTTTTTAGAAATAATGTCCGTTCAATACAACACTTTTATTTAGTAGAATTCCTGCAAATTCATAACCTATTTCTTTTCTCTCACTATATAAAAAGAAAGAAAGTACTGTAATAGAGAAAGAAATCAATGTGTACATTTTCATTGAGGTTTCAATTTTTAATCATTCCAAATCGAATTACAAAATTTTATTGTCATAAATTTTAATGTGCGCCTACAGTGCCAATAATAATAATATATAAAAACACAGGTTTTGATTGATATTTTGTTCCTAATAAGGTGAGTAATTTATGATTGCAGTAGCAAAGAATTAAAGACACCTGTCTTAAGAAAATCACAAAATTAACACTTTTAATTTAGTTTCATATAATTTTACACTTTAATGTCTAATTTTAAAAAATACTGGGTTTTATATCCCAAAGTTTGTCTTTTTTAAAGCTTTCGGTTAAAAAAATAATAAAATTTTAAAATACAGCCTATATAATCTTAAAGCAGAATTTTATTTGGCCTAAAACGGATGTTCCTGTTTCTATATACTTTTGGTGAAATTTGAAGAACAAAAATCGATGTATAAATTTACAAGAAAATAATGAAATATCTATTTGGGAGATATCCAAACTAATTAATATACTGTGACTGTTATTAAAGCCAATAAAAGCACATGACTTACCAAAAATAATTTTCCTTGTTGTTATAGTGTATGGTAGTTGCTAAAAATTACGTTGTAAAATGTTTTTACTAAATTTGTCTTCACGAATAGTCTATATGCAATCCTATAAAGTGCTTTTAAAGACAATATTTGTGTATTGTACATACGTTGTCTTTAGTACGAGGAAAGATTTGGTGTAAAATTGTAGCAAGTGGTACCATTATAGAAACATGTTTTGTAATATTTCATTTTATATTGGCCTATCATTCTACTGTAACCTAGGAAATCTACTATTTTAAACTTTTTATTTTTTAAAGTTTGATTAAGTTGGGGAAAAAAGAAATCAATAGCTCTTCAATAATTATTTTATTGAAATTCTGAAGAAACCAAAGGAAAATAGACTAGTGCTTATTTCAACAATTATTATTTTCTAATATATACTATAGGGTAGATAAAATGACATGATGGAGCAAAAAATGAATGTCGGGTTTTTTTTTTTTTTCAAAAACATCTGTTTTGTGGTCTCCTTAGTCCAAAAAAGTTCTAGAATGATGTTTGGCCGCTGTCGTACGTGCCCAAACGTGTGAACCAATTTTAATCAAATAAGTTATTTGTACTTTCCCTCCAGTTCTTGAGATTTTTTGAATAAAAAAAAAATTGTGGTTGCAAAATCAGCTGTAAAGATATTGATCAAATTTTCCTCAAGTGTATCCTTTATTGTTGTTGAAAACTCTAAAATAATCGTAAGGTATCTGTAAAAAAATAAAATATCGGCATTGGAATAAGTAATTTATCAAAATTGACACTACCGATTTCGTATAAAGTTAAGTAAGATTTGAAAATTAATGAGCCAAACTCGTGTCTAAAATAGCAAATAAAAACATTACGGTTTACCAGAATACAAAAACCCAGACCTTTGTCATTAAGTTCGGTTTTAATTAAATACGCTTTATGTTGACTACCCGTTTTGTGGTAGAAGGGGAGCAAATAGGCCGTATACAAGCTTTTTAAATATATAAATAATATTTCAAAGACCGCGTTCACGGTCCATTTTCGTGAGTTAATGTTTTCACTTAATGTATAGCTTGGGTCTTGTGACCAAAACGAGCCCAGGAAGACTGCTTTGTATTATGCATAGTTACGAGTTTCTGTAGAACTGATAACGAATAGGTTTACACGATAACTGATGTACGTCCTAGGAAAATATCAAATGTTGGTGTACTTTTATATTACAGTAAATCAATTAATGACATAGTCTACTATGACCCAGACTTTAAAATCTACAATAATCTTATAGTACTTGAGTTAGGTTTTAAAGAATATCATAAAACTTGTCAACGGAGTCAGTTATCAAATCTGAGTTGATCCAAATAATCTTTCACTAAAATTTAAGGCGATTTTGATATAATAAATTTTTTATAATAAAAGCCGATATTTTGATTATATTCTGCCAATTCATTAACCGGTACTTTTGAAGAGGTGACGACCAGTTCGTTTTTCTTGACAACACATGTGCAAATTGTTTTCAAAATCTTTAGAGCCGATTTTGAGAAAATTATGATTTTTTTTGTCAGTTATCACAAATTTTAATTTATCGAAAATAAATTTTTAATAACTACGGTCAAAATACACCTAAATATATTGGATTAAAATCTGTCCATGCTTTTAGGGTGGAGAGTACCACAGACGACACGTAATAGATGCCAGATAGACAGTCAAACTATTGAGCAAAAACACAATTTGTCGAGATCTGTTCATTAGTATTCTCGAAAAAAAACAGAACCACAGACATACGGACTACATTTATTACAAAGGAGATAAATTATTATAAAATTTATTTAAAAAACAAAGTTATTATTTTAACCTATTAAGGGTATAGTTTAAGGCTATTGCTGTCAATAACCTTAATTAGAGGTATAGATTAATTAAGGCTATTGTTGTCAATAACATTATTTAAGGGTATAGTTTAATTAAGGCTATTGTTGTCAATAACCTTAACTAAGGGTATAGTTTAATTAAGGCCATTGTTGTCACCAACCTTAATTAAGTGTATAATTTAATTAAGGGTTTTGTTTTCAATAACCTTAATTAAGGGTATAATTTAATTAAGGTTATTGTTGTCAATAACCTTAATTAAGGGTATAGTGTAATTAAGGCCATTGTTGTCAATAACCTTAATTAAGTGTATAATTTAATTAAGGCTATTGTTTTCAATAACCTCAATTAAGGGTATAATTTAATTAAGGTTATTGTTGTCACTAACCATAATTAAGGGTATAGTTTAATTAAGGCTAATGTTGTCAATAACCTTAATTAAGGGTATAGTGTAATTAAGGCCATTGTTGTCAATAACCTTAATTAAGTGTATAATTTAATTAAGGCTATTGTTTTCAATAACCTTAATTAAGGGTATAATTTAATTAAGGTTATTGTTGTCACTAACCATAATTTAGGGTATAGTTTAATTAAGGCTATTGTTGTCAATAACCTTAATTAAGGGTATAATTTAATTAAGGCCATTGTTGTCAATAACCTTAATTAAGTGTATAATTTAATTAAGGCTATTGTTTTCAATAACCTTAATTAAGGGTATAATTTAATTAAGGTTATTGTTGTCACTAACCATAATTAAGGGTATAGTTTAATTAAGGCTATTGTTGTCAATAACCTTAATTAAGTGTATAATTTAATTAAGGCTATTGTTTTCAATAACCTTAATTAAGTGTATAATTTAATTAAGGTTATTGTTGTCAATAACCTTAATTAAGGCTATAGTGTAATTAAGGCCATTGTTGTCAATAACCTTAATTAAGTGTATAATTTAATTAAGGCTATTGTTTTCAATAACCGTAATTAAGGGTATAATTTAATTAAGGTTATTGTTGTCACTAACTATAATGAAGGGTATAGTTTAATTAAGGCTTATGTTGTAAATAACCTAATTAAGGGTGTAGTTTAATTAAGGCTATTATTTTCAATAACCTTAATTAAGGTTATAGTTTAATTAAGGCTATTGTTGTCAATAACCTTAATTAAGGGTGTAGTTTAATTAAGGATATTGTTGTCAATAACCTTTATTAAGGGTGTAGTTTAATTAAGGCTATTGTTGTCAATAACCTTAATTAAGGTTATAGTTTAATTAAGGCTATTGTTGTCAATAACCTTAATTAAGGGTATAGTTTAATTAAGGCTATTGTTGTCAATAACTTTAGTTAAGGGTGTAGATTAATTAAGGCTATTGTTGTCAATAACCTTAATTAAGGGTGTAGTTTAATTAAGGCTATTGTTGTCAATAACCATATTGGTTGTTCAAAATAATTCGTTTAATGGAAGTATTAAAATGGAACAGAATTAATGATATTGTTTAAGACAAAATAAGTTTTAATTTATTTTACCAACAATACTTATTACTAGTTTGACGCTACAAGTTTTACATTGTACAGTACATAAAACTAAGACTTTGTATTCAAACATAAAAATTCGGTTACTTAAAGCACTGAAACAGAATAACTGAGTTGCACGCGACAACATTGCTGTAGTTTTGATGAATGAACGGTACTCTCTACGTCTTCCGTCAAGCGTGTTACTCATAAGAGTCGACTTTCAATGGATATCTAAACAGAGACACCTCAGGATTTAGGATAAACCTCCAAAGGTAACCTCCAAGTTTAGATTAAAGTGGAAGAAGGCTAGTATCAAAGTAATAGTTTCATCTAGCTTAGTATTTGATCAAAAGATCAGATTTTTTCCTTTGCAATGTTCAACATTTCCACCTCAGTAAGTTGGAGCTGTATGTAGTATCGGCATTATCACACCAAATTCACTATCATCTAGGTGGGGCATCATTACACTTCAGTTACAATGTAAGGAATCACTAAGAAAACAACTTGTCCGTGTGATGGACAGGGAGAAGACGGTCAATTGTTTGGTATTGTAGGTCACTAAGCTTACAACAAATAGAGTTTTTCTTATACTGTTATAAAATATATCTTTTACCAAGTGTAGATCACAGATGTTCAGAACTTGAAAACCTTCGCTATGGCTATAGGACTGAACGTGCTTGAAACAACATTGTCTGAATCTTTTTAGTGTCACAGCAGGTGTTTAGATTGAAATTCATTCAAAAAATAAATTAAAATTTTAGGTTTTCATTTAATACGGTGTAAACTATAAATGTGTTTAAGATATACTTAACAAAAATAACATTTGTATTCTGGTCAAATTCCATCGCGAAGGGATGTATTAGAGCCCCCTTACCTTAAACTAGATCTTTTTAAAGACGTGATCCACATTAAGAAAACAAGGAAACATATTATTTATATTCTTACATATTTGTAGTTCAATTCTGTAATTTTTAACATTATTTTACAGATTTTATATTTTATATTATATTTTTTTCCGTAAAACCATAAACCAACTAAGGTACAGAGTTCAATCAAGGTTAAATATATAACCGTTGGGCTTTAAAAAACATAAACAACAGTCGGCTGATACAGCTAAAAAAAAAAAAAAAAAAAAAAAACAAATCTGATACAGCTACTAGACAAAAAACATTATTAAATTATCCCTGCTAAACTGTAATCATCGAAACCATGTAAAATGGGAACCATGGCATTGCCTTCCTATGTGGGAAAAGTCTGTCGGAAGTAGATTTCCTAGGATGTGGAAATCAGAATCAACTTTCCTTCAATGGACGAAGATTTTAAACACCAAAATGCATTATGGCTTTGGTAATACTACATTATCTCAACTGAATATTCGGAAGAATTAATATATCTTAAATATAAAATCTTTAGAAAAATTATTTTGAACTCTTCTTGATTTGATTGAACATACCGTCACTAGATTATTGAAAATATCAATATATCTACAAGCATATTTATAAATTTTACAACCTTAACCACATTTCAGTTAAAAAAAAAAAAAAACAGAAATTTGTGGGTCAAATCATAGATTTATACCAATTTCAATTGAGAGAATTAGAATAATCAATTTTATTAAATGATTAAAATTATATTCATTAAGTGACTGAAAGTAAGTATTGGTCTCTTAAAAAAAAAAAAAAAAAACTTTTTACCAATGCAGTTTTAACTTCTCAATTTTCTAGATTCCCTCTGCGCTAATACGGTTTGTGTAAATAACACATTGTTAGTGGGAGGGATGCTGTTTTCAAAATATAAAACGCCTTTCAAGATTGCTATACATATCTTAATGAAGGTTTGTCTGAAATAATGCAGTTCATATACTAATTTTTAATCTCTTTCTGTGAAGATGTCTGTAATAATTGTTAATTTGTTGATAAATAACTTTCTCAATTGACTCTAATTTTGAGCGGAGAATTTTACTTCAGAGATGACACAATTTTAGATTGTAAATTTAAATAAAAATGAATAATTCAAAGTATCCACCACTAAATCCGAAAATACAATTCGCTAAACAAAATAAATAATTTCATACTTTATTTATTAAAACCAATTGTATCTTTTCTGAAATAAAAACCTGTGACAACTTCGTAATGATTAATCAAAATATTCAATAAATTGAAAGTTAAGTCACGAATTTAACCTCTTTCCTAGCAGGTTTTTAGATGTTGTGTAAGATAAACACACTTTCTGTAGTGTGAAATGTAAAACAAACGGTCTTTAAACAAAATAAATAATTTTGTCTTCTTCAAAATTCTCTCATTGTGAACCTTGTACTTCTCTCTCTCTCTCTCTCTCTCTCTCTCTCTCTCTCTCTCTCTCTCTCTCTCTCTCTCTCTCTCTCTCTCTCTCTCTCTCTCTCTCTCTCTCTCTCTCTCTCTCTCTCTCTCTCTCTCTCTCTCTCTCTCTCTCTCGCTCGCTCGCTCTCTCTCACTCACTGACTCTCTCTGTATATATATATATATATATATATATATATATATATATATATATATATATATATATATATATATATACACATATAGATTTCAAATCGTTGAAAAGGAAAATAATCAACTAATTAAAACGTAATCTTAGCTGTATCTGAATTTCACAAAATCCTTGTAAATTAATCTGTACTTGTTTGTTCCACAAACAATTAGGCCTAATATTGCAACAGACTCCTCAATATAGTTCAATATATAACTCTGAACTTATTTGTAGAGTTAATTATTAATAAACACTAATGTATTATCGGTGTGTTCAAATTGAATAAGTTAATATTTTATTTGAATAAATAACACTAGTAATACTAACTGAAAGTATATATATAAATGGTACCTACTTTTTCCGATCCTCCGGTTGGTCTGGTGGCTAGTATTCTCATTTGGTGTGCTCGGTTCCGGGTTAAATTCTCGTGGAGGCTCGAAATGTTACGGTGTTGGGGAACATCGTGAGGTCAGTGCATAGTTACAATTGGTAATGAATGTTGGTCATTAAGGCTAGAATCACAGTGACTGAAACTTTAGGTGGTGATCACAAAATTATTTTACTGAAATGTACGTTCATGCACGAGGTGCATCGCCACATAATTATTGTTCTTATCATTTCTTATTTATTTACTCAGTTTCATTAACTTATTCAATTTTCAATCAATTGGTTTAACAAAACTATTTTGCGAAATTGACTTATATTTTGTAAGAATGTCACTATATAAACAGAAGAGCAGTGTAGATCAGTTGGCAGAAAGCGTGCAAATCTCATCGTAGTTCAAGCTAGTGAACTACCAGAGGTTACGGAGGTTCAATCGCGGTTGACTGCGTAGCGTTTTTCTGTGTGTGATCTACTCCCGCGTTTATATTAGTCTAACGGGGAAAAAGTAAAAACGTTAGTCAACAACTACAAGATCAACAAAAGCACATTTCAACACTTGGACCAAAAGTGAAGCTTTTCAATACAAGCTCTAGTTTAACTCGGAAAATGAGCGAGGATCGAAAACTTCTTTTGGTCCAAGTGACGAACTATATTTTTCGTTATACTGCAAATATTATAAGAAAACAATTTCAGAAAAACTAAAATGTTGTATAACATATTTACCTTCAAATCGATGGTAACAGCTGTTTTAACGGTTATTTAACAATCGAGAGTATCGGTTGTTTTTATAGATGCTTTACAATCGTTAATTAATTCGTATAAACGAAGTAACAGCTGATGACCTCGACCTCAGCTGATGTTTTTAGATCCGAAGACTGAAAAGAACAATTTTACCATATCAATGCATGTATAGAAAACAGCTGTTTTTGAAACAGTATGACGAAAAACCTTTTTCTTATAGATCAGATTTCATTAAATGTTAACTAGTCTTCTTGCTAGAGAGCATTTTTGTTCCCTAAAGATGTTACTAAAGGCTAGTTACTTTCTCATCAATTCACCTTCCAAGACGCGAAAGTTTTCAAACATTATTCATAAATACATGGACAAAGGTCTAAAATTTGTTCCTATGTCAAAAGTAAACGTAAATTCATTTTAAAATTAATCAGACACAAAAAAATTAATCAAACGATTCAAATAATTAGCCTGAAGACATGTGATTATTTTAAAAATTAAAAAAAAAAAAAACGACAAAGTTCAAACATACCACACGCCGATTAGCCTGACCACCACAAGTTTCTTCATTGAGGTATTTTTCTTCAAATATTATACTTGAAAGTTTTTGTCGATTTTATAATTTAACAGGTTTTTATGTAAAATTATTATGAAGAACTTAAAAGTAGGTAAATAGGACGGAGTTTAGGCAATAACTAATGTCCATCATTAGTTGTTTATCAAATTAATAAAATATTTAAATAAAACATCGCGCCGATCTTCTACGCGTTTAGCATTTTATGTTCATTAAGAGACGTCAAGTTTTGTTTCCACTTTTGTTAAGATGTTTTTTCTTCGAGTAGTAACTTATTTAAATGCATATTTATGTGTGAATATATTAACCAAGGGAATAGCCATTTGGAATGAAACCGCTGCTGCGTAAAATTCAATTATTCACCAAAATACTCTCATACCTTTGATATCACTTTTCTTAAAACAAACAAAAAATGTTTATTAATGAAGAACAAAAGTGGAACATTCGGAAACATTTAAATTTATTTTTTATATTCATTTAACTTTTTCCGGGCTGATAATAATGTTATTCTTTACATATTTATATAACGCAGTGGTAATTATCTATTTACATGCCATTAAGTTTTGTAAAATGTGTTTCAAAATTCAAAGCAATTTATAATCCTATAATGAAGGCAGCGAATAAGTAATGCAATATTTGTTTACCGCTGTAGAAACCACAATGACCCATCGACTACGCAGAATTCCTTTGTTGTATGTTACTATTCTGGATATTGGTCCATTCTGCTTTGTCCTTACAAATCTTAGCCATTCATGGTTACTTACGGTCAATACCATCTATTAGATGAAGAATAATTTATAAAAGTTTAAAGTCAGTGAATCTTTAATGAAATAGGGAAAATCGGAAACTACTGATAGTTATAATTATTTTTATTTCTTAGTTATTAAAAATATATAATTGAATCAATTTTAACTGTTTCTAAAACCAATTAACTTTTGTAGAAGAACTGTGTAAAAACTGCACAAACTTTCTCTTACAGTCATACACAAAACCAAATATCAATCAATTGGATTTTCTCAAAATTAATTAATCTGACGATTTCCATCAATTTTTTGTAGGTTCTAAAGGCAAACATTATTTGTCCCCAACCCCAGTGCTGGAGTTAAAAATTGTAAAAGGAAAATGAACAAATGGGCACTAGACGTAAATGTTGGAATATCTTCAAATAGGGCCCTGTTATTTTGATCAATTTTGGTAAAATTTGAAGATGTATAATTCAAAGAGCGAGTAAAAGGACGTTAAGGCTCGTGAGTAATTAGGGTGACACCAAATTAGGCTGTTAGGATTCATTTCAGTGTTTTCCAAATTACTCACTATCTTAATTTTCATTTTACTTTCATTTGACAGAATTAATACTTTCACATTATTCGTAAAAATTTGAAGGAAATAGTTTACGCCGATTTTAAGAAGTTTTGATTTACTTCTCTTTTTGAACCAATAACTTCCGAAACCAGAAGTTTCATGATACGATGACCAATATGTGTTGATTGGGTACTCATGTGTCACATTTTAGGAAAATTTTATGGAAATCTTTTGCCCTGATTTTTGAAGAAATCAAAAATACGTTTTTTAATTTTCAAAGCCACATATCTCTAAAGAGTCCTAAAAATATACCTGCATACAAAATTTGATTAACAATAGTCCATTGGTCAAGTATTAAATAGATAGGCATATGCATAATTTCCAAAACTTCATTTTACTATCTTACACATATAAGTTGAGTTACTGAAATTATCATCTGTAAGTGGCGTCGACAACGCCAAAACTAGTGGAGACATTTTGAATAAAATCACAACAGATAGACATCATTCCAAAAACGTCTTTTCCCAAAAATCTTATAAATACCTCTAAAAAATTTGTCTAACCAACATTAATTTCTTGTAATATATAAATTTCAAATTAGCCTTACTAGTGTATAACCGGCACACAAATTTATTGATAATCGCAAAACCGGTGTTCTATTTTGATGCTAAATTAAAATTTTGGATTTATAGTTCGAAGTAGAGCAGGAACTAGAATGGCGAAACCCCCATGAAAATAATTTTATCCGTAAAGGACTGTATAGAATAAAATTAGAGAATAGTAACAAACCAAGACACTCTGTGGGTTGCAAACACAAAGCGGAAATAATTGTGTTCACTATGTTTTTACTCTCTGCTATGAATGAATCAGGTTCTAATCTTTACGATGTTGTCTTAGAAATTGGAAAGTAAAGTAATTATAAGAAAGACAATGTGTTGTCGAAAGTTTTCAGTTTTCGGGCGAAGTCGGGTCATGACTCGTAGCAGGAAATGTCCTGAATTCCACGTAATTACGACTACGTGATGTGAATTTTCAACAAATAAACAATACTGAAACAAAGCGTGCTAAAATCTGATAACTTAGGATATTGTGTTTCCGAGTTCCGTTTTGATGGAATTAATTTGTAAATATTTTAATATTTTCTTAAGTAAAAACAGGAAGTTCACCAAGTCGGTTAGCGTTATGCTTGTTTAGTTTGTACAACAATAGACAATCTTAGCTTGTCCTACAAAAGCTTCAGAAGCATTCACGCTCTCGAACATGTTGAGTCTCGTTTATTTGTGTACAGATTCATGATAAAGAGAACAAAAGAAGTTTTTAACAAAGAAGAAACACGCATTGGTTTGGTTTCAAATATACACATAATTAATATTACAACAATTAATAATAGGCCTTTATTTTTAATTTGTTTAGTATGTTTTGATGTTTACACCTTGTCTGCATTATTAAGGTTTGTGAAACTGTTGCACAAATTTTAACTAGTTCGTTTAACCTCAATTCTATACAGCGTAGGCCTACATTGTTGACGCCAAACAATAATAGTTCAACAACTTTCAAGTAAAAATAAAAATACAACACAAACGTAATATAAATTTAACAGTATGATCAAAGTGAAATTGAATAAGGAATATCTCTCGACCAACTGGAAGTGTTCTTCATGGTATAGCACAAGATGGTCAACGGATTATTGATGGCTTCGAGTTGCTGACAATGGATGAATTCCATATGCCATGAGGGTTCATTTAAGGAAATCTTGCGGAGACAGAAATCAACAATACTGTAGCATTACAACAGCTACTGCAGCGACTCCTGAGGTGGGAATGTATTTCTTTAATTAGAATTCTTCCGGTGTGCAAGCATAGTAACTTAGAAGTCGTGGTCTAGATGTGTAACATTATTGCTGTGCAGTCTTCTTGGGTATTGTTAGATTCATTTAAAATTTCAGAATTCCTTTAAGTATAATCGCTCATATTATTTTAATTATTTAAATGTATTAAGAGTAATGTAAGACGAGATGAGAGAAAAATAGCATCCTCGTACCAACGAGATTTGTGTTTCTAAACAATACAGATTTGAAAAAAAAAAAAATGCAAACTCATACTTTGTACATATTTAAGTGTAACAAAATATGATACTCTACACCAAACATAAATAGCTTAAAATATTAAAATAATTAACATATTACTTAAATATACATTTATAAAAATTCAAAACTGTAGCCATTATTAAAACTATAAATATATTTATGGGTAAACTTGACAGTAAAATTAAGCTAGAAATGTAAAGTAATTATTGATATAAACGTATTTCTGTGAACAGATCCTAAAGATTTCTTTTCCCATTTTGATCACAAATTTTTCGCTTTTATCCTCCCCCTCCTCACAGTTGGATATTTGCATCTTCTTAAAATATCATCTGAAGCTATCGTTGTTGTGTGTAGTATTTTCCTGTTAGATTTTACTAGTATAATTGCTTTTCCTCTCGTGTGACGTAATGCTCATCCCTTGGCATTGAGTTACGTACAATCAATCTGAACAGCTTTGTGTTGTTGTCTGCGTATTGTAAGCTCAACAGATTAACAAAGCGAACACCGAGGCAAACTAATCTGAACCTACCAGGGTTAACTAAATTGAATAAACTACTAGATTTAATCCTCTACGTTGATTGATAAAATCTAGCAGATTCATTGGAGATTGTGCTTACTACCTCTACAAGACGGTCATAACATTTAATTTAAGTTCTATTTTTTCTAGAAGTATACAAGACATTTTAAAGACACAGATAGAAAAAGACAGGTAGGTAAATACTGAGGATTACTTAAATTCGTTCTTTTAATAAAAATTAAATGATAATCAAGTCCTCTCTATCATTTAACCCTATACAAATAAGAAACCAATTAACTTAAAATACAATATAAACTAAATTAAACACAATAATATAATTAATATTACTTAAATGAAAATTTCCATCGAACAAACCCTGAAAAAAATCAATAATACAAAATAAAAAATCCTTTCAAGTTTTAAATTAAGTATATTGCGGCGTAATAAATTATTTTTATTATCTTTATAGTACCGTCATGTAACTTTGTATTTGTTTTATTTACAAAGACGCGTTTCGGAGTCGTAGCTCCATCATCAGTAATTCACTCCGTAGAGGTCGTCAAAACATTAAACGTGATCAAAACATAAACACTATTTAAATTAAGGTTAATTTAAATTAAGGTAAATTAAGGTTACAGTCGGCATTCAAAATTATATTAATATTGAGATAAATATAATGCACATAATAAAAGTACAATTATTGTTGAATTAAAAATTACCCAAAGAGAAAATCAAAACTCGGGATCGCGTACACATTGATCATACATTCTTTACAATGAAATGATTTATTCACACTTGGAGCAAACTTCTGCCTTGTTGATTCATATAATAAACTTTAAGAGTTTCGATAAGGCTTTGAATGGGGTTGACAGAATGCTCAAGAGATGTTGATTGATTGGCTTGTAGTTTACTTATTTTAAAAGAAGATTAGTTCACCAGGTCCTGTCTTCCAACTTTAAAGAGGGAGGTAAACAGGTGGAGGGAGATAATAATAGGTTGATTAAAGTATTTATTAGGTGCGAAGCTGGAATTATCAGACCTATCACCCTCATTCACTTAATTCTAGAGGGAGAGAGATATTAATTATTGATTAATATCTATATTTGGGGCAAAGTTACTAACATCAGATCCTCTTCCTCGCAGAGGCTCACTGCAGTGACTACGGGCATGGCAGTCCTGAGTGGTACCAGATGGATGTAGTCTTGGGTTAGATCCCTCTGTTTTTCTTTCCTATTACGTCTTTCTTGACAAATTTTTGTTCTTTTCCGAACATGACGCTGTTAGAGTACTCGAAGGCTAGGGGTCTTTATTTTATGTTCTTTTATAAGGTGATGAAGACCGAGGGGTTTTCATCTTTAAACAACAACAACAAATCCAGGTAGTCTCTTTCACTTTTATTTAAAGAGAGATAGTGTATAATTTAATAATAAATGTTATTTATACTTAAAGCAATGGATTTACTAATAGCTACTGCTGCAAGAGGTGAAGAAGTGAGGGAGGGGAGTTATGATTGGAAACGAATCCTGTCATTAGTATTCCGGCGACAGACACACAAAGTGCTGTCCTTACATCAAAGCTGTCTAGCAGTCACAACTGGATGTTGCGTTCAGGATTTATTTGCATTTTATCTATATTTGGGTAAAGTTTAAGACTATTTTAAAAAGCGGAGAACAGGGAAGAACGAAAGGGAGATTAATTAAACAATATAGTTTGATTTTTAGAAAGAGAGATTAACACCTGGAACTGATCTTGACTTGCATGCGATACTTAATATCTGAATAAGTACAGAAACGAGAACACAGTATTTTCACTTTTTCCGAAGTAATAAAGTAGAATGTTTTTTTCTTTAAACATTTCCTGTTTGAAAGTGGAAGGAAGTTTGTATTAGTATATATTTTTAGGGATTCATCGTTGACATACAAAATGAATACTCTAAAGATATTAGTTGAGATATTTTAAATGAAAAACTAATTATAATCACCTAGTAGAGCTGCTTCAGTTTTATCTTCAGTCACCTATAGTCTATTACATAATTTAAATTGCAGTATGTTTTATTTTTATTTGTGAAAAACATAACAGCGCAGTTATTCTTTTATTGTTGTTTATTTCTACTTAAAGGTATGTCTGCTAACATAATAAAAATAAACTTTTCAGCGCAACAGCCCATGAAGAGAGTCTTAGGCTTGCTAGAAAGCTTTTTAGGCGGGTAAAGTGTGGTTGGCACATCGATATATCCGTTATCGTCGTTGGAGAATTCTCAATCAGGGTTCGCTCTAACTTATGATGGTGGTATCAACACCGTAAATGTTTGATGCTTTCACTCGTGATGCGAGAAAGCTAACCCCTAGACTCTACGTTAAACAGTGATGTTATATTACTATATAGATATTATGAGTGTTGTTATTTAGTTTGAATTTTATATGTAAGAGTAGCTTTACATTATCATAATTATAAGATTAAAGTAGTTTAAACGTAATTGTATAACATTTAAAAAGAAATCTATCTTGTTCAGTTTAATGTAGCCAAGTTGATAGCTATCTAAATTCACTCGCTACAAGAAAATGAGGGAAGGAAATAAATTAAAGAAACCAGAGAAGGTATTACTGTGGGATTTTATTTTTACTAAAACGGATTTTTAATTATTAACAGATCCATTCTGAGGACTATTGGGCACTATTGAACGAACTGGGTAACTCATTCCCTCATATTTAGTAAACTCTTTCAGCTAGATTACATTTTATGACCTTCTATTCTGGGTTTGATTATTCTATTTGAAAAGTCAACTTAAGTTTTACAATTATTAGAAGACCAAAATCAATCCTATGATTTTAATCGTTTGATTTGGCTGTAATGAAAGCGATGGTAACAATAAAATAGTAATAACGAAATAAAATGAATGTTTCAACTTCAATTATTCAAATTTTGTAAGAGGTTTTGTAAGGTACATAAACCCATGTTTTGGGGTTTCAAAAAGGTGAAAATTAAAATCAATATTTAGTTCATACTTTTGAAAATACGTAGATTAGGCTACACCAAATAAAAAAAGTGTTAAAAACGACGTTACATTGTATCATTGCAGGTCTCTTATAATAGTATATTTCATCACTAGGACCAAAAGTGAAGTTTTTCGATACAAGCTCAAGTTTAACTGCCGAGGCCGGAAAATGAACTAGGATCGAAAAGCTTTTTTTGGTCGTAGTGATGAAATATATTTTTCGTTATACTGCAAACAATTTTACAAAAACTAAATTGTTATAACCCTTTAAAAGTCTGGACAAGTTATAAAAGTTTGCAGCTTTTACAGCTGTTTAGTTTGTGTTAGTGGTACTTATTTATAAAATCGATGGTAACAGCTGTTTTATTTGTTATTTATAATCAAGATTATAGGTTTTTTCTATAGATTCTTTGTAATCGTTAATTAATTCGTATAAACGAACAGCTGATGAGCTCGACCTCAGCTGATGTTTTTAAGTCCTAGGACTAAAAAGAACAAGTGTAGCATCTCAATGTATATATTGAAAACAGCTGTTTTTGAAGCAGTATGACAAAAATTAGTTTTAAAATTTAATTTTCTCATATCGTTAACATAACTTTTGGATTTTAAGGACAATCAATCTAAAAATTAAAATTCTGATTATTTTGTACATAAGTGGAACCAAAACTCTGATCAACAACACTTCACTTCATAACAGCTGTTTATTCACTCTCCTAAAGTCTATACCGCAAAGATCAAACACAAGTTCAGATATAATCTGATCCTCAGTCTGTTATTAAACACAGTAATTGAGTGGGACTGCACGCCTGTGAACATCATTTCTATTTTGTCTCCCCAATATCTCCCAGTACGTGACCCGCACAACACAATTATTATTGTAACCACATCATTCAATGGTTTTAATCATTTTACATCTTAAAACAGTAATTATTATTGACTTGCTAATATGTTATGTAAAATCTAACACAAAATATTATAAAATGTTCGCCGAGTATACCCATATACATATAAAATGTAGGCCTATATGGTTCGGTTTTATTCAAATTTCATTTTAGACCCTGTTTTATAGATAGTAAGAAATGTTTATTGAACAGAATTAGAAAAAAAAATTCTGGAAATAACTGTTTGAAAAATTAAATCATATTACGCAGCTTAAAAATTTCCACGTAATGGTATCCATATATGTTTTTTACTAAAAGAATAAGGTTAGGGTGTATTTCAAGAATTACTGATTCTGATATATTTTCTGTTTGAAATGAAAAATCGAGAAAGGAAGTTTCAAAACATTTGTTCTGGGTTTGAATAGAAATTTTCAGTAATAGAAAAACAAGTATTTTTTAGTGTTGTTAGTTTTTTCATTGTATTTTTCCCCCTCTAGAGACTCCTTATTAAATTATTATAAACTTTTTGAAAGCCCTGAAACTTTTTCCGAGTTTAATAATAGAAACTCAAAATTAAATAACCTAACCTAACCTAACCTAACCTAACCTAGAGAAGAGATTTGTAAGAGCCAAATGAACTAAAGTTTGAGGTCAGGGAAGATATATCCGAACGTCTTCCGATTTTTTACGAATTAGGTTCTAGTTTGAAACGAATAATTATCATGTTTTACAGACTTCAGGCTCTTGTAGTGATTGTCATTAATTTTAAATTATATTTCAATATAGTCTTCATTCATCGGACTTCTAAAGAAATACCATTGAAAGATTGTCGAAACTTCGGCAAGTAACATCGACAAAATGACACAGGGAATTGACAAGGTATACAATTTTATTTTATCTATCAATTTGTCTACGAAAATTTAAATATTAACTATAAACTATAAGAAGCAGGAACATAAGATACTAACATTCCTATATATAAGCCCCATATAAAAAAAAAAAAAACATTTAAACGTTTAATTAAATTTGATTTCTATTCAAGATTTATACATGAGTAAGGTTTTACTATTCGTTCAAATTATGATTGTTATCTAAAAAGGAGGGATGGACATTTTCAAAACGACTAACGTTCAACAGAAACGAGCAGATCCAAAATGATACAAATTGAATTCTTTCTGCACTAGTCCGAATGTGAACTATGTGCTGAGTATTTCCAAATTACAAATCATTTCCTGCAGCTTAGTGGTCTTCACATATTGATATCAAAGTCGAGGTTTGTAAACAAGTTGTTCCACAAATAACAGTTCAAAAATATCACGTCTGAGTATCAAGTGCTTGCAGTGTTGTAATCGACAAATGCATAGATTATCTGTAGACCAATTCTTATTTGTTTCATAACTGTTAGCCTGTCTGTAGAGTCTGGCTCATTTTCAAAATGACTAACGTTCAACAGAAATGACTAACGTGCTATGCATTCGATCCTGCTGTGGTTCCTTGTTTGGGCCTATTTCAATGAACATATTTCCTATTAAAACCTCAAAAAGGAATTTAAAATAACAAGATTTCTTTTAAAAAAATTCTTAATTGGCAAAATTAAAATTGTTTACTTCATAACGATACAAAATTGTTCATAAGCATTTTTAAATGTTTGTTTTAGCTTACATTGACATTTTGTATACAATGATACTACTATCTATGAAAATAAATAAGTGAATTATAAAAACGGAATAATACAACCAAAACTAAACGACTCTTCTAAAATTTGAACTAGAACTATCTAGAAATTCCAAATAATCACGATTTCATATAAATTTGTCTTCTAGATTTAATATCAACCTCCATCTTTGCTTTGGCTTTAAATCATGAAGAATGTGATGTCAATTTGTCGGATTTTTACACTATTTGCAACTATTTTAGTTCCGTTAATAATGTGAAATATAAAGTGTATATTTTCTGAGCGCTTTTATTTCCTAATGTCTGGGTCCAAATATATTGTATTGATTTTCTTTTATATCAATAAAAATAACTTTATAAAATTTGAAAACCAGAGTTTTATTAATATCTGAAATAGGTTAATTGACTTGTCATCGTAATTAATAGCAGATATCGTAACAATATTTCTGTGTCCATAATAACTATTAGTTTGGAATAAGTAAACTTGATCTGTTGTATGGAATTTGTTTTTAACTTTAAACTTAAATATGAATAAACATGATGTTTTGTTTTTAGAAAATGAAGTTATTTAATTCATTCTTATCTAAGAAACATTGTTATACGCTGTTATAAAAACACATTATTGAACTTGAAATCATTTAGGCTGACTTATACGTAACTTTTGTTTTTAGAAACGGAACGAGATTTTATTTAGCTGATACATTTATGAGAGTTTGGTTTATCCAATGAAAATGTTTTAATGAGGTTAATTATGAGAAGAGGTAATTGTTAGTAAAACACAAGGACACTCCCACAACGAGCACTTGTGTTGAACTACACAGTACCAGTCCCTCTAAACAATGCATAATATTATTATTTGTTGTTATTTACTATTTCTTTCTTTTAGTATAAGTTGAATATAATCTATTTCTACTATAATTTTAGGCAGTTTCATTCTCTCTGTGATCTTTGCAAACATATTTCAACCAACTAAAAAACTATTGTAAAATTAATATAAGTTGGCAAAACACGAAAACAATTACGACATTATAAGTTATGTGAAATGTGTTTGACAGTTCAAAAAGGCAATGACAATTTTTTACTTGGAAAACAAAATTATTTGTTTTGAGCAACACACCTATTAAATGATTAGTGAAACCTAATTTTACTGGCCATTTATAAATAAAATCAGGGCATATTGAGAGATTTATTCTATTTTTTGTCTCACTTGAAGGATATTCTGTGAAAATTCCTGTTTAACACTAACTTTATGAGAGAAATATTTGGGCATAAATAATGGCCATTTTTGGATGTTTATTTTAAAACTGTATACAATAAGCTATAATGAAACTCGCAGGTTTTATATGAAGTTATTTTCGGGAAAAAGGAATATATGTAATGTATATACCATGTGTCCAAAAAGTCCCACCCCCTTAATTTTTTTATTAATGGAAATAGACAGATTCGCTTTGGGGAAAGTTTAGATAACCAAAGGAGGAGTTGTTTGAAGTATCAAAATTTTCAACCCTTACCCCCAAAATGGGGTAGTTTGGGGGTAAGTCAAGAATTTTAAATAGCCAACCCCTATTGAGTGATACCTCATTTTAAAGGTCTTTTCAAAACAAAAATAATGGCGCAAACCTGAAGTTCATCTTACCCAACATAGCAACCAATCGAATTGTAAATGTTAAACTACAAACTCCCGTTGTTTTTATTACATTACAAACTGCTCTATGTTGGTAAAATGATGGTAAGAGCCTTACCTTGTTTTTTTAGCTCATATTAAGTCCTTGAAATGGCTACCATTTACTTTTTTGCAGAAATTGATTCTGGACTCAAAAGCTTGTTGTATATTTCGTAACAATTCCGGTCTAAATAATTATTAACGTAAAATTCACAATGCGATTGGTTGCTATGTTGGGTAGGATGAATTTAGAGACCTCTGGTTTGCGCCATTATTCTTATTTTGAAAGACCTTAAAATGAAGTATCACTAAATAAGGGTTGCTATTTAAAATTATTGACTTACCCCCAAACTACCCCATTTTGGGGGTAAGGGTTGAAAATTTTGATACTTCAAACAACTCCTCCTTTGGTTATCTAAACTTTCCCCAAAGCAAATCTGTCTATTTCCATTAATCAAAAAAAAAATAAGAGGGGGGACTTTATGGACACATGGTATATATATATATATATATATATATATATATATATATATATATATATATAATGTAAATTAACAATGACGGGCATTTTGAAATTACCATCCTATTTTACCTATTGTATTGTCTATTGAACTTGTCCTAGCTATTGTAAATACGGTATACTATAATCAAAGTAAAGTACTGTGTATAATTATACAGAATACAGTAATTCTAAACACAATAAAATTTATTTTAAAACTCTTCGGATAGTTCTGCCTTACGACAAACATTTGACTATATATTATTAGTCTTGGTACTCTCTCCAGTTGACGTGTTTCGTATTACTTATCAAAATGAAGATTATTAAAAACGTAGAAAGTTCTCATAATGGAATTAAACATAAACGTCGCAGCCAAAGAAAATACAATAAGGAAGATGGAAGATCGTTGTTTAGGTCCTAAAAAGATTATAATATTTGTAACGAGTCCTAAAATTGTCTATAAATTTGTACTATGAATCATGATAAGTGCTCATTACATGGTCCCTTGTGAAGGGTTTATCTATATGACTTGTCATGCGACATTAAAACATTGCGAGGCGAATTAACATGTATAAGGCTTACGAAACAGTGTTTTTTACATCTTTATTTCCTGTTGTAAAACTACTGTCTCAACCACTTTGGCCAATTGTTTCCGGGAGAATTTTTTGTTGTTCTATTGCTTATAACAGGTGATGATACAAAGAAATACGATTTTAATGACCCTCATATATTGTGACATAGAAAATATATGTGTTATAACAGTCTGGAAACGGCTTAATAATTCAAAACTGAGTGTTCGTAATGATTAAAAGAGATGCAGATGCCAACAGGTACAAAAATACTCTTTTGGAAGGCCAATCAAAAATCAAACTAATAAACACTTTTTTTTTCAGTGCAACCACGAATTTAATGAAACTTGCCGACCTGGTAGGTACTTGGTGGTATTCCATTTTAATAAATAAAACACTTTATGTTTTAGAATAATTACAAATTTAATTTATGCTACATTTTAAATTTGTGGTTATACTAAAAAATAAAGTGTTTTATTTATTAAAATGGAATACCACCAAGTACCTACTGTCTTTAACGTAAATAGTATGAATCAAACTTATTATTTTTTTAAATAGCATGATGGTCATTTGATACATAGGTAGGCTACATGTAAATGTTTAGGGGGACATCGTACCTTTATTTTTGAATTTTTGTGTTTTTATAGATTATTGTAATTTAGACTTTCCTGAATACAACGATATCTTTATTTTGTTTCTATGACAATTCTAACCTAAAACATGAATTTTAAAAATAGTTTGCACGCAAATTCCAATTGTTGGTAAACAGCGGGCTCTATACTTACAAATTGTTTTGATGAGTACATTATATTTTATATTATTTTCAAGGATTCATGAAAATAATTCTGTTTCTTGTGTAGACTAGGTTAGGTTAGGTTAGGTTAGGTTAGGTTAGGTTAGGTAAGTTAGGTTAGGTTAGGTTATTTAAAGAACTATCGAAATTTATTTCACTAATAATGCAACAAATGGAGTAAAAATCATCAGATCTTCAGGAAAATTTACATAATATGTATATTTACACTAGAAATCGTTGGTCAAATTTTCAAAAAAATCATTTTTACGCCCACATTTGGCCATTTACGAAAAATGATTGAATGCATTTTCAATAAATAATTGTTCGATCAATAAATTTATGCGTATGTTCACTAGAAAGTAGGTAAAAAACTGACAATTAAAAAAAAATTAAAGTTTACTCTACGACCACTTCTCACTAAGTTACAATGCTTTGAATTTTGAATTATTTTTTTACAATGCTTAAATATATATTTTTAAAGATATATATATATATATATATATATATATATATATTATATATAATATAAATATATAAATATATATATATATATATATATATATAAATATATATATATATATATATATATATTGATAAAAAAATCATAATTTAATTGTTAGATGGATTTTTCAAAATCGGTGTTGCCACTAGATTTTCTTTCAGCTTTTATTGATAAACTTTCAGTAATTACCGTTTTTCACTTAAGTTGACAGCTAGTAAAATGAAGATTTTGCACTTTGTTTGTGTCTTTGATATGATTTTTTTAAACTAACCATTTTGAAGAAAATATCAAGTTATAATTTTGACTTAGGAAATATCCCACTTACATTTTTGTTCTATAGATTCCTTTATTAGTTTCTTCTGATAAAGTATAATGTCCACAATTATGAATAGTTTTTCTTAACATGTGTTTCAAATGGTATTATAATTTTGTAAAATGGTTTATATTTTTTATTTTACAAATGTTCTATAATAATGAATTTGATTTTTATGGCTGTTTAATTGAAATATACGAGTTTTAATATGTTTAAATAATTTTTTTAATATATTGAGTTATTTTATCTAATACGTTATTTAGAAAAAGTAGGTATATATACTGTATATGTACATGTTTACATATGCCTAACAAGTAACAATATATAGGTCCTTTTTACTGTTCTACATGTTGAAAATATAAATAGACTTTGTAATTTCCGTCTATAACTTTTTTCTATTAAAACAATGTACGAACTGTCAGTTTTCCCTTCGCTCTTTTTTTCATGTTTGTTTAATTTGCTCGGGACAAGTGATGGGTTTTATGAACAGACAGGTGCACTTTGTTTTAGTTGCAATTAATTTTGTCGACGGGATCTCCTACTCAATTTCCTGGTAAAAATGTATATTATAAAGTTTTAGTGGATAACAAGTTGATTAAAAGTTTTAATGAAGTCATTATAATTCATGATCCAAATGAGCAACTGGTAAGCTAAGTTGGGATGCGTGTACAACGCCATCTTGCGTGCATTACGCCTCTTTACATTTGTCCGCTTGTTTACATTTCCCATCTCTTCTCTACATAACGGTTCATTTATCACACTCTGTTATCTTAATGAAATAATTATATATTTCCCTCAATTATTTACGTTACACTTTAGATGCTTTCTTTTGTTAATTCAGTGCAAATTTATTACTTCAGATCTGGAACTGAGATTTTCACATCATCACATTAGTTTTAATTTATTTTAAAGTGCTTTAACATGTAACAAATACAAACTAAATATTTTATGACCTTCATAATAATTACATGAAGCTCATTGCCAATCTGTCTTGAGAATGGTTGAAATTTTGAAATTTTTTTTCAACTCAGTCTCAAAATTATTGATCAATTTAAGCACTACGAAAAAAAGAATTAAAAGTATTTAATTTCATAAATTCAGAATCTGTAAGTCAACAATTAATAAAAAAATCTTTTGGTTTACATTTTAGATAACACTATATACGTCTATTTGTAATTTCCTTATTAATTTATTCCTTCCGATGTAGTTCTATATCAGGGGAGAAGTTTTTTTAACTTTATACTCCAACTATTATTAGACATTTATTTGCAAAGTTATCTTAAAATAAAGCTTTTCAGACGGCCTTGGGTTGTGATACCATCAAGTGAACACTGGTCTTAACATCCAGAACAATATTCGAGTTTTAGTTGTAATGTAGTGTCTTACACGATCAGTTTGCCAAACTTTGCTAATATGTTTCTTGTGTCAAAACTATTCTTTCTTTGTCAGTAAATATTTTTTCTAATATAATATAATAATAATTATTATTAACTTAATCTCATATTCTTTAATTATTCATATTTAAAAAGAAGAAAAGATCATGAAATTAAAATGTACTCTAATTAAGGACATCATAATTAAATCATAATTAAACATATATGGTCCTTTTATACCTAACTGATTTTTATAAAATGAAATGTATATTTGGAAATTCCATCTTAAAAAATGTTAATGTTTCTGGGTTAGAGAATAAAGCTGTTTTTTTAATAAATATAAAACCAAAAATTCTAGAGCACGCCAAATGAACAATGGACTGATAAAATTAAAATTTATCATTTATTTTTAAAAACAAGTATTAATATTACTGTCTTGAGAAATGATGCATATGAAAATTTAAAAAAAACAGGTCACAACAGTAAACATTTAACTTTGGTAGGTTATCGTTTATGAATGAAGAGTGTTATATGTAATCCAAATGAGCAACTACTAAACTCAAATTCAAATATAAATCAGTAAATATGAATAAGTAAAAACCTAATTTAAACAAAAATCAATTGTTTATCATTGAAAATAACCTAAATATAAGCAAATACTTCATTTAAAGAAACTTAAATATTTATGAACATTAATGCCTGTAAAAATGGCTCACAAGTCAAATATAGACTTCTATTTCCATTTTCAAGATCACTTTGGGAAGTTTGTGTTTTCTAATGAATGTTTACGTAAAATATAAACTGCATCTAAATGGTTGTTTTACAGGTATTCTCTTGTTTCCGACTGAATTTTATAAACTTCTTCTCTTTACTCTATTTGAAAAGTTCAGAGAGTGAAGTCAGATTACTTCAGAGGTTAATGTACATTCCAAGAGTCCTAGTGTAGCCTACTCCGTATTTAGAAAATTCGCAACCTAGTTTATGGAATGTATAGAAGCATCATAAGAGTAAATGCTGTAAATAACATTGTTTTTATATTTTTAAAACTATTCTTATCCTTATGCTTAGTTTAATGTATTTCATCTTTTGAATAAATATTTTAAATATATTATTCGTATTTTGTATCGAGGAAAATTAGTAGCAAAAATAGACGTTGATGAAAGATAACTTTATCTACTCTAGTTAACTGTTTATATGTAAATGAAAATAATTGTTACATGTCTTGCTTTTAGAGATAAATGTAAAATTTTAATTTACTTTTATCTACTATGTACATCGTTGTACAGTTAGGCGGTTTTTATATATTTGTAATTTTTGTAAATTATTTGATAACCCAAAACATAGTTGTCAATATTATAAAAAAAGAAAAAGTTTTATTCTGATAACGGTGAAATAACTTTTTAAGGTAAAATTTCCAAATGAGTGTTTAATTTAATAAAAATATGTTAGCTATAGGGTTCTAAATGTATTTAGTTATGATGTGGTAAGTGTCCATTATTAGAATAAATTTTCATTTGGTGATATTTACTCCTTTTAGATGTTAAATTAAATTAAATTAAATTAAAAATAATAATCCAAAAACTAAAAAAAGTCCATATTTGATTATAACATTTTAGGAAAGAAATTGGAGGTGATTAAATAGGATAATTATCTTTTTTTGTAAATCTTCTCAGACAATCTTCTTCAATAATCTAAATTGGGTTACCGGTTTGACGATCAGCCGTCATCATCAGATTCATACAAGAACAGTTTAATCAGCCCTTCATGAATACATTATGTTCAAACAGGAGGTGTGAATATTTTTATTTAAGAAACCTATCTCCAATGATTGACAGACTGATCGGAAGATAAAAAATATTAACTGAATACAATAATGTGGATTATTATACATATTATAATAATTTAAATATTTCTACTCTATCTTTTTGTTTACAAAAGCAGGAACCGAAATATACCAACAGAGTTAATTTATATTTATTATTTTATTCATATGTTTAGCTTTGGAAGCTGTTAATTCATATTTCAAAAAATATATATTTAATTTCAATAAAATATAAACATTTAAATAAGTAATCAGATAATAAATGTAAATTGTCTTTATTAGTTTATTTCGGTTCTTATCTTTGTCGACAAAGAAAAGATGGTAAATATATTCACAGTAATTGATTTTAATAATAAAAACATAATAACATAAATATCTAATAAGTTTCAATGACATTCAAACCTGTGATCTTGTTGTTAATGTTGTAATATATTACCAATGTGATACACTTCACTGGATGACTTGTTGAAAATACAAAGTTATAAAAGAAACTGTAAACAACAAAGCATACATTAATAAATGTAAATTTAAAATGACATAATCCCGTAATACAAACTTACTAATTGGTATTGTGGAGTACTTCTGCTGTTTGGTAATGACAATGATATATAAGTATAGGCTCTAAGTAAAGCTAATAATAAAATGAGAACGTCATTTAGAATAAACATATAGTAACTTTGTTATGATAACTTCATGATATTATAAGATATATATATAAAAGGCTCAAAGAATTAGATAACTAGGATGAATTTAGAGAATGAATGGAATTAAGAGTGATTGGAAAGGAAATCTGTATGGAAGAAGAAAGAAAGGTGATCAAGATGGGGGTGGAGAGATGGTGTGGCTGTGGACATAGTGCTCACTGGTTTTAGAGGCTGAAGGAAATTGGTTATTGAGCTATCTTGGAGGAGAGTTGTTGAAGGGGGTAAAGCTCCGAAAGGGTGTAGCTCCATGAAAAGTAATTACAGGTATAGAAACCTATTTTGGAAGTTGTAATACTCTTGTGATAACACTGATAGTAACAGCGCGTTTTTAAAATTAATTTTAATAAAATCGTTGACTGCTGATTCAAACCAAATTCTTAAAATGCAACTTAATAGACGACGATAATCATTCCACATCCACAAAGGAAAGCGAATTTCCTCCATGAACGTAAACAAACCCCACATTTAACATTGGACACATTCATTGTTTATTGGATTATCCCCAAAACGAAATATCTTTAAGTTGATCTTTGACTTGGTGAAATGATTTTTTTTTTAAATCTCTATAAAAACTGAGAATTTATTATTATTAAAAGCAAATTAGGTGGCTTTCCATTGTGTAACATGCGGAAGGGTAGGTTTAAAATATCAAACATCTAGTAATTAGTTACATAAATATAAACGTCTGAATTAATTTTGTGAGCCAAGGTTAACAGATTATGCATTCTATAAAACATTATGTGGCTTTCGTAATGATTTAGCATTTAAAGCAAAATTTTAAAACTGTTATCATACCTATATTTGAGAAACTTTTGTAGGTTATTGCAGTACAACCAATTACCATCATTATACTACAATCTTATGTATGTATTTCTTTGAATTTTCTGCCAAACAGATATTCAAGTAACAGCTCTTTAGTATTCTTTTTCACATGCTCTATAATGAACAAATTTTCGCTCGCACCCTGATCCTGCTTTCGTATTTTTAGTAAATTTATCCAAATAAAAATAATATTAAGTGCCTTTCACTTTGTAATATAGACTTATTGTCTCTAATTCTATATAAACTATTTAAATCATACAATTGCTCATTTGGTTAAGAAGACGTGTAGCTCATTACACTTCGGACTTGTGAATCGTCAAAGTTGTCCATGCCTATTTGTTGGATTTGGATTTTAGGTTTTAGTGTGTGTGCTCATTAGTCTAAATTAGGATAATCAGTAAAAACTTTGCGAGAGAGAAAGTAAAGTTAATAATTTTATTTTAATCATAGTTACTTTGGTAAATTCATTTTGAATCTGAATATGTCAGGGAAGTAAATGTTAATGGTAGATAAATTGGTGATACAAGAATAATTATTTCCAAAACTGCCATTAAGAGCGATATATCTAATTCCTCAAATTTGTTCTTAAGAATACCGTCACGTTATATTTTAAACATTTTACAAAGAGAATCGCATATGTGACTTTTCTGTGAACAAAACTTAAAAAAGATTCATTACACCTTCTTCGAAGTGAATAAAATGTATCTTCTAGACATCAGTTTTTATACTCCATAATCCTTTACAGCCCTTAGGCTATATTTTTTGGTAAATATGTTGTTTATTATTACTAGTAAACCTTTATATTATAAAGCTGTGTAGATGCCTAAATTAACGAAATGTTATCTTAACTAGAGAACAATACTGAGGGAGTTTGGAGAATCAAAGTGGGTAGGTTTTGAGTGGGTGGGTTGAAGAGGTGTGACTGTTTTAATTGAGCACGACAAAGTTGCGAAGAACAAGTTATTTACATAAGAAGATAATAAGATACGCCTCTACGTCATTCCACTAACTAGGCGATGATTTTAATCGAAACTAACAAAAAACAGAATTCGTTTTTGTTTGTTACAATTCAAACTTGTTGGTGGTTGTCGATCAGGGATGTCCGATCAGTTATTACAGGTTGAAAAGGATCTGAATTGTTTTAGTTTTATTCAAGATATTTAAGAAACGGTGTCACTAAATTTCCCGAAATATTATTAATAATAAAACAAAATGAATAATTGTAACTTTACATAATAAAATCAGTCTTAACAATATCGTAATAACGTCAGTAATTCAGAATCCGATTTTATTTTAAATGACTAGAAAATAAGCAACATACAGCTCTAATAAGATGACACGATAATATATATTGTTGGTTTTTGCAAAGTATTTCATTTAAGTTTATACGTGTAGAGTACAAAGCAGTACAAAACGAGCTTTGACACAAGAAGCTCGTGCATAGACACGAGAACAAACTGTCGAAAAATTGTTTAAATTTTTATGTCCTTTCATATTATATTCTTCAGACAGTCAAAATTCAAGCTATTACAGTTATTATTGCAATTCTTTTTCAATGATGTGTTTTTTGTTGTTGTTATTTGTGGTTATGACTTTAATGATTTTGTTTTTTAGTTTCCAGGAGCTCAGGTTATCGAAATTTGCCAATAGGAAAAGAAATGGTTAACTTTAAATGGGAATTTTATTATTTGTCACCAGGCTTTAGAGCAATACAAAACATGAGTGCACTGTTAATGTTAAGAAATAGTAAACAACAACAAATTAATTTATAGATGAAATTACAATGAAACATTGATTAGCCATAAACATGTTTATTTCGACACCTGTAGTGTTTGTTTATTATAAAGACTATATACATGAATACACTTTAACGTGTGCATTGACATCTTTAAAATAGATTTCGCCACCTTCGTGGCTGATGTATGACCAAGAATTAAAAAAATAAAGACAACGGTGTAGGCGTGTGTAGAGTCTGTCTGAACCATGTGATTACCACTTAATATAAATCATGGGATGAGTCAGTACAAGAGGTTTCGAGTGTGATGTCTTTGATGAATGGTCATTGGTCTGTGACTTGCGTATCGCATTCATCTTGCAGGGGGTGGTTTATGTGCCATATACACAGTTACCAACTTGACTCATTAAACTCACAGATTGGATACACAGATATCTCTGATATCAATACTCATAAAAAAGTAATTATAATGACGATTATTTAACGTTTGATTTTTAAAATGGGAAGCTCAGGACTTAAAAATAACATGAAAATATTTATGAAATTACATTTTTTTAAATTAAATCCGAACGAGTAATAATAATGATGATGATAATAATAACAATAATGATAAATCATTATATTTTAGGCACTTGATTAGATTTGAATTCATTGCAGATAGATTGTTTCTTATTTATCCGATCAATCTTTAATTATAATCAGGAGATCGATATCTAACCCACCTCTTTATTGGCTTTATAACTCGTCGTCTATAACTTAAAACAAAACATGTATACTTTATAATTGAAAAAATCAACATTAAGTTAATCGAACATGTCAATTAATACAGGTTGGAATCTCTTGGAATGTATTGCGGAGTTTAAACCTCATCAATCTCATTTAATTTAATAATTTTTAAAAGCCCCGACTAATATGTTCATATTATTCCTATTTATACCTGTTTATTTGTGTTCATGTTCGAACTGTTTTGTACCAGTCTATAACTCAGTTTCGTATAAAAAAATGAAAATAAAAGTGTAATATTGCTTCCTAGATAAGTCAATATTGCTGAATATTCTTTAGGATACTTCGGAGATCTTAATCGAGTTTTCATTGGACGTCTCTGAACTTTTATTAAGACGTTAGAGTATAAACTCAGTAAAATCACTCCCAGCATTCCGATACTCTCTGATTACCTAGCGGACCACTCCAGGGAGTTGGCTTCTCTGTCCTTTTATGAGGAACTGACACAGATCTCACTTGAAAGCACTCTACACGCAGAGTACGAGAGAGGTATGTACAATAGTACACAACCCCCCCCCCCCCCAAGACGAGGAAGAACTAAGACTGGAACTTCGTTGTTCCTTTCTTTATTTTATTTTTCATTATAAGATTCCCAGTTTTGAGGGCCCAAAAATGATTGGTTTTACATATTCCACATGGGTTAAACAATTAATTATTAAGTAGCTCTTAAGTAGGGAATATATAGAAAATAATATATGGAGAAAGCAGATGTTGAGTTAAAATGTTATCATCTATAACTGTTACATTATCTTCCAACGTCTAATAATAATAAAGATGTCTGACATGTTTCATGTTTAGTATGTTTTGTTATGACCTTAGCTATCCAAAAGCCACACTGGAAGGAGAAGAGAACGGCTGAACCCTAAAGGATAAAATCTGTTTTGTGTTTCTTCTAGAACTAAATACATCATTTTTACTGGAATCTTGTCTTCAGAATTGTCCTTTATTCCAGCCCAGAGCATGTGGATCCTGAACCTTTGGAGGTTGTAGAGGGAGCCCTTCTCTCATCCACTACACACTGTAAAGTGCATGTTGTATTTGTTGCACTAGGTCTATTCTGTTATGAGCTCCTTGAAATACATACTAGAAGACCTGGAACAGAGGAAATTGTATTTCATTCAATATATCAATGTAAATATTTGTGACATCGTTTTCGGATCTGTATTTACGTATGGGTTTAATTCAAAAAGTAGAAGGTTTGGTAGAGCCTGAATTCTGGGTAGTGGTCTTGCAACCAGAGCAGAGCTGGAATAGTAGTTTAAAGTCTAGAATATTGATAAGCAAAGCAAATCTGACAGTAATCCTGAGTGGTTGCAGTGCCTAGGGTTGTTTTGTGACTTTTGTCTTGATCTAGATTTTGATTTTAAACATCTTTTATTACAAAACCGTAACTGTAAATAATGCATTTTAAATGAAATAAAAAGCTTCATAATAAGAAGAAATCAATCATATTTTAAAAAAATATCTGATTAAATCATATGTTTTATTAAAAAAATTTGCAACTCTCTGTTCGGCTATCTGTACAAACAATTAATTTATTTTAATGAAAGTCATCACAAATATTGTTCAAAATATACAAAATCCTGTAACCCGTTTCAGTATGGTTTCTAACTTTAATGTAATAGCAGATATTTCTTGTTGAAACTCCATATTCAAGGATAAAATAAAGCAAAAGCTTAAAGTTTCAAATATTTATTAGTATAATGAGCTACAATTGTTTCGCCTTGCGGCATCGACGGGCTACTGTAGCCCGTCGATGCCGTATGGTTTCTATTTATAGTTATTTTCATAAAATAATATTTACCAACTATTCTGTGTCTGACTATTTTTACAATTATGTATAGTTTTCTGTAAGAAACGGAATTTGAAGATTAAAATTAATTAGTAAATATTATATTCATTCAATTGTAAAAATAGGCCTCAAATTATGACTGTATGTGATTACAGGAAGAGGTATATATTTCATTGTTGATGTATTTCAACTGAATTAATCACGTACTTAAGTTACTGTAGATCATAACTTTTGCTAGTTTGTAAAAATTCTTGTCAGGTAAGAAAACCAGAAACAAAAATATACAAACCTAATAATAAATGTAGTTATAAAGTTTAACCATGTGTCCGAACCCTACCATAAATTATGTGAACATTCACATTATTATATTTAAGATACTTTCGTTTCAGTTTGTTTCATTCTCATAGCAGATAATATCATTTCTCTCTGAATTATTATAAATAAAAATTTACATGCATATTTTTGTCTTTGCGATCATGTGCGTGAGCTAGAAAATTAATATATTTTAAAACAATCAAGATAAATACGAAAAAGAAAAGTCCAGTTACATAATTGCATTAGCATTAATAAGTGGTAATTCATTCCTACATATTTTAATGAAGTCATTTGTAATCCTCAAGTAGGTCTACATGGTGTCGAAATCCTAGATTTAGTTGATGTAGATCGAAGTTTATTTACATTCAGATAAACAATATTATTCAGTTTGAAATTAAATGATTTCCAGCTTTCTTTTAGTTCTTAAAATACTATCAGTTATGGTTTAGAAATAAAATCTCCAACTATTTGTGTATTCTTTAGGTTTTCTTCCACTTAAGTTATGATAAACATAATTTGACGTAATTTAAACAGAGATTTGACATTGTGTCACGGATGTAGTAATACAAAAGTAAAATGAATTAATTGCTAAAACATATGTGTCATCAGCAAAAAAAGAAAACAAAATTAATTACATATTTTCCTTGTTATAGCTGACAAGTTGTGGAACGTACACATTTAACCTTAGTTAAAATTAACGGTACTAAAACTTTGCACATAATGTTTTACATCGAAATACTAACAAAAATATATTTGTCGCCAAAAATGCCAGTTCGGTGGCTCAGTATAAAAGACTTACAACCAACCATTGCCACAGTTTTTGATTTTGTGTTTTAAAGAATATTTATTTAAAACTTGCTTCCCTTGTGCCTTAAACTATAATTAAAGATAAATTGAACATTAGATGTCAGAGGTCATGGTTCCTTTTTTATTTAAAAAAACTATTTTCTATTGTATTGCAATTTTGCACAATTGTTTTGTTATTCATCTTCACATTTCACAAACATTTGAATGAAATCGGTATAACCGATTTTGAGAATAACTCTTTTACTTCTTTCATAAAAGCTCTATAGTCGATTTTTGGTTTTTACTAGCAACTCTATGAGTCAGTATTTTAGGAAAGATTGCAAGTTTTTTTTCTAAGTAGCCTACTTAATGCAACTCAGTCTTTTGATGGCAAATTTCAGCTAACAAAAAACATATTAAACATTTCACCACATTACGTATATGCGAGAACGTAAAAGGAAACTTTCAAATATTAGCTATCAGACAATTATTTAAATATAAATAATACTCGTTAAAACAGTCTGGGAACCAATTATTGTAACGAGAAGTAAAATGTAATTTGAATTCACGGAGCTCTAAAATGTAAATATCTGTGAATGGATCCGTCTATTTTAAAGATGGAATGCAATACTTTTTGCAATGTGCAGATATCTGAAAACGCAATAACAACTATGTTCGATATTGAAAAGATTAATGTGTATAATACAACAATAATAATTAATTTCTACACACAAATCGTTCGTAATAACCACCCCACAACACAGATTGATTCATTATAAATCAGCTAAAAAGTGATCCATAGTTTTTTATGGATTGTATGGTCTCTTAAAATCCTGTGCTGACCAAACAAATAACAAAACAAATCTTGAACAATAAGGTTATCGAGTCATAAATTGAGCTTCTTAATTCGATATATCTTTACTTTTTTTTTTTTTTTTTTTTTTTTTTTTTTTTTTTTTTTTTTTTTTTTCATTCTATACTACTTACCCTAGTTAAGGAAAGCGAAACGAGAATAGTCTTCAATGATTTGATAATATTTTGTTTGTAATAAACAGTATGTGTTTTATTATTTCTTGTCTTTCCTTTTTTTTAGAATTAGTCACATTCATTAAAACAAAATGATAGGTACAAAGAGTGATTAAAAATTGCACTACAATATTTATGGGGCTCATTCCATAGCTAAAAATAAATAAAGACGTTTAATTAACATAGACCGGTGTCGCTTCTTGTCCGTATGGCGAGAATTTTGCGTTTTTACAAACAACATATTTTTTGAAGTAGATAAATAAGATATTGAGTGAAGATTTGATATACGCATTATTTATGTAACCTTTTACCAGTATACCAGAAAATCAAGAGTTTATTTAGTAAGTTTTTCAAAATGGTGGAGGTTTAAAATATGTATAATAACACAATATGGCTGATAAGTGGAAAACAAAGCAGACCTATGTTTGTAAAACCTTCTCTTTTACCTCTAAAACCAACTCAAAAAATATTATCTTGAAATTTTAAATCTCCCTGTATAATAATAACTGTTATTTGTATTCAGGATTAAATTCTTTGAAAAAATATATATATATATATAAGTGTGTGTGTACAAAAATTGTAGGAATCATTTTTATTTTAAAACAATATAATTTCATACCTGTTTATTTTAAGAAAGATAAAACTTTTACTTGCGTATTTTCAATAAAATATTATTAGTTTTGAATTGGGTTCTCATTTAATTAAACAGTTTAAGTGAGAACTCTATTTATAATAAACTGATGGTTAACCGCACTGACAGTGTTCACGTGAAAGGGTTGAAATATTGAAATACGTATATAAAGGAATATGTTAACCCCAAGGATTAAGGCGAAATAGGGTAATTATTTTAATAGCTGTGCTTGGTGTAAATTTAATTCTCCGACTAAGAGACCTTTCAAAAGCAGTAGAATATTAAATAATCTAAAAGGTTCGGGTCACTTCTAGCAGGTCATCTTTTGCAGGGATTATTGTTGAGAATGAGGGTGGCATAAAAACGTCGACTAGGGAAGGTTTCCGATGCAGACCTATCCGGACAGCAATTAAGCCCTGGCGTTGACTCACAATAAAACATCTCCAGTCTCGGCTTGTTGCATGTTCTTTTTTATCCTTGCTATTTATTTTCCAGCACTCGTCTGCAGAAGCAGGTTGTTTCCTTTTGCAGGCATCCAACCGGCCGACCGGTGGGCCTCTAGGAACAATGAAAAGGCGGAGACGCTGGCGCCAGTCCATGCAATTAGAACAAAGGAGCAGGCCCTAGCATTCTTACGCGAGCATTGTTCAATGCTCATATGCATAATACAACGACTAATGTCTAGCACATAACACACTCGAAAACCAATTCGGACTGTTCCTTATTTAGAGATTTCATTTGGTCAGTCATCAATCTCGTCAGGTCCATTGAAGAGTCACTCGGCTGAAGTGAAGACCTTGAATGTTGGCACTCGCCTTCAAACACTCCATTCGTGCTATAAATGGCTGCCATTGGCTGTCTATACTTCCTCTTTTATTTATATATGTCTACAGATCATTCCCTATATACTAAATTAAAATATTGTAACATTTTGTAATAAAATAAAATAAATTTCTGCAAATTGTAATTATATATTTGTTATTTCGAGGGCTGTGATAATATTTTTCCAAATGATTTATAAGAGAAAAGGGTAGTGGGTAGGGTTAATTAATCTTTTTCTATAGAACAAAAATATAGATATAAAAGAACAATATAATAATAGAATAATAATAAAATATATACATGTCAAATTTTGGAATCGCATATTATCTATAAAATATAATCTTTATAACGTTTTATATATTTGTAACCTTGTATATATTTATGTAAAAAAATATATAAGTATACTGTGGTAACAATTTAATCCTCTGATAGAATGGAGAGTTTTTAAGCTTTTTAAAGAAAGAGGGTGGAATAATTTCAAAATGTTCAAATACTTAGGGGGAGGGGTCAAGTGACATCTTAATTTAATCGTCTGTTAAATACAAATTTATGGAAGGAAATAAATTGATATCCTTTGTCGCAATAGGAGATGGGGGATGGTTAAATTAAAAAACTTAAAAAATAAATAAAAATGTATTATAATAATAAAAAATAATAACATTATTGTTTGATATTGTTTATGGTAAATAACTATGGTTTTATTTATTTATTATAGGGCGTGATAATTTTTAAATGGAAGATGGAGTGACAGCGATTTGTAAAAGTCTACTAAATAGAAATTTATTGTGAGGAAACAAATTTTCATTCTTCGATCCTATCAAAGATGGCGTCTGATCAAAATTGAAAAGATACCGCCTCCGCTTTTTTTGATTGTTTGATAAAGAATTAAAAGTTTAACTTCACATTTACTTGTATAAAAAGCAAAGTCTCTCTTTCTGTCTGTTAATCTCTTTTAAAACTTATAACTCGAATACAGCTTATTCGATTTTGATGCTCTATATTTTCCAATTTAGGTACGACAGATTGTAGTCTTCGTTTGATTAAAATTTATTTAGTAGTTTCCAAGTTATAAAAATATTTGTCTGTTCCAGTAATAATAAAATCAGAATTTTCAACATATTTTAGTCATTGTCTAAGACATTTCAACGACACCATATACTATGACAGCGACTAATATTGGTACATGATTTGAACTGTAACTTTAATTAAAATTTTGTTTGAAATCGGTGAATTATTTCCCGAGTTAAAACCATTTTTGTTGCAGATAAATATTAAATCCCGATTTTTCGACGCATTAAACGCATTAAAGTAAAATGTTTGCGACAACAAAATTTTTTTTTTTCAGTCAGAGTTGCAATATAATTTAAAATCAAATTTTTTAAATCGGTTCAGTATTTTTCAAATTTTAACGAAATTTTTTTATCGATTAGGAGGTAGTCTATTTATTCAGTATATATTTGACATTTTAGCGAAAATATAATATATTTATCAGTAACTTTGTTTGTAAATAATTAAAACGTTATATATACAGTAATTGAAAGAACATTAAAATGACTTGATGTGTTTCAAAGTTATACTCGTAGGGGGTAATTGTTTGAAAGCCGTGGAGTGACGCGACTATAGAGAGTATATTACGTGATATTGTAATCTGAGCTGGGATCTGCAGATAGTTGGGGAGAATTAAAGGTTTCGTTTGTTGGCTATACTATAATCAAGCGTATTGCTCTGTTTTAGATACACTTTTTTAAATAGGAAAACAATTATTATTTGTAAATAAGATAGGTCTTTGTTACACAAATTTATTACACGAAAATAAAATAGGTTACAGACATTTATTTGATTTATGTATGATATGGCGAATGGAAAATGAAATAATTTAACGGAAGGAAAACGGCATACGGTTAATTCTTCACCTAAAGTGTTGTGAGTACTTAGACGTTAAATTAAGTTTTCTATATAAGCTATCCTGAGCTTAAAAAACTAAATAATACAAATAGCGTAATACATAGGGGCGGAATCTGGAGTAATTAAAGGTATGCCAAAAACACGGTTTCAATACAGGTGCCAAGGTGACATAATTCTTGTAGTGATCCTAGTCAAAATATTGACCACATTTAGAGTATTATTGTTTTAAACATGTATTCGTATAATGTCATTATGATTTACAATTTCTCCCGGCTAATAAATGCATTTTTTTTTTTTTTTTTTTACTTTCTTGAGGATACGTTTATTTTTGATTTTTCGTTTCTATTGCAGATGCTCTTGTTTTTAGCTTTTTATGATGTCTATTTCACATTAATAACATTTATGCTTATGTGAAAATTATCAATTAACATGAGCCAACTGATAAGATTCGCAAATGATGTTATAAGAACTCTTGTGTTTTTAAATTAAGAATTCACACCATATCTTAATAAGATAAGATGTATGAGCTTATTCGCAATCACCGAATCAGTCCATTATCTATTTAACGAAAACGCGATGGTGGTAAACTTAAATGTTCCACAACTCATTCGGGTATTTATTTCAGCCACTAGGTGTCTGAAGACGCCTGCATCGTTTAGGGGAAATTATAGTTTTCTCAATTACCTGAATAATATCATTTTTCACCAGAAAATAATTAAAATACGTAGTAGATAAAACCGGAATTCTCACAATCTTTAGTTGGCACAAAGTAAAATATATATATTTTCGGCTAATTGAGCTACCTGAAATAACTGCAACGTGTTGTGGTTTTAAAATTCGGGCAATGGGTATATTGGGTAACATATATAACACTGTGATCTACCTTCCCTTACCCCAACGTGTAAAGAGTAGCCAATTTAACACTTAAACGTAATTAGAGTCAAATGAATCCTTAAGGTAAGTTTTTTAATTAGAGGAATAACGTTTATATTTAAAGATTAAGTTATTAGAGGAATAATATGATGACATTATCTAGTTAAGTGCTGTACTGTTGAGATATAAAGAAAACTAATGAAACATTGGAGATATTTAGAATTTATATTGTCAAGTAAAATACTTAGATTATAACAATTATTATCAGTGCATTATTGGGAATTTGGTTTCTTTTTATTGGATCTAAAAATGAGGGTTTGTATTAATTTATCTTTTGATTTCAAATTTCACATATTTTTGACTAAATGTTTTCAATTATTCGAAAATGAAGGTCGAGAAATGTTTCCGAACAATAAACAATATATTTGATATAAACCTTAAGTTTGGAAATTGTGGCAGCCTGGTCCATTATATCACATCCAGTTTTTACCAAACTTTTCTTGTAGCTATTGTACGAGAAGTACAATACCAGTAGTTTAAACAAGAACACCGTCCAGAATAAAAATTACTCTAAATAAGCAATTGTTTCAACTAATGGCTTAAGAAGTGGCCTTACCTGTTCAACAAGTAAATCATGATATTTATTGGATTGTATTTGTGTATCTTTCAAGCAATGCAAACCTGTGACGATATCACCCCATGATACACCATTCATTTAATTTCTTTCTGGATTAAGGATGGTGTTCAATAACATACTGTGTATTTTTTACTATTGCTATGAAATGTCCAGTTTCGAGTTACTTGGGCTTTTCCTATAAACATAGATGGAAAATATCAAACACAAACATAATTTAGGATTTATTTCACATTGTTACAACAACCATCTAGATTAATATATAAAATATATTAATAATTACACTTGTGAAGTTTTCATACAAATCATGTTCATTGTCCTTTTTATTGTCACAGAGTGATAATCTGAGGACCGGTATAGAAAAGATTGGAACTTCTGTTGCACATTTATTGCGTGATAATGTTTTAATTACAACTCACTTTCATTACATTTACAATTGTTTTGTTCTTGTTGCTATTTTTAATATTATTCTTTTATCTATGGAATCTTTCAGCGACATTGTCACGTTAAAAAAACAAGACAGTATTTAGAATATTTAATAAGATAGTTGTCACCTATCTGTATAATATTTATGAAAAATATATTTTAATTCTAATAAAAATGTTTCTTCAATCCAGAAGCATAAAACATCGACCTAAATTTAAATATAAACATGTTATGATATTATAAAAAATACTGCAACTTAAAAACATTGAAAATTGAAGAAAAAGTTGCTGAAACAAAATAGGCTTGTCAGTCAAAGGGAAAAAATCACTAATGATAAGTAAAATTTTTAAAAAATGTAGAAATTGTAAATCTAAACTGATAACACTAAGATGAAAGTTATTTCTCTAAAGGTGATAACTACTATAAACTAACCAACGTATTGTATATTAAACAAATAAAATTTATCGGTAGTATCATTTATAGCTTTTGTTAGGCTCCATTTTTTTATTGGGAATGGGAATTAAAAATTTGTTAGAATAAATAATTTTGTATTCCATGGACCTCTAAAATTCGACACCCTTCCAATTTGAAAATATTGAGTAAGCCTACACCTTTTCCAACTCCCTTGTGATAGGAGCAGGTAGGGAGGCTAGTCACCATAATTTTTAATTAACATATACAAGTTGTTTATTATGACAACCAATAACCAATTCTAAATAATATATTCATATATTAATTACAATTTTATTAGTTTTAAGTTTCTCCGCCATCTTGTATTATGGGTTTTTCAAATTATTTTGTTTTAAATAGATCTTTTTTAAAAAACGAAGTGTTATTCGATTTCCTTTATTATTTGAAATTTTAAAATTTTACTCCATATTACGCTAAACAACCGTCCTCTTTATCACAACTTTATCCTCCTTAAACTGCTATCTCAGATTATTTTAACCAATTTCATTTTATTTACAATTAGTTTAAAGTATTGAAAAGTCCTATTTATTTAATGTAGCATAACAATTAATAAGCTAAAAATATTCAATATTTAATAATTGAGCAGAGCAATTTTTTTTTCTAAATTATCAGAATTTTCAGTTCAGTATTTTGTTTTTGTTTTGATTAAAACATATAAAGATTTATTTTAATATACTTTTTATTACAAAATATTAAATTTTTTAATTTGAAATCCATAGCAAGGGACGCATTATCACGTCTTTCACATTTTACAGTTAGTTTGAACTAGCTTACATATTGTTTTATTCTGTTATCAGAAGAGAAACGGCGCGAGATCATTGTATTGTGAACCTTCAAAAGATTATCAGGTAAGAGTCTGGTTGTTGGCACTACTCTATCATCTTCATTATTCTAAAGGGCTTCAAGTAAAAAGGAATGTTTAAAATAATAATAATAATAAACTTTAATCCAGTGTTTAGAATTGTAACACAGACATGAGAGTATACCTCTCTTGTCTGTGGTTACAGTTATCAGTGAAACCTCCATAACAAACGAAAAGCTATCGAACAGCACATTTGAAATATTTTAGGGTGTACTTTTTTATTTTAAATATAAAAGTATTAAAATGAAATAACTTTATTAAAAACACTCTGAAATTTATTGTTATTATTATTTTTAAAATGTCATCAAATAAAAATACATAAAACCATGAAGTTGTCCATAAAATGCTATAAGAGGAAGAATTAATAAGCATGTGTGATTAAAATAGCTTGAGTTTAATAATCCACTTTGGGTATTGCGAATCTTTGTTTTGGTTTGGTCAGCACATGACATTCCATTTATCTGAATTAAAAATTAATTAATAACCTAACTACATAAATTTTATGTTTAACCAAACCCATAGGTTTTTTAAATTTATTTACATACAAATAATCATGTAAGTTAAGTATAACAGGATGTCTAATTTAAACTCAGCTTTCCAAAATATATAAATATTATTTTTTGCATTAAAATTGGGTCATTAATAAAGAATATCATAAATTTAGGACCACCCCTATTTTTACCCACAACCGCTCTTAAATTTTGAACTTAATATAACCAATCCGTACGACACCAAGTTTGCAATCAAACTAATAATTTGAATCATTAAGACCACACGTTCTTCAGATTATGTATGAGGATCATTGCCACCCTCAGTTTATTTTTCTATTCCCCCCTCCTTAACCTTTAAGTGATTTGGTCCAAAATTTAATCATTTCATTGGGGACACACCGGACAACAATTTAAAAAAAAATTAATCATTAAGATAACACTTTTTGGAGACAACGTACTTTAAAATTCCACAAACAGAATTCATTCTGAAAATGGTCTATATATGTTTCTAGAAGCTCAAATCGTGGAGGGGATTGTCGAAAATACGATATCAAAAATTTAGCAACATTTTAATAATTTCTTTATTTCTTAATTGAAAAGTAAATTTGATAACAATTTTGTCATATAATCTAATAAATAAAAACATTAGAATAAATGTACATCATTTCTATTGTTAAAGCAACTTTCGTTGAATATTGAAGACAACAAATTAACATTTTCAGAATAGACAATTTGTATTACTTATAGATTAAATATATATATTCGTTTTGTGACGGAAAACAAAATCTTAAAGTAAGCTGCTATTAACATTTGTTTCCATAATTCATTAAAATGTTAAAATAAAACAGAAAAGACAATTAGAATTTTTTTTATGAGTGAGGAGGGATGTTCAATGGAAGCTATTTTAAGCTTTCTTGTTTATTGTCATATTTATAAAAGATTTCAAGCTCTGCCAGTACGGGGATGATGTAAAAATTACTTTTATAAGGAATAATGTGGGGTAGAAGGACAAATACCATCCTTGTGAATAGTGAATAACCCAAAAATGTGTTCCATTGTGGGAATGTTTAATCACACATCACCCCTCTACTTCTAAATGGAGAGCTTATTGACATCAAAACAACCCTAAGATGAGAATATTATATTTAGTTTTCTAATTAAGATTTTGTTATTTGCAGTTTTCGGAACGTATTTGATAATTTTATTATTATTTTTCGAGTTTCGGTTTAAGATTCAATGGTTTTTCTTCATAGTAGCTTGATGGTTAGTACACTAAGACGAGTAATGTAAATGTAATGGGTGTTTAATTTGAGTACAATTTCTGCCAATTCATTTACTTATTATTTATATTCGTCGACGTGTTTCAACGGTCATCCATCTACTTTATTACTCTAAAGTACTTTAATACTCATAATTTTGAATACTAAAACTAAGAAATGATAGGATTGGCAGAATATTGTACTCAAATTAATTATGTAGATCCTATCAAATATAATTATTATAGAAATGGATGTTAATAAAAAGAAAACAACACATCAAGGTAACCTCACAAAGTCTTGAACATAGTTGAAATCATGATCGCTGTCGTAATACTATGACGAGCAGTATATGACGGTAACAATAGATTATGACATGGGGGATTTTGTTTGTAGGTCGTGTTATAGATTGCACTCTATAGCTCTGTTCGGACAGATGCAGTCACGGCTAATAGTATCAAAGTAAACACAGAGTCCCTTTCCTTCCCACGTCCAACCCCCTAATCCCAACCCCTCTTGATCAAAATTCAGACAATCCCATTTCATGAAACACATTTTATTTTTTGACATGATTTATAATTATGTTCAGTTGTAATCGGCATGTTGCTTCATAATGATTCTACTAAGTAAACATAAACAAACATAACCGACATCAGACCCATAATATAAAAACTGTTTTGATTTATGTAGTGTTAAAATTGTTTCCTCACACGAAAAATTAAGGATTAGGAATGCACAAGGGAGATGTTATTTCGCTTTAGGGTAGAGAATGGCTTACTTTTATGATATTGTTAAACAATATTTAATCACTATATGAATTATAAGTTGTCTATAAAATTATATGTTGTTTCAATCTAAGGGAGTGTGAATTCAACAAAATACATTCAACGCAAATTGAATATTTTAGCTATATTTGTGACACTATATACAAGCTTACAGGTATGAACTATCCTAAGAATAAAACTTCAGAATGATGTGGCGTTCTCTATTACTTATGAACTTACTTTAAGTTTTAGACATATGTATGCAATGTCAAATTTGTAAACATAACTCCAATGTGCAATTCCTACAAATTGGATGATAATTTTGATCCTAGTATGTTTTTAAGAACTTCATTTTTCTCACATGTCATAAAGTAATATTGACATTTTAAAACTGTATTTTCTACAAATGATAGGTTCAATGTTTATGAATAAATTCATTCCTGTTCTTTCTTCTCGTTGAGTCATGGTTTCCTCCATAATTAGCCTCAAATCTTCTGTCTGTTACTTGTTTTCCTTCAATTTCATGGTGGATTATAGTTATCGTGGATTATACTTTATAGTATAATCTTGCAACAACATCATACATAGTTCTATGTCTTTGTCTACCCCTCGTTCTCGTGCGGTAAAGCTTCTTCTCTCACTATTCTTCTTAGAACATCCGGTCTTCCGCCATTCTCTCCACACATCCAATCCATTTAATCTTTGAGGCTTCAATAAATCTAACTACATCCTGACTTTCAATAAATTCATCCAAATCTGGATTGTACTTCTTTCTCCTGTCATGATTTCCTCTTACAGGTACAATATCGTTGGTATACGTAGCTCAAATATTCTGAGGGTCATTTCAAAGCCCAAGTCTTCGTAACAAGTGAAAGCTGGATGCACCAATGTAATTCCTTCCTATTACATAGTTACACTTCGATAAGAAAGAGTTACAATTGAGTCAGCTACTGGACCAGTTGTGTCATGGTATTATATATCCATAAAAACTGTTTTTAACACGCGAGAGATGGTAAATGACCTGCTAACGTTCTAAATTGTTAAATCGTTATCAGAAAAGCCACAAAATATCGTCAGAATTGTTTTTAATAAATGTTTTCACAAGGCTTTACATTTTGAACTACTTCGATATTTGCATGTGGATGTGAGGGTTGTGTTTTTGACTCATAAGTCTCGAGCATCAAATGTTTCTTCTTTACCTCTGAAATACTATGTCAGTAAAGTAAAGCCTAAGCTAAAATTATTTTCTCCGATTCCAAATGTTTCTTCTAATCCCATTTATCACTCTTTCTTTCCAATAAATTCATCAACGTAATTATCTGGCAAATTTTCCTCGAGGCCTGCAACTATATTGATTCATAAGGCCTGCTGTATATGTTTTATTACCCGTACAGTTAATGTTAAACTTAGAACATTGTAAAGATGTCATTTTTTACTCGGAATTATAATTTAGATTGTCTTACTTTAAATAAAACTGTCAACAGAATGTATTTAAATTTTCAAAATTGTAAATATTTATTACTTCTTGAAAATGTGAGAAAACATTATTTGTAAATTACACACAAAAATTGTGTTTGATTTTTCTATTAATAGAAATCACGATTTACTACGTAACTTATAGAATATGGTAGGTAGAAGGATTACGATTAAGTAAATACACTGATAGAATTACCGTAAAGCAAAAGGAAATTAAATTTTGTTTTGCTCCTTCAGGGCCGTAAAGATTTTTACTTCAGAGTGGCTATAGAGTACACTAGTAGTCGATGTTTCAACTGGTTACAAAGTATCCTCTGTGATATTCAATGAATGTTTCTTGAGTTCTCTTTGAACCTCCAAATATTGTCTGCCCGTTAATCTGAATATTTTCATCCGAAATTACTGAAATGAATTTCAACAATACTTCGTACAAATATGATGTAATGGACAATTGATTTAGGACAAAAACAATTATCTCTTTGATTTTGCGATGATCTAGTAGCCTATAGCTGGTCTTATGTAGATTAACATTTTGCATCCAATGATACAATCAACATCTATGGCATTGTATGGTACATTGTATCGTATCGTACATTACATGGCATTGTATCTATGGTACGTAAGTTATAAACAAGGAAAGGAATTTTAACATAAATCCTAGAAACTAAATAAAGGTTGTTTAATGGAAGTAGTATAAATTGCAGTCAGAGTCCATTCAAATTTGGTATGTAAGTTGAATCGAGGAAGCACTAAGTCTATTTCATTTGAATATTAAGTTATATAAGTTTTACATGGATTGTTTTTTACTCAAGCGATTAAGAATTATAAAATACGAAATTCCTTGTAAGAAAGTTGGATAAACGTTTCTCTAGCTAAGAAAAAATTAATTTGAGACTTTTTCTAGTAACAATAAAAAAAATTTGAGATCCCTTTAAATCCAGGAAAGTGGTTTTTTAAAAATTATGTCCATTTGTCATACCTTGTTCCCTACAACCCAAGCGAATGCACCGGTTTCGTTCATAATTTTTGCTATATCTTGAGACGTTTTTACCCAATTATCAAATAACTAAGCGCTAAGGAATAGCTGCCACTAGACAAAACTAAAAATGATAATTTTCAATATGGGTTGGCAAATTTGACCACATTTTAAACGAATGTAAGTTCCAAAAACCCTAACATAACGGCCGATTCTGGAACTCAACGAGAAAATAAACCACGAGCGCTGTCGAAGATAAAAATCGATATTTTTAAATCGGAGAAAGAAATTTGGATAAAATTTTGTGGAAATGTAAAATTTTGTAACGTAAAATAGGTTTAATAAATCAATTCGTACAACGGTTTGTAAGTAAGTTGGAAAATACCTAAATGAACACTGACTGCTGTTAGGTTGGTTAATTAAAAAAAAAAAAAACTACACACTGTCATTTTTTTTACTTAAACTTTATCGATATCCCAGTTACAGATTTTGAGATATTCTATGTATTCCCCTCATGGTTCATTTTCATCCATTAACCAATTACACCCTAGTCAGTATTTTAGGAGATGGAACTAATAAGTTTTAGTTGGGACTTTAGAATTTGTATTTTACAATATTTTTTTTTAAATCGTTAGAAAAGTTTTTGATATATGCCTTATCGGGATTTAGATCTTGTACTCCCCCCCCCCCGTTTGAATTTGTTTGATATTTATTTTTAAGTTTGGGCGTGGGATAAAGTTTTTGTATTGTTTATTGTTAATATTTTTTAAAATTTAATCCTCTGATATAAAATAAAACTGTTAAGTATTGTTAATATAAATGACAGATAAACGATGCCAAAACTGAATTTAGCTTCAAATAATAAAACAAGCGCGATTTCAGGTCTTAAGTAAGAAACGATACAGTCACTTTGCTTTAACAAATACGAGCTGAGTAATCGACAACTGAACTGAGCGAATTTGTACCCAAAAATAATTGAACCAATAGAAATCAAGGAAGCCACCTCTACGGTATGCGTGCAGTGGGATAATAGACCTATACATACGCGTATAGAAATATTATTTTTATTTCTATTGACATCAGTAATTGTTAAATTACACTACTGACTTTTTTACTTATTGATATAAATCTATATATTTAACAGATCGGTTAAAAAAAGATCATTATCACTTTTACAGACAATATTAATAACATTATTATCTCTTCTCTGACATAGACAACACATATTTCTATCAGATTTCACTCTACAGAGCTAAACGTAATTGAAAATGGTGTAAATCATATTATTGCAGTCATTTTAACTCTCACAATGTAAAAACACATCAATCGTAAATGTAAAATTTAACAATAGATAGATAACAAATATCTTTTATTCGAGATAAAAACCGATAGACAGCAGACAAGAATTTAAAAATGAAAAATTGGCAAATGATTTAAGGCAAAACATGAGTAGGGTATTTAATATTTGTTTCTAATATTCAATTATTTTATTTTAATGGTAGATAGAATGAATGATATTGTGTATAAGCCCGTTGGTATCTCACAAATATTCTGGGAATTCTTTTGAAGCAAGAATATAAACATAACCTCAGATTTAACTACGTAATTTGAAATCAGCTGTTGAAATAATTAAGATAGACTAATCTTTATTATATTTATGGCATTTTTCAAAACATTTACAAGCCCCGTTATTAGCTGTTTTCCTTTTCATTTTTTCCTTGTTTAAAACCTCTCGGTCAACATCGTCTTATAAAAATACAAGAACATAAAATAAAGACCTCCTAGTCCTTGAATACTCTAATAGCGTCAGGAAAGATGAAAGAGAAGTATCTAATGTAATCTAAGACTATGTAAAAAACTAGGTAGATCCAAGTAGGATACTTCGTATTGTCACGCCCTCACTTAACTTACTATACGGGATAACAGCATATTATTAGCGTTTGGTATGAATGAGAGAACATTATTTGTGCAACGTATTGGGTTATTGTATTCAAATTGGTTGAGTACAACTTATAAAATACATCTTTTCAGATTTCGTATGTTTTAAAATCTAAATTTATTTGTTAGTTTTTATTATATTGTTATATATATATATATATATATATATATATATATATATATATATATTAGCCTTTTCTCTCCAAGTAGGGTACTTTAAAAACATATATATTTTAAGATTTTTCTTTTTAACTTATCGGAAATCTTACTTTATTTAACTGTTTAAAAATCTTTAAAAAGTGGGTTTGAAATGCTTGTATAGGTTTTAAACGTCGGTTCACAATTTTGAAACAACAATAACTCTTAGAAAATTGAATGTAGTCTATAGATAATATATATAACTCTTAGTTTAATGAATCTATTTATACAGTTTACATTAATCAGTTTAATTAGTTTGATTCATAAAAAAAAAGAAAAGTTTTATAAATAACAACCTAACATAACCTATATTTAGGTAGGACGAAAGTAGAATTCGTTTCAGCAGCTCGTCGTTATTTCCTAAGTTACTAAGCGACAGTAATATAGTTTATGAACTTGTTTCCCCTAAATATAGATTTTGTCGATGTACGGATAAGTTGGTAGGGGGGGGGGGGGAAGGGAGACTTGTAAACAAATGTTTTTGGAGGTATCTAATTAAAGTAGAAGATGACGATGACAGAGATATTGGTAGCAATTGAAGAGCCTATGTCCTCAGGGATCTCTTCACATCCTGTTGACAGAAGCTGGAGGAAATGAAACTCCCGTTGCCATGGTTGCCAACCACTTCAAGTCTCGCCAATTGACTCTACGTACGACATGTATTTTTCTACTCCCTGTTTGGAATTTATCGTTGTGACGAGTGGTTCTGTACACAGCGTTCAACATGGAGGATATTTGTTTGATGTTGCGTTTAATAATATTTTATCGAAGTTCTGGAAAGGGAATTTGTCTGAGAAGAATACTGTTGTGTCTCTAACCAAATAAAATGGAAACAAATGTAAACCCATTCAGAGCTGAATTTTTTTTTCGAATTTCCTTTTATGAATTATGATAGTAAAATGATTGCTTATTGAAAAATATGTAACGACATCGATTGTACAAAGACGACTGTTTCTCTACCTCTAGTAAAATTCTGAAATTATCGTCTTTTGAGGAAAAAACTTAAGACAATAAAAAATTTAGTAGAATTATTATAGCTTCCTTTTATTTTTTTTCCTCTACCACCTGTTTATATGTAAATATACATGACTGTGTGGGTTTTTACCTCGGGATTGTGAAGATAACAACATTATTTTCCATTTTATAATCAATCAATAAATAAAAAAATATTTAAAAAACTTCAATTTCTACAAAAACAGTAAAACATATCATAAAAGAGATATTTCAACGACTTAATCGTCATTGTCAGTTGCGTCATCCTCACAACCGATTGCACAGAGTTGGAGCGTGTTTTGAATACAATAAAAGAAATTAAGTGGTCGAAACGTCCTCTTGTTGTTGTAGTAGTTTTTTCTCGTTAATTATGAATTTCCACAAGTTGTACTTAATATACCCTATGAAAACATTTATGTTACATGTTTTCCATCTGTTTTGTTTTTATTAATAAAAGTTTTTTGGTTTTTTTTAGTTTGAATTGAAGTGGTTACAGTTATTTCACATGATTCTAACTCCACCTCAAAAATTTTTGTTCTCTCTCTAATAACCTTTAATTGGTAAAGTGGTTTGTTCCACACCTCAGCGGTGTGTTTTTGTGTTTAGAATTGTTGGTAGAGGGGGAAGTCTCAAGCCCACGTAAATTCAGTTTGGACTTAAACTGCACTAGGGCGGACGTGCAGCCACCCACATGTAAGATTTTTTGTTATTATCAGGGCCTATATTTGTGGGGTGTGTCTCAACCCACCTTACCATATTTGCTGAAATAAATTCCAAGCTGTTTAATATTTTTTTATGAAAACTATGAGGTAATGGCTGATGAAGGTGGTGATAAAGATGTCATCGAACATCAACCTGTCGAATCATCTGAAGGTGAAGTCCAATTTGGACTAACCGCAAATGGGCGGAATGGATACACCAGGAGTTGCACTGTACCTACTAAAAGAGGTAGGCCCTTAGGTAGAAATATTTTGATAATAAATTCTGATCCAAAAAATGGAGCAGAACATGAAAAAAAGTCCCCTTGTGGTCTGGCTTTTACTATTCAATGAAGAAATGTTAGATTTGATTATATTGCATACTAACCAGGAATTTGAAAGAAAATCAGTTCACTATTCTGTAAATAACTGTACTCTAAATCCTACAAATCAAGTAAAATTTAGAGCTTTGATTGGTTTATGGATTGATTATATTATCTTGCAGGTGTATTGCGTAATTCATATTTAAATGTAGAATATTTGTGGTGACCAGTGGGTGGTAACGGATTTTTTAAAATGACCATGTTCATGAAGCGTTTTATATTTCTTATGGATTGTTTGCGTTTGATGACAAAATCTAAAGGCAGAAAAGGATTAATGACAAATTTACCCCTATAAGATCACTTTGGGACTCTTTCATAGCCAATTCTAAAAGCTTAAATATTCCAACAGCTGATGTGTCTATAGATGAGCAACTTTCTTGCAGAGTAAGTTGCCCATTTCTCATGTACATGGCATAAAAGCCAGTGAATATGGAATTAAATTTTCCATGGTGAATAACTCAAAAACATTCTACATGTGTGATGCGATTCCTTATGTTGGTCAAGTTAGGCTTACTTCCAAATGATCTTGTCCCAGAATATTATGTATGAAAATTGAGTGAATTCATTGTTGGGTCAAAACGTAACGTAACATGTGACACTAGGTTCACAACTACCCCACTAGTTAATAGCATTTTCCAAAATAATAAATTGACAATGATTGGGACACTGAACAAAAACAAACCACAGATTCCCCTATGTTTCTTTCAAATAAGAGCCACTAACAGTTCTGTTTTTGGTTTCGATAAAACAAAGACCTTGTTTTCATTTTCTCCTAAAAAATATATAAATGTTGTGTTGATGTCATCAATGGGCCACGATGATACTATGAATGAGAATTCAGGAAAACGTGAAATACTAATTGTGTACAACAAGAATAAAGGAGAAACTGACACTTTTGACAAGCTGTGCGCAACATTCTCAACATCAAGAATAAAATCAAAGGTGGCCAATGCAAGCTCTTTATGCAATGCTTGACCAAGGAGGTGTAAATGCATAGGCCCTGTGTTTTATTTATTCTGGCTAACCCAAAATGGAAAGAAAATACACAACATAATAGACGTTTCTTATTGAAAGGGCTCAGTACTTCAGTTACTCGAGATTACATAATCCTCAAAGCAAAAAGAAAAATAAGGAGCTAGAAGTTTCAGATGAAAGAGATACCATAAAGATGACGAAGAGTCAGATGAAGAACAAGATGTAGAACCAGACGACAACAAACAAAAATTGTGCTATCTTTGTGAACGAAAGAAAGATTGAAAATAAAAAATGAGGTGCAATTCTTGCAAAAGAACACTTTGTAAGGAACTTTGTGTGGATATCTGTAATAACTGTGCAGAGTAAAATTGTCTTTGAAAGTAACTTGTAGTATAACTAAAATTTTCTTAGTGTTCAATTTTAAGTTTAAACATTTTTTATTACTACATAATATTTTTTGAGTCTTTCTAATAATGATAAGATAAATTTTGCATTTATAAAATCATAATAACTTTTTTATACAATTATAATTTTAAAATATTAGAATATTTAGAATTGTAAAAAATAGGGATTAAAATTTAGTATTTTACAAGATATTTGTTTGTTTTGTGCAACACCCCATATTTGTCCCGAACCTTCACTTTAACAATTAAAGGTTTATGTTCTTTGTGTATTATTTCTAGTAAATTGCTTGTTGTTATTGATATTATTATAATATTTTTAAGATATTTTCAAAACCGTAATAAAATCTATACATATTTATTGAAATGGGTGTATTTGTAAATATACTAACTACGTTTTAAAGTTTAATCTCAGTGTTAGATTGGAGTATATTCTGTAAGTAATATATTCTCATGTGTCCTGATCTGATACATATTATTCTAACACAAGTGCTGCACTTACGTATAATAAAGAAGTCTATGTTGGATACAATTCGTATAATTGCCAACAAACAGAAGTGTTAAACTGTAACAAGCCGGCAACGGCAGTCTGAGCGAATCGTATTCCATAAACAGTAAATTGGATTTACGATGTCGTAAAATTAGAACCGAAGTTTGTTTTATCTCGGGCTAATTCAACGTAAAATTGAACTGCAGTTTGGGAATCAGTTAATAATAAAGCTGTAAAAATGTCGTCCTGTTGATTTTAAAAGACTCGTGATGGCGTCATAAAATGTATGCAATAACAGCTGCAGGTAATAAGTAGTTGTAAGTAATATCAACAGAAATCCGTCTAATCAATATCTCGGTTGACAATTAACTTTTAACAATTTATTACAGCTTGAACAAATCTTAAAAACTTTTCTTCCTGTATTTTTAAAGCATTGAAGACCTCATTAAAATTCTAATTCTTTAATTAGAAAGTCTAACTATTAATATGTTGCACCTTTAGTATATATATATATATATATATATATATATATATATCATTTCAGTAATGACAACGTAAAGTAGGCAGAGGAAACTAATAGTTTAATGAGAAAATCAAAATCATATTATAATCTTCAGGGTAATATGACAGTAGATTATGGGACACTTTATCCCCAGTCACGTGACTAAACCACGCCCTCTTTCTTATCTATATAATTATGAATTTATTAATAATTAAAAATATACCAAGTATTAACATTTAGGGGGGAATTTCCATTAATTTAAAACGATTTTTACTTTCTTTTAAATAAAATATATACATTAATAAAATGTATTACAATTTGTTGAGTTTTTAAAATAATATGTTGAACACAAATTCTTAAAACATAATAGCATAATATTATATACTTACGTATTTCAACGTCAATGTCGCCATATTTAGGATTATACAACTTACAAATATCAAAGTTAGTAACAAAAGTAGGAGTGATATAAATAACAATAATAGTATCCTGCATTTAAATAAAAAATAGTAGGTAGTAGTTCTCTGTATAATTAACAACACTTATAGGAACTCCAATCACCAAACGATTTTATTATGCAATACAATTCAAGATTACGTTTCAATGCCTTTTCATCATACCTTGACACATAATGTACTAATTATACCTTTGTTCTATATGAATTGTATATAGTTTTTTAATAACAAAAATTGTTTATCATATGATACTTTATATATATCATATATGTTAATTAAGAGTTTTTGTAGCTACACACTTTGGTAAATTCTTTTTATTTGTACATTATATTGAAATACATTCGGACTAAGGTTATATCTTGGGTTTTTGGTATGTTCAATAATAAAATTGAAAAAATAATAAACTACTTGAATAAAAGTGCATGGATGAATATAAAATTATATAATTGTAAACAATAACGACAATACAATTTTATGACTTATCAAAAAAAAAAAAAAAAAAAAACAGAAATATTAATATAAAATTACGCAGTAATTATTCAGAAAAATAAACACACTTACAAAGTTACATCTACTCTATATCAGCTGATTAAACACAACTGAATGAAACTGTGTTTAATGAAAGGTATGAGATAACGAAAACCAAACTGTTTACATAAATTTATTTTAAAAAGTAGAAGTAAAACATCAAAACGCCTATAATTTAAAAAATGTTGTACATGTAATTGTGTGCATAAATTAAATGTACTGCGTTGTCTACACGTATCTAAAATTGAGTAACTATAAAATGGACTATGTTGTGAATGAGATTTTTACATCACCTGTGATCACCTGTTTACTTCACAGATTGTCTCAATTGTGAACGATGTTCACTATTATAAAACTACATTATAATGACATGCTTTATATGGTATTACATGTCTCAAAGAAAAATGTGTTCAGTTTTAAAGCTGCGTTTGAGTAATTCTTGTTAACGAGGAAACATTTAATTAGATTTGAAGTGAGAAACGATTTGAAAATTACAGGATAAATTTATTTACTTTTATCATTTAAACAAGAAATATATATTTATAAACTTTATTAATTAGTTACAATTATAAACATAGAGCCTAAGTTGTGATATAATGAACAAAAGGGGTACTTTTGCTTTGCTAAATCTGGTCATCAGCCTTCATATTTTCCTACAGTTTTGGGTAAAAGCTGGCAAACTTTTGTTGATCTTGGTGGTGGGTCTGATTCCTCATTACATTTGTTTGTCAACCTAGGCAAGTCGCGGTTAAAACGTAAAGTACAATTTGTTGTTTTTCTTGGTCAGACTGATATTTAAATATGAGATGTTGAATCCCCCTAAACTGGCCAAGAAATAAAAACCTACTGAGGTTAAGTGTCTGGATTGGATTCATCATAAAATTTGTAATTAATAGAATGACGAGAAATAAAGGGAATTCACGTATTCCGATAAATCGAGCTTTTAGTGGAAACAACGAGTTAATTAACAATCACTACGCCTAAGTTCCCCATCATAGTTTCATTTTTTTCAAATCTAATATTAATAATAAGTGTACCTATGAGATTAGCTTCAAAACTAAAACAATCGCTATAATAAACAATAAATTGCCTCATATATATTTAAATTAAATAAATTGGTTCCCAGTGTACAATAATGTACAAATAAATATCAGTGAAACCTGTGAAGCTAATTTTTAAAAACAAGTATTTTCTTAAATAAATTAAACACCTATAGGACAACAGATAGGAAAAGTAGAAATTTGGTTACAACTCTTAAAATAGTAAATTTAATATTATAGATCAATCTTAGTTAATGTATGACTATAAATAATTTACTTGAACAAACAAGGAATGATACCACAATATAAAAGTTGGGGATAAAAATAATACTGTCATTATTAATTCTGAACTTGTAGTGAATAATTGTAATTCTTATTATGGTGACATTCCTGATGTATTAAAATCTAATATAGATATTGTACCAATGCAGGCAATATCTGTCCGTGACCAGAGAGCATTGTGGTACAATTGTTGAGACCTGTTTAAATCCTTATGTATATTTTATATATAACAAGATGTTATAAATGTTATTTCTCCTATAAAGCTAATGAGAACTTTAGATATACAATTACCAATACTCTCAGGGTGATACAAGCTGATGTTGAGAAATCATTTTATACTATAATTAGAGAAACACAGTTTTATATTTACATTAACCCTGAATTAGAAAGCCCTAAATTCTCTTTAACTACTCTAGATCTGCATTGTCACAGAGACAAACAGCGTAACAATGAGGCTGTCTATGTGCACAGTTAATAGACTTGTAGAAAGAAAACTTCATTTTATAATTCATAGATAAAGAAAATGATAACGAAGATTAGTTGTTTCACTCTGTGTAAACAATGTACCTCACAGTGTTTGCGCTCTATAACTGACGGTAACCTTTCCGCAAAGCCAGCTTGCTTCCAGCTTCGGCTGGTAGGATACCCAATCCCATGTAGTTGGGTAACGGGCGCTGCCCTCTTTTTATGATGTAAGGTAGGTTTTATGTGAGCCACCCGACGGTTACTCATCACACGTAGCTGGGGGAACCTTGTCGACATGACTACCATGGAAGCATGTTGGCCTGTCCAGGGTTTAGACATGTGGAGGCGAGGAAGGTTTATTTGTGGTAGTGGTGATATTTTTCCACTTTCTTCTTTTGAGTGGGGTCTGCCGTTATGCCGAAAAGGCTCTATGTGCATCGGCTCTCCTAATTCTTCGTAACTAGTTTACCCCTTCTGTTGTTATTTAATTATCATTTGGTAAACAATTTAAAACATGCAAACGATAGTGTGAATGTTTAAAACAAATTCTTACTTATTAGATTTGTTTGTCTTCACATTTTGACAAGAAAGTAGTAAGTGGCAGACGGCTGGGTGGATCAGTTTCGATCTCTTACTGTCCTTAAATTATAGAGTTAAAAGGTTGTTGAAACCTATAATTATATAGTTAAATTTTATTGAAAAGATTGTGATTTGTCGGGATAAGGACTTTACGATGGTGGTTTAGTGGTGGCGACTCTCTAGTTCGTTGCACTACGTAGAATACAAAGGACCAGAATGGACAGTGTACGAAAAATAATAAATTATGTCGGGTGACTTTCAGAAAGTATGATAACATGGAATGATATATAGATAACTGCTGTTTACACTCTTGAAACTTTGGTCCTAAAAATGGTTTGGTATGTTGAACTTTTGTATCAAAACCACTTCAAGATTTTATCACAAAATAAAGAGAGAACAAATATTGTACAAACTTTCTGACAACCTTTATATAAATTGCAATAAAATCAAGCCTGAAATTTAAGGAGAAATGTCCATAAAAAAAACAATTAAAAACTAATTCGAACGATTTTTATAAAATCTAAACTCGAAATGGACCAGACAAAACGTATTGACAGCTCTCTTCCCCAAAATGCCAATTCAGGAGTTATCGGTCAAAATGGAAGATTATTCTGATGGGTATGAAACGCTCGTATAATATTTAAAAATTGGCACAAGCGAAGTTAAAACATAACTTTTGGTGAAAGAAAATGAATTATAACTCAAAACAATGAGCCAAACCTTACGGTTAAAAAATTATGGTTTTTCAAAAAAACCTAAAACGTATGCGTCAATGTTAAATTTCATTTCGATATTTTTTCATATTACTCATGAACCTTAATTTCTCGATCAATTTAGGTTATAAATCGTCACATTTTAAAACGAATTGACGAAATATTTTAGGCCAATAATGAGGTTTTGTCTTTTTAAACTTTCGAACCAACATATCTGAGGCGATCAGTATGTTGTTTGAGTTCTTGGAAGTTACATTTTTAGTAAAATTGGATCGAAATGACAGATAGCGATTTCGCTTTTTAGTCTTATGGCAACTACTCTCAAATTATAAATTATGTAAATGAAAAATCCACTAGACATGGGAATATATGTAAACATACAAAATTAGTTTAAAATATAATTGTTTAAACTGTAGAACATTGGACAGATGAGGTACAACATAGATATATAAAACAAAACAAAAATCCTCTAAACATAAAAAAATACGAGTATATTTACATACTAAATTCTATTAAAGGCCATTTGTTTGCCATGTAGAAAATTGCACAGTTGAGAGAAATGGAAAAACAAATCCACCTACCAAATTCGATTAAAATTCAATTGTTTGGGCTGTAGAACATTGCAAAGATAAGAGGTAACAGACATATATAAAACAAAAAAATTCCTACACATAGGAAAATATATCTATTTTATGATTAAAATCTACTTATTTGGTCTGTGGAAGACCTCAAAGATGAGAGACAATGGAAATATATAAAAAAACAAAAATTCTCCTAGAAATGGGAAAATATATAAGAACCAAATTTGTTTTGGGTGTAGAACATTGCACGGATGAGAAATAAAAGACATATTTATACGAAGAAATCTCTAAACATCTTAACATTTATCTACGTACCAAATTTGATCAAATTTCTCTGGTATAAAGTGTAAAATATTGGGCAGGTGAGAGGAAATCTAAATAAATAAAGAAAAAAATATCCTCTCTACATAGGAAAATATATCCACATACCAAATTTGTTTAAAATCCACTTTTTTGAGGTGGAGAACATTACACAGATGATATGGGAAAATTAATCCAAGTACCAAATTTAATTAAAATCCACTTGTTTGGGTTGTGGAGGATTACGTAATTGACAGACAAAAGTCACAAATAAAACATAAAAATCTCCTCTAGGCTGTAGAATACTTAAATTAAGAGACTTTGAAAAATCTATCCACATACCAAATTCGATTAAAATTTACTTGTTTGAGCTGTGGAACAATGTAGAGGTGAGAGATATGCTAAAATATATCCACATACCAAATTCTATTAAAATCCACTTGTTTGGGCTGTGAAGCAGCACACATGAGAGACCATCCACAAAAATCTATCCACATACCAAATTCGATTACAATTCATTTGTTTGGGCTGTGGAACACTGTACAAGTGAGAGTCATGGGATAATATATATCCATATACCAAATTCATTATAATCCATTTGTTTGGACTATAGAACACTGTACAAGTGAGAGTCATAAGATAATATATCCATATACCAAATTCGATTACAATTCATTTGTTTGGGCTGTAGAACACTGTACAAGTGAGAGTCATGGGATAATATATATCCATATACCAAATTCATTATAATCCATTTGTTTGGACTATAGAACACTGTACAAGTGAGAGTCATAAGATAATATATCCATATACCAAATTCGATTACAATTCATTTGTTTGGGCTGTGGAACACTGTACAAGTGAGAGTCATGGGATAATATATATCCATATACCAAATTCATTATAATCCATTTGTTTGGACTATAGAACACTGTACAAGTGAGAGTCATAGGATAAAATATCCATATACCAAATTCGATTACAATTCATTTGTTTGGGCTGTAGAACACTGCCCACACGAGAGACATGAAAAAATATATCCACATATGAAATTTGATTAAATCCGCTTGTTTGTGCTATAGAATACCAAATGCGATTAATATCTACGTGTTTGGGCAGTGATATTCTCCACACATAAGAAACATTGGAATATATACCCATATACCAAATTTGATTTAAATCAATTTGTTTGAGCTGCAGAACACCTACATAGTTTAGAGACATGGTAATATATCCACTTTCTAAATTCATACAACATTAATTTGTTTGTTCTGTATTCACTGGATAGACGAACGGTATTGGATAATATATCAAATTCGACTTTAAATTCACTTGTTTGGGCTTTAGAACACTTCACATATTGGAGACTTGAGAAAATTTATTCACTTACCAAATTTAACTAAAATCCACATATTTGGATTGTGGAACATTGCACAGGAGAGTCATAGGAAAATATATCTGTATACCAAATTTGATTAAAATCCACTGTTTAGGCTGTTGAATAAAGAGGAGAGATATCTGAAATAATATCCACATACAAAATTCCATTAGAAATAATTTTGTGTGGAGCACTATACAGATTAGAGAAATGGGAGTATTTATCTACTACCAATATTAAAATCCTTTTGTTTGGGCCGTAGAATAAGGCATAGATTTGAGACGTGAGAAAATTTATTTACTTACCATAATGAGTTAAATCCACTGTTTGGAATGTAGAAAATTATACCTATGAGAGAGGGGAATGGATTCACTTTCTAAAAATAATAATAATAATAAGATGAGATACATAATTATGAAAATGTATTCGGATACCAAAATCGATTGAAATCCACTTGTGCAGCACTGGACAGATTAGTGACAAGGGAAATTTACCCACTTACTAATTTAGAATAAAATCCGTATGTTTGGCCTGTAGAAAACTTCATAGATGAGAGATGGAGAAATTTATCAACTTATTACGTTTGTTTAAAATCCACTTGTTTGAAGTATAGAACATTATATAGATGAGAGACATGGGACAATAAAATCATTAAACAAATTTGATTAAAATCAACTTGTTTGGGCTGTAGAACATGGCTCAAATGAGAGACATTTTAAAATATATCCATATACCTTATTTGATTAAAAGGCACATGTGTGGGTTATAGAACACTCGACAGATGAGAGATGGTAAAATTTATTTACTTACTAAATTTTATTAACATCCACTTGTTTAGGTTGTAAAACATTGCACAGATGAGAGATATTTGGAAATATAGCTTTACACCTTATTTGATTAAAGTCCACTTTATTGTGCCGTAGAACACTGCACAGATGCGAGACATGGGAAAATATATCCACATACCAAGTTCGATTGATTTCCATTATTTGGGCTGTAGACACTGCACAGATGAAAGACATGGGAAAATATATCCATATACCAAAATATTTGCATATACCTTGAAGCTTATCTATGAGAAAGTAAAAGATTCTTCTTTGCAAAACATATTATTTAATAATTAATTAAATAATACATATTTTTTTTCATATACAATAGTAGTGAAATTTATGTGATGGGCCAAAATATCGATATCAGTTTGTTTTGCAGAAATATTAGTGTTTTAGATTGCCTGAATCCTAAAATATTCTTTCATATATAATGTCTATTGTGTGTACAGTTAATTCTTCTATAGCTAAACTAATGGAGTAATGTTTATCAAATATGGTACGGAGGTATCTATTTTGACATCTCGTGGTTTCCCTCCTTAATTTGCCATTTTTTCCAGATAACTGCTACAAAAACAAATCTAAAAATTAGAATTTGCTACAATCTAGACTGTAAGCATCCTAACAAAAGTGTATTGGTAGCTATTTCTTTAATAATGGCGTTTCTGAATTGTTGTAAAAAAACCACAAAGTATTCCCCACTGAACAGTTTTAAAATACATAACTTCTCAAATCAGTTCTTCCAACATCGTTCAAATATTGTTGAATTGCAAAGATTAACGACGCAAATCATTGTCCAAAAAGGTTTGTAAAAGAAAATATGGTTACATCTCTCTCGTAAGACATGCTGGGCATAAAATCAGCAGTATAGAAAATTACATTTCTGTGTAAACAGTGATGAATATTAATATTAATTTAGTGAATGGGTGTGTAAGAAAAAAATTTGTTGATCATATTTTTTCAAATTTCTAACGGGAATATTTTACGAATATAGGCAAAGAAATTTTCCAAAAAATTTGGTTTGAATCCGTATAGTCTAACCTGAGTTTACCTTTATTAAATTTGTATTATGATATTCTTATTTATGTTATTTTTTCCAAACAATCGTTCAAAATGTTCAAATATTTTTAACAAAACAAAAACACTAATGGGGTGAGGGAAATAATTGATGAAAAGTTTGTGCATAAAGGCAAATAATACGTAAGGGAAAACTCAAATTAAATAAAGAAAACAATTAATTTAATTATTTATTTTATTTTTTGTAGAGCATTTGCGCATAAAGCTAGAGGTCCTAGGTCAATTCCCAATCTCGGTCCTATATTTTTCACTTGAAATATTATTTAATTATAATACTAACTGGTATAATAAAACGTATAAGTCAAGTGTTAAAATCAAAAATTAAAATCAATATATAAATAGATACGTAAGGGCTGCAAGTTGAGTAAATATTAATTTCAATGTCGTTTGTAACGAGCTAATTAATATGATTGCTCGAAAATTGCAGCAAAAGTAAAGTCAAGTGAGAAGTATACACCCTGTTATAATCTGTTAAATAAATCAAATTCCAATTTTCTCTGCTAAAGAATTGATCTGAACTATTGTATATACCAAAACTTGAACAAAACTAGTGATTTGTTGACTACCTCTCGAAACACTCAAGTTTCATGAACTGTGAATATTTCTTAACAGTATGTCCTTTTCTATTATATAGAAATTAGCTAACAAAGGTTGACATAATTTAATTACCAATTAAAATATTAATTACAGCTCATTTAAATTGTAGTAATATATATTTTCCTTTAGTAACGAAGCCGTTCGAAATGTCTTAAACATGTATAACAGTCACAATCGTGTTTTTATCTGATCTCAAAACTTTGATATAGGTAAAATGTGTTGAATTCATATAGTAATATACTGTTTCTTCAAACACTTATCAACATTTTATAGAAATGGGAAAAGACAAGTTCTATTTGTAGCAAATCGTGAAGTGATGTTTTCTAAGAGAACTTTTATGTTGAAAAGAAGATTTGCCGACAATATTGTCAGTTGTAATGTCGCGACAGTTTCGCACATATGTCTGTGAAAATCGCAGGCATAGAAGTGGTCGAGCACAATAGAAGAGCAGTTCGTTAGTGTGCCTGGATAAACATACCTATGTTTGTTCAGCCATGTCATAGAAGCTAGAATAATATCTCGGTCAGAGGGGAGCATGTCTTCCTTAAATAAACACACTGTTCAGAATTATTAAATTGTGATTGTGAGCTAAGCAAACATTGAATGCATTATGGTTGGGGCGAGGGTTTACAATCATTAATAACATTTCTAACGTGTGTACCAAGTGGTCCAATACCCTCTATCTTGTGGAATATTTAAGAGGTTATAGTTGTACGATAGAACAATTACATTTGGATCTAGTTTACAGTTCTTGAAGGTTAGCACAAATTCTCTTAATCGTTTTTTAAATTAAACATTAAAAAATGTGAACGAAATATGGTGGAGAATAAAAAAAAAACAGACAGTTTGCAATCAGAGTATTAAAATAGTAAGCGCTTTTCTTACTTAATTTCAGTGCGATTACTCCAAGAACCTGAAATTCATTTAAAATAAATGGTATTTTACCAACTTCCTATACCCAAGATCACATCAAAATAATCAAAACTAATGATCACCAGAAATGTCAGTTGGGTAGTTGTCAATTACAAAAAACTTTGGACGCCGTCTCAAAAAAACAAAAAACAAAATAAAATTTAGAAAGGGCTTAAACTTGCTATGGTTCTACCTTTTGATGACTGGGTGAAAGATATTTTTTTTCCAATTATTTCTGAACAGTAATATTTTCTTACTTGAGATTTTGCAGACGACATTTTGTCATTAATCTACTCAAATTTCACCAAAATATAAACGAAATTGGTTGGGTCATTTTTGGAGAGAAGGCGATCACTAAGTTATGCTTGGGTCCTTAGAGGCATAATTAACCTAATTTTATCAAAATCGTTAGGGCTGTTTTTGAGAAAAACATGATTTTGTTGTTTTTATGGTAGTTATCACCAAATTACAGTACGAGTAAAATTAATTAATTAATTAATTAAAATCAATCCTGCAATATCGCCAAAATATGTCCAAATATCAAATATCATTAAAATCTGTTCACTGGTACATACGACAGGCAGACAAAGTCACTCTTTTGGACTGGGATAAACGAATACATCAGCAAGAAACTGGGCATAGATTTTTTTATCAATCGTATAGATTTTTGTAAACTACCTATATATTAGAGAAAGAAAAGGACATGCATGTTTTCTCTCTATATGTGAGCAGTGAAACCTCCCCATTTATGTAATATATAAATGCGTTATATATATTATTTATCTCTTCCTCAAAACTATGTTGTAAAAAATGTTGGTTTTCTGATAATAAACTTTGTAAACTTCAAAATTAACACTCGTGTTAGAAGTTGAATTTATGTATCATAACCGAGTCGTACTATAATACCCATAGCGGGAGAGTGAAGTAGACAAAACTTTCTGTTAATTCCTTTGTAGAAAAAACCTTTCCTTTTCAAATCACAAATCTCATAATTTTAACTTTAACATATCTATATTTATAAACATTTTTCGAATGGTCATAGATTAGACGACTGTAAACTTCTACTTTTCAGCTCGGAGTCAAGAAAGTCAATTACAAATTTCAACTTATTTGTCCACGCATGATTCAATGTTTATTCTTTTCTTCATCTTGTTTATCAATCTATTAATCTTTTTAAAAATCTCCTGTTTATTGTTATATTTTAATTAGCCCTGCTAATCCATCATTTTGCATCAGTAAGCGCCAACTTGTTTGCTTGCTAAAGGTTCTGACTGTATTTGTTTTACTAACCATCTGTATAAGTAATCAATTTACTTATCTTAAGTTTAGATACAAACAATTATTCTGATTAGATATTTACTGACCATAACTCAGGCAAAGTTTTGTCTTATTCAGCAGGCAGCCTTACCGACGAGTTATCATTGCTTTAAACATCACATCTTGCATTATTGTTCTAAACAAGTTTGAACTCTTATTCAAACACTGTCATCTACAAACAGTTTAAGTGTGGTCTTGTTTACAGAAAGACCAATAAAGATGGACAAGAGCTATGCTAAGGAGACTGAGATGATATTTATGACGGCCAAGAGACAGCATGTATGTAAACATAACGCGCATAAACACCAACACAACGAGACCGAGGGAGGTCCGAAGCGAACAGCGTGTGGCCTAGCCTGACATGTACTACATCCTGTTGCCTACAAACAACTAATTCATATTGGAACTAATATTTTACTATTTCCAGTGTTTCGTCTGATACTCATTTCCATGTCATAAAATATAGATGTAAGCTTTTCGCCAACGTATATGGCTGGAGACATGATTACGTGGTGAGGGCTATTATACCACGTCATTGAAAGTAAAACACAAGATAATCACTACTTTTAGGTTATGGTTTCCATTAAAAAAAAAATCTAATGTAGAATTTTTTAACTGAGGACAAAAGTTCTCCATTAGTTTAGTTTTGTTTCCCAAAGTATTTATGAGAATTTATAGGTCTAGCTCAATATTTATTTATTCTTCTTTATTTGATTTTTTCTTGAAATTTCTACAACACAATCACGGTTTAAAATGCATTCAATCCACTTGCATTCGGACTTATAATTTGATAAATAAATAAATTAAAGTATATCACATCCATTTTACAATAACTGACTTACTCGCTCAATCATTCGTTATAATCAACTGCCAAAATAATTTCCCGTAGGAAAATGTGCTTCTTAATAAAGAATGCCGAGACTCCACTTGAAACTATTATTAAATTCATAAAATATAAGAAATACAAAATTTTAGAAATTAAAACAAAATGATGGATCTTTGAAATGAGCTCCAATTTTGATAAAAAAATTTCACATTGATACAAATCATGTTCTAAGGGAGTGAATCACTTCTCTCTCTCTCTCTCTCTCTCTCTCTCTCTCTCTCTCTCTCTCTCTCTCTCTCTCTCTCTCTCTCTCTCTCTCTCTCTCTCTCTCTCTCTCTCTCTCTCTCTCTCTCTCTCTCTCTCTCTCTCTTCTCTTCTCTTCTCTGTCTTCTCTTCTCTCTCTTTGACTAAACTAATTGACATATATGCATATAGTCTTATATATATAAAGTCTTTTTAACTAGTAAGACATAAACTAAACTGTTGAACATGGTAACATACAGCAATGCCCAAAAATTAATTTTGATTTAAAACGCGATAATCACGCTAAACAACTATTTGCTTTTAAAAACTTAATGTTTTCAAATCTTTTCATATTTTAAATATGTTGCATTCTATTCTTCAAACTGGAGTGCCGACTTATTTGGCAAAAGAGTTCGTTTTTGCCTAAAAAATAGGTATTGAGAGTACAAGAAAGGGGTCAACATATCTTGTACAACAAATATTTTACTGCATCGGCGTGTCGTTTATGAAACTCGTTGCCAGATCACCTTAAATCCATCAGTATCCGTGCCCAATTTGTAAAATCTCTCAAGTTTGCACTATTAAAAATGGCTTGGACATGGACTGATCTTTACAAGGAATTTTTTGATTTAATGTATGAATATGGGCGTGCATGTTTATAAGTATTTTATATTACTTTAAATTATAATTACGATATTATTTAATTTTTTTTTATCAATATTTGTTTGATTTTTCATTTTTGAAATTATTATTTATTTTAAGTCTTAAAAATTAATTTGTAGCTTGTATTTTTAATTTTGTCTGGTTTGTTTATTGTTTACTTCAATTTGTAGACTATGTTATATTTTTATTTAGGTAGAAGTTCTTATTGTACTTTAAATGATGATTTATTTTGTTTGAGTTGTAAGTGAAAGAGAAGACCTGATGTTCCACCAAAATAAAGTGATTATTATTATTTCTCTACACTCCCTAATACGTGCGCGGAAATATAAGACAATGTTATATTATATCTTTTAATTCAATTTTATGTTAAACTTATAATAAAGTCTTTCATTTTAAATGATTTTACAATTAATTATTCTATTATAAGTTACAGTCAGTTCAACCTAAATACACGGACTGTGTAGTAACCTATGGGAACGCTGTAACAGATAAAACCTGAGTCAAGCATAGAATAGTACAAATTTGTTTGTTTGTTTGTAATTAATATGAATTTCCACCAACGATCGTTTCTGTAACTCATAGTCTACACATATGAAAGGTTACAAACAATAATTATACAATAAAATAATTAATATTTTCGTACATGAACTTTAATGATACAATTCATATGGTAATATTAACATAACAGAAAAGCGGTAGTCTTTGATATTGTTTTATATGATGAAGAAGCCATAAACTAGGACAATTAATTGCTAAACGCCTAATGAAGACCGAATTCAAATTTTTTATTCACTTTAAATAAAGCTGGATATAGTCAACCATGTTAATAAGCTTGTAAAACCAATCCCTCAATTTACAAAGTCTAATTCGGACTTAGTCTACGTATAATATTAAAGCGTAAAATAGGCAATAAAAATAGTGACTATTTCGAAGTGTACTGGTAGCCAAGCAGTTTAAGGTGTCACTTTCTGATTACAAATAGCACTGAGGATATTTTAACGGCAGGTTGCCGAGTTTGGTTAAAAAAAAAGGCTATATGTACTGTAATTAAACCACTAAAATATATTTTTCTGGAAAATACAGCTTGTAAAACAATAGAGAAGAAGTCTGTGACAAAAGTGCTTCGCCTAAAACCGCCGAATATCTTGAAATAAGCCAAAGTTGTTTTTTTTGGTGTAGTACGCAGATTTATGATTTAAACCAATATCACCAAATGAAAGGAAACATAATTATCCACAATAAACACATTAGTTATTCAGGGATAGGAGTTTATTTTACGTTATTTTACGTTTTATTATTAGACGAGGGCCGAGGGGTTTTTCGGCTTTAATCATAATTACTACTCCTCATTTTTTATAGATACTGAAAATGTTACATTATAAGGTTAATAACTTCAATATTCAATATAAAAACATTTATGTTATATAGTATAACATTTATTTCTACTTTACTCAGATTATATACAAATATAACCCTTTAACATAAAATGTTGAAATTTTCACGTAATGTTTATATGAATATAATATCAAGGACGTAGGATCATTTCTCGTTTGATTTTAAAAGAAAAATTGAAAATCGATAAAACTGAAATTTTGTCGTCTCGCGTCTCCTCGACTATCTATTAAAAAATATATCACTTTGATATTTATAAAGTTTGTCAACGGGAATGTTCTGAATAAAACACAATTTTACGTGAAATATATCTACAATCGTTCCCGAGATAAGAATTGTTAAGTGAAAAAAGGAGAACTTATGTTAAATGAAATTGAAAATTTTCAAAAATTTGAGCGTCCATAACATGGAAACCATTAAATATACGAAAATCTGCATAGTTTCCTTCTTCTTTATTATGATTTCTTTATAAGAGCTTTAAAATTCATATTTTTTAAATGCTTTAGGAAACCTCTCAAAATCACGATATCGTCGTTCATTTTTAAATTTTATAGTAATCTAAAAAAATTACTACTAATCTGAAACTTGCAGCTCTTATAGAGAAATAAAAATAAAAACAATTGAGACCATACAGAAGTATCTAAGATTTTTAGATTTTGAAATTATGCTATTTAAAAAAGTAATTTACCAAAATGAACCAATTTAAACATTAATAACTAAAAAATAAAAGATATACATAACTGTGCTTAGTTATTCATCTTAATTTTCTATCTAAACTGTATATTTACACACAAAATTCTTTTTATGAAACTAAATTTTTTCGTCTTCCATCTCCTCCACTATCTTGTCTATTTATCATTTGAAAATTCACCGAGATTATTGACGAGAATGTTCTGAATAGACACAATTTTACATGAATAGATATCCACAACCATTCCTGAGATATAAATTGTTAAATGAAAAAAGGAAATTTTTCGAAGCTAACAGTGGGGGGGGGGAGTTAATAAAATATTTAATAACTGAAAAACCGTTCAAGATATAAATTTCTGTTAAACAACAAAGAAACAAAATATTTTTAAGACTAATTTTCAATGATTAACAAACACATCAAGACTTTGTTAATTATAAAAATTATGTTTTATTTCATTTGGTGATCGAAGAATCAACAAGATAATATATGCTAATTTTAAGTAATTAAACAAAAGGCAAACTTTTATTGTGAACAAAAATACGGTATCAGGCCTTAATTGTACAAATATTCTGAACCTTTATATCAATCGATAGGGGCAATATTACAGTAATCGTTAAACAATAAAAACTGTGCTAATTGCAGTCTTTTAATAATATCGCTGGTTAAAGTGAAAAGATGACGACATTGTATAGAGTTGCATGTGACGACTTCCAGTAGGATGTAATTGCCAAGCCCCGAGAGCTAAATCAACAGGAGCGTAGCAAGAGAGGGGCAGCTGTAATCTGAACGTTCAAACACTTGCACAGGTGATCCGACCTTCATTACAATAGGCCTACACTCGTAGTGCTATTCCTTCTTTTTGTACTTTACTTTGTTAGCTAACTTAACTTTATTTAATGCACATAATTGTATTTCATTATTGTATATTTTAAGTTGAAGTCAAGTATAAGTCGATTTTTTATATTTTTTTAGTTAAATGGAACAGAACCATAAATCTCCACACTAACCATACAAATCTATTCGTCGCCAAAAATGACAGTTCAATTGAAAGTAAAATCAATCTTTTTAGTTTTAGTAAATTAACGTAAAAAATATATATATTAACATTTTTGACTTACGTTATAAACTCGACTTATGCATGAATATTAAACGTGAAATCAAGTTATAAAGTATGGCGGCAAAGTACGATTTCGTGTTGTGGAAATAATTCCATAACAATAATTTTAATTTATTTAAAATTTTTAACACTGTGTCATTAATCTTCATAAATCACACACAAATAAATGCAATTTGTTGAACTGGAAAATTTTGAGAAATTACGTCTATTATAAACATCTTTGGCCAATTTTGGGTTTTTTACTTATAACTTACAAATTGACGTTTTTGGAGAGATGGAGAACGATTTGTTTTGGAAACATTTTAGCAATATTTGATCAAATTCATTGGAGCCGATTTTGTGTTTTTATCTTTTGTGTTTATGGCAGATAACCTCAAATTTTGTGTTACAGAAAAAATAAAAGTAACGTAAAGAAATAGGATCAAAATATACCAACATACCAAATTTAATCAAAATGTGTCTACTCATTTGGGGTCTATTTTTCTACACAGGCGACAGATATAATTCCCGGATCCATTATTTTGGACTCAGAGACCTAAAGACGAATATTTCTCCAAAAAAATCGACATTATGTTTTTCCTATCACATCACATTCTCAATAGACCTACTATGTATATGTGATAAAGTGAAATTGGAAAATGATTTCGTTAAAAAACTAATAAAACTAATCTAATCATTAATAGAATTAAATTGAATGTAATGTAATTTATAACTATATAGAATATAAAAGTCAAAATATTTTTTAAATGCTATATTCTTAATAAATACAAGTTTTTAAGCAGAAGAATTTATGATATGATCTTTGAGAACTTTCTTAAACAAATTGCCAATAGCAAAACCGAGTAATTTTTGATAAATCGACAATATAAGAATAATTCTGGTAGATTATCTCCGGTATAAATTATTACAAATTTTACACATTCAAGGATAATTTAGATCAGGTGATAAGCTACATCAATCGCGATCTAATTTTAATCCCATATTACTACTCATAACAATACATCGTAGTTCAATTAACACCCGAGGAAAGAGTTTAACTTGATGTATTTATATTATATATTAATTTAAAACAAATTTTTCTATTGAAAAAAAATATAAATTAGATTGAAAAATGTAAAGTTATTTGATATTTGTCAATGTTTTGAGTTGGAAATATTTTTAAAAATTGTTTAATAAATTATTATTATTATTATATATTATTATGCCTATAGGGGAGATTGAATTCAATATTTTTTTTATTGTATTTTTTGAAGTACATCTTATATGTAAATTCCATGTTATGTAACATTTGTGTAGCTTTGACAGGCTTGTATTCAACGAGAATGATTTATGTTAGAGAAATGTTGTTCCTCAGCCGTTTTTATTTACATTTAACCATCATGAAAAATATATTGGAAATACTTAAATTAATTTTAAATGGCCGTAACAAGGATATTTGAAAATTCTGTCTTGTTTCAATAAAATCGGTTATATTAGTTCTGAGAAAACTGAAATGATAGAGTACGTATATATGGATAAAATATAGAATATACTCTCGTTTGGTTATATGCTTGTATAAGGAGACTATTTATTCAAACGGAGAGACATTAAAAAAATAGTTTTCTTTGGAATCAGAGTAACTGGGAATCAGGACATTGGACAAAAAGACATTGGACCGATTTTTTTTTCATTATAACAATGTGTTTTCTCTGTAAGAAGAAAAACAGAATGACTCCAACGGTGTAGTTTGATCTTAGATTAGATTTTTCTTTCCCTTCTCAGCACAAAACATAAGTTTGTGGAATATTACAAACCAGTTTATTAGAACGATATGATATCACAGCCTGTTGCTTGCAGAGGGAACACATCCCCCCTCCCCCTCCGATCTATGACAGAGTAGACCACTCAATCAAGCCACGAGTATTTACTCTACCGACCCTTTGACTGATTAAACAAATAGTTATTAAAAGATTAGACGCATTGATTTATAGACAATTCTATTGGCCCAAACACTCATACATCTAATATCAATGACAGTTCTCGTATTCTCCATTGGGAATTGATTTAGTCTAAACACAATTTTGACGGAGAGTAAATTAAATACACACCACTTTCTCCTCACAATTATATAATATTCAATTAAATTTTAATTTGATTTTGTTTATATTTCTTATCAGCTCGTGTGCTTTTCATTTACGAAAATTTGAAAACTAAGGGGGAAAAGTGACAGATTTTGAAAGGTTTGTTTCACGAAGGTTTAAAGTATTTTATGTAGATTTGTTTAATTAAATGTGTTCAAATATATTATATTTCTATCTGTGGTGTTAGTTTTTATACGTGTTTACCCTACATATTATGAACCGTATCGCTGAGATGTGTTTCATTAATATAAATTTATTTATTGATAAACTGTGGGGTTATCAGCAGAATTATGCTTGGGGTATGGATATAGATCTGCAGTAGCTGCATGTTGACTATTTAACTGAATTCTTTCTGATATCAGTACCACAGCACATTTATTCTTAAGACTTACAACATAGTATACCTAAGCAAAACGTTTTACACCATGTAATTTGAATGTGTGTGTGTGCTTTTTTTTTCAATTATAGAAACTGAAAATTTTTATTACATCTTGAAAATTTTAATAATTCAAATAATTTGATACGTAGGTAGAGCTTACCTTAGCTCTTCCTTTAATTTACAAATCTGTTGTGTCTACAATTACTTTTAGAACATTTAATTTTTATGAACTAACACCGTTGGAAACTGCATTCAAACATCATATGTTCTCCAAGGCCACTTACCGAATTAAACAGTATATTTAGTGACTGCTTTCTTGATGTGGGTTGGAAAATTGATTTCTTATAAATGACAAGGGTTGCTTTCATAAACCTGGCACGATTACAACAAACCGATAAGCTATTCAAAATTTCGTTTTATTCAGCTAAGCCGTTTCACCATACAAACACAAGTAGCACGCGTGTACACAAACACAATCATAATTGTAGTCAGATTTAAAACTGGTGTGTGTCTGTGTGTGTGTGTGTTTTCCTGTGCTTTTCTCTGGCTACACTAATGATGATGGATGAGCTTGTATTGAGCCTTCTGTTCGAGGTGATATGCTTATGGTCAGTTTGATGACACATTCCTCAATTATGGACGCTTTGATATCATTACTTATGGTTTCATTAATTAGTGAATTGGTTTGGAAAGAGTTCACCCATTTCTTTGCGATAACTGTAGAATGAGTATCAAGCTACAGCAGCAAAAATAATGATTGGAATGATGTACATTGTTTACATGGACAAACTAGTTAGACTTGACAGGCTTTTTCATGAGGTGGATGGATGGCTGTGGTGAGTTATTTTCATTAACATGAAGAGAAAAATTAGTTTTTTTTTTTTCTAAAAATGATTCCAAGATGTCTTTCATGCTTTGACTGATTTATCTGATGGATTTTGTTGATTTATTTGAATAAAGCTTTTGATAATTATTTGGATTCAGTTTTGTCTGGGTTTACAACACTTTTATACTTACGAAGTCATTACTGACATTTATTAGTCTGGCATGGAGTGAAATTTGCTCATATTCAAGACTTTCGTTTGAAGAAAAAAGCATGGTAAGCATTACTACACAAGGTAATATAGGGGCGTATCGTTACTACAAAGAAGGTACAGTAAAGGATTAAGATCGAGTCTTTGCGAAACTCCAATCAGGTGGGGATTAAAGAATATTCAAAATATGAGACCTCAAGATTTTTTTTTAAATGTAAGAAGATGTTTTTAGGATTGGTCGGGTTTCTGAGTGCCGGCAGAATGGGCTTGTTTTAAGTTATGTTTTAAGATCAAGAATGTGAAGTATAAACAATGCAGCAATTAATGTTTTTTATAGCTCTTCTTTTGTTTACATCCTCATTTTACTATAGTCTATACATTAATTGATTGTGTTATTAATAGTAAAAAAAGACGAATAAATTGGTCTATCATTAAACAAAATTATGAAATAATAAATAATAGTGATATTCAATAAGCTATACTTTTGAACTTGACCCTGGATTATGATGTGCTATTTAAAATTCTACATTACATTATTTGATATTTATTTCTCAATGTTTTTAGTTGGAAATATTTTTAAAAAATTGTTTAATTATTATTATTATATATTATTATACCTATAGGGGAGATTGAATTCAATATTTTTTTTTTAATATGAAATTTCCCTACGATGCATTCTCGTATTTATTTAATAAAAAAACGTGTTTTGAATCAGATAGAGGCAAATAGATGAGAGTAAATAAGTTTCACAAGAGCAAGATATTTGTGTAGCCTAGGGACGAGTAGGGTCTAACCTAACCCTATCACTATTTATTCTATTTTTGTAGAGATCTGACCATAGGTTGTTACACTCTTAATCATTATGTTTATAGTAATGTTGGATTTATTACTAATATTTTATACTACTGAAGAATACTTTAAATTTTAGACACTAGTTTGACGCACACTCGTTCAGTTTCAGAAACATAATTTTTTACAAAAATGAAGAATATTAAAAACACACTGATAGATATAGTCTCAATACTATTTTGATACTTTAATAGTTTGGCACACAACTTCAGTGTGTCTTTCAATGTCCTAACTTGTATTGAAGCGGTCAGATCACTATCGATTATAGATTTGACATATTTATATTTAAATCACTGCAGTTTTATAATTTATTTGATTCCTCAGAACATTTTTGGAAGGTTTAATATTTGGGTATTCACTTTTCAATTCACCTTTCCTTTAATAATTAAAAAGTAGAAAAACATTGTTAGTTATTTTGTATTAAAATTGTTTCCCTTATTAAACACAACCATTATAGCATAAAGTTGATTACAATTATGACTATGGCAGGTCAGAGATCGACTCGTGCTCCAGTTATATTATTGCTCTAAACTATTCAGAGAAATCACGTCATCTGATCAGAAATAGTTTGATGCCTTGAAATTGCAACGTCAGTTAATTTATTAACTATTATTAATTGAATTTATAAAATTATCACTTTGGATAAAAAGACATTTGTTTTTTTCGATAACTTGATCCTTTTTATCAGAGATCAAAATAAAACATTATATTTTTTTCACAATCTACAAATTAGAGTCTATTGTACAAAAGTTGATTATATTCGTCACAAAAAGAGCATTGACTAGAAATGAATTATAATTAAAAATCCTGTTAGAGACCGTTTAAGTAACTTCAGAAAAGAGGATGTAGGATTTTAGCAAAAATCCCTTTGTGCTTTAACACTTTTAACTTTCATTCCAAGTTTTAATATATTGTCTTCAGTATATCGATTAACAAATTAGAAACATCTCTCTATACATAATATCTAATGATATTAAAGGGTCCAAATAAAGGCATGCAAATGGACCCTTTTGCATAATGCCGTTATCTTATGACAAAGGCAGATAAGGTTCAGATAAAGCAAAATATTTAGCTGCTCAAATTTTGCACGTTAAATGCGAACAAATTATAGTTTTAAAGTATAAATCATATAGAATATTAAGTTCATTTATAATAAATTGCAATTACATTTAAAGAGGTCCATTTTGTATAATGTCTGAATTAAAACTGGGGGCGTTAATGAATTTGAGGTTTTAATATATTTTAATAAATATATATCTTTAAAATAGTTCATTTTTATGTCACCAGTTGCAATAGTTTAACAACTAAATAATGTATATTTATAATATATATATATATATATATATATATATACACCTTGTTTACGTCTTGCAAACTTTTTATTTTGTAGTGTAATAAATACTACGCGCGTTTCAGGAACAAGTTCCTATCTTCAGGTTTTATAAAAAACTTTTTACTCACATGTGAAATAATGTTAAATTATGACGTGATCACATGTGAGTAAATTTTTATAAAACCTGAAGATGGGAACTTGTTTCTGAAACGCGCGTAGTATTACACTACAAAATAAAAAGTTTGCAAGACGGAAACAAGGTATATATATATATATATATATATATATATATATATATATATATATATATATATTATAAATATACATTATTTAGTTTCGAAAATAGTAGTGGATGGCGGACTAACACGTCAATTTAACTCCATCATTTAAAAAATAGTGAGAGAATTTAATTATATTTTAATTAATTATATTAATATTATAATATGAAACATTGAAAATAAAAGTAATTCGATCGCTTTTCTTAATTTAAATATTTATCAATATCTTATTTCTTTAAGTATCACCAATTCATAAATCATTAAAAGATTCACTATAAAATACCCATTTACGTTACTGGGATTTTTGTATTGTAATAAGTTGTCAGTTTACAAAACAGGTTGCTAAATAAAAGATACTCTCATACACTAGATAGTAATTTAAAGAGTTTATATTATAAATTGTGAAATGGAAATGTAATTTTCATCAAAAATCTTTGCTATTTATATAGACTATTAATCTAGATCTAAGCACAAGCATACAATGGAATAAGTATCAATATATAAGTTTCAGATAGAGGTTGCTTCGTTAGTTACTCTCTCTTCAACTCAGTTATGGTCTTTAATGCTTCTACAAATTATAGCTGAACCATCGAAATAAATACTAACCCTGTGTAATGTAAAAAAAAATTAATTATGTTATACGGATAAATTCATTATCAATATCGACAATGAATGATGTATTATCTTAGTATCATAGATATAGAGAATCAGAAGTTTATAGGTACTCCCTCTCCCTAGATGTAAAACAAACATAATTTACAAGTGTGGTCCTCAGAGCAACTGTATTCAAACCGGTATGTTCGGCTTAATGAAAAAGCATAGGTCTACTATACTCCAGGACGATTAAGAGTTTTACTGTGGGTTGGTTGCTGCACATAAAAACCTCTGTTGTGCACAAGGTGTCTACTCCATAGTCTGTTTATTACGACGTTGTCGCACTCTACACTTACTTGCATTAACTAATTAACAATCCTACACTTTATTCCCCCATAAACATTTACCCTAAACAATTTACAACCCTAGTTGAGTATAGCACCAAGGAAACTTATATAGTCAAGTTCAACAGTTAAGTATTGCCGAGCAAAAATTTGAGGAGAAACAAAATAGAGGTTCCTTAAGTGCAAAAAAGTGAATTTTTTTATTAATGATCTGTCATCTGTTTGTATATATATTCCAAAAATATTTTAGCATTTTAATTTTGATAGTATCTCTTGAATAGCTTTAATTATTTTATATATTTTGTTTACGAGGATTTTACATTCAGTTTTATAAATGTTAATTTCTTTATTTTAAATTTTTATTATTTATTATGGATTTTAAAATGGAATAGAGGATCTAATGATCACAACTCCACTCTTTAATATTTATTCTTACTGCTTGAAAGCGTAAAACCTTTCGGCCATCATAAAAAAAGGAAGAAAAGAACGTTAAATCAAGACCTTTAGCCATCGCATACTTTAATAGTGCCATGTTCGTAAGGGAACAAGAGTTGCTCAAGAGAGACTTGATAGGAAAGATGAAAAAGATATTTAGGAAACATAATTCAAGACTTCATGAAATTAAAAGGTTTGGACTCAACTACATTCCTCGGGATTGCCTGTACTTACTTCAGTTAGCTCTCAAGTTTCATTCAAATAAATACAATCATATGTATCCTATATATCGCCTGTTTGTTTTACAGTAGAGAGTGCAGTATTTTGTACGTTTCAATGTCTGTATTCGTAATACTAAACTAATTTGATTAAATTTCATATGTGGGTATATTTTAATCAAATCTCCAAGGATTAAACATTAAAAACAATAAAAATCAAATTTCAAAATCTGGGCTATTTTCCATAACATCAAAACGACAAAAATTGGGCTCTTATGGTTTTAATACAATTTTGCTTAGGAAGTGACAAATGATCTGAATAAATGGAATTAGTATTTTAAAAATACCTGTTCCAGAATTAATTATCTTAAGAAAAGTAACAATAAAACACAAGTCTACCAAAGTTTTAGATAAAATTTTGGGGAAATGTGATTGCTTATGACACATACCAATGTGACAAACTTCATGTAAAATACAATTACACACAGATAAGAAATTATGAAATACTATATTTACCCCCCCCCCCTAACCTATGAGAAACCAATTTACTCATGAATTATAATTTTTATTACGTGTAGCTTGGCTTGTTGGTTTGGTATATTGATTTCCATTCCAAAATTTTAAATAGAAATAGTTTTAGCCAATTATGAGCGTATGTCCATGGTTTCATTTTCACGTTTTAACTTTTAATTCCAATTCCGTCATTTTTAAAAATTTTCACGAACACTTTTGGTTGAACCTTAGATTTAGTTAATAAAAGGGTTGTTAGAAAATAAGACCAAAGTTTGTTTAATGTGTCTAAAAATAGTGCAATTACAAATTCTGTCATCTTCTAACAATTTATTAAAAGAGTCAAATTAAATTAAATCCATAACAAGAAAACTAACAATACAGGTTAAGTCTATTACGCCAGAGTAGGCCTACTACATACTGTAATCTATATAACAAGATTATAAATCAGGGAGTTGACTATAAATAGCTCAAATATCATTGGTTCAATTGCTAAATACTGCTTGTTCCTCCTCTTACAAAGAAATTATTAAAGATCTATTTTCTATTTAATTATTATTTTTATTGAAAATATTTTGTAATCAGATACAATTTAATTACTATACGATATTATAATGTATCATATACTAGTATACACGTTTATATTATACGTTAGTAATTTTTACAACCTTATTTTGTGCTATTTACAAGATGGAGAACAAAAGTATTTGTATTATCTCCCTTTTTACTTCCTTTTAAATGTTACGCATGCTAAATCATGTACATTTTAAATCGGACCTTAAATAATTCTACTAATTTGTCACATAAAGCGATAGGATTTTCGGAAGTGTCATGTAAGCTGTACTAAAAAGAAGTCGTAAAATTGATAATTTTGACTGTTGTTGCCTCAACAATGATTAGTTTACATCATTAATTATACAAGATAACACTATTTTATCTTCAGTGAATGTTTTAAATTTATGTTTAGTGTTTAGTTGAAAGGGGTTCCATGTTTAACATTTTGTAAAATTCGCACTCTTTTCTATTATGTAACTGGCGCCTTATTATGGTATGTAACAGCTATATATTTAGTGTAATAATTTCCTAAGATTTTTTGTTTCAAAATGGCGAAGCAACGGTTAAACCTACGAGTATTTTTGACTCTTCATTAAAGATCTCTCTGCAGTAAAGAGAATATACTTTATTCTAAAAGCCAAATTAGAAAATGGATACATCGCTCACTTCGAAAAAAATAACATTTGAAATATATGGAGAGAAATGCAACCGTTAGTACTTAAAATGTTGCTGTACTAAGCAGCAAAAAATGTCTAGGGCAAATTTATTTATGATGTGATTTTTCTGAACAGCTGTTATAATCTATTATTATCTTATTTGGAAGTTGGTTTTTGCAGAAATTAGTTTTTCCGCGAGTTAAGCTACCCCATTTCTTCATTAGTCTAACTGCTAAAGTAAAGAGGTTAAAAACAAATGTAACTGTTTGTAGAAGTTTGGTTATCGTACAATACACAACAATCCTAAAGTATGAATTTTTATAATTACTGGGATACTTACACAATCTACACAACATACTTTTGTAATACTAAATGAAGATTAAACTGAATCGCAGGTGATATATTATTTGTGCCTACGTTTATTTTAAAAGAGGGTTATAATTTACATACATTGAGTCAAGTAGTTAAAGATTGTTATTTTCTGTGGTATGGTTTGTTTTATAATAAGGTTATTCACTAATATAATATTGCATTATGCGCATTGATTAAATGAGAATTTCGATTAGGCTGCGAAGAGAATACAAGGTACATTATGTGTCATTAAACTTGATTTTATGTTAACTCTACTTTAAACGATAGGGTTACCATGGTAACATAGTATTTCTATAACAAAGTTTTGGCAACAAACATAAAACGAGGATTCAAAAAATCTATCAAAGATAGGCTATATTATAATGGTAATTAATTCATTCAGAATTCATTTGTATTTTAAAATTAAATATGAAACTAAAATCAATCTTTTATAATAAATCCTCTTATCTTCAAATTTATTCCTTACTCAATTTAAATAGGATCCATTATCTTGCCGAAAAAATAATTAAAAAACGATTCAAGTATTTAGTAAACACAAGGGATATGATTATTAGAGTTTCGTTAATTTTACTGATGGTCTCGGAATGAGAGATAAAAGAGTAGGGGAGGTGATATGTCAATAAGGGATAGAGGGTGAATGCCTGTGGCACGTCAGGAATGGCCGCCATTCTAAAACTTCAACTACTGTCAAACCGAACCGTGACGAGAAAAAAAATTCAATATCGTCGAAACGACATTCCGTGAAATCAATAGGCTTGCCCAGCAATACGGAGACAATAGAACGCCTGTACTGGATTCCATATCTCACTGTCTCTCGTATCCCATAGCCTTCGCATCGCTTGTTTAATCAAACGGATTTCTGCAGATTCCAGAATATTTGACAAGACCACGGAGGAATTATATAGATTCCTTCAGGACGTGCCTCGCTTTACAATTATTAGATTTGACTTCATCCCGAAAAATATAATTTATCTTAGGCAATGCAATTTGATTTGTTCGTTTTGGGGGTATTACATGCCGGTCACGTTTCTAAATTATGAAGATTGTTTTGGCAATGTTTGATCTTCTATTTGTCTTGAAAAATACTAACAATTGACTGTTTGTTATTTGTTTATTTATTTTGAAATTTTATTATTTATAATTGTTACACATTATATGAAATGAAAATAAAAATCAGAAGTCTTAAGTAATAATTCTGTAATATCCAAAGAAAATAGTTACAACACTGTAAACGTTATCAGTATTTTAATAATGAACATATTCGGGTAGACCCATGGAGGCTGCTTTATTCCATTCCGTGTATTTTTGTTTATCTTAAATTGTATATCTTAAGTTTTTTTTTTTTGTTTAGGGTTTAGAAGTAATATTGTTTTGGTTTTTCTTTCCTGTTTTTGTGTATTTTAATTTAAATTAATGTATTATTATGTCATATGTCAATTTATTTGTTTTTTTAAAGTTTTTTGTTAAAGAAAGCTTTATTTTTTATCTTATCTCTTTTTCTCGTTATAAATCATGTTTTGTTTATCTAAATGTAATAAAAGGAATGGAAAAAAATATTTAAAAAATAATAATATCGGATTTTATCAAAATAGGTGAACAAACTCTGGAAATATGTTCTTTATATATAAAATTTGTTTTTTCTGGGTTTAAAACAAAAATGCAGATATGGAAGTTTCAAGTAAGCTTTACAGAAGATAGAAATTAGTGGAAACATCATAAAACTGGTTAGCGATTAAAATACACTCTGACGCTAAAATATAAGTGTTTAAAAATTATAGCAGTTTTTAAACAAAACATATGTAATACATTTTTATAAACAACATACAAACACAAATAATTATTTAAATAGACAAATTATATATAGATAACAGGAATATAGATAACGGAATGTTTTGTTGGGTAAAAATGTAGTATTTATGGGTTTATTGCCGTTGTATTAGGGGTTAATATTAAAAGTAAGTTTGTCAGAAATAAGATATTAAGTGTTTGTCTTGCAATTTACTGTTTACTCTAACGTGGACATCGTATTTATGTTTTATCCCTGTGATGGTACGCACCCTTACCTGCCAACCATGATCAGTTGTTGAATGTCCAACATTTTATGAATAAGAAACGAAAAAATAACATCTTCTGATTTAGACATCTTCTCTTTCGATATTAAAATATTTGAAATCAATTTATTTTTTCCAATTTGTTAAATATATGAATTTAATGTATTTTTATACTTCAAGATTTTTGCAAAGTTGTATTAGTGAGAAATATTAATGATATTTAATACATCACCGATTATAAATAAAAAAAAAAAAAATATATATATATATATATATATATATATATATATATATATTACTGATTACATCACCGATTAATCACTGATTAATTGATTTATTTTAAATACATCACCGATTATATATAATATATATATATATATATATATATATATATATATATATATATATATATATATATAATTATATTACTGATTTAAAATAAGTAATAAAATGTTTAACCTGAAGATTACCATTCAATTTTAACGTTGATGAATTATAATTTCAAAGTCAGAGATAAATTGTTATAATTATAATCTACATTTCTGCTAGGATGTACGTAATTAATATGAGAACATTCTGCTGCCTCTCCTTGCATTGTGTTCAATTTTCCTGTCGAGTTTCGCTTTAACTTTATTTTCAAAACTACGTAGCAACTATTGAAAATGGAGTTAATCCGAAACGCGTAAGGAAATTTAAGACAATATTAGAAGTGGAAGCAAAATGTACTCATAATAATTAAAGATAAAGTTAATAATTATAATATAAATTTATATTAGTATATATGTACATATAATAACAGGATTGAGGTAATAGCTGCCAATACTTGAGGTAATACTTGCTTGGATTTTATATTTCATAAGACTTATAATAATAAGAAATGACTTACCGTAACTATTGTTTGATTAATTAATCTACTGTAATCCTAGAACAAAGGCAAGAAGAATGGGGTGTCTCAGTTGGTCTAGGAACGCCATTCTCTACAGTTCACAGGAGAAAGCCCAGTTGTTAACGTAAGGTTTTTCTGTATGTTACGTTACTCCTCCCTCATACGGGTAGGAAGTAACTACGATAAACAACATAAATAAAAGGATCGATGGTTGAAAGTATATAACATAAATAATGTGGGAAAAAATTGATGCTGTGCCATGAGATGGTTTACTATGAAAAGTCGTCTGGAATATGTGCAAAGGTAACACTAATTAAAATAAGGTTTTAAACATCTTAAATTATAAAATTATTACAGAGTTTTTATTGCTGCTGTATTTCAAAGACTAAATAGTATTTTAAATTATTTAACTTTTTTGTTTGTTTTCAAATTTGCAAATATGACTACATATTTCATTGGAAGTTGAGTTAATTAAGTTATGTATATTAACCGTCCAAAATTTACTTTAAAAAAATTGAACTTATTACAAAAACATTTACTAAAAAAATAAGAAGTCGTATCGAGCGTGGAAGGTGAGAAAGACCTGAAGAATGTAGCTCAACGTATGTTTGATGGGAATGTGACAGGGTTCCTCTCGGGAGAATGTTCTCTATTGCTACATGAGTCTGATGCATCGCACCCTTGGGAGACGACACCTGTAATCATGTTCAACAAGGAGTCTCTACCCCGGGAGTCTTGTAGGCAGTTGAAAATTAATTAGTCGACTAGTCCTTTGTCAGCCTGGTATACCCTCTCAAATTATATTTCATATCTAGTAAATGAAGAGAATGAATATATTAGCAAAATTAGAATAAAATAAGAAGGACTATAATAAAGTAATAATGTGAATTTAGGGAATTTATTTTGGATTACATTTCTTTCTTCCAAAGATAGTAGGTATTAATTTTCGATAACATTGGAACTACTTTTGTTCTCTAAATCCTGTCTTCATAAAAAGTCATTTCAGTGGTGTTAGGATTAAAACCTATAAGACGTAATTATTTTCTGTACATTTTAAAAGTACAATATTTTATTTTATTTTCATTTGTTATAAATCTGGTTTTGATATTACACCATAACTGCAAACATTTTATTTAAATTCACCAAATAAACAAAACAAATACTTTAATTGTAACAAGATGATTTTCAATGACTTAAGTCATTATCGTTACTTGTTACATATACACAAACCAAAGCCATAAACTTTGTATATACGTTTAAAAATTAAAGATGATTACTAAAGTTATCGAAACGTCGTCTTGTTACGAATAGTATTTGTTGTAAATAAATATTGAGCTTGACTTGTCAGTGTGATGTTATACTTAATAGAATAAAACTTGAACACAATACTCACAAATAGTACGTTTAAGTATGCAAACGCTTTTTAACGTCAAAGTCGCCATCTTCAGTGATGCAAGAGCTACAATGACTAAACTATAACTGGCGACTTTGTAGTTGAAACGCATTTGAACTAATAAACGTACTATTTGAGAGAATTTGTGCACAAGTTTTATTCTATTAAGTAGCATTTATTTGCAGTGGAAAATTATGTGTTACTATTCATTTGGTGAATGACTTTTCCACAAGTTTTGTTCAAGTGACTGAATTGAATTGCTTTAACATTTTACTTTGAATTAACCATATGAAAAATCTATTAACTATAGATAAAATTTGGCCAGCCTGCAGGTACTGGTTAAAACGTTGGAGTGAAATATAATATACTGAAGTAATTATTTTTTAATAGGAAATAATCTTTCAATATTTCCACCGTTTTAGAATATAAGGTAACACTCTGTATATATTCCTCATTAGTGAACTTCAGTGGAACTATAGTAACATATCAGTATTTTTGTGTCTACATGTGTATTTACGGCATTTTCCCGTCCTCTTTAATTCTGACAAGAGTTTCCAATTTTTGCCAATCTAGTTGACAAATTCTAGGTCTCGGTAATGTCCATTAACAGATTACTTCATTTCACAAGATTGAAAATGGCGGCATAATAAATCTTAACACTTTTCATTAACAAAAGCATGCAAAAAACATTTTGAATATATTTGTGAAAAGTTTACTTTTACCATATTAAATAAAAATTAATGCACTGCAGTTGTCTAGTTCATATGAGATGGAAAATTTTGTTAATGTTCAAATTTTTATAAACATTTCACAATCATCTCTAAATTTTATAAAAATTAACCTGATTATTTGACTGATAGATAGTAGGCCTAACGCAGTTTACAGTTTCAAAATGAGGTTACCTTAGGAGTTCTAACGTAAACGCTTAATATTATTTCGTAAACAGTGATTTCGCAAGTCATAGAAAGTTATGTTCGATAAATGATAAGGTTAAATAAAAACAATTTGGTGGTTACTATCATCGGGCATAACAAAATCCTGCCACATCAACTAACTGAACTCTAACTAATTGTGACAGCAAATATAAAATTTTCTCTTGATACACTAGTCTTTCATAGAGCAGCAATATAATGTAACATTATATTGGTAGAATTAGATTCCCGAAACTTACTTTTAAAACAACAACATTTACGACAATGCAATATTTGTGTTGTAATATTTTACAATTTTTGATGAGACTATTACTAAGTGCAATATCATAATCTGAGAGTTTAACATAACTTAGTGTGTATTAAATTGAACTACAAGAAAAAAATCAAGTATTAAAACTACCCTACTTTTAAACATATATTATACTGAATTTCAACATGTTTCTGTAATATTTGAGTTACATATATTATGCTACTTTAACGCAAGACAACGTTGTAGGTAGAGGCTGTAGTCTACATATGGTCAGTTACCCTTAATTCTGCTTTCTTGACCAGGATTCACTACTATACTTCAGCCGTTCGTTTTTTGAACTTGCAAATATCACAATCTGGCAACGTCGCTTTGTTGGCTCCGTTCCAAGAAGTAGTCTAACAATAAAGTATCGGTTTTCGAGTTATCATTTAAGCAAAATTATTTCTGTATATCAAATAATATAATTTTATACACACTGAAATACACCGTAGAGTGTGCTACAGATTGTTACAAGCGTTCCTTTGAATTACATAATATGTTAACAGAAAAATGTAGTATTTATTTATTCTCCAAAAACGTTAAAGATTTTTTAATTGCTTAGATTAAATGAAATTATTACATTTACAGTTTAAAAGGTTCACTCTGTCACCTAATGGAACGAAGCATAACACAAACTAAACAGTACGTAACAGTTTTGTTGTTTAGATGCGATAATACGCGCGCAGTTTGGGTGTGATGCTAAGTTATGCGGCCGTAGAGGGGCAGTGCGAGACGACGACGTTGCCATTTACACTGCCTATCCGGTGCGTCAGCGAAAATCCAAGTGCAAATAACCAGCGGCTGTAGAATAATTGTAACTAGCCACTTTCTTCACTATTTCGAGTCAATAACGAAACTTTATAAACCGCACAGATTCAGACCCTGATATTCCTGGACTCAAAACAGGAGTTCTAGTCACTATACCAACAGGAGGGTTGTATCCTTATTAGTTTTCCATACAAATTGTAGGAGTCTATGTACATTTTTACACCCGATTTCTTATCATTAACACATCATAACGTCACCAAAAGGGCTTTTAGACGGTAAAATTAGTTTTAGTGATTTCCTATATAATGAAACGTTAAGATCAATCAAAAACAATTTATCGAAACTATTCTATTACCGTGTTAATACCATGATTTCTATACACTAGAAATGATTTTACTGCACTAGAATTAGTGCAGTAAAATGAATCTTGACCACAATCAATGAAGCCTTGTTGTAATTAATTGGATGAATCATTCTATTAAACACAGAAAAGGTTGTAACTTTTTTTAAATGTATCCTTTGATGTAAGAGATAAAGAAAGAGTAAAATAAATCGTTATTTATTTATTCATCTTTATTTCGTAAAGATATGCACATAAAAAGAAAGAAAAAAGAGAGAATTGAAGTTATATTTTTGAAATTTTATCTCTTTGGAATATAGATTGCCTTACAATAAAATTGTAATTACTTTGCTATTTCAATGTTTGGGACAAAGTGCTGATTCATTATTTCTATAGTTGATGTTTTTAAATGTTTTAAATTTTTGTTTTAAAGGAAGCTACAGTTCGAAGGAAGAGAAAGGGACGTTGTATTAGGCACACATTCAAACAATTTAAATTTTACTTTTGTTCTATATTGAGTCTTATAAGTATGAAATACATTCTGTATTTAAGAGTTACCATATAGTGAATTTTAATCAGTGAAAATGAAAATAGTTTACGTGAAATTTAATATTTTAAACTTTTGCAAGTACTACAAAACCATCTTAAAAAACTTTCGTAATGATACTTTAGGTAGAAATAAGTTCCGGAGTTGATATGAAAGTTTATTTAAGTATTCTATTAAAACCTTCCTGCTCGTTCTCTTAAAATTCGAACAACAATATATCACGAATTCTTCGAGTGACGGCCTAATTTATCTTGTCAAGACAAACAGATGTTCCTTTATACTTAAGGTATCAAAAGTGCAAAACCATGAAATATATTAGAGAAAACATAGTAGGGGGTTCTAGGTGCGAACAGGTAGCCTCGACTTCCGGCACCCTGCAGAGAGGCTAGTGTGTGTGGTCACGGTTTCTTGTCAAAACATTGATCGATCACGTTTTGACCGTGTCACACATTGGGTTATTGTGACCAACAATATTTGTCTAAAGCCAGATAGGCCTGCAATGTAACGAACTGCTATTGTCAAATATTACGGATAATAATATTGCTCACACTTAACAAAAACATCATGTAACAATACTGGAAAATGTTTATTTTTCACATTTGGTTATTCCAAGTCATTGCCCCTGATATGTTAAAATTCCCTCGGATTTAACTAACTATGTAATGGTGTCCACATATATATTATGCGTTGTTGTTGTACATATATTATTGTATTTTCTTGTGGAGATAATGTATGTTGGGTTTGATAAACGGCTACACCAGACGATTAACGTTCGTAGATACGTCATTGTTTCACAGCGAAACCTCATGAATGTCCTGCAAACTCCAAGCGCCATTTATTACTTCAACAATGAACTGAACTATCTCGTAGTGGGTTGAAACTATTTCTCAAGCACATTTGTATAGTCAAGAATATTTAGTCAATGAGATATTTTCTTTCTTGTATATTTGGATTATTGTATAGTTGAAGCTTCAGTAGATGAGTAAGGAGTATTTTCTTATAGATTATTTTTTCGTTAGAACACAAACGTCGTTTTTTTAATATACAAGTACCAAAATAATTTATTTTCAATGAAAAGATCTAATCAGAATAATAAACGTTCTTCCGAAATAATTACTACTAACTTAATTACACTTGATACAAATTTTAACAACCCCATTAAAGTTATCTTTGTCCATTTATGTGATTATAGTAGAAAAAAAAATTCAATATTTTATTATTGAAAGTGTAAAATTGTAGTCATGCAATCTTTCGTCAAAGAAATTTAAATCTTTTAAGAAATCTCTACGTTCTGCGATTTTTTTAAGTAAAATTCCTAATGTTTGATGTAACAACCACTCAGAAACCCCGTATTGTAGTTAATAATGCCATATAGACCCAGATTGATTTGAAATTTGAAATTATGTTTCATTATGAAAGAAATTAATAAACACACACACACACACACCATCCTAATATAAGAGTAGCCTACTTTTTTTCTTTCAATACGTATGTAAAATACAATTACTTTTAATTTTAGAGGTTTAATATAGTTAGACATTTCTTAGAAACTTAATACATTTAATCCATTAGCTAAGATTTTCCTACTAAAATATTAGAACTTAGTTCTAGTTTGGGTATTATCTAACGTAATAATAACAATGATTGCTCTCTGAGTAGGGCCTACTATTACATTTAATATATAATAACATTAACGTTTCTAAACTGTTCACCCATTTCATAGAGTTGACTTATTAGAAAACTCTGTCCAAAATAGTGAAATGTTCCTGTAATATAGTAAATTTATTTTAATCATGACTTAAACTAAGAAAACAATATTCTGTGTAGTAAAATATTATTAAATAAGATATAAAATATAAACGTAGACAATGTCCAATTTATTAATATATTACATAAGAACCTAATTGTGCAGCGTAATACTTTAAGCTTTGTTAGCCATCACTGAAACAACAGTAAAACACCTTCGAAAATAGAGAAAGGCATCACGTACACAAAACAAAACAATTTGCTTGATTTTGTAGCGAAAATTGAATTCAACTTAAAACCGCTCTCGACAGCTCAACTATTAGGTAAAAGTGATTTACGGATAGAATAACAGATGAGGAAAACAAAAAAGAAACCAATTACTGTATACCACGGCTAAAAAACTGACAAACTAATATAAGAAAAATAATGAATGCAATACTATAATTTCCAACAAACAAAAAAAACCAAATTAAAATAAAAGATATTATTTCCTTTTTATATGGAGAACTAATCAAGTCAAGAAAAAACACGATGACTAATAAATCCTATAACACCCTAGAGAGTGTATTAACTAACAATAGGGAATACATGGACATAAATAGTCCAACAAAAAAGTCAGGCCATCTTTACATAGGATATATATATATATATATATATATATATATATATATATATATAAGTAAAAATTATACTCCAAAAACGTAATAAATTGGACGAATTAGAAAAATGTAATTTACATAAAGAGTAAAAAAAACTAAAAACATAAAAATGATAAAGGTTAGATTGAATCTGACATACAATTCCACACAATTCATTGAAACAACAAGAGGAAAGACACCTAGGATCTGAGAGATATTGACAAAATTGTAGATCATCTGCAAATGAAAATAAAATAGGCCAAGTAAATACAAAATCAACCATGAATTTGAATGTGTATGCTACATTAGGACTCTATTTTAAGTGTAATTGTTTATTTTATGATGACTATGATTATGCAAATATTTTAACTTTAATTTTAAATATCTGATTCACTAAATTTTAAAGAATTTCCAGTTATAGAAATGACAAACTTTGGAATAGAACTCATGTTCCTGACATTTAACCGGTAGCTCAAGAGGAAGTATACACATAGAGCGTACAGAAATTTCCCACCATTCCTTTAGTTATAACACCCTAACCTAACTTAACCTAACCTAACCTAAACAGTAATAACAGAAATTAATATCAAACAAGTCAAGTAAAAAAATAAGTTACAAGACATTTGTTTAATATTCATTTCATAACATAACAAGCTCTCAATTGTGCCTATGATTTGGCAATTTAATAGTATAAAATTTATACAATTTGCAAACGTTTGTACAGGAAACTATTTACTGAATTCTAATAGTATTTCTGAAGGAAATGGCGCGATTAATGTCTCTAAGGACAAGTATAATTATTAAAATTTACATAGTGGCTTCGAATAAAATAAAATAATTAATTAATAATAAAGTATTTTACATTTTTCCTCGTAAGCTGTAATTTTCAATTTGTTTAATTTGGCTGAGTAGTGAAGAGTTTCTTTATAGTTGCCTAAATTTCTTACAAATTGGGTTGGAGATCGAAGGTTCAAAATATGCAGACTTATTAAATTATTTATTTCGACAGCAACATATTCACTTAATACTAATTTGATTAACTAATATCTAAATTTGAATAATGGTATCAGATTTATAATTTATGGTAATTTTAACGTTTTTACATATTAAAAAAACTTGGCTCAACAAAGCAAATCTTTGTGAGTTTCGATTGGTTCTAAGATACATTATTTAGCGGCTCACTGAGGTTGAACTACAGGCATGAGAGAACGAATTGGTGAAAAGTTTCACATATAGTTAAATAATGAGGTGTATTTTTTGTAGTAAATTGTTCACGTGGTATTTTGTAAACTTCCACAGTAAAACATATATTAGACTACTTTTTAATAATCTAAGTACACTTTTGTTTTTTAAAAATTAATTTCCAAATTGTTTTCCTTTTTATTTACAAAGTTTCTAAAAATGAACGTTTAGAGATAAGAATTAAAAACACAATAAGTGTAGCTGTTAAAGTGATTATTATTAATATGTGTAAAATAATACGACATTATCTTACAATAATCTTTAGTCTACAATTCCGTAATGTTTTTAAAGGTTTGGATTAGACTCATTAAAACAATTATATATACTTTATTGTAATAAAATAAATAACCTATGTGACAAATATACATTAATTCGACTAATTATTGGATTTGCATAATTTTACCTAACTCGAAAAAGGGGGGGGGGGAAACACAGTTAATAACTAATAAATGATAGGGTATTTGTTATTAATATCATATATCTACTAAGTCACAACTGTTGGAGTCCATGAATGGATCTGGTTCAGTTTATTAATTAGAAACCATTGCAGTAGCTAGCAGGTGTCCTATAATTAGTGTGGACCTCCTTGTGGTTCTCGATAGCATCAGAGACGACCGGAAACCTTACTGTTATCTTTGATCTGTGTTTCATTCACAGCTTCCATTCAAGTCCTAACCAAGGTCACTTCGTTAACGATCCTTCTCTGACTTGTCATCTTACCACGCCTATCTCTTGGTCTCTTCTAATAAATTACCGGTAATAGATCCGTCTACGTCCTCCACTCGTGTCACTAAGTTAATTAAGAGGTGATCTTTAATTGTATGTTCTATGTAAATAATGATTACCTATGTATGAGTTTTAGTTGCATTAATATATTGTAATTTATTACGAGGATCAGAGACCGTAGGGTTAGAAAAGAATTCATTATAACGCAATGTAAAACAAGCACACTATGGAGGACGGTGAAACAAAAGTATCCATTGAAATATTCGTGTAGGCCTATGCAATTTGTTCAACTTTATCTGACCAATGGAATAGGCTACTTTATTTTTGATTTCATGTTTCTATCGTTTAAATCATTCTAATGTTTCTTTTTGAATTGGTATCTGACTAGTGTGTTTTTTTTAGCAGACTTAAAGGCAGGAACGTTTAAAATTAAGTTTCATGAATTTCATTATATTCACCTACAGTCATGCAGAAAATACCAAATTTGATCGACTTAAATATTTTATTTCGTTGTTATTCAAGTATATTTACACCACTATTATCTTCTTCAATTATTTCCTAGGTGATAACTGACAAAACAAAATGAACGTGTACGTCGCCCTAAGAAAAACTTAACAGCATTAGCAAGATTCATTGAAATTCTGAGACCTCACCTAATATGATCTGACAGAATCTTCGTCGTTCATTTAGTACCTCAACAAGAAATTTTGAAATTATAAATCGAACCCGCCAAAACGCCTTACAATGACGTGTTTAGTTTTTAAATTGAGTAATTCACAGTGATTCATCTTATAATAATCAGAAACAAAATTGACATAAATACAATGAAATGATCTTACTGTAAAACTATTGAATTTTAGACAGTGGTAGTACCTGAATGACATCTCTTAAAATTTATGTATACCTCAAATTATTAAATTTCATATTTATCCATGCAGTTTTGCAACACATCAGATAGGTTGTAACAAAATTCCACCAACACAAGACGATTTTGTCTTGTGTTGGTGGAATTAGTGGAGTGGAATTAGGTATTATATGAAAATTAGTTACATTTGTGGGACGACTGAACAGATTGAATATACGATGGTTCCATAACCGTGACGTCACTATATTTCTGAGTTGTGGGCTCTGTTAGTTGGAGACCGTATGAAACGCGAATATTGTGATTAAAAATGAATCCTTCCAATATAAAATAAACAGTACAGTAGCAATGCATAAACTTTGTTACAGATACGACCACAAAATGAAATACTACAATAAAATAGTTGTTGCTATCTACCCACAATTGTGTTTTCATCATACTGCTTCAAAAGCAGCTATTTTCAATAAATGCATTGAGATGCTAAAGTTCTTCTTTTTAGTCCTAGGACCTAAAAACATCAGCTGAGATCGAGGTTATCAGCTATTACTTTGTTTATACGAATTAATTAACGATTGTAAAGCATCTATAAAAACAACCGATACTCTTGATTGTAAATAACCGTTAAAACAGCTGTTACCATCGATTTGAAGGCAAATAGGTTATAACATTTTAGTTTTTCTGAAATTGTTTTTTTATATTATTTGCAGTATAACGAAAAATATAGTTCATGACTAGGACCAAAAGAAGATTTTCGATCCTCGCTCATTTTCCTCATTAAACTTGAGCTAGTAATGAAATATACTATTTATACGTGTTAGTATAGGAGGGGCTTATCTTTATTTACTTTTTGAAAAACATTTACTTCAGAAATATTTATGTATTTCAGTAAAGCCTAAGCTGAATTAGCTTATAGTGTGCCACAAACGCACACAGAGCCCAAATTGTATTCATTAACACTACATTTCAGCGTAGAATTAAAACTACAAAATCGGTAGAATCTTTCTAAAAACAGATTTTTTTTTGTATTAAAAATAAATCCAATTTATTTCGGTCTTTAGGGACTATATTTTAGAAAATATGATCTAAATCGTTAGATGCTTATAGCTGAGATAATGTAGGCTTTACTTTATCTTATTTTACAATTTTTCATAGTGCACCTTCCTAAACATTTACTAATAAACCGTCATTGCTTCTTGATCTATATCAAGAGTCATTCTAACTGTACCAATAAGATTTTATTTGAAATGAGAAGATTGAAACAGTTCAAGGCAAAAAGCAGAAACACATATCTTTCAAGAATATCTAGGTATTACTCACACAAAAATGGCAAGAAAATAATCAATCAGAAAATAATTATTTAAAAAAAGAAGAAAAAAAGAATTACATATAGCGTGTGTTTCAGTTCATATTTGTGAAATGTTTGTGGACTGATTTGAATAAGAACAGGTAAAGTGTTTTACCTGACTAATTTGTATATTAGAATTTAGAGATTTAAAAAAAATTAAAACACATAGGGGAATAATAATGGGGGGGGGGGTAATTGTCTGTTTCTGGAGATTGTAAAATGGCGAGAGATGGGAAAAATCTTTATGCCAGAAAGTTGATTTTCAAAGTCCATTAAATGAGGCATAACTTGACCTTTATCCTTTGAAACAACCCTCAGAGATTCATTTATAGTGAGTGAAGGAATGATTATCCCGAGAGAACCTAGCTGGATCTACACTTTTTTTATGTTATCTTGGTTTCGACCTCTCTATTTCTTATCACCTCTCATTCGATTAATTCTCGTTCTTGTACGACCCCTACATTATTAGAATATTCGACGGCTAGAAGTTTTTATTAAATATCTTCTTTTCTTGTTCATGCTATGACGACAGAATGGTCTTTAAGCAACAAGAGAAAAATTCCTCAGATAAAGACTCTTAACCCCCCCCCCATATAAGGCCCTTTCAGGCTTCTAAGTTTAAAAAATATTATCCCTCAATTCTTCATGTGCAAATTAGTAAGGTTTTACACCAAACCGTTTGCCTACTTTATCAGTAATAGTGATAAAATTTCTTGTGTACCACTTGCTAACGCATGTATAAATGTCGACTTACTTGCTGGTGTGTTTGCGTGCGTGTAGGCTATTTAACAAAAAATCTGATTATTTTATGCACATTTTAAATCATATATTTTAACTTAGGACGTTTTGACACATCTTACTACTACTGATATCAACGTAAACAATTTAAACACACAACAATCATGGGAAACTCTTTGTTTTTAACTACTTGCTTGTACGTAAACAAAGTAACTTATTGTCAATGAAACTATTCCAATAATTTAAGTATGTTAAAGGCTGTTCAATAAACTTACTGTTCAAAATCTTATTTAATAATCAGCGCACAAACTTTCTTACAGGGTCATAGAATCTCTCTGTATAAGAAACGTGACATATTTGTCTGCAAAAGTCAATTGAAAAATAGAATTTGTAACATATTTTACAGCATTTTCTTAAACTTTTCTGCGACATCTATATTGTCATTGATATATAAACAAAATTTTTGGTATATTGTTTCTAAGTTTTAATAATTTTTTGCTAACAATTATGAGAGGAAATACATTTTCTCCAATATTTGTTTTACGTTACAGCGTTACGTATACATAAAACAACGGGGACAGAATTTTCAGTTCCTCGATTGTTAAGTCCAATCTGGAGAACAGAATCTTCCAGTTCACGTAACTCATAGCCCATGTCGCTCGATTTAAACACATTTTACATTTATAGAACGGTGATATTGAACAAATCTAAATTTATATATTTTTTAAAATTTATATTCATAAAAAAGCAATAAAAAACAGAGCAATTAGAGTTAAGTGAAACTCATAGTATTTATGCTTTGTAAATAGTCTTAGAATTTGAAGTTTATATTTTCGTTAAAATTGGAATTTAATTTTCTAGCCACATCAACTTTTTAAAACATTTATTAAGGATTAAATATGGAATGACGTTTGGTATCGTTGCTTTGTCACTGTAATATCTGTCCACAACTTATTGAGATACGGCATTTCTTACATTTTTTGTAGCTCCTGTGTTTACATTTTTTTAATTGTTATAAAGCTTGGGGTATATACAAGATGTTTACTTAACCTAGTCAACGGTTATTTAGAAGATAAGTATGTTAATACTTTAAATATCAACGTTAGTGTTGTGTCTGATATATACTTTTAATGACTTAAAGAAACCAAAAAAAAAAACATACTTCTGTTGTGACCTTCTTTGTTTTGTTTTTTCTGTAATCTATTTGTCCTCATCTTGCCCTTGGAGACTTTAAGGTAGCCACTCAGTTTGCGGTTCGTCTGATCTGCCAGAACTTCAAGTAAAATACTAAAAATACTGCGGAAAGTTTATGGACGAATAAAGTTTTAATTGAGATAAATTACTTTTAAAATGAAACACAATGTAAAGTGTTGTCCTCTCTGAACGAATCCTCAAGTTTAGACAAATGTTTAGACAGTAATAGTCCTTTAAGAAGAAAAATTATAATTTATTTATTTCAAATTATATTTGTTATATTGGTTATAATTATATTATATATTACGTGTTTTGGTGTAAATATTAAAAATTTATACAAATAGCTATATAATCACTATATCCACAAAAATAAATATATAATAAGAAAATAAAAATCCTTACTTGTTTTGTGTCCACTTATTGAAAATCAGAAAATTTCAACTGAAAAACAAATACTTATTGATACAGTTCAATTCTAATACTCTAAAATTTCTGATTTTATTTTGGATCCAATAGTAAAAACCACAAAACTACAATAAAAATAAAAATCTCATTGAAAAATAAAATTTTGGATCCTGGACTTTCCTAAAAACTTTGATATTTAGACAAGGATCGCACGGTCTAAGTGGAAGCAACTTTACATATGCTTAGATTTCAATATTAGTTGATATGAATTACAATGGATAGGTAAGTACCATGATGGCCCTTGAACTTATTAATAATTTGTCGCTAAATACGTTTGTAATTGGTGTCGACACCTCAGTTTACACACTCAATCAACACTAATATTAGACTATCCATTATGAAATGGGTTGACAAAATACACTTGTTTATGAAATCGGATGTATTTGAAAAAAAAAACCAATGAGTATATCAAATTTCCATTAATTAGTCATTTATAAAAGAGGTAGGAACGCTACATAATAAATTTCCGGAGTATCAAAAAGAGAACGAGAATAAATTACACATACATAAAAAGAACAAATCCAGAGCTTTTAATTTTGCGTGTCATCCTGTTAGTGGAAGCAGGGCATTAAACATAAACTGGGGAAAGAATGAAGAAGTAACAGCATAGGGAATGGTCAAGTGTAGTGCGATGTCACCCTCAAAATGCAAAATGGGTCGTGAAAGCCACAAATTAAAACGGTTGTGTCGAGGGGTTGCAATACATGCGACAGTGTCTCTATCTGGGAAACGGACATAAGGTAAAACGAAACAACCCTCTAACTAATCACTGTTACGACTTTTCAAGCAGATCCTATAAATATACAAAATGGTGGTGTTCCTGCCCGTGACACTCTCTTGATATATTTGCGGAGTTGCATTTAAAAAAACACAAACACAGATCTGTTCATGTATACTAATAAAAAAAATGACTACACATTTATAACTTTTGTTTTAACTTGTCTGTTGGTGACAAGGCGAGGGGTAGGGGTTGGACTCGGTACAATAATGTCCGTACAACAGAGAACCATTACAAACAATGATGTTCTCAGTTTAATACACGTGTCAGGAACCGATGATAGGCCTACCATAAAACCCAGCAGTCAATAGTTCTAAACGACATGGGTTATAATCAACGCTAGCCTTCGAGACAATCTTTACTCAAGTACTTCAAATATAATGGCGGTATTATTTTTTATGGAATGTTCATCACCGATATGAAGCTTCTGTTGTAATATAATCCACGTAAATTATTATTATTATTTAGTGCTTAAACATAAAGATATCTTGTGTGATTTAGGATGTACATACGAAATTTTAGTGTCTACAACTACTTAGTTAAACAACTTAAATATTATAGATTTAATACTGACGTTTAGAACGGTAGCTATTGATAAATATGATAACGGGTACTCGATTCAGCTTTGTCAATTTATGGTTGAAAACAGTTTTATTAACATTGGAATTTATTCATAATAAATTTGTTTAAGAAAAATATGTTGAGTATGTGAAAGTATATGAGGATTTAAAAAAATAATCTAGGTATAAAATGATGTATCTGAATGTCAGATGATATTATCTGAATTTATTATATTGTAGTAGACAAATCAATGTTTATAAATTTTAAACAAACATTTTAAATGAGCTTAAAGTGGATAAAGTATGTTCCGTCTAAAAAGAAAGAAAATTAAGTATTACGAATGTAATAGGTGAATAAATGACAATAGTAGATTAATTTATGTGTATTAAAGTCTATTAAAAAAATACTAACATGTAACCTACAAGTGATAAAACAAGCATTCACATTCACTCCGACAGAAACAATCGAGGTGCCGCTGTGTTAAATGTGCGTTGAAAAAGGGACCAATTGCTTAATTTGTATTCTGTTTTATAATGGGGAGGCATTGCATCCCTGTATGTCAGGTCTCATGGGCCTTTTCTACCCAGAAGTACCTTACTTGTTCTCTTTCCCAAAATAATCCTCTCTTGACGTACCTCAATAGATCAGGGAAAGTCATCTCTTTAACTTCTCCTCATTCAAAGTGTCCGCACCTAGTACTTTATATCTTACTCTTCTCTAGCCTTCACAGGAAACAACAAAATTTTCAGCCATTTCCTTCGGTCCCATTAATTGTTATCGGATATATCTCACTTCTTCATAATCGAAAGAGTACTGCCTGTTAAAACCTTTCATAAAGCTCAAGTCCTTTAATTAAGATCTTTGACTATTTTTAACGTATTCGCTTTATTTCTACTACTTAAGAGCTTCTCCTGTAATAAATTACTAATCATTGTCCTATCTGTTTGCCTCGACTCTACTAGAGGAGGTTTAGGGTCTAAAAAAGGAGTAGATGATTCTTTCCTGACTAACTCACACGCCATTCCACAATCTATCAATCACTTTAACTTCGTTTATCTGTGCTAAATTTATCAACGTATGAATTTATTATCAGAGTGTGCACTTACCTATTGATATAGATGCCATAATAAGGTATCTCAAAGCTCCCAGTACTATCTAGCTAAGTCTAAAACTTATTCTAACTTTAGGGGAGTAGGTTACCTCCTCCAGACTTTTAAATTGTAAGAATTACATAAACCTCTATTCGGAACACCGATACGTACTTAGGCTGCGGGTATTATACAAAGTGATCCAGTTCCTCAAGAAATACTACAGAGCCAGATGATATCATAAACCCTGGGCCCAACTGTATATGCACCGGGGTCTCAGAATCTGCCAATATCGGGTTTCCAGAACTCTCATTCTTTGAAATAAAATCAATTAATTTTTAAAATCATTGCTTTATCTGCTTTAAGAGTGATTCTCATGGAAGCCGTATGTTAAAGCAACCCATCCACTGGACTGCCTTGAGCTTCGAATTAATAGTATCTACTTGCACACCATACTAAACAAGAATAGATAATGCAGGGGAATCATTAGTGTCAGATATAACTTTAGGTGACAATTTCAATGCCTTGTTCATGATCCCTCATTTCTGCTATCTCAAGCTTCCTTAGCACAGAATCTCCCCGTGTAGTCAAAACGTTGCTGAACTTTAAGCTTAACAATTTCTGGCAAGGGCCATTGACAACTTAGTAACTGTAGTTTATTGAATTCAAATTGAGCTTGATTAAGCAGCTCATATGAGAAAATGACACATACTCGGATACCTGAGACATTATTAATAATGTCGCAAGCTTGTCCTTCAGTCAGTTTTAGTATGGATTCGACGAAGAAGGTTATTTACCTTGTCTTCCGGTTTATTATTATTTTCTACTTTCGAGTCAGTTTAGTTATTAATTAGTTATATTATTAGTTATAAATTATGCTCATGTAAATGAATTTAATCAATTGCTATACACGGCAATTAACATTTCATTCATATTATAAAGGCCTAGTTAGAGCAGCATGGAAGATAAGTAAAAAGTTTGGTTTCCATAGGCTTTTGACCTATAGGTTTCTGAATTAAGCAACTTTTAATAAAAAGGAACACCTAGAATCATAGGAGAAATACTTTGGTTTGGACTCTCCTTATCTTGATGGGAGGAATAAACTGTGTGTGACTGTATAGGTTATGCAGCTGTTTCAGAATATGATACCTCACAGAAAACACTTGTAGTCAGGTAGCGTTATTTGTTACAGTTAAATACTTTTATAGATGGATCATTTAATCCAGGTAAGTACGCAACAGTTTTTCAGTCAGACATTTTGCAATTTTAACTTCGTCTCCTTAAAGTATCTCAGGACAAGAGAAATAAGTAATCTTTCCTTTGCGTCCAGTGTGCTGCAAACTTGTGGCGTAAACTCCTAAAGAGTTTCAAGATAATATGAAGGTTGGATATTGCAGAGAGATGTCAGAGAGAGAAATCATTAGACTGTAAAAAGGAGCCCTGTTGGTATATTACTACAATAGGTAAACAAAATTGTTTATTTTATATTCAAGTTGGATATCCCTTGTTTGGAGGAAGTATTCCGGGTCTCCTATGTATAGTGTTTTAATTAACATACGAAAATCTTCAAAAAAGATTATATGATATATTTATAATGTTTTCAATGTTTATATGTGTGTTAAGTAAGAGGTAATTTTGGTTTTGTTAACAAAAGGAATGTTGGTCTTAGTGGGCTGTAGTTCAATGTAAGGTATATTTAATAGATCTTGCAATCTCCCCCATAGAATCCCTGACACCATAGACAATGAAATGTCCACATATCCTACTCATTGGAACAATTTAGTAACATTTTGAGTTTGCTGTATAAATGTGTGTGTTAGCAAATTATCCAGAAGTCGTAATGTTAGTCCGATTTTGCTCGTATTGGTATGTCGACTTGGATTTACAAATCGTTTAAGAAATATTGTTAACAGAAAAATCCGTTTGTAAATAATTGGCAAATTTTTTTTGGACGCTTGTTGAGCCTATACGATTCCTTAAAAGCTGAGTTTGTGCATTTTAAAATCGGAATCAAATAATGCCCAAAGGTGAGTAAGAATTTTGAGAATTCAGGTACAAGAAACTCAAAAAAGAGCAAAAGAAAACAACTCTTTCCTTTAAAATCTTAACTTAATTAAATATAACTCTCAGAGGATCCCTATATTGAGTACAGGCATGACAATCATGAAGGATCTTCACTGTATATATATTGGGTTAGATCCCTCTCTCATCTTTTCTTTTGTCTTTCTTGACCAATTCTTGTTAGTTTACGACCATGATGCTATTAGAATATTCGAGGGCTAAGAACCTTTATTTTATCTTCTTCTCTTCATAAGGTGATGATGATCGAGAGGTTTTTTTTCCCCAACAATAAGAAATAAAATTAAATAATTATAATTGAAATTATTTAAAAAAAAAGAAAGAAAAAAGCCATCTCCTAATCCAAGTTAAGTGGTATTTAACTTAATAAACTTTTTCTAGCCATTTATGTATGAGTAAGACAATAAAAATAATTGTTTACAAAAATTACTCTAAAAATCTAAATAGAAAGAAATTAAAATTAAACAAAAATTGTTATTCTAGCATTAGATGTCCACTAGTTTTGATATTCTAAGATATTGTATCTTACTGTAAAAATGAAAGAATTATTAATAAATAAAAAAATAAAAACCATTTAAGGACAACCTAAGATTTTGAAAAAATTGCATTAATATATAAATATATAATAATATTACTATATAATATAATATATAAATAGTAGGAAATTAATATCAATTTAAGTAAAAATTAGTGTGAAATTGGGGATCGCAATTTGTTGAATATGACTGGATAAATTGTCACAATCATTCAAAACGGCGGCAGTTAGAAATAAATTTTCGGTTGTTCTTTCTTATCTAGAACGTACATGAACACAATGCTATGATCATTTTTGCTGCTAACAAATTAATGAACAGATACTCAAGAAACACCAAAAGTATTTCTCGTCCAATCGCCGAACAAGTATTAATATTGTAATTTAAAATATTACATGTTAAATACGTATAATTAAAAAATATGTTTATCATTTAATTTTTTTAACTATCATTACATGAAGGCTGGGCATGTAGCTTTTTAATTAAAATAAATATTTCCGAACGTTAATAAAAATCCTTGATTTTGAATATATTTTTAAATCTATGTTTTAGTTTATATTGTAAAATAACAACATACCATTCCTACCTATATTTAACAAGGTTCCGGCCGTAAAGCCGAATAGTCTATACAAGATACAATCGCATCCTTGTAGCTTTAAGACCGGATTACATTTTTGGTTTTTAGTCTGCTGTGCGGTGTCTTTGACATTTAAACAAAGTCTGTGTCGATCTTAGTAGTTAGGGGAAACAATAACTGTTGGCGTAAAGGTGATAAGAAGGAGGTATTGTTGTAAGGATCTGATAGGAGTGGCTACAGCTCCATCCATCACCGGCTTTGATCCTGGCGCCTACGCTGCCTCGCCTTAAGGATTACCTAACATTGTCTTTTACTTTGGTACAGGTGTAGCCAATGTTTGTCTTTTGGTGACAAATGGAACACAACGAATAAATACAATCTAGAAAGAATTTAAATGAAATGTTTACCACTAATTTTAAAAAATGTGATAAGCTATCTCGTTCCGTAAAACATTTAATCTCAGCCAATTTCACATATAGTCTAATAAAATCCATATTAATTAGAATATCAATAATAATGTTTTTAAAAGTTTTTTTTCTTCTCTTTGTATATAGAAATAAAATGTAATTGAGAAGAGAGAGAAAGAAAGAGAGAGAGAGAGAGAGAGAGAGAGAGAGAGAGAGAGAGAAAATCATTTCACATTTCGTGAACATAACAATTTTGGGTCCAAGCATTATTATAGTTTTTAACAATAACTAACTGTCCGTCCACAATTAATTTTATAAAACAGTTTAGCCGATATTTACAAAATTGTTATTTTTTAAAATTATGTACAATATGTAAAACATAATCGTTGTACCTCAAATTTGAGCTGGATCAAAATTAGTACTAAGTTTTATAAAAGTACCCCTCAATTACCAAACAATGGTTGGTGTCTACAAAAGTGTCCGTTTAGGAAATATCACTTTAATATGTTATTAACAGGCGTGCAAATTTTTTTGTAAAATTTACAAACAATAATCAAAAACGCTGTATTCAGTGACCAGTAAAGAAATTTACAATTGGGAGGGGGGATTGACAAATACTGTATACAAATTGAATATTCATCGTTTTGCCTTAGAACTGCTTTAATTAATTAACATACCTTATTTCAAGGCGATAGTAGTTATTTATACTAAAGTAATGGCTACATGTTTCGATGCCATAGGCAGCATCATCAGGTCAGCACATTAACACTTTTTTCACATACACATCACAAACGCATATCAAAATCTCGGCCTGGCACAAATAAACGTGCAGAAACGGCACTCGTTAAAGTTAAAAATTGTTTTTGTTTCTACTATCGACTGTCCGCTTAGTTGAAATTAAAAACTTGATTTCAATAAATTTCGAGGTAAGATTAGGCGATGTTTATAACAACGTACGAAGGAAATTGCAGTTAACTACTAACTACGAAACGAGAGTGGCCGACTAGACAGAAGTATTATTATAAACCCGACATATTTACACCCTATCAAGTACTTGACGTATTTTGATTTATACATGAACAAATGTGAGACATGGAAACCCGATTTAGAAATGTGGCTGATTTCTATCAAAATATCTTCACTTTGTGTGTGGGCAAATATAAGAATAAAAAAGTTTCGTGCAACGATTGTGTAGCACTTCTTAGTAATTACCAAATAATTTTGAATATGGTATGAAGTGAGTAAATTTAATTTGTTTTATCTTAGTTTATAGTCAAATTTAAATAAGTTTATTAATTTTTACATAATAAAATAAAGATATGAAAGCCCGGTTTGGTCTAGTGGCTACAGCTATTGCTTGATGTGGCAGAGATTTTGGAAGATCCCGTAGAGACTCAGACATTTACGGTGTTGGCCCAGCATTGTGAGTAATGCAGAGCTACAACAATGGAAAACGCCCAATCATGGATGTGAAAGAGAACAGCTACGAGATTTATATATTTCTTATAACAACTATGAAAAGTGTATTGATTACTTTAGAAATTATTTAATTATCTTTCAACGAAAATTAATCTTAATATGACTTTCTTTCGATGCTTAAGGGTTGGTTCATTCTTTCCAACCCTTAATTAAAACAATTAATTAAGGTAATCTTAAATACAGTTCAAAATTTCTTGGAGGAAAAACTTGAAGGAACAATTTTCAGCTGTATTTAGAAATATAGAAACATATTTTTATTTATTACAACAATTTATAGATAAGTGGCGGTCATATCTTCCGTTTTAAAATTTTTTTCTGAAATAATCTTTTGCCTTTTATTATTTTATGTAATGGAGAATTCGGATTTTTAATTACTTTATTACTTTACTAAATAAATAATGATTGGAGTTTACATTGAGACACCTTCAACCACTTTGTCTAAGGCAAGCCTATTTTAACTATGTCTTATGTACATACATTATTCGATTAATGAGGACATGTAACTGTAGTCTGAAATGGTAAAGCAGTTTTTAAATGATTGTGAAATTTTAAAAAAATAGTTTGTTTCAGTATAGGATAGGTACCATAGATATTGACTATTATATTTTTGTAAGAAGTATTTATTTAACAAGCACCTGTAAATTTAAAGTTTGACAACTTTTGAAATAGTAGGCTATATCTGTTACTATAAAGTAAATAAAAATAAAATTTTGAATATTGTAATTACAATCTCACTCTTTTACTTGCCCTTAATTATTGTCTGTTATTTTATCACGTCCTTTCATAATATTTTTATCTATATTCGGTATGAAAAACAAAACAAAAATTGTTTAAAAAAATTAACCTCTTGATTGAATATAACAACAATATAATTTTGTATTGTAGCCATACAAAAAAAATCTAGTGTATACTTTTAAAACGACCATGCTAAAAAATGTTATTACTTGGAATTAAAATGAGCAATTTAATAATTCGTAAACCAAGTGCATCTTCGAAATGTTATTAACTACACAGTTGGGGCTGACTAATTATGTCTAGTTTCTTTAATGTGCGTAACGATGTTTTACTCGAAACCATTGTCAAGAGAGAAGTTTAATGCCCTCATCAACGTCAAATCTATATTTCTTGTTATTTAGTTGATCTTATGCTCGAACAGTAGCTGGCACTCTACAGTAGCCTACACACCTTATTTTATCCCGGTTATTGTTTCGAATAAGGCATTCTGATGCGAGGTCACGCTCGTCAACGTTGAAGACTTGTCAAAGTCATAGGTCACATGAATTCACCCCAACATAGAAGAAGGATAAAGAAAGGGCAGGGTTGAGAATAAATTTGAAATAAGACTTAGAGCATGCATGAAAGTGAAAAAAGACGAGCATTTGGAAGTGGTTTGGGGAAAACAGAGGATGAGAAGTGAGATATGTCATAAAGAGTGAGGGAGATAGGCTTTAGTCTTCTTTGGGGGAAGAAAAATTGTATATTTTAGAGCAACGTATTTTTAGCAACTTATGCTAATACGTTTATGGATATAATATTGGTAGCATTATTTAACAAAGTAAAATCCGGATCTGAACATTGGAAAATATTTAAATTTATTGGCTTTGGCATATAACTCAGAGTAAATCATTGGGAAGGCTTTGCGACTGATGATATAAGAATGTAGAATGAGGGTTTCATGTGACTTGCTGATTGCAGGGTGTTTAATAATTCATGCCCTCACTTAGAATAATAGCGACCGCAGTAATGCTGTCGTCGACTACTGTGCAACACAAAATCGTACTCTCAACTCAAATTTAAATTGATTTTATTATTGCTGAACGTTCTATCATGTTTATGTAACGATTTTACGTCTTATGAAAGAATTTGCACCCGTGAGTAATTCCCCGCTGTTTTGAATACACTTTACATCTGTGTTTGAAATCGTTTTAGGATATTCGATGTATTTTTGTATCATATTATTGACTTTAATAAATGCTATTTATGTTTTAAAATATCGTTTATTGTTTTAGTTTTACGTTTATTATTAGTAAAATTGTCAGTCAACATGAACACATTATGTTTTGAATTCAATAAATTGAGGTTCACTCGTCTAACACTTATCTGTGACTCGAACCTTCGGGTTTGGTTCCCATTATGATGATTTTTTGGGTAAGTTATATTCACGCTTACCTTCTACAATTTCTGCTAAGATCAATTATTTAACCGTTATAGATATAAATTTGATATTTTTTGTCTGCTGTTAGTAAAGTCCCCATTAAGGAGCAGGTTATACACATGTGAACTCCTATATACCCACAAGCTATCAATCGTATTGAATTAAAACTGTTATTTATTAGATTTTTTTTCAAAAAATTGCCATCAAAATAATTTATTTACAACTTTTAGTGCAAAGTAAAAAACAATCCAATAAAAACCAATAGGACATATATTATTTTGGTCTTTTAGGGGATTGGTTTTCTTTGTGCTTATAGTGCACTTCCTCCAATTCCCTCCCATAAAACAATAAAATAAAAATATTTACTTAGAAAAGTAATAAATACTGCTTGTAATTATAGTACAACGTGTAATTTACGGAACACTTCATCACCCAGTAAATGTGAACAACAATCTCGAAATTATAGTTACCAATATTTGTTCAGGGTGTCAATAGCCATGTATTTGGTTGTTTAAAGGTGAAAAGCTTTGCGGTCATCACGCTTTAAAAGAAAAAAAAGAGAATAAAATAATACTGGGCGGCCCTATAATACTTGAATATCGTCATGATGGGAAGAAAACTAAATTTAATCAAGAGAGGGATCTAACCCGAGACTATACGGACAAAGATGTTTTATCCAATTAGATTACTGTACTTCTGGATTTCCACAATGTACTCAATACTATAAATGATCCTTTTTTCCGGTTGTTAAATGGCGAAAAACCTTCTTCGGCATCATCGTCTTATAAAAAAAAGGAAGAAAATAAAATAAAGACCCATAACTCTTGTAACTGTAACAGCTGTAGGACGGAAATGATTAGAGATGGTCAAGAGCGACCTCAGCTGGTGAGCGGATGAGTATCAAGACTGTTATAAATATAAAATTATATAAAATACAAAAATTGTTTGTTTTTATTTCCAATGTTTCCTTCGTGTATTTCAGTGTGAAGGAAACATATATATATATATATATATATATATATATATATATATATATATGAGTAAGCTTTTTCAAAAATGTTTTGATGTTTTTACTATATCATGTATGGGTTAAATATCAATGTCCAATTATTTTGTATGCATATATTCGTTTTGTAGTCTTAAAGTGAAAAAAAAAAAAAAAAAAAAAAAAACAACAACTTTATTTGGAATGATGTTAGTTATCTATTTGTTGTGTAAATTACCAAGAAAACTGCATGCAAATAGGCTTAGCCATTTTTTCACTATAAATGGAACTTTTAAACGTTCAGATACATTCCAAGATTTTCATTAAAGATTTGATTTTAGATAGGTGTGAAACTACAAGTTACCACGATTTTTCCCAAATGTATTCTACAAATCAGAAAAATGAGAATTTAATGTGCTAATGGACAATCATGTATATTAATTGTGTTGTATATATATATATATATATATATATATATATATATATATTTAATGTAAAAATAAGTGTAAATCTTGTAGATGAATAGACAGACATTACTATTATAAATAGTGTATAACCTAAAGTAATGCGAATGGACTTAGGCCTAGAGTATTTTGGAACAAGAAGATAATTACCTAGTATGTACCACACTGCAAGTAGTATAAAGACCATGTTTTATTTATTTAAAACAAAAATAGTAAGAACGTAATTCAACATATTCGTATCATGTTTTAACATTTTACAATATTTAAATCAATAAATTTCCTTGTACAACCAGAGATTTTTTAAAAAAATCACTAAAGATTTAATTTGTTTACTTTCATTTAATGATTGAGATTTTCACATAATGTTGTTCACTAATCAACGTCCAACTTAAGTGTTGCGAAACTACAAATGAAACCTGTAGAGCTGAACAGTGGCTAACACAGCTACAATTTGACCGATTTTCTTAGCTAAAGAATTGTATAATATTATAAAATGATACCTTTATATTAAATTTGTTAAAAATCCGGAAAACTCTTTATACGTTATTAAGGTAATGGACACACACACACACACACACTCACTCAATCACTCACTCACTCACTCACTCACTCACTCATTCACTCACTCACTCACTCACTCACTCACTCATTCACACACACACAAATAGCAAAATATAACACAAAAATAAACGTAACGTCAAATCTTTTCTGTCGTGGTGTGGGTAGCATCGGTGCATAATTCATGGTCTCGTCTCTTGGTTTTACTTGTCATAACTTGGTACTCGTGATATAACTTGTAACATATGTGATACTGGGGACTAAGTAAGTACAAAACCACACACCTTTGGATCAAATGTTATTTAGTTGCATAAAAATATCAAATAATAGAAATATTAATTTAGGCCTAACCCTATTTTCACCTCAACCTCTAAGCAGTTATGACAAAAATATTGTAATCATTCCGTAGACAATCAGATCCATTGTTAAAATATTTTTGTTTAAATAATACTTGTTAGGATAATGCGTGTTAAGCCATTAGAATTTGTTTACAATCATAATAGGTTTCTTACTCGTAGTTCGAAAGTAAAATGTAGCTTTAGGGCCTCAAAATGTTGAGATTTGTAGAGCACAATATTTTTTTTGTTTTACTATTTACATATAAAGTAAAGTATAATCTCATTTTCTCGCATACAAATGGTTTTAAAAACTATTAAAGTGGATTTAGTTTTGTCCGTTATCATAACAACGTCTCAATTACCTACATAGCTTTAGAGAAAGTTTTACTAAGTGCGAAATGTTTCTAGTTGTTAAATTAAATATAAACTGTACGAAAGCAACATTTTTATTATGTTTTAATGTCCTGGCCGTAATGGAATACGCAAACAAATCAATTCAAGATATTAAACCGCTGAAGAATTTCTAAAGTATCTTTAATCGATTTGATAGGGCCGTAGCCTTCTTGCCGAGGTCCATTGGCATTTAATGACGTCTTTATACTACATTTAATAGCTGCAAAATGTGATCGGGTAGTAAAAAGCAAAGTGCAGTTTAATCATGGAAAAGACGACCTGATCTGGGACACCTGTATTCTTGCAGTCAGGGCCTAATCTCAGATTACTGGTGTGTGGTCGTAAGCTGTAATAAATAAGGATACTGAGTCATTGTCGCCCGCCTAGTTATGCGCTTATTAATGCTTCCAATATTTTGATAGCTTTGAAGAACGTGTGGCGAAATTAAATAGGTTTTAACTCAGAATGTGTATTTTATTATTAAACTACAGTGTTAATCGGCGTATCGGCGACGTACAGTAATAATTGTATAGGGATTAAACAAGGTAATTTGATAGTTATATGTGTGGGTATTGTTGAATGTTTGTGTATAAATGCGAAAAACAAATTAAAGTTAAAAAATGTTTTTCAAATTGAATAAAAGTAATTACTTCCATCGTACGGTGTTATTAAGTCTAATGTAATTTATGTGCAAATGTTAATGTACTTTATATGACAATACCTTTAAGAAATACTTCTTTTTTTTTTTAAATTTGGTGACATTAAAACTAATAATGATATATTTTACTTTGTCACATACACGGAATAAAGAGAAAGTTTTGTAACGGTCTGAGATTTTTACGTATTTGTCTCCAGAAACCAAAATAGTTGTTTTTGTAATGATGGTTTGTCTATAGTTCATTCAATGTGGTCTAAGCTCAAACAACTGGTCCAATTTTAATCAAATTATGAATGAAGCCACATTTTAGTAGTAGGCTCCAACAATGTTGATCAATTTTATCCCTCGGATGAAACAAATCGTATTGCCGCCATTTTTCTAAAAATGGTGGTTCGGGAGATCAGCTAAAAACTGAAAATGAAGCACAAAGTTATTAATTTTTATGATGAAATATTTCAAAATCGGTTTTAACTGTTTTCATTATACTTTGGTGAAACGCTAATATTTGTGACTTAAACCTGCGTCCAAAACGGGAAAGAATGAAAATTACGATTTTCCAATTTAGTTTTATTATAGCGTTTTCCAAATAAATATGTTTTCTTATGCAGTAATGTGTAAATTAGCACTTGGTTTGTAAATTAAAAAAATTATCAAAATTGCATCGGCTCTTTTTAAGATACATGAAATATTTTGTGAACGAATCTGTGTTAGCATTTGTTTGTTATAAAATAAAAGTGAGGTAGCTTCTACATACTAATTGCTGAACTGATTTGCATTAAGCTAAATAGAGTTCATTTTGTCTACAACTTTTATTTATTGTCATTTTGTAAGTCTGGTTTTTAAAGTTTTTTGACTGAGTTCAATCAAATAAATTTTTAAATTAAGAAAATCTTGTATTAAAGTGGGAAAATCCTTTGAGAATGATTACATTGATCAAATTTTTCGTTATTTTTTTATTGTACAGTTTGAAGTTTAAGTAATGAATTTCAACTTCAATTTATTAAAAAATGCTAAAATATATTACGAACAGTATTTGCAAAAATTAGTATTAAATTCCACTAGGTTTAGAACTAAGAGATGTTGAACAAACTAAGACATACCTGTCAGTTAATAAATATTTCATTTATTTGTGAGGAAAATTTTGATTAAAAAAGTTTAGAAATTATTTAACAGAATATGTGCCTGTGCCTGATATTTTTATTTCGATCTATTCAAGCAACCATAAACTTATAAATTAATAAAAATTAAGCAACGTTTTCAAAAATGACTAAAAAGTATAAAATAATTTCTCGTAGCCCAATACAGATTGTCCTGAAAATTTTGATTGTAGCCCCATGATTGTGAATTTTTAATACCGGTAGCTATAAAAATTATGAAAATACTTGTAATGTTAAAAATGAAAAACGTGGGGTGTATGTAAGGAGTTTCGGGAGCAATTGTCATTGTCGTTGAGGAACCTCTCTAAATTCCTAATGGAGCTCAAGTAGCTCCTAAAAGTATTTTCATAGCTATTCTAAATCAACAATCATAAATTTTCAGGACAATCTGTATGGGGTTAGGAATCTGTATGGGGGAACGAAAAATTATTTTATATTTTTTAGTCTGTTTAAAAAAAATCTATTTAATTAACTATTTTCTGCTTTTTAGTCTTGTATGTGCGAAATTTTGCAATCGATTTTAAACATCTTGACGAGATTAACAAATCTCCAAAAACCACAATGTTGATGCCACAGAATGGTTCATTTTCCTTCTTTTACAGTTGTCGCAATTTAGATTCGTCGATCATGGAAAACATTTTGTATGGAACCATGGGAATTTCCATTGATTTCACAAGACCTTCTAATAGTTACCAGTGAGCGGTCCCAAATTTCCTAATATTTCCTTTTACATCCTTATCAACACTGATACGTGTCAATACATCGGTCAATGCGCCAACTTTAACTACTTTCTTACTATAGCAGAGACCGACGCACGGTTTCCGTGGATTGACGGACAGAGAAGAAAGCGAGTTCATATTACATTGTCATCCAGTTATGAGCTACTTTTAAAGTTTTTAGTCTCTAACTCATCGGGAAGTTAGTGTAAAATTGATTGTAAATATAAACGAGTTAAAATTTATTATTTTTACATTTTTTAAGAAAAAATATTTTGAAATGGAATTATCATAGAAAGATATAGACACTTATACATGAAAACGGTAAATGTGTCACGAAAATTTAACCGACATACACTATGTGAGGAAATGTTAATTCTTAGTTAAGTCATTTAGATATTAATACCGTAAAAAAAAATTCTTCGCAAATCAGACTTTTAGGGAGCGTATGTAGGACTGGAGATAAGTAAGAGAAGATTTAGTACATATTATAATAAATGTCAATGTATAATGAACTATTAAAATAACTTCACCTTGAAATATCTGCATTCAGTGTCGGTACAACAAACCTATCAAATTTGACGAGCGCACGTAACTTGATATTATATGTGGATATTTGTTGTATCAGGTATCTAACATTTAATGCAAACCTCCGATGAAATGTCGTTTTAACAGTTTGTAACTGACTCGTTTAATGTGCTCATACTTAAAAGCTAATATATGACACAACTTATGTTTATGCTATTCAATACGTGTTGGGCACACTTAAATAACACAAACTTTTAGACTCTTGTAAGTAAATATTGTTTAAATTAATTAATGCAAGTTCTTAAATAATAGTAGTTTATATAAATGACGGGATATTTAATATATATATGTATATTTCAGTATTATTGTTCTTTCTGGATTAAACGGATTTGTAAATTGACTTTAATTATTTAGTTACACAAGTCTAGAACATAAACTATTGATTTCACTCGGATAACTATCTGGCAGAACTATAAATTTATAATCACACTGTTTGTATTAGAGATTTCAATGTTTTATATATAAACAATAAATAGACTTATAGTTTTATGTGTCACAATCTGAGAGTTTGAACAAGAAATTTCTCCAGAAAATGTATATAATTTTCTGGAAGAAACTAGATTAAAAACCTTCACCTACTCATGTTTTAAGTTTATTAGAAGTAAACTTTTACGTGCTTGGAACTAGTAGACCTAAGATCTAACCGTCTAAAGAATTTTCTAGGCACTGTAACATGGGATGCGCGCGCGCGTGTGTGTAAAATCAGGGCAAATCTTTAACTATTCTGATGTTTTTTAGCTAAATAGTTTGATTTAACCTATTATAAATGTTAATGTTCGTAATTAATTTGGAGAGATAAAACATTCTATTTCTAATAAAAAATTCAGCAAAGATTTGTGATTTTTTGTCAGGATAATAAACTTGCCAAAATCATGGTTTGTTCGAAATTTGATGATAATCAGGCAAAATGTTTTGTATAATGTAAATAAAATATCAAATAAAATTTGAATACTCCATCAAAATTTTTACAGTGGATCTAAATCTCACAGTCTCCATGTTGATATTAGATTATTATTCAGATTTTTAATTGGACTTATTGATTATAGAATATGAGTAAATTTTACTCTAAGATATGGAGAAGCAAATTTTTAAGCGCAGTTAGTAGAATATACGAGAAGCACGTAGATGTATCGAAGCATAGTTGTCCATCCTTACCCTCATCTTTGTACATTAGCACTCGTGGCAATCATTTAAAGCTCGGCTACTGGTTCCAGACTTAATCCTGATGCTCCATTCAATTTATTACCCAAACTCCAACCTAAACCTAACCTCCGACCTCCGACGACGTTCTTGCGTATTACACAGCGCAGAATGTGATCAAAACGATTTTCAGACCTTTGTCTACTAATTCAGTGTTGTCACTACTTAGGGTACCTTCGTTGAAATAAATTTTAATCTTGAAAAATGAAAGTTGTCACTTTTAATACGATTAGGACTATGATTAACATACAGCTATTTGTATGTGTTTATTAGGCAGTGTTTGGGTTATTAATATCTTTAAGTAGATTACGAACAAGAAGCTGTTGACTCGAGAATTTGGGCTGAGGTAAGAAGCTATAAAAAAATATTACTGTAGTATACAGAGTGTCTCACAAAACATTCACAACCTACATGTTAAACACCTTTATATACAGATATATATATTATTGTGAGCTTAAGAATAATTTGGCATATGAGTTATTGTATTTGAATAATACATTTCCGTCATCAAAATTACTATTAAAAAAATATTAAAATTTATTTTAATATTGAAAATATTGTCTATTAGATATAACATCTCATTTTAAACTTGCTTTGTTCTTTACACTTTTGTTGGGCGTCTTTCGTCTATATCGAAAAAATAGTTAATTTTGTAAAAAAAAAAACAATAAACTCTTTTAAAAAATTTGGATCAAGAGGCGAATAAGTACGTATTTATTAAAAAATAAATAAATTCTCTAATACAATACCTATGATATTACCTACCTATATATAGATTTACCTACTGCTCTTTCTTTCTTATTTTTTCCAAACTTATACAACCGTTCCTTGATACTTTTTTTTATATACAAGCGTGAAGTATCATAAATTATGTTTTAAATGATTGGGTATGTTATTAAATAAAACAAGTAAGGTATAACAAGAGTTTGTTCTTGAAAATTATTTACTTAATTTTGCAAAGGACACTGGATCAATCTGATCTAGTCTAGTCGAGTTCGAGTGTTCTAATTTGAAGAATATAATATGATTATTATAAATAATTAATAAAACTTGTCTCACATATAATTTTAGGATAGTATAACAATTTTCTCTAAAGCCGCTTTAATGACAGCCTTCTTCGTTGTTATTAAATGTTACAATACAGACGTATAAGACTTAAACCATGCAATATACTTCGACATCAACTTTATTTGTTTATGATAACAATAAGTATATTTTTATCAAACCACTTTTAAAATTCAATATATAGCGAGTCGCTCTGACATAAACGGTATTTCAATTTTTATTTTCTAGATGTTAAGCAACATCATCAGCAAAAAGCAACATTTTACCATGAATATTAATTTTAGAAATATTACTAATATAAACTAAAAAAAAAACAGGACCTAAAGTACTGTCTTTGAACTACTCAATGTTTTCTAGATCACTCTCAGATCCATGTAATGAGATAAACTACTTTCTATACGATAAATAACTAAGAAACCCAACGTATCCTTCATTTTGTTAACACCAATCAGTTTGGGTATTGATGGTTTAAATATACAATTTATTTGTTACAAATTTTCATACCGAATTTTTAATGATATCAACATTTCAACACAGCTATATTAAATGATGTCCAATATTTTACCAGCCCTTTCCTTCCATCATTATATGAAGGAACGTTCCACTAAATAAATTTCCAAAAGTCTTTGTTTGTACTAAAAATACAAACTTCATAAATGGTTGTGATATGGAGTCCAGATTTGCTATGAGAATTTTTTATGAAACTTATTACCATGATATCAAACATCAATTTCGGCTGTAAACTTTCAAAGTTGCGCATATTAATTTTTTTTTAATGTTGGATATTTCAAAAACAATTAAATATATAAGCAATTTACATGAAATGAAATATTGTTCTCTTTTACCAACATATACAATATCATATTTGACTTTGAGTGAAGTTCAAAGCTTTTCTTCATCATGGCTCATCATTTGAATTTTGAATGCCAAATATGTCGAAAACCGTATGTTTTACAAAACAAACGGACAATATTTGTTACTCTTTAATTAAATAGAACATGTCAAGTTAAAGGATAAACAGGACATCACTAATTGACAAGACCTTTCTAGTTTATTTTACTCTTGATCTAATAATAATACATCACCTCCAGTTTCAGTGAGAAACTAGGAGCAATAGAGTCTATGTATTGTACTCAACCTAGAGTGATTGTATTAGTGGTATAATCACTTAGCGTTTTACCATTATTCTCAACTGGTTTTCATTTGGGTTAGTTGATGAATTTTATTCCAATTCCAAAACTATAAGGGGTTTCTCTGTAAACATTTAGGATGTTTTATTTAATTAAAAAACCATTCAATCGATAACAAGGTTAAGCTAGTTTTTATAGTCTTTTACCCATAAAAAACATATATTTCATGCTGTTTAAAATTAAAAGATATACAAATTGTGTATTATTTAAATGTATTTCACGTATTTACAGGTTTTTGAAATATTCGACATTCAAAATTTCAAATTATCGCCATTTTTTATAAATCTCCACATAAGTAAAATATAACGTCTCACAGTTTGAACATCTATGGTTTTATTTCCTATCCCAAGTACACTACCTTATCGTGTTATATATTTGAGTCTATGTTTAATTAATATTAATTGAATAGTTTGTAGTATTTCTTTACAAGTGTAAAACAAATCATTCAACTTGTTATATATTTTATTAATATGTTTAGCGACAACAAATATTTTATCAGACAAGGATTGGTATACGATTGGAAAGCTAATTAACACTGAAAACATCGGTGCAGTAGTTACATAGTTATAACCCTTTTTTTTTTGGTGCAGCAGGATGTTGAAACTTTCTGACATATTTTGTGCATCTTCTTAAATTTTGCATCGACAACATATATAGTGTCTGTAGAATATTATTTAAACGCTTATTAAAACATTTTTTAAGTCATTACAGTAGTTCCCAATCAACAATTATTTTGCCAACGATTAAGATGAAATGTATATTTTGCCGTTTACATTACCATTTCAAAGACAAAAAACATATGAATAACGAAGTGTTCGTTGTTTGTGTGCGAGTTTTACTCAAAATCTATACCTGGTGGTACCTATTGGTAATATAAAAAATTTAAATATTAATTACAATGAAAACTTCAGATAAAAAGACTTTTCCATAATGTCTTCTCATTTTCTCTGCTCTGCTCTGTCTGATGTAAAGGGTGAACAAAAATTAGGAGTTTTTTTTTCAATGTTAGTAGATTAAATTTACTAAAATGTTGTGTACTTTATCAATGTAGATACAAAACCTAAAATCAAATCACAATTCATGTAACCTATCCTGACCTTAACACACGAATAAACACAAATCGTGTATTTCACGTGGGTGGAATCGCACACAAATTCCGATTTCAAATTTGGGGATTGCGGTAAGCAAAGCTAGTTTATACATATGATATAAAAACTAAAAGTTATGATTAAAACTTGTACAAGAAATTTGGACTCGATATCAAAATCAGTTCCTTAGAGCATGTATTGAAATTAAAAAAAAAAATTATAGGATAGACAGCAAACGAAGCATTTCCGAATATAATTTGTTTTCAGTTTACTTAAACATTTATTTGTCCAGACATAAATACCACCATATTCTTATCTCAAAAGTGTTGGTCTGTCTTGGAATAAAAGAACTGGTTTTAATTATTGTTATTTAATATTGATTGCATTTTTGTAAACAAAATGCTGCTAGTAAGATGTGTATTTTTTAATTAAAAATAAATAAAATTTTTACAATAAGAGAATAATTGTTGTGGACTCTCTTCACACACCCATAAAAATCTTAAAAGAAAAAAAAATTCTGTTGCAGGACCATAAATATTTTATGATCCTGCAGATCCTTTAACATAGGATTATAAGAAGTCACTAATCATACTTGGTTACCCAATCTATAAATAAATAATACATATATAATTTCATCACCAATCTGAATGAATAAGTAATGGAGTTATTGTTTTCTAAAACTAAACATTTAAATAATTAACCGGCTATATATACATATTAAAATTTCGTTTGTAAAAGTCCGAATGACGCAGTAACATGGGTAATATTTCAAGGCTATTATATTCTTATTTAAATTATCTAAGGTTGGAATAAAGTCATCTGGTTTGTTGACAGAATTGTGTCTGCATTTTGAGATTAGGCCCCTGTGCCCTCCTCTGTTGCAAGTAATTTATGTGTATAAGATGGAGGAGGGGAGAAAAATCAACATGGTTAACTGTTTAGTATTCATAGTGGAATAATTATGTCAACAAGCGTGAGCGTGGTTTCAAGGAATTCAGGGATTACGTCCCGGAACAGGGTTACGCTCTCCCGTGTTTCCTTATTACTCTTATAATGATGTCGTGGAATGATGTGACAGGGACTTTCATTTTTACCACCTCATGGTAGAACTGTTGGATTAAAATGAACACCATCTACAGTTGTTGTTACTTAGAATAGGGAATTCAGGAATATGTACAAAATATAGAATAATTATGATAATCAAAATAGGACTAGGTAGCAACAAGTTATGCATGAGGGTTATATTATTTTAACCACTTAAAATCACGAGATAAATAAAGGAACATTAACTGTCCACTAAGATTGAATTAACTTTTTCACACACAAATACAAAAAAACCCTTGCATACAAAATGTTGGTCGCTAAAAATGTCAGCTTTGAAGCTATTGATTATTAACGATGAAATCCGTATGAGAAGGTCGAATTTCTCATAGTAAGCCAAAGCGATATTGATAAAATTTTGGTTAAATGTGAAGGTTTAGAGCGCAAACTATATGTTAAGCCGTATTAAAAATATATATTATAGTTACCAAGTAAATTTAAAAACAAAAAACACAAAACTAAAAGAACCCAAACATTCATGGGTATAGATCCCACATCATCCGAATTTGTCAATATCGCTTGGGTTTATTTTAAGATATTCGATCTTCTTAGTCAGCCCCCAATGGGCCATCTTCATTTTATTAACGATAACTTGCAAACCATTATTTTTGTAACATATAGGGGCTAATTTGAATAAAATTCATTTGAACATGACAAAATTTGAGCTATTAAATAAATTAATACAATACGTTTTAAATATTTTGTTTTATTAGCCTATTAGTGTAGGGTACATATACATAAGTGCATATGTACATTAGTATACATACTCAATATATAGGCATATTCATTGAAACCAAACAAGTTTATCTATCAATATATCTAATATAACACTTGTGGTCGTTGGACGTAATATGACATAGGCTACTCCTACAAACAACAATCGTACAGATCTTGTTTAATCTTGTTTAACAATAACCGTCAGTGACGTAAATACTCAAACCAATTCAAACAGTTTCAACCTGCTTACCCGTAGCACTAGCTCTGTGTTGTTGAGAAGTTGCAGCATCTCGGTGCTCTAGTGATTGTGTAATCTGTCCTCATGCTTCTTGACAAGTCGCTGAAAATCTTCAGCGATCTTCAAATCCCTGTTGAGTTTTCCTCATTATTACGTACAAACTAAGGAGTATTAACAATGCACCTTAGTATTTTGTTTTGGAAAGTCTGAATGATTTTGGTGCAATGTAAAAACTTTTCTCATTTGCCTTTAATTCTTTGCTATAGTTATACCACCAATACTCGGTCGCCATTGCCTCGTTTGTTGAAACTGGGGTGACCAAGTGGAAGGTGAGGATGATAGTTGGATGGGAGAGGTTATATATTGCGCATTACTATCCCATTCATATCTCGTATTTAATATAAAGCCAAAAATGAAATTTGATCGATATGTGATGGTCCCTCGAGCTTGACTATAAATAAGGTTGTCACTTTCAACAGTCATTGATGTAACCTACAATTAATTGTAGAGTGTCTCTCCGTTGTACTTACCCACCTATGGCATACAATGTAATACAAGCAGGGGTATTATCCAGTAGACTAAGCTTGATTACAAAGTTGTTACAAAGATTTTCTGAACCTCGTAATTGTGTATATCTTTTCTTTCGTGACGTCGGCTAGGCTCAAACCGTCCTCATATATCTGTATATATTAAAAGGTTTCCACTCGCTACGCTTGTGTTGGTGACACGGCCTTGTCGAATACGTAACAATACACTTTTTTGTAACTTTGACAAATTTTCTTGGTAGGTCATGGTTCAAAACTACATTTTTGCCAATAGCTTCGCTAATTGTCACCGTAGAGATGTGGGGGTTACTACTACTACATGCAGAATTGAAATCTGTTAATTTTTATTTAATTCAATGTGTTTAAAACAAAGATGAATAACACATAAGATGTGAACAAAAAACTGTTTAAAGTGTTCGCCATTTCGATATTATCAATTAGATTTTCTGTCTCCTATATCGAATTTCATATTCCTATTTTAATTTTTGTAACGTCTATCGTGACAACCACAACGTACGAACAGAAAGTCGAAAATGATATTTCTGTTTACTGAGACCATCTATGAAACGCAAATATCAGTCGAAAAAACAGAGTTCCGAATTACTAAACTTACCTTATATTCGTATAATGGGTAAATAAAAGTGACTTAGTGTGATAAAATCATAATCATTAAGAACATGACTTCAAAATAATTCTCTTTGATCTAAACGATGGAAATCGAAGAAAGAAATATCTATCTCAAAACAAACAATTATTTTATATTTCTTTACCTTCAGTTGATACGGAAGGGAGAGTGAGAGGAGGTTTAATTTATCTCATATGTAAGACTAGATTTAATTGAATTGTGATTTAAGAAAGCTACAAATTTCAAAATTCACACATAAATAATTGAAACTAACGTGCAAATTATTAAGGTTTGTATTAATGATCATATTCATAAGCGTTAGTTAATATCATTGGAAGAACACATATTGTTTTCGTGTCGAGTATATAATATGTTCACTTTTAGGGGAATCAGGATGAAATATATTCAAAATTTATCGTTGGAATTACAGGTATAAGAAATGATTTTTAACTCCATAAAACATTTATAATTAGGTTATATAATCAGATGGAAATTTGAGAAATATATCTAGTATAACGCTTGTCAGGGTAATTTCTTGAATTTAAACTTTAAAGTGAGAAAATAATAATTGAAAAAAGAATTAATTTGATGATTTTCACAAAAAATGACATATCTGAACTGTACGTTTTTGGTTATCTACAAAAATGAAAAAAATATTATTACTATTTGATTATGAAAATGTTATAAATAATTATATGTAAACTTACACAACCCAATGAACTTAATTAGAATTTTACAATTCTAATCAAACTTCATAAAAATATACCTGATTGTCGGAGAATAATGTTAAGCATTATTAGTATCATACCCTACTTTTAATCATCTTACTACCAATGCATAATGGCTTAAAGTTTCTCAAAGACATAAAACAAACAATAGTTAAAAATTTTAATTAAATCTTGCTGGGAATAAAAGTTTGTCTCTCTTAGTCGTAGCAGGTAATTTAGCAAAGAATACACAAGAGTGACAAAGAGGAAACTTGCTAAAAACAAAGCGGAAAAGCTCTTGTTAAAAGGCAATAAGTAGTAAAGGGCGTGTCTTTTGCTGATATTGGGCGCGTGTAAACACACGAAGAGACTTGTGCTTTCATTAACCCCTGCCTTGACTTCACTTGGTTTAATTTGTACCATCACATCTACCCATCATTCACTTCAACATCTAGTGTACTTTATTGCGTACCATCTCATCTTACATATTATACTACCATTTACGTCAACATATACTATACCTCATTTTGCATATCGAACTGTTTTTGTGTCGGATTCCCCGATTAAAGGTGTACCAAAATATAAACACTTTTTGTTCTTATAACTTACATTATAATTTGTACAATAACATTCCACTTTTCTAGTAATTCTACCATTTGGGCCACTAAGTTCCTAGGGTGGCTTCTACAATAAAATATGAAATTTATTCCCCTCAAAATTTCCTAATCTATATTCCTACTCTAAACTTTTCTCTGCCTACTATTTTTCTCTTCCTTTCAACCTGTGCTCGCAATTGAAGAGTGCTTGTAGTACATTATCTTCCTCGTAATTGTAATACCCACATAATGCAACTTCAGTGATTTTAAATCGTCTGAAGTAGGCCTTTTAAATCTGTAATAGTCAATAAGAGATTAAATGAGATAGTAGCTTATTTTACTGTGCTTACCCATATCCACAACTTGAGCTTGGGGATTAGTTTGTTCGCCCAACTACCGAAATTTTTCTTCTGCCACCTATTTAGCACAGTCTCCCTCACTAAACCTTTTCTCTCACGTTTTCTTTGTCTTTGTTTTGTATACTAGGTTAACCTTTGTATTCTTTTATCATATCGAATATCTACTGGCGATCTATAACCAATAGATTTATCGGCGGTACTCCTGTTACAACCAAGATCGCAGCAAGATACATTGTTATATAGGCGAAGGTGATTCTAAGTGTGCAACATCTTTGGATCGATGAGAGTTTTCTTTTGTAACTGACGTTTTTCTTACCATATTGTTGCTGCATATAGCTGATTCATCTACACAAAGCTGGTGAGTATTTTCCTATTTTTCCCCATCATGTTTTCCTACAGTTGGCATTAATCTCGATAGATAAGCAATGTAAACTTTAATTAGTTATCGAACAACATTTCGAAGTACACCATTATCTTCTTCTAAGGGATCCCCCCCCCAATGCAACCCCCCCAATGCAACCTCTATATTATATTAGGGAACATAAAGGATTTTTATCTGTAACTAACATTGCTTTGGGTTTTTAATAAAAAATCTTCAGGGATTTACTAGTTAACTAATATTTTAGACGGTCCAGACATATTAGGCCTACCTCTAATTCGTTTGTTGAATCTGGAAACATACGACCATTGTATCATCTGGAAACCCAACGATGGTCACTATTTCCGGTAACTCCATCTCCAGGAAGTTGTCATGGAAAGCATTCCAAAAGAACGAACCATATTTAGAGTTACTATTTAATTACCTTGTATTGAGAAGTTACCGTAGAACAATCCTTACTTGTAGTTTACTAAACGCGTCATATAAGATAGTGTAAACTACAAGTAAGGATTGTTCGACGGTAATACCTTAATACAAGGTAATTAAATAGTAATTAATTATTAACAATCCAGTTGGGCTATATAAGCAAACATAATGGCATATTTAGAGCCCTGATATGCTCTACAAGTCATTTTATACACGACTATTCCTTCTTCCGTTTCATAGAAAATTATTATCTTATTAAAATAGTTATCTACAAGCCTTACCATGTACTCTGGTACCCCTTTGAACATTAACTCCTCTAAAATATATCTCCATCTAGCGGAGTTAATTGAGTTGCTGACATCTATAGTTATCAGAACACAGAATCCTTTTGTCCCGCCAATACCTAATTGGGCTTCCTAGCTTATTCAATTACTTTTGTTTTTGTATCTATCGTTGAACGGTCCTTGCGTAAACAGTACTACCTTTGGAACATTCTACTTCGACTATCTAGAAAGTCCTTTAGTCTCTGCAGGATCATTCCTTCTAGTAGTTCAAACATATTGGCCTAAACGAAAAGTGGCTTATCTCCTTTCCCCAGGAGGATCAGTTTCTGCCTCTTCTAATCATCAGAAAAATCTCCTTTCCGCATGCATGAGCTATAAAACTCCAAAAAAGTCTTGATAGAGTTCTACTACTGTTTTAATTACTTCATATGGTATGCTAACTAAACCGGTAGCCTTCCCATTTTTTTTGTCCTACTTATCTTTTGTAACTACTCTAATGTATATAGTTCTTGATTTGCAACCCTATACACGGCCCTCCGTTTTCTACTCCAAATGTCGCAAACGGGGAACAAAGTTTTCTTAGATCCCTTAGATCTTGTAAACATTCTTCTGTTTACACTTTCCATTGTCATTTTTTATGGCATAAACGCATAGTAGGGATCTTTCATTGTATGCATCTTACTTTTGATTAAACTTTCAAAGGTTTCTTCCTTGTTAACCCAATTTAAAGTACAAATGAGCCCTTTTCTTCATGGAAGTTTCTGAACTTCTCGCTATCAAATTTCTTAATGGAACATAATAAGTTTTTTGTTATTTCTTCATAGCTTTCTGGCTACCCATGATCAAAACCCCACTGATATCAATCTTGATGTACTGGCGGTCACTATGTGTAAGTTCTTTAATCTTTCTTTTGTTTTTGGCTAATTTATAGGTTGATGTTGTGATCAATAATAGAGCTCTCTTTTCTTATCTAAGGAGGTAGGTCTCTTTCCTTGGTTGTAAACTATCCTACCAAACATCTCAGATACTAGAGTTCCTTTCTATTCGTCTTTACTGAATCCCATTCCGCGGATTCAGTAATAAAATCTCATGTAAATAGAAAGTCTCCATTAGCAGTTTAAAGTTTTTCTCCAAGTCTATTATTTCCTCTATATCGTTTGGGGAGTAGTAACAACTGTTTAACCTGATTTCTACTTACAGTGATAGCCGTCCTACCGGACCCTGTACCATATTACGAGATTCGGTATTCAATATTGTTCACTAATTAACTCTAAATCTCTTCTCTTTACTGTAGCTGTTTGCCACATCAGATATTATACCTACTTACCTCTACTTTATAATTTGTGGGTTTAGTATACACATCGATAACATTGGTAAACATGTTTTAATAACATAGATAATTTCAAATTTTGTCTATTTTCCACATTCCTTATAACGAACGATAGGAATTCCATTCATTGCCTTCAATTAATGATAAAGTTATATATATATATATATATATAAAATTAAAGAATTTCTTTTTTTAATAATGATAGGCTTATAATGAATTATTTATAAACCTGCATTTTACGAAGTATGGACAAAATAGTTTTAAAACATAAACAAAAAATATTAACATTTTAATAGTTTAAGGGCCATTTAGTTTGTACGGATGTAAAAAAAAAAAAAAAAAAAAAAAAAAAAAAAAAAAAAAAAAAAAAAAAAAAAAAAAAAAAAAAATTGGTTACGAGTGACATATTTTAAATAAGATGCTAACAAAATGTGGGTAAAATAGCCAACTATAGAATTTTCGATTACATATTTTCGATGACACTTTAAAATTTTCCAGGATCGGACAACATAAGCTATTATAATTTACTTTGCAGTAGCCAATATCATTGATTTTTCCGACTTCGTACTAGATATCACTATCTCCTTCTAATCCTACCTCTGGCACTCACAAGTCAACCAAATTCAGGATGTCCATGATCTAAAGAACTTTATGTGTGTCCCATAACTCACAACAGCCTTCACTGTTTGCTCTCGTAATCGGAAAACATCTTCAATAAGTTGGCTCAATGTCGCATTCGACCCGCACTTATCACAAGATGGCCAATCTCACTGACCTGTTACGTTGAGATATCTGATCAGGGAACAGCCCAATCTCCATCTTAATCATACAAATATAAAAATATTAATTTCCTAATAATATATTTTTTTTTAAATTTCGGAAATAGGTGAATTAAACATTGCATGATATTACATAAAATAGGCGGTGAAAGGAATTTTCATCAAAATTACAAATTTCTATATGTTGAGTTTTATTTTTATTTTTTGATATTAGACCCTATATTTAAGTTTTTGTAAAAGATACATATATACTGACATTAAATTTGAAACCACAATATAAAAAAGTAAGGAGACAATGTGTTTCCTCAAAATTGAATAAGAATTTTAAAAAAGATAGTTTTTATAATTTTGTATTAATTAAAGTGTTTTTATATATAAAAGTTTTTATATATAATTAAAGTGTTTACTTTACTATATTCCAAATGTGAACTTCAATACCATAAAGTTTAAAATACAATTACAAATTATTTAAAAGCTCAAAATTTCAATTAAAATCAATTTGATTTAAAACAGTAGTGATTGAAAATTTCAAATTTGTACAACAATAAAAGATCTTAACAAGACGAAGTTTCGATGATTAAGTTGTCATCCTTAGTTGTAATGAACAATATCAAATGAAGACAGATGTGTTGGAGATTAGAACTTAGAATAACGACTTAGACTTTAAAACGTCGATTGGGGTGTTTTCTTTTAGTCTTAAATTACGAATTTTCCACTAGTTTTACTGAATATATCAAAGTGCTTCTAATTAGGTTACAACAAATATTTAAGCCTACATTTAAAAGACGATACAAGGCAGTGTATGTTCATAATGGGAAATATGTCAAAAAGAGTGCCTGCAAGTTCATGGAAGCAGTGAAACAATCTAAGTTCAGTCGAGAAGAGAAACTTTTAAATTTCAGAAATATATTTAATTCATTTTGAGTTTAATAAGGAAGCAGAAAATATCTCATACAGGGACTAAAAGACATAGGTTTTGAGAGCCAAGAATATAAACGGTAGTTGACTTAGGATCACACAGAAATAGTCGTGTGCTATGTAGGTTACATATAAGGACGGGGTATTCCAAAATGTACGAAATACGACTTAGAGAACCTTAGTTTCGATCTTTTTTAAATAATTTTAATGTGGTTAAATTATTGAGACTTGCAAATTAATGATATTTGTAATTTGTTAGAAGTCCCAATAATGCTGTGATCGTTTATAGACACTCCCCAACTTTTATTTCCAGTTAGAAATATTGATGTTCTAGTTATTTGCTCATATTTGTACTGATGGGAATATTTCTTCGGTTTATAACACGTTTGAAATGAAAAGTTGGGATAAGTGACGGCACCCATATAACGTGATACGTTGTCGCCCAGAAAACTAAATATTTTAAAATTGTATTTATTTATTTATTTTCCTTTACTTTTTTTTTTCTTCGCGCTACAACCACTTGTGGTCCTAGACTACAAGATGGCTTTTCATTTAGTGATGTGGAGTCAACACATTGAGTTCCCTTCGACGTAATTCTAGATTTCAAGGCCAGGATTCGCTACCAACCATAGATTTTCACCTACCTCACAATGCTGATTCTACATTGTAAATGTTTAATCCCCATGGAGCCAACATAGAAAGTTTTGTTTATTATAAACTTGTTATAGGATTAATTTCGACCAAGATGGTACGTTTTGTCTCCACTGGATGAAATGTTGTGGAAGAGTGTAAGAGTATTGTAAGATTCTCTTTATAATTTTCAAAATGTAACATTTACAGAATTCACAGAAAGTTTCAGATATTTGTATTGTTTAAACTGTAATATAATACAAGTTTTGATCTAAAAATTTTTTATGTTATTTTAAGTAGCCTATATTATTATTAAAGTATAAATTTGCGTGAAACATTTTATATCGGACATTACGTATATTCAATGAGCCTTTTATATATTATTTTATTTTAAAACATGATTTCAGACAACTAAACATGATGAACAATTTGTCAACCGAAAGACACAAATAGCAATTCTAAAAGACTAACTTATGAAAGCAGACAAAAATTAAGGCAATGCTTTATTACAGAGTGGAAACAGGGAGAATCAGTAAAATGAAAGAAAAAACATGAAGATATCTGCCATCTTTAATAACAATCCTGTAATTTGAAATGGTATAAAACTGTAAAGTAAACGGGAGAAAGAGAAGGCTGTGTGTTTGTGGCAGAACAAATAGGTGGAAGGGGTGTATTCATAAGAGTTTAGGGTGGCAGGGGGTGCAATAACGCACCACTCCACCCCACCGCTTTCTTGGCGATTAGTTTCTCAGACGGGAACACAATGAAGGAACAAAAAACGCGAGCACTCTAGGAGGACAAAAGTCAAGAAAAAGAGAGGGAAACATTTTCATATAGAAGTTGAATTTCTTTCTCCCTTTCCACTTCCACTTTGCGGAATAAATATGGAGATGTTAGATGAGTCTCAAGACACAGTGGATTGTCTCCTCAGCTTTCTTCCTCCTTCTTCGTATTATTGAACTGCAACTTTTCCAATTTTTAATTGTTTACTTATCTCCAATATAAAACGTTCTACAGTAGTTGTGAGGGAGGGGGGGATTTGTTTCAAAACTTTTACCTAAACTGTCAACATTCAGTAAGAGCCTGTTATAACTGTATGCTAGCAGACAATTCTATTAAATCACATCAAACTGTAGATACTTTTTATAATATTATTAAGAGTTGTAAATATCGCCAAGAAAATTCAACAATTATGAAACTTATTTTATGCTCAGGGCACAACATTATTTTAATGTCTGGGAATTAACTTTTCTACAATAAAAGTTTCAATTGCTGATATTTGTAACTAGACAAGTAAAGTGGAATTGTGTAATCATCGATAATTCATAGGAAGACGAAATAACAATCTACTAGAAAGCAGTTTGAGCTGATCCTGCGTATGTTTTAAGAGATAAGTATTTGAGTAAGATAGGTATGAAAATTTAGTTTAAAAATGGAGAAACGGAAGTGAATGTTCAAAGCTGTTTACGCATGTGATGAACGAATAATAAAAATATTACGAAGTGATGACTACTATATGCTGTAACAGATATTACTAAGGGACTGTTGAAAGGTTACTGTTAATAGTTAAAGTAAGAGAATGTACGTTTATAGCACAATCACGAAGACTTGAGTCATTGAAGAAGGCGTTTGAAAGAAAAATGGGAATAAGACGAAAACGTGAAATAAATCGGATATTGATGACCACGGAAGAATTGATGAATTAATATTGTTAAAGAGAGCATACCAAATAAACTGGTAAAAATAGGAGGTGAAAGACAATTAATAATCTCACGAATAGAGATGTTTTAAGAAAATGACATACATTTAAAAAGAGTAGATAAACTACTCTCGGTATAAAAAGAACATATCAGAGATCTAAGTCAATACACTGAGAACTAAAGGAATAAAGGAAGTACATTGACAACTATGGGGGTAATAAAGAGAAATTATGTCAGCAAAATAAGCAGAACGAGGTCTTGAGGACAAATATGGCCAGTGCACTGAGCATCGTGAGTCCAAGTAAACAAAAAAAATTATCAGTAAGCTAAAATAATAGGGGTCAGGTAAAGGAAAAGTCATCAGTAAGTTGAATAGCATTGGTTAAAGTGAGAAAACAAATGTCAGTTTCTAAGGAATAACGTAATATTACATTCTTACGCTTAAGAAATACGGTATAAAATAATGCCGTGACAAAAAGTAAGGTAAAAAGTATTGATTTACACTAAGATATATGGGGCAAGATAAGGGAATTAATGTAAGTAAGTAAAGAACTAAAACTACAGATAAAGGAATAAATATCTACTACGAAGTCAGGAAAGGGAATTAATAATATGATACACAGAACTAAAGAGTGTGGTAATGATATCCATGTGAGTACACAGCTAAATTAAGGTAAGGATATAAATAGAAGTATAAATAATTAAGGTTATTTCACTAAACAATGCTAGGATTGAAATTTAATAAAGGTTATTACACTAAACAATGCTAAAGTTAAAAAATAATTAAGGTTATTACACTAAACAATGGTAGGGTTGAAAATTAATAAAGGTTATTACACTAAACAATGCTAGAGTTGAAAAATATTGAAGGTTATTACACTAAACAATGCTAGGATTGGAAATTAATTAACGTTATTATACTAAACAATGGTAGGGTTGAAAATTAATAAAGGTTATTACACTAAACAATGCTAGAGTTGAAAAATATTGAAGGTTATTACACTAAACAATGCTAGGATTGGAAATTAATTAACGTTATTATACTAAACAATGGTAGGGTTGAAAATTAATAAAGGTTATTACACTAAACAATGCTAGAGTTGAAAAATAATTAAGGTTATTATACTAAACAATGGTAGGGTTGAAAATTAATAAAGGTTATTACACTAAACAATGCTAAAGTTAAAAAATAATTAAGGTTATTACACTAAACAATGGTAGGGTTGAAAATTAATAAAGGTTATTACACTAAACAATGCTAGAGTTGAAAAATATTGAAGGTTATTACACTAAACAATGCTAGGATTGGAAATTAATTAACGTTATTATACTAAACAATGGTAGGGTTGAAAATTAATAAAGGTTATTACACTAAACAATGCTAGAGTTGAAAAATATTGAAGGTTATTACACTAAACAATGCTAGGATTGGAAATTAATTAACGTTATTATACTAAACAATGGTAGGGTTGAAAATTAATAAAGGTTATTACACTAAACAATGCTAGAGTTGAAAAATATTGAAGGTTATTACACTAAACAATGCTAGGATTGGAAATTAATTAACGTTATTATACTAAACAATGGTAGGGTTGAAAATTAATAAAGGTTATTACACTAAACAATGCTAGAGTTGAAAAATATTGAAGGTTATTACACTAAACAATGCTAGGATTGGAAATTAATTAACGTTATTATACTAAACAATGGTAGGGTTGAAAATTAATAAAGGTTATTACACTAAACAATGCTAGGATTGGAAATTAATAAAGGTCATTACACTAAACAATGCTAGGATTGAAAAATAATGAAGGTTATTACACTAAACAATGGTAGGGTTGAAAATTAATATATGTTATTACACTAAACAATGCTAAGATTGGTATGGGATTTAATGTCAGTTGACTAGGGAATACGGGGTAAAGTAAAAGGTAAGATAATTGATGTTAGTACATAGAAAACTACAGAATTAGGAAAGATAATTAATGATAATAAAACACAATTTTTTATTTTGTAAAAAGTGGATGTTACAATATAGAAAATTGTGTTTTGTTATCTTTAAACATGGAATTCCACCAAGAACCTTCGGTCTCAACAGTAATGAAAATTAAAGATAATTAATGTTATTACATACAGAACTACAGAGTAAAATAAGAGAATTAATGTGATTTTCAAAGCAAAGATAGCTAATGTAGAGGATTTAATGAAAGTGTAATAAAGAATTAATTAGGGTTAAGGTAATTCATGCCATTACATTGAGAACTTCAGAGTAAGGGACATAATTTTCAGGAAACCATGCAATACTTTTAAGGTAAGTGAATTATTGTCAATGTAATAAAGAATACGGAGTATGGTAAGGAAATAAAGTTCAGTGTACAGAAACTGTGGGGTAATATAAGGTAATTAATATCAGAACGTGGAAAACTGCAAGTCTGATATGGAATTTAATACCAGTATACTAAGGAATATTTAGAAAGGTAAGGGAATTAATGATAGTACATTAAGGAAAACAGGTTAAAGCAAAAGAATTAAGGTTAGGTAGTATAGGTTACGGAATTATTGATAGTAGATCCTACGTATACAAAGTCAAGAGAATTATTATTGTCAACTTATCATGTAATATTTAAGTTTAAATTTTAATAATGTCAATACACTCAGTACTAACAAAAAATTATTTATACTAATAAATTTGTAATAATTGTTTTATGCTTCTGAATTATATTGTATTTACAGGAATATTTTGTGTCGACATTTTTCGTCTTTAATGTGTTATATAAAAAATATAAACATATTTACATATTTTTTTAAATGTAAACTTCCATGAGTTTTCTACCATGAATAATCTAAATTATTGATAGATTTACTAAACTTAACAAAACTTAAAGATGATTCTTTAAAGCTTTGACTGTTATAAAGGTAAAACCGAGATTGTTATGTTATACATATATTATTAATCTAAGATATTTTGTATATATTAAAGTCAGTCGATACTTATTGTAAGTTTGTCGACCAATGCCTTAGTCATGGGTGTTGCATAGAGCACTACTCGATTCCAATTTGTATTCTATAATAACATATTTTAAAACAATTTAAATGTTTTGGTAATTCTTATTTCCAGTAATCCCTCTGATGTTCTCCCTTTGTGGATAATTCTTTCTAAACGGTTTTTATAAAATTATTTTAATATTTTTTTCTTTTTTAAATTCCATAACTTAGGGTCCAAAGATGACAAATGTTGTCAGACAGGTTGTAAATTGTCGCCAAATCTTTTCCTGGTAATATTGGATTGAGTCATGAGGAGAGTAACCAAAGGAAGAATAGGCCTGCTTTGAGGCTCATTTATACAGTTGGAGGCCCTAGGTATTCCTGACGATATTTGCTTTATATCAGAAGAAAATGAGACTGAAAACAATTACAACGGACTATGCTAGAAGAAGAGTTGCTAGATGAAGTGATAATTCAGCTATCTTGGAAGCATGGTTGAGAGCAGAAGAAGACGTAAATATAAGACCGACAGAATCGATCAAACCAGAGTTTTTGTAACTTTAGGAATAATATGATCTCAGAGACAAACCTTGTTAAAATAGAAATCAGAATATTTCACTTCAATATGATGACCGTTTTAACTTACGAATCAGAAGCATAAAAGATGAAAAGAAATATGGAGCAAAGGCGGCAAGTATTTGTTAACAAGTATCTAGTAGAATGTTAAGAATCTGACACCCAATAAGAATATCGATCGAGGAATTATGGGAAAGAACAAATCAAGAATCGATATATAGCTACAAGCACAAATATAATGACGTTGTATTGGATAGGAGATACAATGCGAAACAGGAAATCTGAAAATAGAAAAGGAAATATTGTGATAGAAGAAGTGTAATAAAATAGGAAAATGTAGCAGCGAATCAAAGTAGAGGGTAGAAATTGAGTTCTACAGAGACATGTGGATATCCTATGTTCCATTGTGAACTATAAGGATTAAGTAACAATTTTCTGGATATTTCTAGCCTAGAAGTAATATCAGTACTACAACATTACTAGGAGTAGAGAAGATGAGTGTACAGTGAGAATGATTTATTTTACTCATAAAGTTGTGAAAAAATTTATTCTATGGGCACAAAATATGATGAATTTCAGGATCTTAAAAGCATAACATAAGTAACTAGAAGAAATGTAACATTGTGATGAAATATATTAGGTGTTAATTTAATAATCAAATTTTGTACATTGGTATAAGCTGACATGTTCCTCTTTTTTTTTAATGCTAAAAATTGCCTATTAAAGAATTTAAGAAAACAACATAACAAAAGGAAGCCTAGCTCTCAAAAGTCTAATAATGTCAAGTTCTAAAGGGAATAAGAGTTGATAAAGAGACCTGACGGAAAAGATGAAAGACTGTATTCACTATAATGAGACGCTGATAGGATTAAAAACTAATATCAAACATATTACACCGACATCTATAAATCATTTTCAACATTTTACAATTACAAATTCCGACATCGAGAGGACTCGCATTTTTTGTTAGGTTTATTCGTAGAATGAGTTATAATTATTTTATCAACTAGCCTACCTTATTATTATTTAAACAGCTATTAATTTTTTCTCTAAATGAATCAACAATTAAATTTTAATAATTGACCGAAGAATGTTGAGGTGTCTGAAGAGTCAATCAAATATTATAATTTGTAATAGATATTTTAAAATAAATTAAATTGCAGTCGTATTTGTAAAACGTACTGTTATGCATGAATGGTTATTTTCACTATCTGAATCTAGGGTTTATTAAATCACTAATTGTAACATAATTAAGATTATAATATTTCCAGTATTTAAGTTAAGTCTTATTGATGAGAAGATTTTCGTTATAATATAACTGTAAAATGTAAAAAAAATAAAATAAAAATTACATTAACAATTTTACATTTTGCCTACCAAAATATTGCAAAGAAAGTGTAACATCATATCAACAAATTCTATACTTTATAGAACTGTAATTGATAAATATGTAGATTTTAATAATGTGTCTGTTAACTTGTGGTACAAGTTACATATTTTGGTAAGTAATTTTCTTGGTGTAATGGTGTGAACATTGACTGAGAGTTGGGTATTATATAATCTCGTTATAATAGGTGGCAGATGCTTGTGTATACATTATATATATATATATCTAAGTGCCGTGATGGTAGGCCGACAAAGAGACAACCATTGTAGAATTTATCTTATCAAAGAATGATAGTGCTATCGTCCAGGCGCCATGCAGTTACCGGCATCACAGTACGACCCTGTTCTTTGTCATATCACTTACACAATACACATTTCAAAGATAGTGTCATTATTATGATTTATTCTTAAGTATACACATTGTATTTAACTAGATAATTTTACAAAATAATGGGACTCCGGTTCTTACACCAATAATGTATTCTACTGAAAAATAATGTTATTTCTTAAATTCAGTAACTACATTCACTCAGAAAGAAATAAACAATGCAAAATCATTGCCTAGCTTTCTCACACCATATCTACAAAATCAAAAATAATATTCGTCAACACATTATTGATACACGAGAAAGAACAAAAATATTATTTCTTTATTACTTAATTCACCTTAAGGAAAATTAGCTTAAGTGTGTGTGTGAGATAAGATAGACTGTTTTGTTTCTTGACATTTAAGCGTAAATTGTATTGATTGAAAACGACTTTTTAATTAAGGCAGTCAACTTTCATTTTTGCTTTTTACTGGTTATTCCTGAATAGCAATTTTCGTTTACTTAAGGTTTTAATCCATTGCTTGTGTCACTAATCTGGACGTTTAACCGAAAGAAATGTACGCAAAAGGAAATCGAAAAAGCAGATTTAGAGAAAATGGAATTTTTAGTTTTCGTCTTATTTTTACACCAAACTAATTTAAAAAACTATTATCAACATAGCCAAAATACTCAAAAACACGAAATTTGATCGAATCTGTTTGCAAGCTTGAGCTGTAGAATATTACACAATTGTAAGGCAGACGGACATTATTTAAACAAAAATTCTATTTGGCACAGGGGATGAGGAGATATTAAATTGGATATTTTCATGAAGTAGACGACACGATTTCATTTACCCATAACAAAATTTTGTATATTCTATTTTGTATTTTGCATAGGCCTACATGTGAGAAAGTAATTTTGATAATTTATAGTTTTTATTTTAGTCATACTCTTTGATAATTGAAAAGTTAACCCTCATAAAGAAGCTCGTTTAGTTATTTATCTAGTTTGTTATGAGAGAGAAAGTAGCGGTGATGTTTATTACTTTGTTCTGTTTCCATCGTGAACGAAAACGGTTAAGAACATATTATAACCTATGTAGTTTTGCGGAGACCAAGTAGTTGCTTGAGAAAGTATATTTGTTTTCTGAAGCTGGGAGTTGTTATAAGTATTAACAGGTTGGTTAGATAAAAGCGTTTACATGTAGGCCTATGTATTCTTCCGTACATCTGACTCAGATTGGTGTTTTTATTTTCTGGAAAACTTGTGTTTTCGTATGGTCAGTATTTTAAAACACGATATTGGCGGATTTTTTACAAAAAGTTTGAAGAGTAGCCTACTGAAGAAATTTGTGATACGTAGAGAGGGAATAGAAATTACCAATAACATGTATTGAACAACTGTAATGCATTTATTGTTGTTATTTTCTCAAATATAAAAAATTGGATTTAATTTGACTCAGAAAGGTATCGAAATGAAGGTTTTTAATTTTAAAACTGTTAATGTTTTATTTTGGAAATGGATTAATGTTGAAACTCTCATTTTTAATACATTTCTTACAGTTGCTAGTAGAATACCTTAATAATTTTGGAATACTTTATAGTTTGCATTTGATTTGCTTAAGGAGTAGTTTTGGGGGAACAAAATTTTGGGGAACAATTTTCTTACCTTTTGTCAAAATATATAATCATCTTTAACGCCTTCAAAAATACTCGAACTATATAATAGGCCTACTTATTTTATGAGTGGCAGCAGCCATTTTAAATTAAAAAAAAAAAACAAAGTACATAGAAAGTTTGGGTCACGGCAATTCTCTTGTAGCCTAGTAGTAGGCTTAAGAAATTTTATAATTCGTTAAATAAACTGGTGGAATAAAATATTTAATATCTGCTTTTCTTGTAATCCATTAAACAACTTGCCTTAAATAAAACACAATCACAATTAAAAAAATTATCAGATACCCTCACTCTTGTCCCGAGGCCAACAGTGTTTACTTTTAGATTTTTTTAAAGTTTAATATAATCTATAAATAAATATTGTGAAAATGTCAAAATTAACGTAAACAATATTCATTTAAAATTACGAAATTTTTCATTTTGAAACTTGTAATGTGCATTTGATAATTAACGAACTTTCGAAATGTCAGTTATCATATATAGACTATATAAAAGTTTCCTTTCCCAAATTTATTCCATTATAGATTTTGTTAAAGTGAATTTAATGAGACGTTGCCTCTACAAGTAACGTTTCTAACTACAGTATACAACAAATAAATAGATTTAATTTAATTTGTCTAGATTATTATTTTTTATAATTAAGAATTTTTCATTTGCATTGTTTACAAGCTAAAATATATTGTTATTATTTAACTGAAAACCAACAGATACAATATTTAAAGTCTATGTAAATAAATAATAGGAAATATTGTTAAAATTGTTTTCCGACAATCGGTTCTACAAAACGTTTATAGAATTTATTAATATATTTTTTAAATATAAATTTAATATACCGTTAATAGATAATGAAATGTAAACATGCGAGATCATTTAACCTTCGCTGGAAGAGCGTAGGTAACACTGGTCTGGGAGTCGGAGAAAATCGTTTCAAGTCCTTGGCGCGCTAAGAACTAATCTAAAGCATTGTCAAACGAACTGACTAAGGGGGGAAGAGAGTCTTGCAGTACGGGGGGCGCCATCATTGTTTCATGTTCTGTAACCATGGCAACCGACACGTCCACCTGGACGCCAGGGAGGAGGTGGGGGAGAGCTGTCACAACCAATCAGATGCTTCCAATTTATCAGACACAAAACAAAACAAGAATCAACAACACTCAATAAAAATAAAAGAGGGGGACTTAAAAAAATAAAACAAGACAACTAAAAGAACAAAATATAATAGAGAAATGTACGGGAGATAAAAGTTGTAAGTATATTGAACAAAGTACAGAAAGGCAAGGCGACAAAGAGGATAAAGTAAAAAAATATTACAACAAAAAACACATAAGTGAGGGAAGGGGATACGGGATAGGGGATGACAAACAGTTAAGACAGTCTTGACTTTTAAGGACAAGAAAAAGAATTGCTCGCGAAAAAGAAAACAATGCTAAATCAGTCAAATGCGAAATAAAGGTAGAGAAATTCAAGCAGGGAAAGAATGTTGCGATTTAAAAAAAAAGAAAGACAGACACAGATCCTATTCACTTTGAGGCAAATTAAAAGGCAAAACATAAGAATCGATTACTTTAAATGTAAAATACAAAACCACTTCACAAAGAAGATTGAACAACAGAATTACTTTGTTCTCAGAGTAAAAAAAAAGCAACTCATTCGTGATTGGAAGCCAAAAGAATTTTCACCGATCCTTATTTGCATTTACACGGCGCCGAGTTTAACCGTAGACGTGAGCTATGTACATGGGTTGTGTTGTCATGAAACTACTGTGTAGCTGTAACCTACAGATTGAGGGTGCTACACAATACATACTACACAATACATTCCTTTTCTAGGAATAATAAACTTGTTCCCGTTTGTTGTTGTTTCAAGACAAGCAATCAATTAATTAATTTTATTCCGTTCAACTTAAGTTTCACGTTATTTTGTTAACTGATTTACTTTCACAAATAAAAATTAAATTTTATTATTTTTAATATAAATGAAAGTTCTGAGGAAGAAAAAGTTTTCTAATCTTAAAATTTTAATTATTATCATAATTTTTACAACATTTTAAATAAAAAATATGAACCATATTATAAGTTGTAATAAACAACTTGTAAGCCCTACTCTATGTACAAACGCGCAAACCGAAAAAACAACAATAACAACAAAAATTTATTATTCAAAATTATAAATTGTTAAAATTGTATTATATTTTTATTTTTGTATTTGTAAGCCTAATTATTGTGAATCTGGATGTTATAATATAATAATAAATTATAAATAGCTTATATAACAACAACAACACAAAAAAAGCAACATAAATACAAAAATAAATAATTTAAAAGAAAGATTACATAACAGAAATAAGTTAAATAACGCAGTGATTAAAATAACCTTTTCAATTGATTATTAGGGAGTTTTATCAAAATTTAATTGCATTTGAAGACTAATTTCCTATAGTAATTCCAAACTGTATATTTAAGAAAACTGAATCAAGATAATTTTAAACCTACATGTGAGAGAGAACGTTTGTGCAAACGATTCTGCAATGATTCAGTTTATAATCAAGAATTTATAGTCCTAAATTAACTGAGCAGAATAATATATTAATACACCTTAAAAATAGGCACTATATATTTTTGTTTGTTTCTTTTTTTAAGTTAATTTTTTTTTATATCAATTCCAAATAGTTATGAAAGTTGCTTATTTTTTCCTTTATCAACATTTAGGATGCAACAAACATAATTTTCGGTAAACTTTTATTAAAGTAGAAAATGATTATAAGTTATTTGCAGTCATAACTGTCACAAGTTTAAAAGTTATTTAGACTTTAATAATTTATATATTCAATATAAAATCTCTCGTAATAGAACATAATTACTGCCCATAATCTTAATAGTCCTTCATCAATATATTTTAGACGTAAAAATCTTTATTTAATTGTAAATGAAATAAGTAAACTATTTCATTTTATTAAACAACTCAATTGGGGATGATTTGAATAGTTCCCATTTATTTTGTATTAATTTATTTAATTACTTTTTAACTGATATTTCTACATTCATAAACCAATGGCTGTCGAACGATAAAGGTTTGCAAATATCAAAGTACAACTCGTTGAATGTTTCAATTAAAGATAGCTTAGTACCTAAAGTGATGTATTAAGTTTAATTAAAGGTCGGGTTGTAGAGTGACAAGGGATTTTACAAAGGGCACGACTGTCACTGAAAAAGGAAATGAAAAAAGGGGAAAAAATAAAAGAGGCGATCCTGTGTTTAGCGATCGCTCCCAATGAATAACCCGACCGAGGTAATGGGGCAGAAAAAAGTCAATTAGGTTTTAACGAGCCATCGCCCAACTGAAGTCGGGCGCTTTGAGAGCCCTGTACCTTGGTGCTTACATTTACATATTCCATAATACATTTACATTGGTTTTAACTAGTAAGATGTTTCAGTTTTATACATAAATTAGTTTAAAATGTTATCTTGAATATTGTAAATCAAATTATAGTACAATAATAAAATGGCAATCAATGATATTAACTGAGAATTAAACTTAAATTTTGTATTTTGACATTTAAAAGATACTTTTAGAGTTTTTTCTAGACTTATTTCGTTAAAAACCTGCTGTTCTCAAAATAATCTCACTGTAAAGTTTCGTCTTATTATAAGTGAATGAATATTATTTTTAGTTAAAACGATCCATGAAAGAAGCGGCATATGGAGGTTAATTAAATAAATTCTAATTTTTGTTTTCACTTTCTGATAGATGATTTTTTTATTTTGTCGATTACGGTTACGTCCCTCAAGGAATTGTTTAAAAAAATACAATCAATAATAAACAAAATAATAAAAAATAGCAAAGTTGGGGAAGGGCTCACTCCATTCCTTTTTCTTTCTCGGCACTGGCGATGGTTTGTGTTTAATGAAATATGCACAATTGGGTAAATGTGCTTCACTTTTTTGCAAAGTTCATTTTTAAAACTTTGAATTTGTCTTAATGATATTTTTTTGAATTTTGGAGCTACAGTATTAAAAAAAAAAAAAAAAAAAAAAAAATGTTTAGCGGGTTAGATGAAATCTCAATAATTAAAGTTAACGAAATTCTACAAAGGAATAAATTGTGGGAGAAATTTTGAGAGTTAAAATATTATCGATCATTATCTTGAATATATTCCTCTTAATCAATGAAACTAGTTTTTAAAGTTATTTAACAGTAAAAACGTGTACGGTTTCATTCCGACTGGAAGAATGTTTCGTTCTAAAAAGTTCTAACATCAAAAATGCCCTACATGTAATGAGCAGCTCTCTGACAAACGTCTTATTAAAGAAAAGAATGAATTAAAATACAAAATCTTGACTAAATCCTCCCCACTAAAAAAGAGGAAAAGAAGGGAGAAAAATTGTTTGTCTAAATTCAGTTTTGAAATTCGTCAAACATTTTTTTTTTTCAGTGAATAGTTACCATTAATATCTGGTTACTATAACTATAACAGTTATAGTTTGATTGGTGTAGCTCGTGTATCACTGAAGAGGACGACCTCGTCGTTGAAACGCGTCTGATACTTAGGCGTATTTTTTATGAGAATTGTGTTCTGTGTGTTTGTTATACTGTATAATTTTTCTCATAAGTCAAGCTCAACATTTAATATACACACTGTTACATAACATTCTACATGATATATGAAAGTTGTAAAAAACGGGTGACATTGACAACAAAACAAGAGTGGTTTAAATCGAACTTGTATTATTAATAGAATACAATAATACAAAACTTTAAAAATACATCACCATTTAAAAATTCCTTAAAACTGTAATAAGTCCTTGCTATAAAAAATTAAAACATTTCCTAAATTATTTAATAGTCTACTATTAATTTCTTTAACTTATGGAGAAAGTTTAATAAACATTTTTTATCCATATAGTCACTGCGATATACTCAGGGGATGTCAGTTTCCCTGGTTTCTTGAATTGAAACTATCTCTGTTGCACCTTCCCAAAGCAAAATTTAATGACTGAAAAAAAGTTGCCATTGTAAACTTAGTTTTATGTCTCAAAGCAATTTCTTAAAACAGACATGTCAAAATTTGATATTAGGTTTTCTGAAAGGTTTTTAAAATATAGTTTCCAGTATAAATTTTTGTAAATATAAAAATCTAAGATTTTGCATTTCCACAGAATTATGTTCAATACTCTCAAAACCCTAAAATAATAAATTTACTCATGTTAGATGCTAAATCGTTTATATAAATTGAGATAAAAATTCCTTGAGGAACGCCACATTTTATGTCTTGTTAGCGAGAAATATATTTCAAATGAGTTTTAAACACAATAGTTCTCTGTAAGATTTCACCAACACTATTTCATTATTTAACAAATTGTGTTATTTTAATTTGTCTAATAAAATATTGTGTACAACAGAATCATTATATAGGTCAGAGAAAATACGTGCAGTAGGCTACTCCCTGAATCATACACACCCTCCACAATCTGTTTTACCAAGCTCAAAGAGTCCGAAACGATGCACACACAGGTCTCAAACTAAACTGTTCTCTAATGAAGATATCAAAATGTGTAAAGAAAAACATAACTTTATTGTTCATTAGTGTTTACAAAATCTTTGACATCGAAGACAACGATAACTATCTAGATTTCTCCTATCCCATTCTTAAATAAAAGTTTATTATCTCAAGACAGGTTATAGTACAACTCAAACTAATAAATCGACAAATTTATGCAAAATAATGAATTTGGCAAAGAATTTCGAGATCATATCAATCGATTTGACGATTTCTCAACTTAGTTTAAAATAATGTTAAATATTGACTACAAACTTTTTAAAACAGAAAATTGTATACTAGGATTATGTTGTGAACGTAGAAAATCTAAAAATTAAACTGGCTTTTACCATTTGGACAGAATAGTTGGCTTTTAATAATTGAATTTTCTGAAACTGTAACTAGGTCGATCTCAGCCAATGTAATATATTCTGAGTTAAACCAAGGGTGTTTTACTTAGATTAAACAAATAAAAACCAATTTGTTTGCATTTTAAATCGATGCTCTCATTATTTCCTTAACATTGCTTCGTGAAACTCCAGTTACTAAGTTATTGTTGGTGTAGTTAGTAACATTAATAGTTATTGTATAGAAACATTCCTTTATGATCTGGAAAGAAGAGTGTTTATATTGTATAACTGGAGTTATTGTTCAAACTATAGATTCAGAAAACTGAAGTTATTAGCACAATTTGAGAAAACAGAAAGACTTGAAATTAACCAAATTATTGTTACAAGCACTTGTTGAATTCTACACTCAAAATAAAATAAATAAATTTTATTGATGGATATCTTAAGATGTGTCGGCTAAGAAAAATAAGAATTGAAAGTAAACAATAACATTGTGTAACGAAGTAAATACTGCTTAACTTTCTTGTAGGAAGGATACGAAAAATTAAAAAATTATTGCTAAGATTGAAAAGGGAATAGTCTTGGCCGGTACGAGGAAACAAACTAGTTACCTCAAAAGTGACCATTTCGGTTGTATTACTTCCTATTTCAATTAGCTAATTGTAAACAGTTATTAATTTTATGTACTTTACATACAAAGACTTTAACAAAAATAATGTTGAATAGATACTGTAGTTTAAAGAGGCTCTGGCAGATTAAAGAAAAGTCAGATTTGTGTTTAATAATTTAATAGTGTTTACTTCAAAGACTCGATTAATAAGAAACGTATAGTTTGGAATATGTGCACTCAGGATTAAAGATGTGATCAGACAAATATTGTGAGGGATATTTAAATAGGACACTCAGCAGGTATGGATGAGTTCCTCGTAAGAGGAATTGAAAGTTATCCCCGAATGAGTTTAAGGTAAAAATTTGGATTAAATTTCATATCTTATACCATTTGTAGTCATATTTATAAATATTTTCCATTATTTGTTAGACACCCCATACATTTACTTATGGACTTACTCATTTGTTATTGCATTTTTGTTTGGGAACTTATTTAGATATCTGTTTCCTCAATAAAACTACTGAACAAATATATTTAATATGACTTCTGCTACTGTTAGTACTAAAATCAATAAACTTTATGTAATTAGACTTAATATCGTATTTCTGTCTTAATATCGTTGCTAAAAATGTCAGATTTACAAATTGTTCCGACATTTTTTAATATAGAAATAATTTTAATTAATAGTTCCAAATATAAAACTTTTAGGAAGGTTTTACAAAAGGAGAAAAATATTATAATACAGACTAAATAATTGATTAAACTATTTATTCTTAAGATCGTTTTTACTTGGTAGAATTCCATGTTAATGATTAAAAAAACACAATTATTTTAACTAAACTACTTTTTTATTGAATCTTGCCGACCATGGTTTCGCTAGTTACAGCATTGTCAAGGCAGCTAAACAGGCTAAAGCTATTAGTCTTTTAAATAGTTTAATGAAACCAGTACAAGCTCGTTTGATCGTATTACTTAAAGGCTAAGGAAGGAAATAGCACTGGTTACACAACATGTGTAGTTCAACATTGAGTATAAAGATCTAGTACTTAAGTATGTGTTTGTTAATTTCGTTACATTAATGGAAGATAGGGGATTTCGGAAAATGTGGGATAAAAGAATTGATTAAGTAAGAAATAATTAATTAATTACATTTTTAAATAATCATGGGAATCGTGATGGAACATTCAAAAGTGATCTGTAGTGAATTAACTTTCAAGCTACATACTTTGTTATTCGATCACTAGACAGAGAAATACGTGAGTGTGTACATAACATATATATAAAGCAACAGGACAAATGAATAGTTAACAACACTCACTAAACAATATTAAAATTAATTGTAAAACAAACCAAAATTTATAGAATAGAATTGTTAACTTATCAGATGTAAAATTCGATATTAATGAAATGAACTTGTTACCAAAAGGTTTAAAGAATTCTCCTACATTGAAACTAATAGGATCAAATTTTGAAAATTTAGTGATAGGTTTAGAACTAACTGTGAAAATGATACTACATATGAGTTCATTAGTTCTAGCACTATTGAAGAAGATTTTGTAGCTGGCAATAAATCAATATTCTATAATAAGGAAATCAATTTCATTAAAGATATAAAAGAAAAAGTACTAGAAAATTACTTAGTTGTAACAAAAGCTGATAAATGAATTTGATTGTGATTTTACCTTTTGAGAATTACATAATCAAAGTTCTAGAATTATTAAACTTCTTTATTTAAATTGTTAAAAAGTGATTTTACAAAAAACAAATTTTTAATTGTCAAGTCTACAATAAATAATAAAAATTGTATTCTTAATTCTTTCTCACAATTACCTTACCTGTAATGAATCCTATTACATTCAGATTATATGGTAAACCAAAACTGCATAAATATAATATTTCCACATGACCTGTTGTTTCTTCGTTTAATCGCCCTGGTACAAATTTAAGCTAAATTTTCTAATATATTTAAAAATAAATTTTAAAACAAAATTCGGAATAAGAACATTCTTTAGAGTTACTTGATAAAATTAAAGATAAGCAAGTACATTCTAAATGTTAACTTTGATGTAAAGAGCTTATTTAGTAGTATTTTTGTTAATAAATGTCTGGAAAGTGTTAATTATTATTACATAAGTCTAAAGCAGATCCTTGTACAACTATTGAATTAATGGATGTCAGTGAAATTTGTTTGAAACAAATTATTTCCAATTTCAGATATTTTTTTTAATAAATAAAGAAGTTGGCCCCTATCTTCATTGTTATAACAGATATTTATCGTATATCTGAAGAACAACGATTTGTCATGTAAAATTATTTATTGGTAATAGATATGTGGACGATGTTTTATGCTTGTTTCGAAGGTTCAGTTCGCCAACTTCAATTGTGTTCTAAGTATTTAAATTCAATTAATAAGACTATATAATTTACCATGGATGAAAGGCAATAAAATCTTATTAGTTGTTTAGACTTCAATATTAAAACCGAAAATGGAAAACATGTTTTTAGCATTTTTAGAAAAATACTCTTTACAGAAAAATCCTATTCACGCTACTTTTTAAAACTCCCATTAACCATTCGTTAGCTACTTTCTATAATACATTTGTAACAATATTACATAATGTCAATTACTGATTATTATAATGAATTAAATTGTATTAAACAATAAATAGCAATAATGGTTATGATGTTAATTTAATTGTTAAAAAATTAAATAAAAAATTAAAACATAATCCCAAAAAAATATTTTCCTTAGTGTGTGTGAAGTTATGTCCACAAAATGGCCGAAGGTGGGTTATTTGGTTATACCAGTCACACATTAGGTACGTTATAAGTAAACAAAAATGGTTATAAACCTGCATTATGTTGATTCTAATGTAGGAAAATTGTTAAATAATAGAAAGGTAAAACACCAAAAATGTGTGATAGTGGAATATCATTTAACTTGTCCAACGAGTCCTAATTTTAAAACAAAATTAAATGATTCCCACTCCTAACCCTATGGTCACGTTATATTCCTTTCTAACCAACTCTTCCCCTCCTACAATTCCATACTTAGGTCAATAAGGGGAATACACAGCTATTTTATTGTATCTTTGTCTTTAGTCTGTTAAGTTGGTCTGACAATACTGTAACTAGCAAAACCATGGTCAGTAAGAATCAAATAAAAAAGTGGATTGTATTAAATAATTGTGTAATCAAATAATTGTATCGCATATTTTAACTCACTGTGTAACTTGAAACTGCTACTGTATATTATATATGCTATTATCAAATGGAAATAAAACAACGCAGGCCCACCATCATTCCAAAGAAAAATTTTCCACAGTGAGGGAATTTTGAGTAAACTAGCTCAAACCAAATCATTAGCGTTCAAGCTTATTTAACGAATAATGACTTTTTAAATTAGTTTTTGCTACTTAAAAAGACATTTCTCACAACAGTTTTGTAAACGTAATCTTATATGTCTCTGTAAGTTGTATTTGTAAAATAAAGTGCATGTTTTTCCAAGTTATCCTGAGAGAGAATTTTCACAACTGCTTCTGAATTTTCCATTTTGTTCTAAACAACAATGCTTGGACGGGGGAAACAAATCAAAGCGGGTTGACTTTTTCTACCTGAGGGATTAAAAAAGTCGTATACAAACAGTTGTCGTTCTGTTATGGACAAAATGGTTTAGCTCGTTTGTTATTTATTCGTCTTTCGTCACGGAATTCAATATAAATCCTTAATAAAAACTGTTGTGAAAGTTGTGTCCTATCTGTAAAATCCTTTTTGATAATCCGTGACGAATGCAGGGATGCAAACAGAACTAGGGGTTGGAAGTGTTATTTCACAGTGTCTGTATTTAACAATAGAAGGGTTGCTTCAACCCCTGAGGTGGACTAATACGATTAACCAACCTATAGTCAACCCCCTACCCTCTCTGACAAGGGACCTAGGGATTATTAATTGTTACTAATAACATAACTGAAGAAATACCTCACCTTGAGTCCAAATGTGTAAACAGGGATGACAAGGTCTGGGAAACTACATTTTGGGACGTTTTTAGAATTTGGCCGAGAGATTTTAGAAAATAATTATTTTGTTAAAACTGAAAAATTTAATATTGAAAAATAACAATAATGTATATAGAACAATTCTTGAAAAAGTTTAAATGGTAATACAATATCAATGTTTAATTCTTATTTTTTCCATATTTGTTGGATAATTTGACAAGACAGACAGATATTAGAGTAACTCATGAATTGTTCCTGTGGCTCTATTTTCAGATAGAAATGAATAAAACCAATGAAGTTAGTGACAAAGTGCATTCGGAGTATTCATAATATATTCTCTGCTAGTTTTTTTAAAAAAATTTCTTTTTTTTTTAATTTCTGGGTTTCTCTCGTTGTATTATTATGTAATACCTTCCCTACTCATAAATATTTTGGGGACATAGAATTTGTTTTTATCTTTTATGAAAACAAATTTCATATTTTCGGTTTTGTGGTACTTGTCTAGACCACAAGTAAGAAAGGGTTTAGTGTAAAAGCCATGCAAATCGATTCAGTAGCTTGGGATGTAGAGACAATACTCCCGGATGATCGGACAGAAGTTGATTTGGTCTTTGATATGTCCAAACGAAAAGTAATAAGTTTAAATGTCGTCTTCGAACTTTGAAATGCAGAAACATAACATGATATTATTTTGTTAAGAAGCATCTAGACAATTGTTTTCTTACAATAATCATTGTATAGTGTTCATTTAATCAAAGTAATTAAAAAATATATTTATTTATTCATATACGTACTTCAAATTTAAGTCTACCTTGAAAATTGCTGTTAATTATCTTCAATAATTGTATTAATGTTTTTAATTTAACTTTAAGAAGCTATTGAAAATAGGCACGATGGTAGTTCAGTTACATACAGTCAAGGGATATAAATTATTCTGTTTTTTATAGGTTTTTAAAGATTATTGTTTTTTTTTTTTATTTCAAAATAGTTATTATAACATTGTAAAGTTAGATCATAATTTTTACAATTTACTTCCTAATATTGAGGTAAGACAACGAATATTAGTACAAATATAAAATTGAATAATAGGACGAAGAAAAAATATTTCAAAGTAAATGAATCCTTTTGTAAGAAACTGTCTTTCGAGGAACATAAACGAGCAACCGTTTTTACATAACAACTAAATTTGCTGGTTTATTAATCATATCATATATATTAAAAACATTTATTTGTTATATAAGCCAAGTAGTAGTAGTTCTATTAATAGTATTAATGGCATACTTTTACAATATTAGTTTTGTGATAATAAAGTGAGATAGTGAAGAGATTGGACGAGAGTAATTTATACATTCACTTAACCAAAAACTAATCTTAGACCTGAGTAATAAATATATTAGTGTGTAATATTCTCGGATTAGCCTAACAACTTGCTAACATCAGATAGTAGGTCATCAGAAGTAGAATAGAAGCATCCCATTAACACTGACCGAGACCTCCTGTGGACTTGCCCAAACAAACCACCTTTCACTATAGTCAAACCATGAATGGAAAGCTACTATGACTTGTTATAGTCCACGTTGGGGTTCTTCTAATCTTATTTATACTGTTGCAGGTGACACGAAGGCTGCTTAGTCTTGTCAAAAATTGTATACACAAAAGGTTTCTTAACAGATTAAATTAAAACAACACATGTAGCACCTTGCATTATTTGGGAAACATCTTTTCCTCGTTTTACTAGTTATATGATGATAATGACTGAATGTAGAAGCAACTATCTTCAGGTTATATTTACAAGATGTATATTATCAAATATAGTCTTTATTTAGAGAATTTACGTGTTTTACTTTCTTACATATTAAGAGAAAACAAAGTTTTTGTTTATTTTCAAAGTAAAAAATAAATAGAACAACAAATAACACAGTTAAACAGGCGACACTTATCTTTAAAAAATTGTATACTGCCAGAGCGCCAGTCAGAATACTAATCTGCCGCAGAAAGTCACCTCATGCAATAACTTTAGATTATGATATCTGGTTAATTTAGCTATAATTATTATTAAGGTTAACTCATTAGACTAAGTGAAGCTTCAGTTATCAGTTCAATTCTACTTTCACATAGTTTGAAAAAAGAAACGTTGCCAAAGCATTAGACAAGCTTTCTAAATCATCCATCCCCAAACCGAATAAAAACCAACAAAAACCATTCGTCACCAAAAAAAAAAAAGTCAGCTTGGTGGTTGTAAATTAAAAGTAAAATTAATTATGGACTACTTCTTTTAAATAAAAATTATATATTTAAATATATATAAACTTGTTTCGCCTCTACTGTAAATGCATCATCAGCAAAGATTGCATTTAATAATGTCGGTCAAGGTTAATTTTTTTGCTAATTATTTCTGAACCGAAATGTTATTTCCTTGCGATTTTGAACACGAATTTGGGTTATAATCTTAAAATTTTATTAAAATATTAGCAAAATCAGTATCATTTTTAAAAAGTGACGTCTTTCAAAACAGCCCCCATGGCCGTTATATATTTGTACCGGCAAATCACAAACTGTTATTTTTGAAGACATAGGGACTAATGCTTCTTACATGAATACTTAGAGGTTATACTTGTTCAAAATTTTATCAAAATTGTTAGGGTTGTGACATAATCTTAATATTTTTCTCTTATGTAGCTACCTTTAAATATTGAAAAAAAAACCCCAAGATAAAATATGCTCACTACTCCATTTGATTTATATCCGTAGGCGCGTTTGGGCTGTAGAAGACTGTACAGCCAAAAGACATTTTTCCAAAAACCAATTTTTTGGACTCAGTGTTAATAAAACGAATATATCCACACAAAACTTGATATCGAGATTATGACTTTGTATATAAGAATGTGATATTCAACCTATGATTTTTTCATGAACATTCCCAATGTAAGCACTCCATGCTAAAGTAAGTTATGTGGTCTGATATTTGGAGTGTCTATTGGCGTTTCAGTATGTTACATATACAAAAAATTAAATTAAAAAATAGATGTACCATAAGTCCAAAACATAAAATGGCAATTAGTCTAAAATGCACCGTTCAGGTAATATCATTCGAAATATAAAACTATTATCTCAAAATCGGCTTTACTTATTTCGGTAAAATACTGGTGAAATGTGAAAATTAATGAAGCAAACATATAAGACGATTTGCAAGTAAAATAAAATTATATTTGGAAAATAATTCTCAAAAAATATAAAATTAATCTAAAATCTTCGTCATTAAAAACTCAGTTTTAATCAAATACGACACAGGATTAAACGCACTTCTAATCGTCAGACGTCAGACTAATACCAGGCTCAAATGTGATTTTGTATTTATTGGAATAAATATATATTTAAGAACATTCGACTAATAAATTAAAAATTTAATGTTATTCGAAGATGTTCTTCCGTAAAAGAAGGACTCTATAGATATAATCTCGATTGTTGTCAGGCTAATATTGTAATTAAAAAAAATAAATAAAAAAATATTTTATTCTCTTATTTAAAATCTAATTGACTAATGTGAATTGTTGACTGTACTTAATATTTTTTCCACGAACGAAACTATAGATGTTGTATGTAAAACTCCCTTTTCTATTCATTCCATCACCATTAAAGCCAAGCTGTCATGTCCTGTCATTTGACTCGAACTGACAGAATGTCACAGGATACCGTCAACTATTTCCAATTTAGCTCTTAAGCCTGGTCAATAAACCTTCTCTTCGTTAATATTATTAGAAATCTACACAAATTCCAAGAAACAATATATGATAGAGTTTTTAAAAGTTTAGGAATTTTCCCACTTATACAAATAATGAAGAATGTTTGTGACGTTTCGAAACAATTATTGTTGAGTTTTCCTCAGAAAATCCATTTTAAAATTTCTAAAAAGGAATTTTGAGATGTTTACCTGTCGTACGTGGTCTTCAGCCCAAACCTCTGTGGACTGATTAAGGATATTGTCGTATTTACACCTTAATTGGGATTAGACATTTAACAATCTTTTTGAAACATCAGTTTTTAATTTTCTAACCGAAACAAAAACGATTTTTTGCTATGTCCCTCAAATATCGTTCCAAGAGTAAAAAATTAAATCAACAATGGATGAGTTTTATAATATACATAATCTATCAAAATTGGTCTAAAATTATTTCTATAAAAGTTTGATGAAATATGAAGATGTTTAGCTTAAACTAAACTATCAAACAGTACTAATTGAAATATACCTAAATGAATTTTGATCTCCGTTTAAATCTACCCTTCTAAACTGGCTTCTATAATTCACTTTTACTTTTCGATGGATAACTCCATGTTGCTTTTTGAAAAAATGTTTTTTATTTATTCATTATACGAAATATAGATCAAGTTTGGTAATAGCCAAAAATTGATTTGCACCTCTCTTTTTAACTCGTCATGGTCTCAGGAAAAGGAAAAAAGAAAAGTGGTTTACTACATGCCTTCGTCGTTGACATCTTTACCTAAGTACGATAATGGGCATCAAAATTAAGATAGGATATTTAGTACCGGTATAAAAGATTAATATTAGGTATCCTCATATAGAATTCTATATAAATTAAAAATATTGAATAAATATTTTAAAAAGAGGCCATTTAGAATTTTTTTTCATATTTCTTGAAAATTAGAACTTATAACACTCTATATTAGATAAAAATTTGCAGATTTTTATTCTACAATATGCCTACTATGTGATGACAAATAGAGAAGTCATTATCAACAAATGTATTTCGAACCCTGACCTCCCAAAAACATATAATATTTTTATAGTTTCAAGATCTGACAGGGCCGAACCACCGACACAAGTGTAGCTAGTTCACCAACAAGGCCTGCTAGGCCGAGATATAGACACATGTGTAGCTAGTTCACCAACAAGGCCTGCTAGGGCGAGATATAGACACATGTGTAGCTAGTGGAGATTCCATCATATATGTTCACCAACAAGGCCTGCTAAGCCGAGATATAGACACATGTGTAGCTAGTGGAGATTCCTTCATATATGTTCACCAACAAGGTCTGCTAGGCCACGACATAGACACAAGTGTAGCTAGTGGAGATTCCTTCATATATGTTCACCAACAAGGTCTGCTAGGCCACGACATAAACACAAGTGTAGCTAGTGGAGATTCCTTTATATAAGTTCACCAACAAGGTCTGCTAGGCCGAGACACCGACACAAGTGTAGATAGTGGAGATTCCTTCATATTTGTTCACCATAAGGTCTGCTAGGCCGAGACCCCGACACAAGTGTAGCTAGTGAAGATTCCTTCATACATGTTCACTAACAAGGTCTGCTAGGCTAAAACACCGACACAAGTGTAGCTAGTGGAGATTTCCTTCATACATGTTCACCAACAATGTCTGCTAGGCTAAAATACCGACACAAGTCTAGCTAGTGGAGATTCCTTCATACATGTTCACTAACAAGGTCTGCTAGGCCAAAATACCGACACAAGTGTAGCTAGTGGAGATTCCTTCATACATGTTCACCAACAAGGTCTGCTAGGCCGAGACACCGTCACATACGTACCTCGTGGAGATTCCTTCATATATGTTCAACATCGTGGCCTTTTAGAACGAGACACCGACACAAAATCTAGCTAGTGGAGATTCCTTTATATATTTACACCAACAAGGTCTGCAAGGCTGAGACATCGACACATACGTACCTCGTGGAGATTCCTTCATATATGTTCATCATCATGGTCTGCTAGAACGAGACACCGACACAAGTGTAGCCAGCGGAGATTCCTTCATATATTTTCACCAAAATGTTTGCTAGCCCTAGACACCGACACATACGTACCTCGTAGAGATTCCTTCATATATGTTCACCATCAAGGTCTGCTAGAACGAGACACCAACACAAGTATAGTTAGTGGAGATTCCTTCATATGCGTTCAGCATCAGGGAATACTCGGCCGAGACACTGACACAAGTATAGTTAGTGGAGATTCCTTCATATGCGTTCAGCATCAGGGAATGCTCGGCCGAGACACTGACACAAGTATAGTTAGTGGAGATTCCTTCATATGCGTTCAGAATCAGGGAATGCTCGGCCGAGACACTGACACAAGTATAGTTAGTGGAGATTCCTTTATATGCGTTCAGCATCAGGGTGTGCTTGTCCGAGACACCGACACAAGTATAGCTAGTGGAGATTCCTTTATATGCGTTCAGCATCAGGGGGTGCTTGTCCGAGACACCTACATAAGTATAGTTAGTGGAGATTCCTTCATATGCGTTCAGCATCAGGGAATGCTCGGCCGAGACACTGACACAAGTATAGTTAGTGGAGATTCCTTTATATGCGTTCAGCATCAGGGTGTGCTTGTCCGAGACACCGACACAAGTATAGCTAGTGGAGATTCCTTTATATGCGTTCAGCATCAGGGTGTGCTTGGCCGAGGCACCGACACAAGTATAGCTAGTGGAGATTCCTTTATATGCGTTCAGCATCAGGGTGTGCTTGTCCGAGACACTGACACAAGTATAGTTAGTGGAGATTCCTTTATATGCGTTCAGCATCAGGGTGTGCTTGTCCGAGACACCGACACAAGTATAGCTAGTGGAGATTCCTTTATATGCGTTCAGCATCAGGGAATGCTCGGCCGAGACACTGACACAAGTATAGTTAGTGGAGATTCCTTTATATGCGTTCAGCATCAGGGTGTGTTTGTCCGAGACACCGACACAAGTATAGCTAGTAGAGATTCCTTTATATGCGTTCAGCATCAGGGTGTGCTTGGCCGAGGCACCGACACAAGTATAACTAGTGGAGATTCCTTTATATGCGTTCAGCATCAGGGTGTGCTTGGCCGAGGCACCGACACAAGTATATCTAGTGGAGATTCCTTTATATGCGTTCAGCATAAGGGTGTGCTTGTCCGAGACACCGACACAAGTATAGCTAGTGGAGATTCCTTTATATGCGTTCAGCATCAGGGTGTGCTTGTCCGAGACACCGACACAAGTATAGCTAGTGGAGATTCCTTTATATGCGTTCAGCATCAGGGTGTGCTTGGCCGAGGCACCGACACAAGTATAGCTAGTGGAGATTCCTTCGATATTAAATAACATGTGTATCAGCTGTTCAAAAAATAACTTACCCGTTTGAAATATCGCTTAATTTCATAATACAATTTAACATTTCCCACATGGCTCAAGAAACCAACTTTTGGATTTTACATTTAGAGGATTAGTTTCTATTATAGTGTGTGATCGGGCTGATAAGTATTACGATGCTGTACATCAACTTGTTTTGCTTTGTATTTGGTTTTGTGTGAACAACTTTCTTTTATTCATCCAGACAGTGAAAAATAATAATTTGTAGGTGAAATGAAATATAAGTTTTCACATTCTGACAGATAGGAAACACTGTTAATAATTCCCTTACTCCATTATTAATAGTATTTAGTTAAACATTAATATATAATTTATTTATTTTTAAATATAATTTTGCTGAATTGACTTATTGTAACATATCAAGGTTATTCTAAAAAAAAATTTATTAAATAGCAAATATTTTGTCGGAAACGGCAAAAAATAAATACGAGTAGCAGATCGTGAACTCCTAGTCGTAACCATTATCTTGAGTTACTTCCGGGATGTTTGTCAGATTGATTATCTTTAAATTTAGCTACATTTAATCTTATCACACAGAAGTCATCAATCATTTAAAACGGTATGCTATTTTCATCAATTACTGCTTACTGTATAACCTATAAACCAACGTTCTGTATTTGGAAAGAAAAGTTTTTTGTAGTTCCCTAAATAACCTAATATTTAATATTTTGTTTAAAATTAAATTAATAATATTTAACTGTTTTAAAATTCAAAATTACTTCCTGTAATAAGTAAACGAATTAATTATAAAAATATCAAAATAAAGATCGTTTTCTACAACGGTGGATTAGCGAAATAAATTTGTCTTTATTGTTTTATAATTTAATTTAAAATTTCAGAAAATTTAATTTTATGTCTACGCTTCTTTAAGACGATGAGTTGAAAGTTGTTGTCGTATATTTTCACTTTTACTACAATATGTTTAATGACAGTGTGTATTGTTCGTCTTTCAAACGTACAAAATATTAAACTTAATTAATTGAAATGCAGCACAATTTTGTACCATTCAGCCTGAAGTCAAAATTTACACACTGGACTTTGTATAGGGACTTTCAAAAAGAATTCCTAATGAAAATTAGGAACATAGCAATTTTTCTTTTTGATGTATCAAGTGAATTTTAAAGGTTTCTATAAATGTTGATAAAAAACAAACAAAATTGTTTTGTAAATATATTTGGAGATAAAAAGAGGTACTAAAACAGTTTATTGTTTACTCTCCCAACCTTAGTTTGTTTATCAATTAACTTATAAACTTGAAAATTATTGTTTAAGTTCTTATTATTTGAAAAGAAAGAAAACAGTTAACAGGATGTTGCGATATATTGAACTGTTGGAAATTAAAAATTAAAAGTGATTTGATCGCTTTAATTTGTTACAAATATTTAGTATCAAAAACTGGTAAAAAATAATTTTTTAGCAGACATATTAATTTTAAGGTTCTTAAGTAAATGAAAGAAGGTTTTTTAATAGAGTATTATGACTTTCTGCCATCTGACTAGTCTCTCTTGTCGTCCGTATATTCCTTACATTGAATGCATTGTTTATTAATTTCAAATCAAATTTGGTAAATCGACATGTTTTGGCCATATCTTCTCGACATATACGTTTAAAAAAGAGTTGAAGATAATAAAATTTATATTCCTACAACAATTAATTGTAAAATCAGTTTATTTCATTATTTGTGATATATTGTTATTGGTCTCAAAATTGAAAAAAAAAATATTATTTCTACGAATATTGTAAAATCACTTGGTTTCAAAAATAACAAAAAGAATGTTTCTATGAATGTTATAAAATCTGTTGGTTTCATTACTTGTGATACATTGTTATTTGTCTCAAAACAATCAAATCTAATATTTCTATGAAATAATGTGAATCGGTTGAATTCATTATTTGTAATATATTGTTTTTTTTTTTTTTTTTTTTTTTTTATTATCCTCCAAAAAACATCAAAACCAGTATTTCTACGAATATTATCAGATCAGATGATTTTATACCTTGTAATACATTATTATTTTTCAAAAACATCAAAACCAATATTTCTCCAAATATTATCAAATCAGTTGTTTTCATTACTTGTCATACATTGCTATTGGTCTCAAAACATCAAAATTAATATATGCGAAAAAAAGTATCAAATATATTTATTTTCTAAACACTTATGTGTAATTAAATATTTATATAATTAAGAAAGTTAAATATTTATATTTTATGATTTGTCTTCTGTTATTCCAAATATTTTGACATATTGAATATCTTGTTTGAAACATCGCATCAGTTACAAAAGCTACTAAAGAATGTAGCTACACTTTGGCAATTCAATATCGAACTATTGTCCATTGAATAATTGGCTTATCCAGATCAACAATGCCTTTATAGTAGATGTCTAAAAGTGTGACTTTCATTCTAAGGGCAAACTATATCTTCATTGAGATCATGGTACAATAGTTAAGGGAAATAAAGTTTTCTATTTGAGGGTGACTACTAGGGAGGTCCTACGTCTTTATCCCAGTTCGAGGTTTTGTCACAACAAGACATTCCAAGTGATGTATGACTTGACTTGCCAGGTGGGGTAATCTAGCACAACAGTTTCCTCTTTCATTCTTTTCCAGTCAATTGTTTGTACACATGGTTTTACTTCCATATATTATGTATGGGAAAAGTTTGAGTATTTTAGAACTAAACTAACCGATCATTCTGTAAACTAAAAATAATTGTAAACGGGCGAAGTGTTCATTGAATGTGAAAGACAAATTATTATCTAAAGGTGTAATATACGTCATTTGCAATAATTTAATTTAAATTTACACATGTTACAAATTCACAAACGATATTTCTTCCAATCGACAAAAATGTTGACGTAATGAGATATTTCCAAGACACGAAATTAAAAACAAAACAAATTTGTTATATTTTATTATTATTAATCAAATTTCCCGTTAGAAATAATACAATCTTGAAATAAATTAAAGATCAACACAATAAATATGTAAAAGAACGTTTGAGATTCATGTTGAAATTATCAAAAAAATATTATATTACATAACGTCTAGTTAAAAACCGTATATGGTGCTTCACAACCTCAATAAATAAAATTTCGTATTATGATTTTTCGTTTACTGCTTGTATAGTTGTTGTTTTATGAAATTAACAGTGTTTGAAAGAAAATTAGATCTCCAAACGAAAAAGTGATTATTTTGTTTAATTAATTTAATTAATTTTTCTTCAAATTGTATCCATGTAATAAGAAGACAAATTATTTACTCTGAATTTGGAAACAAATTTTATCCGAGCAATCATATGTTTTAATTGAAAATACAACAAATGATCACAAGAGTTCTAGCGCGACGAAGAAAATTGTTAAGTTTATAAAATGTCCTTTATATGAGTAATTTATTCAAATAAGAGCTGTTTATTTGTATTTATTTTGTTTACAGTTTTCAGAAAATTCAGTCATTTTTCCAAAAAATGGGAATAAAAAGAAGTAGAAGGAGAGAATTCAGAAAGACAAATTTGATTGTTCCCTTTTTTTGTTTGTTGCTTTTATTTTATACTTTATACACTAAAAATGAATGAGGACAGGAAACTTCCGTTACCAATCAAAAAAGACACTGAGTTAACCGGGTTTGAATCCTGGATAGGTCCTCATCACAGCGACTATATTCCGGTGATATCGCCGTGACTTCTACCAACACAAGGTAAGAGTTTATGTCTACACAAAATCTAAACAAACAAAATGTATCATTAAGAAATGCTATCATTATACTCGTATGTGCGAAATTCAAGGGTAACATAGTAACTAATTTGTGGCTCTTGATGTTTATTTCTTCCTTTGAAAAAAAAAAAAAAGATAATTAGTTTTAACTCATTGGATCCATTGTGAGTTTTTAAGTCCGAATACCAGTCACTACAATTTATAAATATAATAATTTATTTACAACGTGTTAAATATATATACCGAGTAGCTAATAATTGTCTCTGCCGTACATTTTCGTACAAATTCCACAAAGTTTAAACCTTGACCTTCATACTACATTTTATCATATTAAAAGTATTTAGCCACCATCTTGGACTTGAATCAATTTTTAAATGGTACAGTTCGACACATTACTTGTCAAAACTGAGTTCAGTGGTTCAATCGATTTCTGATATTTATGTCTTAACTTGATATTCCTCTCAAAGCTGGAACCTGTTTTACAATATAACAGGTTGTTTTGAAATGATTATCTTTAATATGTAATATGATTTTAACTTTCTTAAATATAAGTAGTTTAGAGAAAGTTACGTGATGGGTCAAAAAACCGGTGTCAAGTTTTTGGGAGAAATATCCGTTTTGAGGTCCTCTGAGTGCAAAGAATGGTTTTGGAAATTATGTCTGTCTCTCTGCGTCTGTGCAGTGATGTGCTCTATAGCCCAAATTTCCTTTAACTCAAAATGTTGGGGTACCTGCAAAAAAGAAAACACAAAGTTCTGATGTTCCCAAAATCGGAATTTAAATACTTAGATCATATTTGTTGAAATGTATTCTCTAAGTAACCAATCAAAACTTATTAATCGAAATAGCAACAAAAATGTCGGTTCGTGAATTATAGGTAATAATGTTAAAAATAGACAATATAGCTGTATTAAAATACGTATTTGCTTAAAATCGGCTCTGCCATTTTTATGATTTATGAAGATTAATCACACCTAAAATAGTATGCTAAATTAAAAAAAAAAAAAAAACTGTTGAATAATAATTTCAAAAAAAAGAAACATTTATGAACTATGAATTTGTGACACACATGAACATCGTCATTTAAACTTGATTTCATCTTTTTATGTTTAAGATGAGTTTATTATACAAGTGATGCAATATTGTTTAAAATAATCTACAAAACCTAGCTACTATTTTTATAATGGTGACGAATAGATTTGTTTGGTTACTTCTATTATTATGGGTGTGTGTGAAAGTTTGTGCAATCTTTTTCACAATTTATTTTTAATGTGATCGACTTAAATGGAGTAATTAGATAGTTAAAAACAGCATTCACCTTTGAGATCCATCTCAAAGACATCGAAGTCTTATACAGTGCCAAACTGTATTATACATGTGTCTATAACAGTTTTATAAAAATCGTAAATTTCATATAGCTTCTCTTAAATAGCTGCAGGTAGAAGACAGAATTTTTAAAATTCCGTTTTTTTACTGAACTCAGCGTTGAAATCATTTATTAACCTTGTGTCATACGACCAAGTTACCATTTTGTTTTAATAGATAAATTCAAGATACCAGATCGAAAATGAAGGAAAAAATGTGAAACATAATACAGCTTAGTAAGTGGACTCGGTTATAAACTTAATTTGCTCCCAAGTTGATTAAACGAACATTTTGGAAAAAGTAGAGTCTGGGGGGGTGAATTTTTAGCCACCTGTAATTACGGAAATGCACGAAACTCGGGCAAACCGCTGGTAAAACTCGCATTACCCAAAACATCAGGGTAAAACTAGATGATTGTACTTAATTACATATTTACTTTAATATCCTACTTTCTTCTTTTAGATGAAGTAATTCAGTAGAAATAAAACATTATTCTATGAATTTATAACCAAACCTAATTTGTATAAAAATAATAAAGAAAAATAAACAATAAATAGAAATAAACAAAAACTTTATTTTCGATTTATTACAACTCATTTTAAAGTATAAAAAAACAAAAGAAAAGAATATTACAAGTATGCAAAATAATAATTAAAAAAATAGAAATATAAAATACATTTTCTTTCTGTTTAATCAAATTTTGTTATATTAAAAAAAAAAAATTTTTTACGCAAATAAGTATAATTATTCCTTTTGGTACTTACCAAGATATCTAACCTAACCTTTCATAAAATCCAGGCTATCTGTTCCACGGGATGCATTTTGTATTCAGGATGACGACTCAAATAATTAATTAATATGAGATAACATGTACATGGTTCACTGTGTCTTAATTTGTTTGTATTTTATAAAAAAATTATATTGTGTATTTGTTGTATTGTATATTGTGTGTTGTGAGTAATTTTCGTATAGTATGACAAGTCAAATGTATACCGCAGCACTGCTGTACTATGTATGCCATAAATGATGCAAATAAATAATTTAAAAAAAAATTAAACTAATTTCAGCATTCGCGCAGAATACATAATAACCCCTGTGGTTGAAATGAAATTGTAATAAAACAAATATGTCCAAAGTTGTTAAGTAATGTTTTGTAGGCTTTGGCGGCCACACCTCAGATCATCTGGTCTCCTGTTTTACCAGTACATATTTAAGTTTATGTATCTATGTATAACATTATCTAAAAAATGACAGATGTCCCATATTGTTTCCCATTATGACTAAATTTGGTAGCTTACTAATTTATGAAAAAAAAAAAAAAAAAAAAGAAAAAAAAAAAAAAACAATGCCATTACTAACTATGGTGAAAATCGGAAGCAAATTTATTATTTTAAAGAGAATTGTTGGCTAAAAAACAATTTACGAATTTTGTGATTTTTTACATCATTATCCAATACATTCTAAAAACAAATTTATTTCACTCAGACAAACTTGGTCTGAGTGGGCAAATTCTCTCTCTCTTTCATATTCTTATAATACATTAAGACTTGTCAGTACTCGCTGTAGTTACAATAATCTATATCATTTCATAGTCTCAGGTGTAGATCTTACAATGAAGGTCGCACAGTAATATAGAAATCTGACAATATTAAATTGGAAAATGTAGTGGTCTATAAATCACCTCTGGTTTAATGCTTCTTAAACATTTTTTTAAATAACGTAAATAATCTTTAAATAACGTAAATTAAAGACAAAATCGTATTTATAATGTCTTAAATGTTTCTGACAATAACCTATTCAGCACGTGCTCCAAAACCTTATTGAGAAGCAAGTTGAAAAATGTTATCTCTATGTTGCAGTTACGATTATGAAATCAAGAAACACCTTTGCCTATGGCATTGAAATAACCTTTACAAACTGCTTAATGTGTTTTTAGTCAGTGATTAATTCTTCCTATTCATAGACTAAAAGAAATCCAGACGTCGTAAAAGGAATCTTAAGAACGAACTCGGTTGTGAATGAACGGAAGCTCCCGAGGTTTGTCACTCCGGGGGTCTGAGAACCCATAACTTTAGAATAAGCTATCTGATAAACCAGGTGTTGACTGGGGTCACAATAATCTAGGGTGTGGAGGTCATGCTATTTAACAAAATAAAAACGTTACAATAAATAAATTCTAAAGACGATAATCCCTAAGCTATCTCATTTAGTACAGAATCTATTTTAATATAACTTGCAACTTAAATGTTAGAAATTAATTGTTATTTGTGATTTTTGGCGTTATGTATTAGGATTTTTGAATTGTTTTGTGGCCGGATTCTATACTTAGATCTGGTTTTTAGTTGTAAAGTTTTTTGATTTTATGAATACTTTTCTTCTTACCGCATTTTAAAGAAGTTGTTTATTTACTGTTATATTTTCATCTATAAAAAACATGTTTATAATATTTACATAATTTATACAACAATTTTTATTAGTTTTTTACTTTTTGTACTTGTTTGAATTTTTACTTGTATCGGAAAATTTGTAATTTGGCTGGACACTTGTGGCTTGCAGAATCATGCATGAACTTTTAAAAAATGATCGCTCTCTCTAATTACAAACTACAGTTATTCCGTTTGGACATGCTCCCACTATATCGCACATTTTTTACGTCGCTACATTTTATCAAATCTTATTGGAAATAATTGCTTTTGAAAATTCATTACTTAAAATTAAAAAAGAAGGAAAAACATTTTTTTAAATAATAAATAAATTTTGTTTAAACCAAATTACCTTATCGGGTTTATATACTCATAAACACTAAAGTTTTCGCTCTAATCCACTCTTCAATTGTTAACTTGGAAAGAATACATATTGCTTCATAGCATGACGAGTTGTTTTAAGAAATATTTATTGATTAAAATATCAAAAAAATCGTTCCCTAATTCATTACTAATTAGGAACATTAGGGATGGGTTATAAATTTCACAAAAATAAATAACTTAATTATCTACTTCAATTATTCAGGAAGAATTAAAAATTTACCAAAAATTAAAAGGAAGGCATTCTATTTCATATTTCTTTATTATACGATTAAAATCTTAAGATTAAATCCATGAAACTACGGCTCTTATTACAGTAGTAATATCAGAATCTGAATCATTATTTTGTCTTATATCACAAATCTTGGGAATTCGGTGCAAACCTAGGTTAAATTGCAGACTAGTTGTTTACGTAGTATGACATTGATAAACTCTTGATGGTAGTTGTCACAGTAAATAGGCTACTAGTTTCAAATTTTTCTATAAAAACTGCAGGTCGGAAGCTTACTAAGCGTAAGCCATAGATTGACCCAAACTTAAAAAACAAACAAAAAAAAAACCGTGTTTAGGAATTAAAATTGTCATATTTGTTTCTAATTATTTCTTTTATTTAACTTTGGAGGGCAATACATGTTTGTACATACTATACGCTTAACATTTCTTAAACAGAGAGAGGGGAGTTGTGAATATATTAGCAATAGCAAGAACCTCCTTTAGAAAAATAAATAACTGCAGTCAATAAAAAATTTTAAATTTGACGTCGAAAGTTACTCTACATATAAACATAAAAATAAAAAACTTTACTCAAAATAAGAACGTAACATAAGGAATCATGTACCTTGTTTTATTGTGGTTTACGATTTATTTTCTTTCAAGGAGTGCCTTTTTGTGTAAGCTCTAATTCGGTTACAGCAGTGGACTGAGTAATACCCAATTTTTTCAGGGTTCAGCAAGCATGTAATTCCGCGCTCATCACATTTGTTATTCATTCGAGTTTTTTGGAAGTTTAGTATTCTTATTTTTTTAAATAAAAACTCCCAAACCTTAATTTTAATTTCGTTTAAAATAATTGATTTTTGACATCAGTCTCTAATTTGACTGAACAATTCCTCGAGAATTACTTTTGAGGGTCTTAATGTTTCTTTATAATGTTTATACCTGCTACACTTAAAATATTGTTTGATTAAAACAGACATGTATATAATTTGTTTGAGATCATGTAAGATAAATTTATTTAAGTAGTCGAATTTAGTAATAAAACCATGAATATTATGTACGCTTTTGTATTGTAACTTCCAACTTTAGGTAATTTACAAACTACTGTGTGTGCATAGGTATTAAAATATACTGCATATGCAGCTGATATGCTGAATCCAGAAGCCGCGCATTTCTTTTAGTAATAAATAAATAATTTACCTATTGACCTTCACAATGTATTAAGTTTGTTAATCTGAATAAAATGAGCTATTGTATATTAAAATAGAATCTATAGCAAAAAAGTTAACTATAGCTTATTTTAAAAATTGGAAAACCTTTAATTATTAATTACATATAATAATCTATTTAACTAATAAATAATAGTTGAAACTAATATATAAACTATAAGAGATAAGCAAATACTGTTTTATAAAGTATGGCTTTTCCCACGATGTTGTAAGGAGTCGGAATCTTGGGTGATACGATGGAAAAACTAACTATAAACTGAAACACCACAATAAGGTTGTTTGGGTTAGCGAAAGAATGTACAGTGTATAAGACAAGAACTTAAATTATAGTCAATGATAGATTTAGAACCAATTTTAAAAAGCTCTCTGTTACATGCCTTCAGGTACAAGAGATGAGATGATGGTAAAGCCGGAACAGGCATCATGTCTAAGCCTAAAGAGATAGAAGAAGAAGATATACTATGGTACAAATTGTATAACTTATTTTCAGTAGACATTTATTGAAATCGGATTACAGGTTTTGTGACTAAGTAGATTATTATTACTTAGTAGATTATTTTGTTCAATGAAAAAATACCTTTTCGTCATTCTGCTTCAAAAACAGCTGTTTTCAATACATCATTGAGATGCTAAAGTTGCTCTTTTTAATCCTAGGACCTAAAAAGATCAGCTGAGGCCGAGGTCATCAGCTGTTACTTCGTTTATACGAATTAATTAACGATTGTAAAGCATCTATAAAAACAACCGATTGTAAATAACCGTTAAAACAGATCTTACCAACGATTTGAAGGTAAATAGGTTATAACATTTTAGCTTTTGTGAAGTTGTTTTCTTATATTATTTGCAGTAAAACGAAAAATATAGTTCATCACCTGGACCAAAAGAAGTTTTTCGATCCTCTCTTATTTTCCGGGCTCGGCCGTTTAACTTGAGTTTGTATCGAAAACCTTCACTTTTGGTCCTAGTGATGAAATATACTAGGCCTATTATATTTTCAATCTGCACACAAAAGGTTCCACCTAGCACCTAGCACATGTGTTATGTTATTCCAAAAATAAAATAATTTAAACGAATTTTGAATTTCATTAACCAATTTTTTGAATGCGAATTTTGAATATAATTATTCGGACAATAATGTGATATGAATTTGAATGTAAATTCAAAATATTTTTGTTCATTTTATGTTCTATGATTTCATTTTCGTATGAAAGAAAATGTATAATCATATTTCAATGTTTTCAGTATTCACATGTTTAATACTTATTCAGAAAAAAATATTTTGAAACGATTGTGTACGGGTTCACAAATACATACATATATCAAGTATACAAAGAAGCAAACACATTTTGAACTTGTACACACTAATGTAATCATTTTAAAACAATAACAAAAATAAATGTTTTCCTTATTCCCATAAATACTCTAAATTACTTTATGCAACTTATGTAAGACAGATAAACAATCATTTTTAAAATGCATGAATCTAAAAGAAAATCCTGTACATTATTGAAAAACAAAGATTATTGAAATAGATAGCCGGTCGACTGACATGTCCATTTCGTTAAAATTGTAAACAATTATTTGATACAGCATTTTCTAAATTGCCAATTTTCTAACTTATTTTAATTAGCAATATCTCAGCAAAGACTTTATCTATTAAAACCTAATTTTTTGGAGGTTTAAAAGTTTATACAGTACCCAAATATATAAATTTAAGGAATTAAAAATTATTTGGAAGTGCACGCCAAAATTGTTTCCATCTTTTATTTTTAAATTGATTTGGATTTTGAAACACAATCCTATACCAGAATATTTTACATTTGCAATTTATTCTTGTTTTATAGTTTTGCATTTAACTGTACACGAGACTGTACCAGTACATAATAAAAGTGAGTAACGAGTGTTGGTTGTGTTAACGTGGGTGGCTTCTTTTTGTCGAGAGTATAAAGCTAAAGCAAGACATTTCTCAATGAAGCATCATAAGTCATTGACACAAAGAAATCTTAATGCAGACATCAGCCTACCTGCCTCTTCTTCAAATATTTATTTTGACTCATTCTGAGGGTTGCAAGCTTTTTAAAATCCATGACTTGCCACGTTTGAACCATATATCAAGATGTCGCAGTGTTTGTAGAAACATTCATGCTTTAATCGATACTTTTCAATAAGTTCAACAAGTCACCTGTTTGTTTGTTGAAGTTGGGGTTTAAGAACTAAGTTTTTTATTATATTAGAACTATTGTATTTTAACTTTTTGCTTTATTTCAAAATCTAATTTACTCTTGCACGAGTGAGCAGAAAAAGCGAAATATCAGAGTAATGTTAGTCTTAAAATAGGGATGATGACCCACATTTCCGACAGATCTGTCACCTGCCCAAGGATGTTATCCAGGCAAGTGAGTTTAAATGATTCCAACAACACCACTGACAAGTTAGATCAGATTTTACATTCACGGAGACTACAACTAAATTTTTACAAGTACAGAAAATAAGTCTAAATATAGTATTAAAAATTCTTTAAGTTTAGTTAATAAAATTACTAATGTGAAAATGTATCTTCAAGTTGTAAAATTGTCTTTTTTGACGTCAAGAGCCTTTTTACTAGTATACCTATAGGAGAATTAAAGGACATCATTCATGAAATGTTTCAGAACAATGAGGAAGATTTTATCGATCAAGTAAAATGTTCTGTATATACTTGCATTGATCATAATTATTTCAAATTTAACAATCAATTTTATAAACAAGTAGAGGGATTGGCAATGGGGTTTCCTTGCCGAAATTTGTATGGCTAAATTTGAAAAAAAAATTATTCATGTCTAATAATCCCTTCTTAAACAAAATCGTACACTATGTGGATGATGTCCTATGCCTATTTAACGGTACTATGAGACAGATAGATAATTTCTTTAAATTCATTATTTCTGTTCATAAATATCACTAATTTTCTTGATCTAAATATCAACATAGAATATAGTGTTCACCTTTTCAATATTATTAGAAAACCTACTTATTCAGATGCTGTCATTCCGACATATTCTAACCAACTCATAAACCATAAACATGCCGCCGTCCCCAACAGATTTCCAGAATGAATTGAATACTATCAAACAAATTCCATTCAGAAACATGTAGAGCGTCAAATTAGGTGATAATATTATAAATAAAAAATGAAAATTTAAAATATTATGTGACTCTGTATAATTCTAAGTGCTACGAAAAAGAAAAAGAAAACATCAAATATTGTAGAGGTAGTTTCATTGGAAACATTATACATAAAGTTGGAAATTTAATATCTAATTGATTTCATTACTTTTGTTGCTATAGAAATATAGGAAAATTAGTAGTTTAATAATAAGGATAAGAGAGATAGCTTAGAAAATAGTGGAGTATATAAAATATCTTGTAATTATTGTAAATGTGAATACATCGGTCAATCCGGTAGGTCAGTTAAGAATAGAGTGAAAGAAAGAACATATAGATAGTTGGAAGTATGGTAAATCCAATTTAAATCATTTATTAAACACTGGACACAATTTACATCATGTCAAATGTAAAACTTCTGCAAGTGAAACAAAAGTAGGAAACTGAAAATCCTGGAATATTTGGAAATAAATAGATCAATTTTGAGAAACCATACATCCAACTTGAACAAATCGTCATCGCCCATATTGAAGGAGATTTGTGTAACTGTGTAACGTTTGGTTTATAAAATACCCCCCCTCTCCATCCCACAGGTCAGATCATTGTCCTTTCTCTAAAAAAATACTGGGCTTCGTTATTTCTCAACCCCCCCCCATTCTACCCTTTCATTTGTCTTGTAATTTTGGTTATTTAGACTTGTTGTTTTGTTATCAATTTAGTAGCTTGAAATTGCCTAACGGCGAAACTAGGTCGTTCAATAAAGTTCTTTTGTGGAATAAAATAATTGTTTTATTATTTACGTTATACTTGTTATCAATTTATGATAAATAATAATAATAATGTCAATAGTAATATTGATATAAATTGAAAGTAATTACAAATAATTTATCTATTTATCATTTGAATACACCTAAGATTATAAATAGTCATGATTTAAAACTGTAATTTGATGCTCCTATTTTGCTCAGTGTTTGTAACTTTAGACTACAATTTAATTTTGTTGTAAAATTTAAGTCTCTATTAACAAACTATTTAAAACTGAGCTAAAAAATCTAGCTAGTATAATTAATTGAAATACAAGAATAATGTAAATTATAAATTGATTGGATTTTTGTGGTTACACTGGTTAACATTTTTTTTCTTTAATAAGGACCAAATTAATTGATTCTAAACGTATTTTCCCCGCAGAATTAATATATGATTTCAGATTTTTCCATCAGGCAGGGGTTTTTGTGGCAAACGTTTTAAGTTTTTAAAGAAAATTAGTTCTTACGAAATACAAAATGATAAATATATGCCTAATTTTTTCATCAGACAGGGAGGGGTTTCTTGTGGTACACGTTTAAAGTTTGAAAAGAATTATTTCTTACCAAACAGAAACTGATATTCGGAATAAAATTATCATGGCCAGGCTAAAGATGCAATCATAGTAAATGGCGAATGAATGAATTTTATGAGTTCCTTGTTTTGACATTATTTTACCCAAAATATTACCAGAGCAAAGATGTGTTCCTTGGAAAATTACAACTTTGAGTTTTCACTGAATTCTTTAAAATGTTGTATCCTAAGTAATTGGATGAAACAAATTTTATTCTTAGTAAAAAAGAAAAATAGACTATAGAAAAGAGTAGCACTTCTATTAGGTGGTAGAGTAGCACAGTTACACAACAATTAGATGAAACACAACGTAGCCTATCCTCAGACATGTATATTCCCATCATTCTTCTTGTAAACTGATGTCTCATACTAACACTAACTGACCATAACTTAAAGTTTGACATGAATGTCCCAAATAAAACGACATAATCTGTTGTGAGATTTCAAAGCGGTGGTCTCCAGATGTGAACTTTTCTTCCATACAATGTATTGTCCATGATTTCATGCTTTGTGTGATCCCTACTCCAGTGTTAACACATGGATTCCATTTATCTTGTTTACTTATTCTATTAAATAAGTTAGTGGAATTTTAGGAATGAGTAAATTCTGCTTCGTCATTCTGTAAACATTTATAATAAAATAGGCATTCTTGTAGAACTAAAATTTTTAAAATTTTTTTTTTGTTTCTCATATGAATTATTTTCATAATTATTCATAATGCGAAAAGAAGTGATTGATAACCAGGAAAGGTTTCGGTATTTAATCTAGTTCACATGAAAATATTTACATTTTTTCTTGTTTTTTAAAAGGGAATAACTCTCGGTTAAACTTCTTTAGCTAACTGAATCTTCTCGAGTATTTCATCAAAATCAAATTTTAAAATTTTATAGGTATTATTCATCCAGTTACACAATATTTCTTTAAACCGCATGCTTTAATTTGTTGATAATGCATACACAATTTAAAATGTTTATCATTTACTATATACTTGATTTAAAAAAATTAAAAAAAAAAAATTTATAATAAAGTAACAATTAGATCTAGAATATCTCCCATATTTTACATCAATTATTTCTAACATTTTCATCTTAATTTATTAACTTTTTAAATAGTTTAAAATAGGAAAATAGTTTAATTCTACCTTGTTCTTTTATAAGACATTCTCTAATCTAAAAACTATATTCTTAGTTGTAATATGTGTATACAAATACGTTACAATAATAAAAAATTATCATTACAATGAATTCAACAAATCAGAACGTGAACACGCTACAAATCAAATGTTACAGTAACAAAATTTTCTGCTCTTACCACTTTCAGATTGTTTAAGTAATTCAACGCAAGTGTAATCATAATTATACAATATAGTCTTTAATTAGAAAACGGATAATAGTGTTCTTGCCCGTGTTCTAATTGGACTAGTTTAATATTAGAAAGGACGCTTCACTTTCATAATGAAATTAAATCTTATACACCAATCGTCAGATCAATTGTATGTAACCTAAATGATATAGTATATATATATAAATACTATCTGATCATATATAATAATAATGATCATATATATCTGATTATTTAGTATATCATCCATGTTTTACTAAATGAGATTTTATATACTGACGTTAACTATTGGTCCCTATCATTATCAAATCAATTATTTAATACCTACCTACTCTTTGAGAGTTTTGGGTCTCATTGACAATTAATTATCCTCCAAACTTGTCCACGGTAATAATAGAATGTCTTCTTCTTAAATCCTTAACTTTTTTCATTCATTTTGTAAATGAAGACGTTTTCTAAACAATTGTATATTTAGAGCTTTAATTTTAATTTTTAACTATTATTTTTTGATCACTATTTAATAGGTTTTTATTTTGGTGACTGCTGTTCGTCCCCCCAATTAACTTCGTATCAAAGGGTACAAATCCTAATTAAAGGATTTTAAATTTACACAAATATATATATTATCATCATATTTTTTTATTATAACGAGTTAAAATGTTTTAGTTATTGATAAGTACAAAGTGAATGTGCCTAAATGAGCATAATAAAATAAAGCAAATACCGTTGTTCAATCATAACGTGGCTAATTTTGATCCTACCGGATAAAACAAAAATATTAATGCTAAGGAAAATATTTTTAAATGATCTCTCATATAAACACTTGTTGGGCCGATTTTGACAAATCATACTATAACTCTTAAACTTTAAAGATTCATAACTCATTTTAATTTATTATAAAGAAATGACGAAAAAGAAGTAAATTAAAGTCTAGAAAATGCTTAAATTATCCTCCCATACATTCTTTTGATTTAAACGGACTAAGTTCTAAGTAATCTGAGAAATGTTGAGATCGAGCTTCGGCTTATTTTGGAGATGAAAATTGTATTTATTTAATTACCATATTTATACCAAAAATAGACTAAACGTTATCCTATCGATACTTGTGAAATAACCACATTAAAGGATTTTTAACAAACTACAAACAAGTTTTAGAACAAATTTAAATTAGTATTTAAAACTACCCCCCCCTCCCCGGAGTAGAGAAATCTATCGATGCTTTGATTTTAAGTATATGTGCTAAAATCTAATTCTGCCAATTTTCAGTCAATATTTGTTGCTGTTTAATAATAATTTTTCTGTAGTTAAAAGCTATCAACTACATTAGGCATGTGCTGGCATATTTAGCTCTTTTCATGCCGCATTATTCAAGCTTTAGATACTTGAATGGTTTTTTCTTATTCTAAAAGTGAACAAAACAGTTAAAAGTGAGTTGACAGTTCAAAACTGATCGCAGATGGTAGATTAGTATCCCTGGCGATGAATACGTAGTGGCATCCAAATCCGAAACGTTACTGGTTTTATTTGTGCGAGAAAACATTTGTAAAGGTCGTAGGTCTGATTGTATTAGACACTCTTCTATCGTTATATTTCAATTCCAATATTATTAACCCTCTTGTTTATAATTAGAGTTAAATATTAATTTTGAACAAAGTATTTGTGAGGTAACTCTCACCCTCCACCCTGGACGCAACTTAAAACCTCCGTCAACCAGCCCCTTTCACCAAACCTGACTGGACTTTATTCAAGGCAGGTTTTTAACATTACCCATAATTTTTTGCTTTTTCACATTTATCTTCTCGATTGTTGATAGAAAGAGCTTATCAACCTGGTACGTAGAAAACATTCCTGAATCCTTGTCCTACGCGATAGGTTTACTTACAGGAAGAAAGTGGTTTTAATGGGTAAGAATTTCACACTATTGGGAGAACCGGATTCTCAGTGTCTTTCGAAAGTTTTCCACCTCCTATAAAATAAAGAATAGTAACCAAAGGACGTTTAGGCTTGCTTATCCTTGTAAAAGTACAATTAATTAATGCATTAAAACACAAAGTTGGTACCTCCTCAAAAAGCTCATTTCTAGCTTCCTAAATATAATCAATTACAAATATCTACAGTTTTACACAAAAATATAACAATATAATAAGGAAAAACCAAACTAAATATTGAATAAAAATTAACTTTACTCTCGCTTTATTTTGTTTAAAGAGTATAATATAAAAATGAAATCTGTTTTAATAAAGTTTTACGTTAAGATATAAAGATTAAAACACTTTCCCCTTTTGAAAATCGGATTGAGGAGATTGCACTGGCGTACTGTGCAATAAAGAGTAGAGCAGAGTGCGCCATTGTAAACATACGCCCTTATAAACTCATGCACATTAACATTTTATTGCTATACACAATGTTGTAAAACAATAAACCGTTCCATAGCTTATTAACTTATACGAGACCTCTCCATAAACAACTAACTCACCTTGTACGGTACAGTCGGCGTTATAGAAACAAACAAGTCATAACTTTGACGTCATAAACTTGATTTATTTTCATTATAACAAAAGTAATAAAACTCATCAGAACGCAAAGTACAATCTAGGTTATAGGCTACTTCCCCTGAATCTGGTGCAAACACGAATGTTCAGGTTAGAAAATAATAAAAATTATTTCATAGTGTTCATGAGTGGTTAAAGTTGAAAGAAACTTACATTTTAAATTATTGAATTGATAAAATCTGATAACCTAGATAGTGTCTTATTGATGATTAAATATTTAAAGTTTATTAACAAAAAACGAGCTGGTTCTTAACGTAGATATCTTGTACATTAAACACAACTATAGTGAAAAACCTAACCTCAATTATGTGTGAGCTACATTGTCACATAATTAGTTGAAATGAAAAAGACAATATGAAATTATAGAGGTTCATTCATTGAATGAAGTTGACCAATCTTACAATATTTTCCAAAATAATTTACACTGGTCTAGGCTAGGCCAAATAAATTTTAGGTAATTATTAAACCTGATGCAACTAATTACGTTTCATAAGTGTGAATTTACTGATTAGCATAGTATTATCAACTAAATTTGTATCTAAGCTACCAATAAGAAATGTATTTTTAATTTTTTAGCACTAAAATGTTTTTTTATCCATAAAGTGACGGCACATCTTATTCTTTAATTCACAAAATGCATTAAATTGGTTGAATGGGTGACATTTATTAGGAGAAGAAATTATTTATGTTTGAAATATGTACGTCATTAAATATTTTGTATTATTAAAATATTACATCAAAATTTTCAAAACCTCAAAAAAGAGACAGTAATAGAAGTAAATTTTCGAAATTTTGTATTTAGTTGTGAGTTGTTAAGACGATTAATATGAAAACTACAATTTTTAGGCCCATCTCATTTTACGAGCATATAGCTCATAAAAAATTGACTTTTTAGCAGTATTTGAGGCTAGGTATCTGTAATTTGCCTTTGAAGAATTGAACAAATATATTTATCCATATGAAGTTAATATAACACAATACAAGCACAACAATTATTATTTGATTGAAATACGAGTTTTTATAATTATAGTTTTATAATGGAAATAACTCCATTTGTGAGGATTTCTAACAACTCATTTCGATGGGTGCTGATTTAATAGAAGTATGTCATTTAGTAGAACTTTTATACTTTTTCTGATATACAAAATATAAGAATGTTATGAGTAAACAAAATACTGAGTTTTTTTACAAACATATCCATTTTGAGATCACCTGTGACCTAAAGCATTGCTTTTGGAATGAAATCTTCTCTCTGTCCGTATGTACTTTTTAAAAGAGTAAACTGATTTCGATGAAATTTGCTATGTGGGCGTATTTTAGCCATATGTCATTTTTATTTCAATTTTTCGATAACTCTAAATATGGAGGTAGCTCCCATGAGCCTAAAATCAAATCTACAATATGACAAAATTGGGTCTAACTATGTTGATAAATGTTTGCTATAATCTAACTTCTACGAACCCAAATATTACGTATAATTTCCCAAAAGTGGAGGTTTGGATGTTATCCACATAACCGTTAAAAATATTGTGTAATTTATGAAACTTGACCCTTTTGATAAAATTTTGATGAATTTGTATGATTAATAATACAAAGAATTATGAAAAATTGCAATTAAATAAAAATGATGGTTCAGGAATTTGACAAACACAAAAATGACCTTTCACAAGGGTTATTAAAATAGGACGAGTTAATAGTACAAGCAAAACTGACTTAAGTTCTTTAAAATAAATAAATAACTTTCAATATATATATATATATATATATATATATATATATATATATAATAATAATAATAATAATAAAATACACACCAATGAAAAACAAGTAGTGTTACAGATATTTTTGAAAAGAAGTAATTACATTTTTACCTAGTACATTAATTGATTTTTATATGAGTAACCTAGTGCAATGTTTTTGGGTTGTTTATTTTATATTAATTCTTAACCAATATTTTAGTGATTATTAATAGTGAATATTTTGTCTTGAATTTGCAATTTTTAAATATAATAACAAAATAATGAAATTATAATTTCAAAAACTACCTGTAGACTTAATTAAGATCACCTGTGGTGGTCGTTGAAGACAAGCCTCGGTAAGTTTATTAGTTGTTTGGTTGTAAAGTGGGTCCATCAAACCTGAGGTATCATTAACAGCGGCAAGAAAAAATCTCGAGACAATAAAAACCCTAATTTAATAAATTAAGTTGTTATCAGTAATATTATCATGCCTTCAAAAATAATATAATAATTCTAAATTGGTCTTTATTCATCATTCATCATATTAGCGTAACGGTATATGTATTTCAGGATTTATTTTCTTATTTGGAAAGAAAGTACAGTGATGGGTAAAAAAAAAAGAAAGGGGAAAACAATGTTAAGTTTCCCCCTTGTGGTTAAAAAATAGTTTTTTGAATTATCTATGTCTGCAATCCAAGTAGTTGTTGTCCACCCTCAAAAGAGTGGACATATTTCCATGAAATTTGGTATGAAAAATGTTATCCATATCTTAAGACTTTTAAAAATTAATAGTTTGTTTTAATAACTCATAATCTGAAGACCATAATTAAGACCAAAATTCAGAATACTGATTTCCTTACATATAACTGTAAAGCTTTTGATCAAATCTTGCCAAAATGTAGTCACTAGGGATCCAAACAAAATGTATTGATCTCCATCTGCTCAAAAACTCTGGTTGGTCAATTATTGATAAATATAAATATGAAAATGAGTACTAAGCTGCTGTGGAAGGGCTAATTATAAAATTTGTGGTAATGACCAAATGAATTACCCAAAAAGTGTGCAAAATCGTCTTTTAAATAAAACAATTACAGCGCATGAGTAATTTCCTAAAACGCAGTAATTTTAAACTCTATTTCTACAGTTACGATTTACGTTTAGGACTAGGTTATATTTAAGATAATCAAAATATGATTAGGTTTTATTTAAATTGTCGACGACGTTCGTGGCTATTTTTCACTATTTGAATGACTACTACCGAACTGATATTTGCGACGAATAGTTTGGTTAGGTTTCAGTTTTGAGAATTGCTGTGTAATGTACTGTTTACCTTAACATCCTAGTTTGTTGCAGTTACGATCTGTATATTGTTAAATGGTACTTTGTTGGACCATCTATCTGCTCTGTTAATTAACGAGGAAAATATATTTCTTATTATAACACTAGCCCTTTCTATTTCTTTATGATAACAGATAAGTATTCTTTTCGAAAGTCGATTCTGTAGATAACTTGGTTAGTTGCAGACACATATTGTTATAGAAGTAATAGAATCACACATTTATTGTTAGCTGCTTTAATAATACTACTATGTTTTGATTACCTTCTAGATTGTTAGAGATACATCATCGGTTATGAAACATAGTTTAACGTAGCGGACAACTATGATGGAATTCATAGACTTTGTATTAGAAGCAGTATCAACGTTTTTTTCTTTATAATGGCTTACTTATTACGTTACTCCTAGTGACATAAATTTTATTTTTATTAGGTGAATCAAATGAAAACAAAAATATAGGTTTTGAATCCGACATTTTTGGTCTTCATTTGTTTAGTTCCTGGTAATTTTCGGATGTTAAAAAAAAACATTGATTTTTAAATGATTCAACTAAATTTATTTATAAAAATAACCGTAGGACCATAGTACAACTTCATTATTATTGGAAAATATTTTACACAATATTTAATTTTGAGAAATCAAAAATATTTCTTCTTATATAACTTGTTATCAGAAAATAAATGCTTCTACAACAAAAAGTGTGTTTTTAGTTTAAATCATGCGGCCGTCTCCTTAAACCGAACGGCTAAAGCATTTTTCATATAATTTTAAATACGGTTCAGTTAGGTTAGGTTAAGTTTAACTGTCCTGATTGCTGTCCCTATATTAAAAGAATGTTTTAACTTTAGGAGAGTATCAATTATAGATTTTATTTGTCTGTGATAAGAGCTGTGATCTTGTCTATCTATTTGTAAGCACGGATTTTTTGGAAACCTTCCGAAATTATTACTGAGGCGTTTAAAAAGCCTTAAATATAATCTACTTACCTCAAAATCTTGGAATTTTAAAAATCACAATAATTATATTTATCTTAAATCTGTTATATTTTGATAAAATGTCTAATATATCTCTTAAGATCCCTATAAAAAAAATGATTGTCATCTTACAAACAAAAAGGTTATGCAGGTATGGGCAGAAACCCTTATTCAATCTGAAATAATTTGTTAAATGGCTGCCAAATTTTACGGTCATAAAAGATTGACTATAAGCTAGGTTTAGGATGTAACAATCGCAAAAGTAATAAAAAACACCAGCTAATACTAAATATTAGAGGTTTGCAAAAGAAGAAATCTTATCCAGAGAATACGTGAAGAAGAGATAAAATAAATCTTGAAAATAGTAAGTAACTATTTGAACCTTATAACTTATTATTATATATTGTTTTAATACATTGTATTTGAAATTATCATTCATTCCATTACGCCAGTATTAGTCATTTCATTAAATTTGTGTAAAATATCTACTTCTAAGCCAAAGTTAAATGACATGAATTGATTTAAATACACTTATTACAAAACATTTGATATTATATCACAAACGTAAACAAAGTATTAGTTATTACCTACTGTTCATCAAAACCAGAAATAAATAAACGATTAATTACAGTATTATATTTTCAATTTTTTTATTAGTTACTAAATAAAATTTATATATTTATTTTAGCGTTTTCAATGTGGATTCAAATTTTTATTGTAATGAACTGCCTAAATTAAAAAATACGACTAATTTCCATGTTTAGGAAATAGTTTCGACCGTATGTTTGAGCCGGAATTATGAAGTGTAAAATGAATGCATTATTATTCATATAAATTAGTCCGACCTTCGCCATAATTTTGGTATATAAGAAGTAATATACATCGTTTCGAGAGTATTAATCAAATTTCCAAGTGGACTTAGACATTGAGAATAGTGTTAAGAAGGCAACGTAAAATAATAGAATACGAAAAACTATAACTAGTAATCTGAGAAAGGAACGCAAAGCTAAAGGTAGGCCTGAGTGGTCAAACTATTTGAGACTATCAAATGTTACCAGGAAAAACCCACAAGTTACGAAATTACACAACACAAGGGATGACAAGCACCAAGTTCAACTGAGAATCTAAGTTTCTCAAGTAAATAAAAGGGAGTTGTACGCAAACGTCGTGTTAACCTGACAGTTTTATCGTTTGTACTATCTCTCAAATATTTATTTCGTGACCTTGTCATCACTCCTTATGGAGATTTAACCTAAAAATTATAATTTTAAAGTAAAGTATATAAATTATAAAGTATTTTAATTCGGTTTTTATTCAGAAGTCATAAGAGCCTCATTTCTAAATTGGTGTGGCTCATATGATTTTTTGTTAGATTTTTATAAGAGGCTGCAATTACCTTCCATTCATGTATGTTTTTTCCCTTTGTATTGTTATGGAAGACGTTAATTGGTTGAGGTTTATGCAAACAACAAAGATCAGTCCAACAAGCTTTTAATACTATCACAAAGTTATTATACAGTTTCTAGGCTGAGCTATCTAGACTAATATAGTGGTCATAACCCAGAGCGAAAACAATGTTGGAATAAAAATCACAATTAATTTAATCTTCCCTCCGTGCAGGCTGATATATACGAGCTTAATAAAGTACAGAGTACACACGGTGATTACTCACTTTATCCCCGAAGCTTAAATGTTCCAGGTTCGGTAGTCGTCAAATAAAAGGGCTTCAGCTGAAGTGTTGATTTGTACGGCATCTTTTGATTTCCCTCAGTTAGCCCTTTAGGTGATCTACCGCGAATAGTGTCTTTTTTCAGCAAGTGACTGTCAATTACTCGCTGGCAACTCGTGACAACTCTTGGTTACGTCTCCTCCAGACTTCATTTATGCCTCAGTCTTTATACTCTTGTCTCTTCCGTATACACGTTGGGTACTTGAAATTCAGAAATAACCTAACTTTCTGAATTTCGTCGCAACTATGGTTTATGATCGGGAAACTATTGAATAAAAATATAAAGTTAACCATCCTAATATTAGCTTAAATCCTAATAATACCGCCTCCCTTTTAAATGTCGTCCACAAAGTTTACATACTATAAAACTACACATAATCTAGAATTGAGGATAATCCCTCGGAGATAATTGCACATTCATAATTTACAACCATTATCTACAATTTAGAACCTATATAAACGTTAAACTAGAAGTCTATACAATTTAAATTACATGACAAATAGATAGTGTATCCACAAGATCCGACTAATTTTTAAGTTAGTTAACTGGATTAAAAGCATCCCCCTCAATATTGTTTGGGATAAACAATGACGTGGTGGAAAGGGTCCAGTTCTAATTAAATATGTGGGATGAATTCAAGAGTTTGGGATGGTCTTGGGAATCAAAGGGCTTTATTATCAGTGGTGCAAGCGTAGTTCATGAAACAGTTCGACTGTCGCAGGGGAACTACCTGCCGATAACAATAGTCTCGATTCGCGTAAGGAACGCAAGTATAGTGATTTCGATTGTCCCCGGGACACCCTGAGGAATGTTGAAACTATGAATTGTAACGTCGCAAACCAGGTGAGTGTAAGAGATGGAATGTGTAATAGTAAAAAGATCACATATGATTTCAGCAACTCTGTGTAGAATGGAATTTCCATAGCTGAATTGTACTATAGAGATCACCTCCAGCTTCGAGTTGTGCCGCGTGTCCTTCTGAGATCCGCTGACGTGGCAGTAAACACAAGCCTTTCACCTTATTTGACAGTCGTCCAACTATCAGTTGCCAAGTCATTTGTTCATGGGGTAGTCGTAATCCTAGGCGTTTTAGTTCTGCAAACAATAAATTTGGAGCTACGGTTGAGTGTGTGGCATGATTCCCAAAATTAGCCCGTATAGTGCTTAACATAGAAATAAGGATTGAAAAGGTAGTTTTAATTTTTGCCCAAGTCAAAAATGTGTTTTCGCTCAAAAATTTGCATAATAAGTCAAAGCTACATGTTTCGCAACATACGAAAATAAATAACTTTTTTTTTGTCAGATCAACCATTCGCCAAGGCAGTTAATATGAGTTACATGGCTCAAAATAAAATATCATCCCCTGGAGCACCACGAAACTTACTAGGATCCAAGAAAGATAAACAAACGCTCGATTGCCATGTTTGTATTTAGAAAGATACCACCCATGTCTGTCACAACGTGCTATTATTTTCTTCAAAAATCAACGTGTGGTAAATGTGAGGTTTTATTATACATGTTTTTGTACTAACCAATTTTCGTAACTCGTAGAAATAACATCCATGCCGAATCCTAGTTAAAATTTGACTGTAATAATTCCAAATCTGCTTTGATCCACCGCGAAGACTGTCCCTTTCGCTGCCCTCTTCTCAATTGAAGAAATGTGTTAAGCTATTTTTAACTTATCTACTACTAGCCCTAATCGCGGGTTCTTTTTGTATTTACTAATTCATACATTTAGAGGTCTTTTGTCTCGCTAATGTACTTACTGCCTGTCACATTCACATTCATTACGTACAATTTTTATGTCTGGAGTTCCATTTTTAGTTTTAAGTTTGATTACTCAATTATGGAGTGGATGTACATATATACAAATATATAGAAAATTACAAGTGTTTGTGTGTTTGTGGTGTGTGTGTGTGTGTGTGTGGGGTGTGGGGGGCGTGTGAGTGTGTGTTTGCGTAAGTGTACGTTTTGCCTATCCACATAATAACTTTTGAATGAGATATGCAAGTTAGTGGAAATTTGTTGTAAAGATATCTTTTTGGGCAATCTTACACAAAGTGAACCAGCGAGGTTGGTCAAACCATCTCAAAACACGAGTAATGTTAGTATATTTACCGCCCTAGAGCTGCAATTTTTGTTATTATTTATCATTATCTGTCGTCAAAACAAATTTCGGTAAAAAAAAGTGGGAAGTGTAATTCTTAGAAAATTAAATAGGAAATATAATCTTTTATCTATAAAATTTACAAACAAATGTATCAGCTATTCACATTCATATCATATCACATTCTTGCAATTTTATAGTAAATCAGCATGTGACTCAGTAGTATTATATAGATTTTTATTAGTAAACAAAAAATACTTATTTAAAATGTAGTTTTGGAATATTTGTCATTTAATCACATATGTTATCTGTAAAAACATCCTTTAAAATTTGTGGGGTTTTAAATAATATAAATAAATTATATATTTATTATCTTAAAAAAAACTATAAATGAATACCGTATAATTATTATTTTCTTAGTATTTAATTTAATATATATATAAATAGTTTAAATTTATGATTAGTCTATAATTATGAACTTTTGTAATTTAAATTTGGAGTAGGGTAATAATAAATAAATTAACCTGTACCACAAATAAATAGAACAATTAATATTAAATTACACTTGATTCTGTTAAGTTCATTTTAGGTACCTGAGAAATGGGGTATATATATATATCGCTTATTATAACATGCTTATAAATATAATAATTGAGAGTAGGTGGCGGAGGGACTGTGATATAACGGCATGTGCAGAACGCATGCTTAAACAATTGCTCCTTGCAATTTTTCTAGTGAAACTAGTAGAGAATTAGATCCTTTTAGGTTTCCGAAAGTTGACGTAAATTGGATTTGATGGGGTAAAAATGACATTTTTACAAATATCCAAAAATGTATAAGCTTTACCAAAAAATGTGTCGTGTACTTTTTTAATATCTGTTTATTTTTCCTTTACGATACAGTTCGGAATGTAATATATATAAATAATATATAATATATATAATATATATATAATATATAATAATATATAATATATATATAATAATTATATTTTATATATATAATATATAATTAATATATATATATATATATATATATATATATATATATATATATTTATATAATAAATATATATATATATATATATATATATATGTGAATTTTTAAGGATTTCAATTTGTTCATCTCTTATTTTAGCAGTTTATTTCCATACACCATTTTGTCATCAATTTCAAGGTTTAATAAGACACTTGAACTTATATGTTTTGTTATATACCATTTTTCAGATCATTATTTCGTGATTTTTTTTTTATCGCAGTATTGAATAGTTTATATAACCATACGAAATTATCGCAATCTGAAAAAATCGCATTTTTTTTTTTGGCAGATTGTTACTTATAACAATGTAAAATTAAAATGAAGATAACATAATTTTTTTTTCGAAGTTAGTTAACTATTTATTTAATTAAATATTTATCTTCCATAACACAATATAGTTTTACGTCTTTTAAAAATTCTCAAAAAACATCAAGACGTAACGTAGTCCATTACTAACTTCGAATCATAAAACGCTGCCTCCATTCTCCTGTATTTTTCATTCATATTGCTTTCCCTCTAAAGTCATGAATAATATTGTAGGAATTGTATATCGACGAGGGCAGAAGGTAGTAAATAATAGTGAATTGAAGGGGTCCCTACAATATGTTGGTCTACTTGGACTGACCGTTTGGACCCCGTCTGCCGGAAGATTAGCTGCCGTTTGATGGCGATAAATCGACCACCTGTTGCTCTCGACCCATACACCTAATCACTTCAGTTTAATTCCAAACAATATTTATTACACAACCAGGGTAACTAATAATATTTTATCATCAAATCACTATAGTCGTCAATGGATTGAATAAAGAGATAATAAATAATAAATAACCGGAACATTAAGCATGGTGTCTTTGATTATGTTTTCAATTATGATGTAGGTAATTTATAACAATGCTTTTATACATATTGTAGAGGGATTGTATTAGATTAAAAGAATAATATCGAGTTTTTAGTTTTAATATCCGTATCTGAGAACAGAAATAAGTCTAATGATGTTCGGAGTTAGTCTATATGGTGCTATACAGTCTTTATTGTTTTTAATATTGATCACATTATTATAATTATATGAGAAAATTTTCTTTGAAGCTCTTAGGAGGTTTTCCAGTTTTTCCTCGTATTTCATATTTTTTACCTCAAAATTTGAAAATATTTATAATATGAAATAAATTGGATAAAGTAAATTTTGTAAAATCTAATTCTAAATATTTTCTACGATTTACACTATTGACCGAAGGTAGCCTACTTGGTAGAACTCCATTTTAATGAAAATATACTAATATTATGTTTTTTAAAAACTATTTTCTATTAAAAACTATTTTGATTATAGCTTTGTAGAATGTAGCTTCTACAAACTGGGAACAAAATAATATGGCTGCCATCTCCCTAAAAGATATGTTCCATAGTTTTCGATCAAAACCTGAAGTGTAATAATGGAAGCAAAATCACGTAGCAATACGTCAGCTAAGTGCACTCAGGGAATGAAGTCATCCTACATCTTCTATAAGATTGTAAAACTTATAATAATAAAAAACTAGAATAACTTTACGTTTACAATACGTAGTTTAACAGAACTAAGGTAGTCGAGTAATCGTACATTTTAGGATTACATACACTGAGAGGCTAGAGTCACACTCGATCTCAATACAAGCCCAAGTGAGTAGATTGGCCGCATAAAAATATCTTCTATAATATATTATCTCCATCTATTGAATTAGGAGCTAGTTGACCTCTATTAGTAATTTTGAGAGTTTTCTCAACGATAGCGACAGGTGCTCCCTTACACTCCTTTCTATTATCAATTGCATGCGCCCCACGTTTTTCGTTTTAAATTTTACAAGTAGACTATTTGCATAGCTATTAAAAATTCACTATCACACAATTTCAGGACAATCTGTATGGGGATGTAATTATGGGACTACTAGAAATTATTTTATACTTTTTAGTCCCATTTAAAAACGTGGGTTAAATATATATATATATATATATATATATATATATATATATATACATATATATATATATATATATATATATATATATATATATATATATATATATATATATATATATGTGTATATTTATATTATTTATATTTTTATTAATATATTATTTTCTATTTTAAGTTTTGTGTGTGTGAAATATTGCAATCGATTTTAAACATCTTGAAGAGAATAACAAATTCCCAAAAATTATAATGTTGATGCCACCGAATTTTCCATCTTTTTTTCAGATATCCCAATCTAGAATCGATCATGCAAAACATTTTGTATGGAACCGTGGAAATTTCATCACTGACCTTAATTTAATGTCCTTTCACTAATTTCGCAAAATCTTCAAACCCTTACCAGTGAATGGTCCCAAATTTCCTACCATTTTCTTTTTCCATCCTTATCAACTGGTAATTTAAATAATGTGTGGAGCGTTGTTCAACAACAAATCGTGCCACTAAATCGGTCAATGAGCAAACTTTAACTGCTTTCTTACCATAGCAGCAATTGACGGACAGACAAGAAAGCGAGTTCTTATTGAATTACCATCCAGTTCTGAGCTATGTTTAAAGTTTAAAATGTCTAGCTCATCGGGAAGTTAGTTTAAAATCGATTGCTAAATTTGTGCGAACCGAACAGACAGATAGACAAGAAAGCGATGTAAACAGAAACGCGTTAAAATCCAGTCTTACATGTAACTAGAATCACTATACAGCTAAAAGAACTGAAGAAATAAAGTCCTCCTTAATCAACAATATTGAGGTTTAGACTAACTATTAATCACGACATTTTACATTTTACACGAGGCTTAGAAGAACTGCGGTATTATATTTTTGTCTAATATAAGGCATAAAAAAGATAGATGAGTCATCTTACTGTTTAATAATGGTTTTAGAAGAACTAAGAAAATTAATATCTCCTTAAATTTTCAATACAAAAGTAGATAAAATAAGAAAATCCTTCATCTTCAATAACTATTTAAAATAACTAATGAAAGAGAATCACTTTCCATTTCCAACAAGTGAACAAGAAGAACTAAGAACTAGTTTCAAGGTACATCTTCAATACTGGGTTTGAGGAACTAAGGGACTAGTGTCAATTTATATATCCAATAGATTTCAGGAACTAAGGGACATAAGTCACCTTACTTCCCCAATACGGGGTTTGAATAACTAATGGACTAGAATTACCTTATATCACCAATAGGGGTTTGAGGAATTAAGGGACTAGAGACGCCATATATCTTTAATACGGTGTTTGAAAACTAAGAAAATAGTCACCTTACATCTCCAATACTGGACTTGAAGGACTAGGGACTATATAGTCACTCTACAGATCTAATACGGGGTTGAATAACTGAGGGACGAAAGTCATATTACTTTTCCAATACAAGGTTTGAGGAACTGAGGGACTACAGCCACCTTACACCTTCAATACAAGATTTGAAGAAATAAGCGACTAAAGTAAACCTACATCTAAAATACGGGCTTTGAGGACCTAAGGGACTTGAGTCACCTTACATCTTTAATACTTGATTTGAGGAATTAAAGGACTAAAGTCCTATGAATATCTAATAAAGTATTTTAGAAAATAAGGGACTAAAGTCACTCTACTTATCGAATACAGTGTTTGAAGTAAGGGACTAGTGCCACCTTAGATCTCCAATACGGGCTTTAAGGTAACGAGGTATTTTAGTAACTCCATATTCACAATACGGTTTTTCAGAAAGTAAAAGATTTTATTCACCATACATCCTCAATACGTAGTTTGAGGAAGTAGGAGACTCTTGTCAACTTACATCTCCAATAAAGGGTTTTAAGAAGTAAGAGATAGAATTTTCCTTAATTATATGCACAGATTTTTTATTACTTCTACAAATATATTCTTCATCTAGACTTTTTTAATTATAGCTATTCCTGATTTCTCGACATAAATGATTTATAAACTATAAAGTTTATGAAAAGACCAATAGATGTAAAAAATGTTTTGTAGACGAAATCGCTGAGATATTTCAGATTGTTTTCAATAATTAAAAATAATGTTTTTCTAAAGTGAGCTATTAATCGAATTCTACCCTATTTGAAGATTTATATTACTCCTAGGGGCGTGTGAGGGTTATTTGATGGTTGGCCAATGAATATTTTCTAATACTCATCTGTCTATTGTCACCTGTTCAAAATAATGTGGATCTATTTCTGAATTTTTAAGTGGAGCAATTAAGATATTGTTCTTGTTTTTAAATAAAAATCTAAACCGATTTTTAAATTAATATTCATGAATGGGGTCCATTGAGCAAAACTTGACAGTTATTCGAAGTTTAAAATAAGTAGTCTCTTGTACAGAAACACCTACAATAATGATATTCGTAAAATAATAATAATAATAATAAATTCTCCATTCCTTTCTTTAAAAATAATCTAGAAGACAAATTAATATAAGTGTAAAAATAACAATAAAATAAGTGGTACAAATTTCAAGAAATTATAATGTAGAGAATTATAATTGTAAAATAATTTTTTAATGAAAATAAACAATACAAATGAAATATTAACAATTTATAATTAATAAATTATACTTTTTTTTCTTCTAATGTACGTATTTTGCTGGTGGCGTAGAAACATGACGGTGATCGGAAAAATAATTACATACTCACTAATTTTTATTATTATATATTCTTAAACTTTGAATTAAATAAATTAACTACTATGAATGAAATAAGAGTATCTTTTTATACATGTAAAACGTAAATTTTTTGTTAGATGCAATAAAATACTGACACAAAACGTCATTCTGTACAATAGTTTAGAAACAGAATTGACTAAACTCAGAGTGATATCTTAAAATATATACAAGTTAAAGAGAGGAACTGCAGCCAAGGAAAGTGTTAAAGCTAAATGTTATTCAAAACCGCGAATACAAAGTCGAAGTATAACTCACTAGTATGGTATTTTATTCGATCTCCAAACTCCCAATGGAAACTCCTACAAAACGATTTTCACATTTTACTGCCTTCCTCTCTTTTATCAACATCTTTATTTATCGTTTCTCTATTTATGTGTGCAATGTATCTGTATTTATTTATAAAGTGTTGGTCGAATGGGAGTATCTGTTGATTTATATTCGGCCAATTCCATGTAAATGTTTCCGATGTAAATCAAGACAGAGCACGAATCGAAGTTGTAAATCTGAACGAGCACATTTGTTTGCCTATAAAATGCACGGTAATTGTTCTTCAACTGCTTAAAAGATTACCTTGTGTCTTACCAATAATATATTGTACCATTTAGGATACAATATAAAATGCGTGTACAGAGTATAAATTTTGTAAGGGTTACAACTTGTGGAGAAGGAAAGGACATTTCTCGTAATTTTATTTAGAAACTAAATCCGGTTGAAATTTATTGTGGAACATTTGTATTAGCAACACACAAGTTTGCTATTTATTTTCCAACGTAAATTATTTTCACTAAATCGTACTATTTCTATCGGTAAGGCACCCCAACTTGGAATTATTACGTTCTATAAACTTTTTGAACGGTTAATTGCCTATTCTTTTTTTAAAACACATACATTATTTAAAGAAACATCTTAGGAATCTGCTTAATAAAAGTGATTAGTTTCCAATTTAAAATATTTCTTAACTATTTAAACTGTGTAATCATGTTTATCGTCCTAAGCAGAGGTTTATCCTGCTCAACTTATATTGACGCTTGTTCCGATACATTAAAAAAATTTCACATAGTTTTGACTCTTTAAATCTATTTATAGTCTACATTTTGGACGGAATTTCGTTCAAATATTACTTGAAAGGTTGGAACATAGTGAAAAGCAAAATTCGTGTCAAACGAACAAGATCAAAGTGGTCGTTCTATTATAATGCGGGAGTCTTTGGATGGAATGAGAACCGAAATCTCCACGAATCCGTTACGTCCATTGTGTTTTATTCGGAAACTATACTCGGACAACTATGCTGCTGAGTATTGTTGGTAGATGTGGAATTGATTGGAAGTAGAGTAATTCAATAAGTATAACTTTATATTAAGAGAGGAATTAAACATAGAAAATGAAACAAAGAAAGGTAAAGTAGTCACAGCGTGTATGCTTCTTTTCCTATTACTAGGGTCAGGGTTAAAGTTTAAACTTTGAGAAAATATAAAATGTTTTTGAAGTGAAAATACAAATAAATAATTATAACTGTTGGAATTTTGAACGTTATATCTGTAAGAAAAGAAATAATTAGAAGATTTCTGATGTAAGATTATGATTGTATTTTAAACAGTCCTCGTTAAAAAGTTCCATTTGGTGGAATATAAACTGAAACTTAGGGCAATGCAACATGACCTCCTGATCTATGGAATAGTGTGACACACCGTTGTTGTAAATGATAATTTAGATGGGTTAGAGACTGATGGAAAATATCTTTCACAAATAAAAAAGTTTATAAGTTCCAGCATGAAAGTTTCAGGTTATATCTGAAATTACCCATAAGTTATTTGTAAAAATAATGTATAAAAACGGTTTTATATATTTTAAAGTATTTTTCATATTTTTAATTTTAATTTTCAGTTTATTTCCATTGAATCTTTTGTCCAGCATTTTATTTTTTCAGTTGAATACAAATTTTTCATTTTTAAATATATAGGTTAAATATAGATTTTCAAAACTGTTAGATTTTTTACTTGTTTTTTAAAAAAAAAATATTATTTTACTTCTCGGAGTATTAATCATAACCCTTGTCAAAAGTACAAAAAATATAAACAAATATATATATATATATGTATATATATATATATATATATATATATATATATATATATATATATATATGAATAATTGAATTAGTATACTAAATTGTGATTTATTTCAACATAAGTGTATTTGAGACGATCCATTGAAATCTAATGTGTTTCGTCTTAAGTAAAAAATACAATTTATTTTATGACTGATATCTGTTAAAATGGATAAATGCAGTTTACATCTAGAATGTATAAAATATATTTGGATATTTTGTTAAAAACTAAAACAGTCCATGTGATTGAAAGAGTTTAAAAATATATTTGAATTGAAAAGCTGAAAGTTTATATTTAAAGAAGTTGAATTCTTCTTTGAAGGAGGAAAGTATTTACGAGAAACCACCGTTACGAAGTAGTCTATATTGCTATTAAGGTGGATTTCTCGAAGTGGTTCAAAGCTCCCCCTTTGGACAAGTCACTCATCACATGCAAATCACCTTTAACCCCCGCCGCAATGAGCCTAGGCCTCTCTATCATCGCTGCCACTAACATATCATGAAATATTCATAGAGACCCCTCCACTCTCCACTCTCCCATGATACTATATTAAAATGTTTTCTGAAATCAATCAAACCGACTCCAAACAATCTTAGAACGTGATAAGAAGCTCAACTTCACAGTATCACAGTTCTACTGTTCCTCGTGTGCCTGCTAAGAATAACAAAATCGACTTTTCTACACTTGGGAATTTGCAATTCAAAATCACTGAATTATGTCTACTTCTACGTAAATCATTTTAAAATTTTACAACCTTTTACAATAGGTGTATTTTGATGAATTGTATTTTTTTTTCACACAATAAACAATGTTTCTAAAACAAAATTTTAACACCTGTGAGTTTTTAGAAATTCCCTTGGTGTTTCAGACCACCGGAATTAAATATATCGTGAACTAATTTTCATATAAAAAATTAACAGAAGCATTTGTTTAGTTAGCGTATAGCTGTATATGTCTAGAAATTATTGAATGTTTCTTTATTTTAAAAGTATTTGAAAACCATAATTTTGTCACTATTTTTATTCTTACATTTCACATTTCAAAATGGCAACCTAAAGTATATGAATTGTGAAATGACATATTTATTTAGTTATTTTATAAACAAATTATTTAAAAAAATAATTTATGTCATGACAACGCTTAAAATCAAATGCTATATCGGAAGATTCTTTAAAAAATTTACCATACACTTTTATGAAATTGTTTATTAGCTTTGCACCACAAAGAAGTCTAAAAATACCAGTAAAAGAGAGTTTATGGCCGCCCATTTTGAAACCACAAAACTTTAAGTTCACAAAAATTTCAGACTTTACATTTAATGTACAACTAGACCTATATTGTTGTTTTAAAATTTTCAGGCATGGTTATTTGAATTATTAAAAATTGAATCTGGGGATTTGGCGATTTTTGTTGTTGAAAACTGCCTCAACCTCCCAATAACCTTTCGTTTGGGCACTCTCCGTAATTCGCAAAAGTTTTTGTTTAATTCTGTATATACTATATACCATTAAAAATACACAAGCTAAAACTCAACCCGTTAACCACATATATTTATTTTCACCGTCATAAATATATTTGATATGAGTCGTCTGAACAAACTGGTAAATGTTTCGAAACAAATACTAAACACAGTTTCCGAATATCCTGCTCAATTCACAATGCGAAATTTATTGTGTTTCAGTTTAAAATAAGCCTATCGTAAAATTAACGGTGTAATGTTGGGCCGTTTATTGTATGCGTTTTTCTCATAATTCAATTACCTAGCAATTTTTTGGTAGTGCATCAGTTCAATATCTCAATTTAATAACGTGATCTATGGGAGACACTATTTATTATAAATATTTATACATCGAGTAATACACATTCATTCTGAAGATAATTTTAAAAGTTTGTAAAGTTTCCAATACTTTCGTAGAATTAAGGAAATTTTTAAGTTACTATTTTATTGAATATTTTAAACTACCAAACAATAGTATTCACATGTGATTCAACTATAGATATTACAATTTTATTTAAAGTTCAAAGTTTTTGTTTTACATTTAAATTATTAGGATAGACAACATTGAAAACTCACAAAAATTAAGTTCCTTTGAAACGTTTTCACTGTTCCAATTACAGAATATTCAGCAATTACAAAAACAAGTCGAACCGAGTGGACTGTAAATGTGTCAGTATTTATTTCAATGTTTGGCCCGCACTTGAATTCAGTGAAAACGAATGTAATGTTATATGTACTTTTTGTTGTATAACTGGATATACTATTTGCTATAAAAGCACTTAAAAAAAGAAGGAAAAACTGGAAGAGCTATTGAAATATTTACACAGACATATAAACGCTTTCAACCCAATTCGTGGAAATAAACTGGATTGAAATGCATTTTACAAATTTAAATACCCATAACCCAAATATGGAATTAAAATTTCATAAAATAATTGAATTATTGACGTTTTAAATAATAGTATAACTATCTTCGTTTTGGGAATAACATACCTTTTATTATCGTTTTTGGGAAGCCGGCATTCAAAATTATAACTTGGGTCGTTTATTTTTTTAATTAAAAAAAGTGAAGTTGGTACTTTATGTGAGATAAAATCTATTTATAAACATTCAAGGTTATATTTTAAGTTAAAACATTATAAAATATGAGACAATAATAGATGGAACCTGCAGACACCGTGTGATTGTTTTATTGGTTAACGAACGTATTCAGTTATTACGAAAACTTATGAATACTCCAAATTTAACAAAAATCAGAAAACATTTCGACGACTAGGGTGTTATACACAAACACGTAACAATAAACATTTATAGCAAATATAAAATAGTTTTATATTTCTTGTCACAGCTTAACAAAATCGAAGACTCGGGACCATTCAATGGGCACCATACATGTCGTTCATTTTTTTAAATGATTTTATAAAACAGTATAATAGATACCTATTTTTCCTCAAATAACAATACAAATTGTAGCATACTTATTATAGGATAAGAATGGATGTTATAATCACTCAAAAATGTACCTTCTGTTTTATATTCACATTTCATGACTTAGGAATCCAAAAACAAAGTGATTAAATATTTTTCCTTTGAATATTGTAAACTTGTATCTAAACTTATTTTTTTAAATCCAGCTAAATATTTAAAACTTACAATTTTAATTAGTTTATCGTGCCACAATATTTTTAGTTCTCGAATCTCTTTACATTAGAGTAATTAAATTTATAACAAGCTAAATTAAATTAAAATTTACAGATTCTACCTGTGCTCAATTTTATTTGTACAACCCAAGTTTCTAGATTGAAAATAACTAAGTTCTTGTCAATATTAATTACGAACCATGATCTTAAAACCATGATATTAATGAGGTCCGACAGGCTTGAGTTATACGATGTCTGCGTAGGAAATTAAATTTTTTCTCCTATATATATTTAACTTTGATATCTGCAGGACCGTCACATGAAACGAAATGTACTTACAAGAGTATCGATAAGAAAAATTACATTAGCTTGTCCTTACTTCTTTAAAACTCGGTTTACGATCTGTCAGTTTAGGTTAATTTAAAGGTTGGGGGGGGAGTCTCATATTTGTAAGATTAGTTATGCGATATAATTCTTGGAAAATTAACATGTGAGAGATATCTTTTCAAAATGTAAAAACCTAAAGGGCTGGACTATTAACAATTCTTCTGTTGTTTTTTTTCCAGAAAAACGTGTTCTAATTAATACAAACTTAAAACGACATACATGATATTGAACACTAAGGATCCATTACTGTACATCGTAAACACTACTGAACTACATTCCTTCACGAATCACTAATAAACCAAAGACAAACATTAACCGTAAACAATCTCGTAAGTACCTTATTTGACTCTTTGTATTTGGGAATATTTGTCGCTTCTTAATATGTAATATTATAAATAAGTTATTGTTTGATTTTAATATTAAATTAAGCATCTACGATCTTTCAAATCACAAATATTTAATGAACAGAAGACATATTTTAAAGCCATTGAATGTAATTGGTAAGAATTAGTTAATATATAAATAATGTCTAATGTATATATTAAATTTAAATAAGTTATTCATAAATTTCTCATTCCACTATTTTTTATTGAATAATTAGTGATTTAAAATTTACAGAATCGTGTGAAATTTCGTTTCATACAATATATTATTTCACTGTCTACTGTTTACGTTTTAAAAATGTTCATTCATTAAAGTGTCAGTTAACACCAAATTGGAAATTTCGTGCGGAAGGAAATACTCCGGTAATCAATGGTTAGAATTAAAATATTTGAATATAGTGTACCTATATTACGCTTATTGAAAGTTTTAAAATAAACTAACGCAATATTTGAAAAATGGGAGATTTTTATTGAGTTCAACAAATCTGTACTTTTACCTCACTTAGCAGCCAATTTATACAAATTTTAATTATGTTATATTTTTAAATAAGACAATTCAGACATGTTTGCAGTTCCTTCTGTGTATGCATACTTAATGACGTAAACTATAGACTAGAATAAAATGGTATACTTCTAATAAATTTTAATATTTGGTAAATATTTTTATATTTAATATACTAAATAATATTTGGTAATTGTTTGAAGAACTTTATATTTTGGGTAACGAGTCCCTGCCGGTTTCCGAAATCAATTCGTAGAGAAAAAAAAGTTTATTATTGTTGCGTATTTTTACCCTCAAGGCTGACTGATGACAAGTCCGAGAGTCTCTAGTTGGATCTACACCTTTACGTAGTCTTGGGTTAGATTCCTACTTATCAGGTCTTTCTTGATCAACATTTGTTCTTTTCCGACCCCGATACTATTAAAATATTCGACTGTGAAGAAGTTTCTATTTTATGGGGTTCTTTTCGTATTTTTTTAAGGGCTACAACTGAGAGGTTTTAGCCTTTAAACATCAAGGGGAATGAATACGACTTCGTACCTTTACTCCACTAAAATGTGTGTAAATGGTCCCTTCTCAATAGTAACTCTACGCATAATGAATAATAATTATACTGAATACAATTCACCAATGACGGAGAATTGGAGGAATACAAAACACATTGGAGGAGAGGTAATTGTATTTGTAACAATCAATAATTTATAACGTTGTGTAGAGTTATTTGGACATGATAAAATATTTTAATTTGCCTAAGTATATTTTGGAAGGGGACGACTAAACAAAGAAAGACAGCCACAATATTTTCTAAAGACTTATCATGTTCATGATAAATTATCGTGAAAATAAAACCGAGAGTCCCTTCAATGTAAACAAGTAAAGTAAAATAACTAAAAAAAGAAATTTTTGGATTTTTGCCAACCATTGATCTATTTGTTTATTGTTATTCAAACCATTACAAACTCCAAGATTGCAGATTTTATTGTAAAACCAGCGGACAAGGTGTTAAGATAAATAATTTTACTTTTCTGTTTTGGAGTTGTTTGCTATCTCTCACAAGTGTATTTGAATTCAACGACGACGACCGTAGATAACGCTCGCGTGTAAATTCAGTATAGCTTGTTTCCTTTCGCATTCTTAAGTATCCTTCCATATCATAAAAGCCTAATGCAACGATAAAATTCCCGACTGAGAATCGTATTTAGACGTACCATTAGAATTCTTTATCATAATTAATTACAGAAACTTCATTAAAGGTGCATTAAAAGTAGCGTTTCGATAAGAAGACAATTATTAGACGCCGGTAAATTTAATTTGTCCCAACCTGGTTGCCAACAATAAAACATTCCTCATATAAAACGTTTCTTTCTAATTTATTATCCGAGTAGTAAAAAATTGTTTAACGTGTTTAGAAGGTACGATGGAGGGGGGACATTCCGAACCAAAGTGGAGAGCCGTGTTTGTAGGTTCATTGAGCGGACTGAATGTTCTGGACTCAGATTGATGCCTCACGTTCATCGCCATCAATTATATACGTTTTTTTATCATCCCGCACATTGTTCTTCTTCTTCTTTCAGCATGCGCGACGCGGTTTGTCGTTAGGCAAGATTAATTACAGCCCGGTGCTAATAATCGCAGTGCGGTGATGTATCGAAAGATCTATTCATCAACTCTCCCTAAGCCACTTTATCTGTTTATCATTTGTCTTACTGACAGTGATTTTTTAAATCCGTTCTTACTCGTTTCCCTTCTACAAATTCGTGGTTTTTGGAATATAATTTCACCTTTTACAAATTGATGAAGGTTTTAGAAAAAAACTTCGTATAATTAATTAGAAAATTGTTGGCCGTACAATAAATAAAACCAAATCTTTGTATATTAAATACAAACACTATTAAGTCTTAAAACTTATATACTTTTAATGTTTTATGTGAAATACCTAATGAATTTTATTTTGTAGTTTATAAGCACAGTTTGTTAGTAAAATCAGAATATAAGCCTCATGTATAATTTTATATTTCTATAGGTCCAATCTCACTTTGAGGCCCCTGTTGGTTAAGTGCTAATTTATGATGTGTGACAAGTCTGGGATTCAGGTGCCCTCCAAATTGCGAACAGTACAGATTGCGAACATGTCTATTTATTTTGTTGTGTGTGGGGGTGTGGTACCTATGGAGGAGTCCAGATTGCGAACAGTGCAGATTGCGAACATGTCTATTTATTTTGTTGGGTGTGGGGGTGTGGTACCTATGGAGGAGTCCATATTGCGAACACATTCCGGTATGTTCCTGATAAGCAAGGTAGTCTCCGGCGCTTGAGTAGTCAGTCACACGGCACAATTGTCGTCTTTCTGCTTGTATAATACAAAGCCGCTATTATATTAACAAAATGATCTGAATTAGGTTAGGTTATGTTAGGTTAGGTTATACGTGACATTCCAAATATCTGTTCCCAGTCTGGACAGACCGTGGATGAGCAACGTATGACATTTTTGGTGTGTTCGCAATCTGGACGATTATTGCCCTGTTCGCAATCTGGACTGTTCGCAATCGGGACACAAACGGGGTTCACACCTAGGGTTCAAAAAGTTTCGACTTTGTCCCTGGAATTGTGAGAAAAATGAATAGCTATGATGGGTAGCAAAGTCTGAATAGAATAATAGCGACAAGAACTCGATTTGCTAGTACATATTACTCTATTGAAAAGAAGCCTAACAGTCCAATCTCTTACCTCGGTTGTTGTACCACACAAGCAGCCTAACAGTCCAATCTCTTACCTCGGTTGTTGTACCACACAAGCAGCCTAACAGTCCAATCTCTTACCTCGGTTGTTGTACCACACAAGCAGTCTAACAATCCAATCTCTTACCTCGGTTGTTGTACCACACAAGCAGCCTAACAGTCCAATCTCTTACCTCGGTTGTTGTACCACACAAGCAGCCTAACAGTCCAATCTCTTACCTCGGTTGTTGTACCACACAAGCAGTCTAACAATCCAATCTCTTACCTCGGATGTTGTACCACACAAGCAGCCTAACAGTCCAATCTCTTACCTCGGTTGTTGTACCACCCAAGCAGTCTAACAGTCCAATCTCTTACCTCGGTTGTTGTACCACACAAGCAGTCTAACAGTCCAATCTCTTACCTCGGTTGTTGTACCACACAAGCAGCCTAACAGTCCAATCTCTTACCTCGGTTGTTGTACCACCCAAGCAGTCTAACAGTCCAATCTCTTACCTCGGTTGTTGTACCACCCAAGCAGTCTAACAGTCCAATCTCTTACCTCGGTTGTTGTACCACACAAGCAGTCTAACAGTCCAATCTCTTACCTCGGTTGTTGTACCACACAAGCAGTCTAACAGTGCAATCTCTTACCTCGGTTGTTGTACCACACAAGCAGCCTAACAGTCCAATCTCTTACCTCGGTTGTTGTACCACACAAGCAGTCTAACAATCCAATCTCTTACCTCGGTTGTTGTACCACACAAGCAGCCTAACAGTCCAATCTCTTACCTCGGTTGTTGTACCACACAAGCAGCCTAACAGTCCAATCTCTTACCTCGGTTGTTGTACCACACAAGCAGTCTAACAATCCAATCTCTTACCTCGGATGTTGTACCACACAAGCAGCCTAACAGTCCAATCTCTTACCTCGGTTGTTGTACCACCCAAGCAGTCTAACAGTCCAATCTCTTACCTCGGTTGTTGTACCACACAAGCAGTCTAACAGTCCAATCTCTTACCTCGGTTGTTGTACCACACAAGCAGCCTAACAGTCCAATCTCTTACCTCGGTTGTTGTACCACCCAAGCAGTCTAACAGTCCAATCTCTTACCTCGGTTGTTGTACCACCCAAGCAGTCTAACAGTCCAATCTCTTACCTCGGTTGTTGTACCACACAAGCAGTCTAACAGTCCAATCTCTTACCTCGGTTGTTGTACCACACAAGCAGTCTAACAGTGCAATCTCTTACCTCGGTTGTTGTACCACACAAGCAGCCTAACAGTCCAATCTCTTACCTCGGTTGTTGTACCACACAAGCAGTCTAACAGTCCAATCTCTTACCTCGGTTGTTGTACCACACAAGCAGCCTAACAGTCCAATCTCTTACCTCGGTTGTTGTACCACACAAGCAGTCTAACAGTCCAATCTCTTACCTCGGCTGTTGTACCACACAAGCAGTCTAACAGTCCAATCTCTTACCTCGGATGTTGTACCACACAAGCAGCCTAACAGTCCAATCTCTTACCTCGGTTGTTGTACCACCCAAGCAGTCTAACAGTCCAATCTCTTACCTCGGTTGTTGTACCACACAAGCAGTCTAACAGTCCAATCTCTTACCTCGGTTGTTGTACCACACAAGCAGCCTAACAGTCCAATCTCTTACCTCGGTTGTTGTACCACACAAGCAGTCTAACAGTCCAATCTCTTACCTCGGTTGTTGTACCACACAAGCAGCCTAACAGTCCAATCTCTTACCTCGGTTGTTGTACCACCCAAGCAGTCTAACAGTCCAATCTCTTACCTCGGTTGTTGTACCACCCAAGCAGTCTAACAGTCCAATCTCTTACCTCGGTTGTTGTACCACACAAGCAGTCTAACAGTCCAATCTCTTACCTCGGTTGTTGTACCACACAAGCAGTCTAACAGTGCAATCTCTTACCTCGGTTGTTGTACCACACAAGCAGCCTAACAGTCCAATCTCTTACCTCGGTTGTTGTACCACACAAGCAGTCTAACAGTCCAATCTCTTACCTCGGTTGTTGTACCACACAAGCAGCCTAACAGTCCAATCTCTTACCTCGGTTGTTGTACCACACAAGCAGTCTAACAGTCCAATCTCTTACCTCGGCTGTTGTACCACACAAGCAGTCTAACAGTCCAATCTCTTACCTCGGTTGTTGTACCACACAATCATTATTTTTTATTTTCTCAATTTAAAAGAATGAGAAGGATACATTAATATAAAATATTATGTTAACAAATTAGTTTGGATTTATTTCTTCATTATTGTAATGTTTTCTGTTATTCCATAATTGAATTTTGTTGGTGATGTTTGAAAAATTCACAATAACACGTAACCGGTCTCGTTATAATCTTTGTCAATTCAACTTTTGCAGATGTTAAAGACAATTTTCCCGTTAAATATCTGACAAATAAAATTACAGATAAAACATTCAAGACATTGAGCTTAGCGTACTGTACTTGAAAGGTTCATTCATCCTGGTTTGGAAACACATTTTGAAAACTGAATTTCGCTCAAATATTTATTTCAGTTGGGCTTAATAATGATATTCAACCCTTTTACATTAAAAGAGAAGAAAATCTTCGGAATATATTTAAATGATTGCAGTAAAGAGCGTTTGCCTCATGCCACACCCTATAGTTAGTATTTTATATTCAAAAGCAAATAATATATGTAGGTAAGACTGTTTGTAACTCGATAAGTCAGAGTTTTGTAAGTTAAACGTAATCCCTACAAAATGGAAATACATAATTTCCCAATGTAACAAAAAATATATAAATAAAAACAAAAAATATTACAGGAAAAAAAGAACGTTTGCAAACAAATTGTTTGCACCGGCCAGTAAAGAAAAAAAAGAAAACTCTAACTTATACTACCGGCCGTAGGTACTTTGGTAGAATTTTACAGGTACTCTGTAGCTAAAACCAGATCGGCACCTCTCATTATATTTATTTCTGGAAGTACAAATTGTTCTATTTAATAGAAAATAAACTGCATAAAAACAATGCACAAACTTAATCCCGCACCATTATCAAATACCAATCAAACTTAAAATTTATGGTGGGCAACTGTTATAAGGCCAGAACTAAAATTCGGATTTAGCCTCAAAATTGGCTCTATCGATTTTGTAAAATATTTGTAAAATGTAGATTCTACTACAAAGTCCTAAATATAAAGTTTTGCTCGCCATATCTCTATGATTAATTAATCGAACGTTATTAATTACATAATATCTCACCATAGAAGTAGAGTCGATAGAATTTTAATAAAATGTGAAAACTTACAACACAAAGCCACGCGAAGTAAAATGTGACTACGCTTCGTTATTAATTTGGAAAATAAGGTCCTGACAGTAGTTCAAAATATCCCTAGTATCAAATCTCTCAACCCTTTTAACTCAGCCGACAGACAAACATAATCCCAAAACCTCTGTTTTTCTTAAATATATATATTTACACTAAAACATTCCTTTTATTCTCCTCATAATTTTCCGCTTCGCTACAACGGATATAAGAGAAAGTAAGAATTAATTGTGAGTATATACTCCCTAACAGAAAGTAGTTATTATCTTTTTTTTTAATTATCAAAAATATATAAGTTTGTTGTAATGATTACGTTTGAGAATGTTTGAGGAAAATTGATAAATAGCCCATTGCAAGTCTATATGTATCCTTTATGTGTTTCATCTATATAAGATTTGATATTATTGTTAAATCACAAGATTTGACGGTTTAAATTATTCCATGTATCTGGTAGCAGGAGACTATTGTGCGAAAGCTTGCTTAAGTGTTTCTGGATTTGAGAACTCTGAGGTTCTAGAGACACCCTTGGGACCCATTACAAGACTCCGCACATGTTCAGCAAGGCTTGCAATGAAAACATATCGTACAACATTTCTCCTAAAGCCCGTTAATGGTGTGCTATAATAACATCTTCTTTTCTCAATTTGGGTGACTACAGTTAGGCCAACTTCAAGACATACTCTCGTTAATTTGACAACCCCTCACATTTCTTTAGATATCGGAGATACTTTTTTCCAGTAGTCTTTTTCTTGCGATGAATTTATATTTTTTTATTTATTTAAAATAATTATTTATATTTAAATTCATAATATGATATAAATATAAATGTAACAATAATAATAATAATACTTTTTATGTCAGTCAAACTTACATGAATTGATCTATATATTGATTACTATATTAGCAAAATTTGATCAAAACTGTTTAAATCAATTTTGAGAAAATCTCTTTTTTTTTATTTTTTTTAATGACAGCTACAACAGAATTTTGAGTTTTCGCACAAATAAAAAAATCTGTATAAACTCGAAATTGATTTTTAAACTCATCACATATCTTTCTAAAAACTACGGCAATTTGAGAAAGTAAAAACCAGTGCTAGGTATTTTATAAAAAAAAAACTCAAACAAATACTATTTATTAATACATTTAACTAAATTAATTATGTAATTAATTAATTAATATTTAAAAATTATTTACATGGGTTTCAAACGGTAATGATGATATAATAATAAATCAAAACAGTATATTACAATTCTAGCTCCCAAACTCTAATAATCCACCCAATCTTTTAAAAATACAGGGAAACATTGATATAAAAGTTAGAGCTTTAATGTTTAACAGGAAGAAATATTTAAATAAACTTACGATAGATTTCATTTTACACTCTTTCCAATATGATCTATTGTAGCTCTGTGATGGCTAAAACAAATATTGTGTTATATTTTGTCTGAAATATTAAGTTCATTGCTTAATAAATTTATATATAAATATATATTTATATTGGTAACTTTTATCTGTTAATCATCTGTTACAACTAAAACGAGTTATCGAATTGTTAATAAATTACTCTAGATATTTAAAATATATATTTTTAACTTCATAGTTCTTCTTAATTTACGTAAACAATCTGCCACAAAATGTTTTGTTGCAAAAGCAATATTATTTGCCGATAATACAATTTTAACAATAATTGACAGATATAATGTAGCAGCCTTGTCTATGGCGCAAGTTTGGTTCTGTGCAAATAATTTAAAACTCAATGTAATAAATACAAAATTAATTTATTATAATTTATATCCTAATCCTAAATAATTAGATATAACGAATGTTAATGACAGCCGAAAACACAAATAGTGTGAGATTACACCTGATCGTTTATACCACTTAAAAACACACAATATTTTAACTTTCCTTTGTATTTACATGATTGAATATTTTTAAACGTAATCCTAGTATATTTAAAATTAATCAACATCACCAGGAAAACCTTATAAGTAATAAATTTCTTTAATACCTTCTCCATTATATTTTTTGAACGTAGGACATTTTTATAGATTTCACACAAAAAAAGTTGAAAAGTTGTTTAACACACTTTCAGAAAATATTAAAAACAAAGGTTCTAATGAGACTTAACCTCGTGGGAAATGCATTTTATTTTTGCATTTCCAGAAGGATTTAAACTCAGTCTGCTGGTGTCGCGAAATGTTGATTTAGCATATATTTTTTAATAATATTTATATATAAACTGTAATTATGACATGTCTCATGTTTCATGGAACAATAGAGAGGCGATAATATTTTGGCACAACAGCGATAAGTAAAAACAATATAATTTCTATTTTCTTGGATTTAACGATTTTGCTGAAATTTAGCTCCTAAGAACAATACATCACTACTTACCAAACAACTCTGAGTAAAGAGATTAAAAAAGAAAATTGTCCGACGCCGACGCCTAATGTTCACGCCTTGAAATTGCTTTGGATAATTTTGATAAAGTTTTATGCGGAATATGAAGGTTGTCGCCCGAAATCAACATAAAACTAATCTATGGGCGCCATTTTTACTTACACTGGACTCTAAAAAACCAAATGTTACGTATGGTTAACTGAAGTTCGTAATTGTGCATGTATGTACAATTGTAAATACCTCGTAGCTGTTACCACTACTACTTGTTTGTCTCGATATTGGAAGATCTCAAAGTTATCAAGTACTGCTCTCTTGTCGGTGACGTGACCCGTGGAAGGATAGAATTATATCGTTATTTCGTTGTGGAATTTCTCCAACAATTTGGGTACGCAATATATTTAACCTACATTTTAAAATTATCTTATTTCTTTGAATTTTAATAGGTTTCAAACAACGACAATCCGGAGCAGTAGAAATTGTTATTTTTATCTAACTACTTATACCATGACACGTAAAAATGAACCATACAATTAATTTTTATTTTATTTTGTATTTTTTGCCAATACCATACCTACTCTTTACTAGGATTGTTTAAGTGAAACATAAACTGTGCAAAAACATTGTACAAACCTATACTAAGACGGATTTTAGAAAACCAACTAATTATCGTTATCTCCTCAAAATGCCAACATGAACGTATATGATTCATTATTGAGTTTTCCCAACGTATTTTGTAGGGAGTTTTCACCCTTTCGTACAAAACGATCCCAATTTTTCGTTTAATGAATTACATTTTTAAGGATTTTGTGAAATTTGTTTAATAATTTGAAAGACAGTTTATTTATTGAAATTTAGTCGAATCGTTCTTAGTTCGTGAAATGAATTGTTCCTTAGCGTAACTCTTAGTTACTTACATCGAGATTTTATTGGCATCAGTCAAGGTACATTTTCATTTTTACCAACATTTGAATGAAATATATATTTCACCGGTTTTGATAAATTATATCGTTTAATAATTCATGGCTGACCGATATTTTTAAAATTTTAAAATTGCCGTTTTTGGGGAAAAAGAATACGAATATAATATTTTGTTTTAGTCCTTTAGAGTCCAAACTTTAACAAACCATGATCTAAATAGTTATAATGATATTTTAGAAAATCGCAATTTTGTATTTTTCTCTCATGACAGTATTTTCAAATTTCGAGTTATCAAAAACTATCTTAAGATTTAGACAAAATATGTGCCTACACTAAATTCTATCAACATCGTTTGGGCTGAAAAGAACTGCACATTCCACAGACAAACATAATTCCAAAAACCTCTTTTAATGGCTCAGAGGATGTTAAAGCGGTTATTGAAAACATCGATTTATTTAAATCTATACTAACTAAAAATTGAAAGGTAAACGTGACTCATCTTCACAAGTATAGGGGTGGGGGTCGTTTGAATACCGTTAAGGTTCATTTTTTATTTATAAATTACTGGTTAAACTTAATTTTTATTTTATTGCAGTTCTCACTTCCCAAAAATTTATTAAAAATCTGTAAGTTAAATTTGGATAAATACAAAACTTGTTTGCAATGTGTTTAAAGTTCATTTGAGATAAAATGTCATTTTACAGGTCTCATGAATGGAGTGTTAATATTTAAACTTGTTGTCTCGAACAGTTCTTTGTAAACTTTTCAAACACTGCAAAGACAGAACCGTTCAAATTAAAGTGTTTTTTAAAACACTTAAAAGTTCTATTTACTGTGGAAACATCGCTCGGAGCAAAGTATCCTCACAAAATCTATTACAAAGCGTGTTGATACTTACATAATTAATTATTAATTAATTATAAAATATTGTGAAAGAGTGAAATAACTTATTTGTCCTTCTAGAGTAACAGTTCCTAAATCTTCTTTCGGGTTAAATATTTAAAAAAAAGTCCACATTAATTCGATTATTTTACTAGGGTGAACAATAATAATGATATTTTCCTGAAAGAAACTCTTACTAAAAGAAGTAAATAGGATAAGAAATCCTAAAATGAACTATTTGAAATTGCATTTAAATTATTTTGAAATACACATAATCAGGAGATTTAACTTCATGAAATAAAACTCAATTAATCTTGAGCTTGGATTAAAACAATCTTTAAGATACGCTAAACTAACTCACAAGCAGTTTCCTGACATGTATTTTATTTAAGACTTTACGGTTCAATTAGAACATGTCGACACTCATTTTTCTGATCAGAATAAACATGCTATTTGCATTTAGTTTATGTGTACATTTCAAAGAGACCTTTTAAATCTTCATTAACGGGATTAAATGAAATGTCGTACTCTTTAAAGATTGTATACAAATTTTAAAAGAATATTTTTTCCTTAAAAGAGTGAAAATTCCAATTTTTCTGAAGATTGAATAATTTCATTCTTTATAAAGTTGAATATTCCTGCTTTCGGAGTAGTTTTTACAATACGAAAGAACGAATATTGTATGTTAAAGAAAGAAATTCCTTATATTTTACACGTGTTTATGTAGAAACAATGGGACAATAGCATCGAGGCTTCTTTTTTCAATATCGCAAATTTAACCAAGGGATTAAACAATAGTAATATTTATTGAGAAAATCTTTTTTCCTTTTCGTAGCCTTAAAAAATAGAAGAAAATATCTTATAAAATAAAGAACCCTAGCCTTCGAATATTTTAATAGTTTCAGTGTCGGAAAAGAAGAATTGTTGAACAAGAGAGACTTGATAGGGACTTATGAAAACCAAGACTACATGGAGAGAAGTGAAGTCCAGCTTGGTACCTCGGGGTTGCCAAGTATTTATAAAGGTAATCCCCTGCGAATATAATTAAATGATTTGAAATATTACGGAAATTTTGTCATTTCATTTAGACCTTATGGAGAGATAAATTTGGATTAAAAGTTCCGAAAACGCTTTAAATATTTTATTATCTAATTCTTGAGTATTGTAAATCGTGAAACATTAATAATTCGATAGTCGTATAACTGGGTACGGTAATTAAAATAGAAAACAGACATTTATTTAAAATCGATTAGCTGATGGTGTGTCAAACAAGTCGCAGGATACCATGCCCCCTAGGGGTTATCAGGTGATGAAGGTTAGAAGTGACAATACACAGATCTGCGGCTCCGGCCCTTCAAAAAGGATCCGATAACATATTAAACACTGTTTAGCGTCAAACTCTATGCTCCCATGATTAATACTCGTCTGTCTTAACCTTCGAGGAAGTAATTGAGTGGAAAAACATTTCAAAACTTTTGTTTGCACAATTTAGCTATGCTTCAGTATTTTGTTTTGTTACGTAAATTAATTCGTTTTTAATAGCACATTTTGTTAGGAAGGTCAGTGAATATATACAATACGAATGGGGATTAAGCCTCCCATAACCCTATAAAAACTGTTTTCCATAACAACTGCTTCTTACTCGGCTGTATGTGTGTTCACATTTGATTTGTGCATAAGTTTAAATGAAGACAATTTTATGTACCTTTTTTTCTTATGTAAAGCATATTCAAAGACGAATTAAATCACTCTAAAAGCGTTACATAGTTCATTCTTTCTGAACTTAATACACAATAGTTATAATAGTCTTTACAGAGCATTTGACTGTTAGATACTTATATAGTATAGGTCTACTTATATAGAGAAGTATAGGTCTAATTCATATAGTATAGACCTAATTCAAGTATAGGCCTAATTCATATAGGCCTAATACAAGTATAGGCCTAATTCATATAGTGTACTGCATTATATGTGTTAGAAAATTATGAAGCAAACTGTAAGTTACTATATGGATCTTAGCAGAGTTATTTTAAAGCTTAATTTTTTTTTAAATAATATCTTTGTTCGAATTTTGATACTGTTTCAAAAATCGACAAATTGTATTTAAGTGACATTCAATATACATCAGTTTATTGCACCTAAACAAGTGATTATTACTTACTTGCTCTTTCACTTGTAGTAGCAAGTAATATGTTATTATTTTATATATGTAGTATAGAGAAAGTTACGTGATTGGTCAACAAATATATGTCACTTTTTTCCCTATGAAAATTTAGTTTTGAGAGATCTTGAGTTTAAGAAGTGTTTTTAAGTAATGTTGTCATTATGTTATCAGACAATCTGTTTACGTCTGTCGTCTGAGCAGTGCTCTACAACCCAAACACTTAGACTGATTAAACAAGACAAATTATAGTTAGGTGTATTTTGGGCATATCACTGGACTTTTTATCATTTTTCGATAACTACAAATTTCAGAGTAGTTATAATAAGAAAGAAAAAAACACACAAATTACTATTTCATCAAAATCGGAGACCCGATTTCTGTAAAATTTTGTTAAAGTCTAGCTTCTAAGGATCCAAATAATACGTCACCTCTTCAAAAATATCAGGTTGTGAGTTATTGATAAAGAACAAAAAACAAATATGTTCTTAGAGTGTTGTATAAAATACGTAATTTCTTAAAATTGGCTTTACCGATTTCATTCAAATTTTAGTGAAATATGAAAATTAATTAGGGGGGCCTACCTGAACCAGTGTGCAAAATGTCAAGTAAGAAAATATATCACGGTTCAGGAACAATTGCCAAAAACCAAATGAACGTCGACCCGTCATTAAAAACTTGATTTTAATAAAATACGACAATGCTGTGGGCTCGATTATAGCACAAACCACTCAGATTTGGTCCCGATTTTAATATGTTAATATTTTTTCCAAAACTCCATCCATGGTTCACTCTCACTTTTTCACTTACAGGAACTGAAATTTTTGTTAACTATTAGTTTTGGTACCTAGGTTCTTACTTTGTTTAGGGGATAGGTGAGTGAGAAAGTTTGTGCACTGTTTTTGTTCCCAAAAAACATATTGTAATCTAAATATATATGTTATAAATTATCTTTTCAACACGCAATAATTATATAAGTTTACTTGGAACAAACTATAAGTATATAAATATAAATATAGCCTACAAAATTACCTGCAATAAACTAATAGTATAAATCTCTATCAAATAAGTCACCTGATAAACTGACTTTATAGGAAGCGAAATTCTTTAGTACATTTTAAATTACAGAGCTCAATTTTAATATATGGACATATGTACAGATAACTACAAAAATAACCTACTACAGCCTCATGTACGATTTCGTTAGGTAAAAAATTCTGCAAACCCGTTTCAAACTGCACCTTTATGATTTAAGGGCTGTTTGGGCATCATATTTTATTGGGAAGAGTATTAATATGAGGCTCATACGGTCTTCTGCATGTCAACTGAAGTTTATTGTACTCTCCCTGTAATAATGTATCACCTCAAACCAATTCCAGTTCCTTTGTCAAATTCCAGAATTTTCTTTTAGATTTTGGTATCTACAGCTTTAAAAGATCTTCTTGCGATCAATCACCTCACTGTCAAGAGGAATGTCGCAGTAGTCTCAATTATAGCCTACATGACCTGTATATAGGCTACCTAGAAACGACCTCTCAAGCAGATAATCCGAGGACCATGTCCGGTAGCATACGGAAGGAACTTCCTGTAACACTAAAACAAGTGTCTTTGTTACTGGAGAATTATAAAGAGTTCGTCCTGACAAGATGTAAGTGTTCCTTTCTAGCCCATGATGCAACCGCATACCTTGTCATTGCACAGCTGATCTCTCAAGTGGGTTTGACCCTATTAATTGAGTTTCAGTTCCTTGTTATATCAACATTCCAGCCAGCTCGTTCCTCTCAATTTCAAAATACTCCGGTTGAAATCATCCAAACAGTATTAGTGGAGGACACAAAGGACAGTAAACACTTTTTCACACCAACCAGGAACAGAATAGAGGGCTTTTATATTATTCTGTGATGGGAAATCATAGAATTTAGTAAGACCCCATGAACCCTTTCTTTCTAAATAGAGAGCTTTGATTGGACCATATAAATTGGAAAGAGTTACGATATATCCTCCAATCTCAGGAAAACGCAGACTTCAATTGCACAGATTCAAACGACTAACCATAATCTACTCACGCTGGTTTGAAAGCAAGTTACTGTATATTCACAATACCATGTTAACTAAATCTTCATTCACATATTATTTTTCTACTCTCCAGTTTTCTCGTGGTCCGATATCTGCAGTAGAGGGTTTCGTGTATACGGATTCGGTTGGGAATCATCATGTCTAGCCAACAACTCTTCAAAGCCTTTTCGGCAATGGTGGAATGGTCATCCCATTTTTTTCTATAACAATCATATGAATTGTTTATCAAAACATAGCTTTCGTGTATTATTTGATTAAAATTATGTATATTATTATTTTTTCTGAGATCGTAGACTTGTTGGATTTAATGTGATAGAAAATTTATTGTTTTAAATTTGAAAATTTGTGAGGATTTTATAATTAAAAAAATTATTTTAAGTTTATTGACCTCTTTTTATTGATTCTTAAAACTAAGTTTACAAAAAACAAAAGCATACATATTCTTCAAATTCAAGCAACTTTTAATAATCTGAGTTATTCATTCTTCTTCAATGACGTCGCTGTGATAACGTTAATTTATGTGTACAAAAATTAAGAAGCAGGTGTTTTTCATTTTTTATACTTTTTTTTCCAATTTTGAACATGACACTTCGTTTTGGCTATAAATGTCATAGAATGTTTTGGCTATGTAATTCTATTTTTTACTTTTTGACCAATAACTTAAATAGAATTTGGTAGGAATTGGGATAAAATGTTCGTTTAAGTGGTTAAGGTGGGCATTGAGCAAAATTTTATTAAAATTGTTAGAAGCAATTTTGAGAATATCAAAATTTTGTATTTTTTTTTTAGGTAGGCTACACCCCAAATTTTGAGTAATATTTTTGAAAAGCCTAGAGATACAGCCAACATATGTATGCACTTATACAAGGTTTTATGAAAATCGGTTCACCTGTTAGGCCTGTATAAATTTAGTAGGTGGCAGAGTGAGACAAAACACAATCACTAACTTTTTAACACTCTCTTATGTACATAACAAAAACATCAGTAGACGAAAAGGCTTACTTCCAATTAGTGGAACTCGAGTTTTCAGCAACAATTCTCAATGTTAATTTTGTTTTACTCAATTACTCCTTAACCTTGAATTTCTTTTATAAATGGTTAAATCTTTTAATCTTATTATTTTTCAAAAAACCGATATTAATATAGTCAATTTTTATAATATTTACCTTTCATAACAGCTATGTGAATAAACACTTGTTCGGTTCCTTAGTGGTTATATTTGAGTAAAATGTTAAGAAAATATAATTTTGTGTTTTAGTCTTATGACAGGCATATTTCAATTTTAGGTTGTTATAAATTTGTAATAAGATTATTCGAGATACAGCAAAAATATGACCACATAACAAACTTGATCAAAATGGGTGCAACCGTTTGGGCAGTAACGCATTGCACGGACTATAGAAAGATAAGTATCATTCCAATAAACTTTTCTTATATAACTCAAGAAACGTATGTTTCTGTTAAAATTCAACATCTATTAATTCACCACATCGCAACAATTTCTCTACACTTCGTGTGGGATAATGAAAATTATATGCACATCTATATTTATTCTTATAATAATAAAATAATAATACAGTTTTTAAGTTATTTTAAAAAAGGTTATTTTAAAAATAGTTACACTAATAAAGACTAAATATAACGACTTGAGAGCTTGTGGGAGGACTGGGATCATGTAATAACTGTGTTGAGAACAGAGCGGATGTTCTATCCCGAGGGATCTTGTCTTCCCGCGGAAGTGCTCCCCCACGGGAACAGCTCTGTGATGGACTTCGCTCCCGCCAATTGGTATTAATGCTCTGGTCGAGGAAAGCAGGAGATAAATTATCAGCCAGACAGCAATGGATATTAATGGTGACCACAACATGGCGGTCAGAGTGAGGTTTTGCATGACGTCCGATCCAAATTACACAATTCCGTCTGGCCCCACACCTAATATGTCCCAAGACTATTTCCTATTGTAAACGATGTATTTTACCATTATTTACAAAATCTTTCACTTTTTATAATTTATATTTTTTTCTTTAAAGGGTCGCATATGTTTTTATAAACAAAAATCCTCTGTATGTGCAGGAAGGGAGGGGGGTTGAATGGAAGTTATTAGAGCATAAATAACATTGCTTTTAAATATTTAAAAACAAAATATCATTACATGTAAACTATTGCTCTCAATCTGATTATAGAATAATTACGTTTAGGTTTCTTAACGGCATTTTTGGGGAAGTATCGACTTTTGTTTTGTTTTATCTTTATGGTATTAGTCTACATTTTAATAAAATTTTATCAAAATTGTTGGAGTTGATTTTAAGAAAACACAAATTGTATGTTTAGATGTTGTAGCTACTAAAAATTGAGTTGTGACTGGAATTAAGCTGACATAAAAACTTGCGTCAAAGTCGGTTTACCAATTTGGGTTATTGGGCACTACACAGGCATAACTGACGATAAATATCATTCCAAAAACACTTTTTGGACTTAGGAGATCTCAAAACAAAACAAACTCTTCATAAATTTTGTACGTTTTATGTATGTAGGGCTACCTAACCGAAAACTTTAGGCCAAGTAATAAGTGAAGACCTTCGTACGTAACACAGTAGTACAACCATAGTCAAATTATTACTTTCTCTATATGATCCTATGGTCTCGTGTAATATTAAAAAAAAAAAAAAAAGATAACATCTTTTGCCTTTATTACGTCATCGTCGTAAGTCTATAATAATCTTAATATTTAAACTCGAAATCGAATTGTTTTCAACAACTAAATTTTTAATTTCCAGATTAAGTTATTGAAAACATTGTGAGATTGAAGTTTATAAATAAAAAAGTTTAAATTTATTAAATAATTATATTTTACATTAGAAATTAAATGATTTTGAAATAACACAGATTGAAAATGGTGTGATTCTTGGTTTCTTGGTCGCCAATGTCAAAATATTAAATGAAAATAAAAAACAATTCTAATATTCCTTTAAAGAAATTTGATTTTTTCCTTTTAATAAGTTAACTACGGTTACCTGATTTTTACGTTAAACAAACCGAAATTGTGTTTTAACAAAATCCGTTTAAGTTACTTGTCTAAATAAATCCGACAGATAATGAAAGAAATGTGTTTTCATTGACTGAAACTATTAAATCTGAAGAATAATTTTAAAATAAAGTTGTTGGTTCACAGATATAATCCAGTGCTCTGTCCCTCGTGGAGTTAGTTATAATATTGGTCATTTACTCCAGATTTTTATTGCACAAATAAACGATAATAACATGGAAATTTATTATACAGTTTCATACCTATTTGTTTTAACTATTTTTTTCTCATGTTATATACGTTTTATGTAAAATTATTATTATTTTCGCTTCATTATTTAATAATTAACTTTCCTATAAAAATTATGATTCACTTAAACTTATACACTTTCAAGAAAACTTTTAATTATTTATCATAAACTACATCTTGAAAATTATCAGTTTGAATATTGGGGCTGTGAGTTTTGGATGTATTTTATTTGAAATGCTTTTAACTGTAGATGAGAACATACGTCGAATTTGATCAGAAAAATTCGATAATGCGGATTATAAACTAAGACACTTTAAACAAGCTAGTGAAGGGAGCAGAAATCCTTAGAACAATTACATAAAGTCGATACTGAAATTGCTCGTCTTTCTGGTGAACATAATTTGAACACATAGCTATTTTTAAGATGATGAAAATAAAAGTAAAATTATACCATTTTACAATGCCTTGGTCACTAATTAACACATTACCGAAACCTGAATTTTGAAATGTATATTTATAGTTTTAATAAACTCAAATTACTAATTTGGTAAATGTATTCACGTGTTTGGTCCTCCAGCTGTCACAAACAAAATAAACCCAAGATAAAACGATTTAATCTTTATTTAAAAAAATATACAATATTCGTTTTGAGGTGTTAATAGACAATAATAAGGTTTTTCACGGGTTTTATTCCTTATTAAATTCCAATATATACAGAAATTTATAAATAATTGTTAGTTACCAAACGTTGATAAAAAAAAATAAAATTATTATTATACATTTTACATATCAACTTCCACAAAAATGTAAAATAAGCCTAAATAAAAAAAATTACAATTCTAAAAAAATTTAATGTTGTTGGGGTTGAATGTGGCAACTATTTTTACGTTTCTGGAACTGCCATCCCTGAAAATTCTAACCAGAATAGAATGCTACTATTTTCAAAGATAAGTGAAGATTGTTGAACCAATTATTGTAGTAATGAGTTTTACAGTTATATTAGAATAAATATATCCTATGTTAAACTAAAATACCCATTATACCAATTTGTATGTTTTGGATCAAATCTAGCTAAAATTGCAATTTTTTGTGCTAAGAAACTGAAGCAAATGTATTATTTAGTTTCTGAAGTGAATGATTCTAATCATAATGAAATTATGAATTTTTACTGGGAAACTAAAAATTGGAACTGGGAAACTAAAAATTGGAATAAATTTATACAATTTGATGTTTAGAGCACCTTACAATTCGATAGATATTTTAAATGTTTTTAGTTGGGGGGGGGGGACAAATAATTTCAATATAAACGTCATTCAATATTTAAAAGAAGTAGATACTGAAACAAGAAATTGTTCTTTCCGTTATCTTTATATATTTTTTTATGAAAATAACGTAATTTTAAATCTACATGAACGAAGTGTCATCTCAAATCCAATATCAAGTCTGTATCACATCTGGAAGTACCGAACATTTTGAAGACTCGCCGAATTTTGACCAATATCTTCATAACATTTAGAAACAAGCTTTTCTCCACAATCCCAATTCACTCTATTGATTAAAAGCAAAATGACCTAACTTGAATCAATAAAAATAAAGTATTTTTAAATTGTTCAATTTGGGGGGGGGGGAGCTTCAACGTGAGATTTAAGGTTATGGATCACAAATACGTTAGGGGGTCAGTACTTGGGTTAATTATCGTAACTCATATTGTTTGTGAGTAATGGGACAAATTGTATTATATGAAGGCAAACCTGTGGGAGAAGATAGCTTCTTGTTTCAGTTAACGGTTTTAGAGTTCTCCTCGAGTTTAGAATGATGATGAATTTGTCATTAATTGGTTTAAGAATTGTGTAGTTTGACTGGTTCCAACTCCTGCTCCTCAAATCTAGTCATAAAAACTATTACAACTGTTCAAATTTACGAGACAAATTCACCTTGATCGAAGTAAACAATATTTTATTGTATTATAGTTTCTTCACATTCATAACAAATTAAGTTAATTAAGAGTAAAACATCAAATAAAATAAAAGATAATTATAAGTAAACAAAATAATACAAATGATCATTCCTACACAAAGATGTAAATACTATCAAAATTGTAACAACATAACTGAACCTAATATTTACTTTAAAGATTTGACTTTTATAATTACATATCAGGAAACCATCATCTTGAGTTTCCTCTGAGAATGACAATTTCTGACCAATAATTACTGTCCAATTATCGATTAATTAAGGCAGTTTAGTGATACCGATTTACCAGTGTAAATGTTTTTTGAGAAACGTATTTCCGCCTACAATGCCGAGAAGATCTGGGAAGTGAACCTTGGTGACTTTCTTGTCCTGGTTTGATTTATTTATGATCAGAAATAATTTAATCGTTGTGTAACCTTTAATCTCGTGTCACAAGCCACCATGTTTTTCGTATCAGGAATTAGGAAGCGCAAGCTTTCAAAAGAAATTATAGATTTTAAGTTGTTTGTATCTATTATCTGTGAAGACTAAATTATCCATTAACAATATTTTAAGTACTCTAATATGGTCAAATTTTCTTTCTGCAAGTTAACCAATCAAGTATATTTATTCCCAATTTGGTAGATGTTTCAAATAGTAATATTAGATTCATGAACTAAGCTAATCTCAATTCGACTAGCTTCTGTAAACTTACTCCATGGCACATGAATCCACGAAACATATGTAGAAACCTTAATACTGTGTAAATCCGACATTGCGAACAATGGAGTCCAGTAATATCGGTTCTATGCCTGTTTTAGTTGTAGATTGAACTCTTGTTTTAAATTATTGCTTCTACGCCGGTTTTAGGTTATCAGTTATATACGCCGCATGTATTTTGCCTCGAACAGTTGCATGAAAAGAAATGGGAATAACTAAGCACCAAGAAAACAGTTTTGTTCTGTTCCTTCCTGTATAAATTTGAGTTATTGTAATACAGAAATAAGATATGCTTGATTTCTTAGAATTATTATTTCGAAATAAAAATAATAATAAATTTGAAGTAATCGAGAAGTTCCATGAATTTTCTTATAGAAAATAAGCCATTGTGATCTTATGACAAAAATCAGACCTATATGTATAAGGGCATTAGGCTTCAGGTCTTCAGAAATCGCATTTATTTAAAACTGTGTGAAAATACCATGCGTTCAAAAATGTTTCCATGGCGAATAGTTTAGATTCCATTGCAAATTAAACCAATATAGTTATTTCACATGTGTGTAACTTTTTCCAGTGACACTACAATGTATTTAACTGACTGCACTAGGTTGTGGGATAGTAGGGAGGACCACCAATAACAGGCGTAGAATGTCTACGAGCATTCAAAGTTAAACATCTCGTTACACTACAGTGATGTGTTTACTCTCATATCTATATATGTCAATCTAGTCTTCTCTAGCTCCTCAAACAAATTTAGAGAAAACTTTTATCTCCTAAATATCTCGGTTAAGTTCTTTAAACAGCGAATTCAGTTCACAAGTTTAAAAATGGGAGTTACTAAACTGTTATAACGAGGATGTAACTAAAAATAACAAACTAAATATTGTCAGAAAATTTCGAAATTAAGGTGATCAATAAAATTGCGAACAAAAGATACCGAACTTTATTTTCCAATTTAGCTTTTTCATATTCTAAAAATGATTTTATTCTTCAAAATTACAGTTGATATTAATTATTATCCCCATTAGGCTTATTTTAAATGTTGACAAGGCATTGAGTCAAATAATTTTAAATTTTCACATGGCAAAAAATATGATATTTGTATTTGTTCAGATTTGAACAATCCTAGATTACGTAGATTTTCAAAAGGACGTAAATTTGACATGGATTAGGAAAAAACTAGTTTGTTAAAAACTGGAAAATAATAATATTGGTAATTTGTAAATACACTAACTCTTTGATATTGTATAGCCTATTTCCAATAAGGTAAGTCCGTTCCCTAAAAAAGATAACCACTCACGCTAGGGCATATGAAAACATCCTTTGTTAACCACGTAATATTCAAGCACGTGTTCAAAAATAATTTACTGCTCCACTAGTGAATAATCTATAGTGTAAACAAGCTATTCGCATTTTGTTGAACTGATATTTTAACATTGTTTTAACTAATATTTGACATAAGATGTAAGTAATAACTTTATAATTTGCACTGTACATATCTATGACATTAATTAATGTAATAATTATGTTTAAAACATGTGGTAAGTTGGTTTCTGATAACTAAGAAAGGAGTCTACTACATTATTAATGAGATTTAGAATAGTTGGCGCCCTTCTGGATGATGCATAACCCCATAGATTTTGGTGTCGACTTGAGTTCATGTGACTGGTGTAAATGAATGGATTATTGAGGCCGGCGGGATGAGATAGCCACGACAAAGAGGCCGCCAAGTTCTGTGTTCTGTCAACCAAGCTGTCACATTCCACATCCTTTGACCACTCACGCAAAGCTTAGACTAGTTACACAGATCTACTGGTGTTGCTCAAGTCGTCAGGTAACTTCCCTGAGATTAGAATTTTTATATGAGAAAATATTTAAGTCATTCCGAACTTATTATTTTTTCAAATATTGCGAGAAACGCCAAATTTAAATGTATGTCTATGCATCAGTGTACTGGTTATAATATTATATTCCAAATTATTATACTCAGAAGAACAAAAGATAAACCGATAGAAAGATGTTTAATAAGCCTATAATTATATTTCATGAAAAGTTATTAACATGAGCAGCATTAGACATAAGCAAACGAAATATATAATTTATAAATATAACAAAAGATTATATCTTTGAATCGGAAATAAAGCAAAACCTCTGTGTTTATTTGGAATTTAAATTTCCACATTTGTTTCTAACGATATGCTTGCATTTTACAAAAATTCGTATTTTGTTTATTACTTTCTAATCAGGAAATCCGTTTTCTATTGTAACTACAATTATACAAAAACCGGTTACAATGATATAACTCGCTCACTATTTCGAATTATCAATTCAACTATTTAAATATTTTTGATTTCCACTCATTGATTAGATTTGATCAGTTCCTTTATTAATTTTGAACTATTGATTCTTTTATGTTCCTTGTTTAAAACTTTAAGCTGAAAGTCAAAATCCAGATTTTGTTACTCATTTCACAATAAACTTATATTTATGAACACTATAATATCACCGTCATTATTCATAATAAATGTTATAATAATTAAAGAAGTATAATATTAGTTAAAACACATTTGGTATAAGACAATACAATAGGTTTAACAATAATAGGGATTTAGTTATAACCTAACAAGCGATCTTTGAAAACATGATAAGTACCAGTAATCTTGATACATATTATTGATGTGTATCTTAAGAGTTATAATGGGGTTTTATATATTTTAACTTAATTTTAAATCGTGTTCATCATCCAAGAAAACAAAGAGTTTTTCTCATAAAAATCAGTATTAAAATGTTCAACATTTCTCTTACCATATTTACTTTCTCACGTTGCCTATAGAGTTATATGATAAGTATAAAAACCGATGTTGAATGTTTTCCGTGAACATCCTCTGAGTCCAGAAAGTGGTTTTGGGAATGATGACTGTCTGTCTACCTGTCAGGTAGCCTATCTATCGTCTGTGACTGTGCAGTAATGTACGGCCAAAATATAAGATTGAGTTTAATAAATATTGGTATGTGGGCGTATGTTGATGATAAAGAGGAAAGTTTTTTTTTCATATTTTCCATAACTCAAAAATTGGAAATTCCTGCCATAAGACAATAATTACAATATTTTTTCAAAATCAGTTCGTACGATTGTGATCAAATTTTGCTAAAATGAAGTCCCTCAATACCCAAGCAAAACGTATTGATTTCTATCTCTGTATAAGTACAGGTTTGTTAGTTATCAGTAAAAACTAAACAAAATTGCAACAGCTGTTACAAAAGACATTAACTAGGGCTCAACGTAGGCTCTAAGATGTCATTCCGATTTTGATGAAAAGTGAAGATGAGTAACAGAAGACTAACGTTTGATTTCAACTTATAATATTTATGATGACTTTATGAAACAAGTGAATCAAAGTTAGACCTTATTTAAACAAACAAAATCTACAATTGCGCCTTTTGGTTGATGTTGTTGATGTTCTCTTTTTTACTGACAAGAACTGAACTGATATTTTGGCGAACAATAGTTTTCTGTGGTTAGTGTTTCGATTGTGAATGAGTGTGTGAAATTGAAAACATCGTTAATTAATTTTTAAACGATGCATAGTTTTATCAATTATAAGTAAAAAAAAATAAAATAAATATACTTGTAAAAAGTACATTTTATTTTTTTAAATTGATAGGGTATACAACAGAAAGTTCATAAACTGAAAGTTTTTTTTTTTTACTTTTTAAAGTTCAAAGTAAGTCGTTATTCACAAAGTATGTTTTTTCTTGACATGTAGTCCGTATTACGTACTGAGATTTTGTTTATACTAAAGTGTTATTGATAGATTTATTTCTAAATTGATGTAGGCTAATAACACGCTCTTTCTAAACAATTAAGCCAATGTAAAATCGTTTAAAAGCAACTACAAGAGGTGTTTATTTTCGAGTGTGTGTATCCGGCTGACCGTGTACATCCTCTCCACTCCACTCGCTATGACGTGTACACGCTAATTGTCAACCTATACACATCTGTCTCTGTGGTTGATGTTATTAATCAACTGGTTTGAAAAGTCAAAATGGAGATTACGTTTTGAGAAATCGCCACAATTTTATTGTTACCGACTGTCAAGGCCCTTTCATTAAGACCTCCATTACCTAGATATATGTTCCATATCATGCTGTGACGCCGAGGGGGTTTCGCTTAGTGACAAAAATGTTTTGTTCCCGACTACCAATGAAACTCTTCCATTTATCCGTATCATCATGACCCGGAGTATCGAATTCACGATATAAATTTTATCCCTTCGACTTGCATTCATTTACGTCCCCTTCCTTACCCGTATAAAAAATAGCTCATGAAGTTTTATGTTTCATTTTATATGAAAACACCTTGGTCGCCTGCTGAGCCTCTAAAAGCGTGCCCTTGGTGTATTCGTGTATAGTAAAACAGCCCCTACCATGTTAATTCCCTTCATACAAAATGGCGCTCACTATGAACACATGTTGTGTTTAGACCTACATAACCCTCTTGCATCGCATGTGTTACATAGTTTATGGTTATAGTTGAATTTCATTTTATTATGTTTAGAAAAATTCTATACAAAGTAGGCTACTTGTTTATAATGTATCGGAATAATTATATATTACAACGTTGTGTTGATATAAGATCATTTTATAAATTATATTTTAGTTATCATCATTTTTACAATTAAACTAAAATAAAACATAAGTAATTAAAAATAAATACCAGAAACAACTTAATCAACTTAAAGTTGAAGTAATAGATGACATCATATCTGTGATTAGTATTTATATTTTGTTAACTATTCCGTAAAATTCAGAATATTATCATTCATTTATATAAATATTTAATGAGCATTTTGACCAATCAAATACTTTCTTTCATCTCGTTCTAATTTTTATTTTTAATTAATATTTTGTATAAAAATAAATTATCGATTTATAATTTTAAATTGAAGAACATAGTTTCAAATTGTTTTAATAAATTGATATGTTTAATTGTTCCAAATTTGTAAGGAGTTAACAAGATACTTCTAAGCAAAAAAAACAATATATATATATATATATATATATATATATATATATATATATATATATACATATATACTCATAAACAACAAAAAACGTATCCAGATATAAACATTATGTGTTGTGGTAATTTTTGTTCTCAATAAAATCTCCCAAGTATTTGAGAAGTGTTGTTGAATGTACGTATCGTAAAATATAAATAAAATCCCAATAAAAAGTTCTAATCGAAACATCATATAATACATTTAAATTGCTTTGTTTACCGACTACTGCTTTTTATAATAAAATATCCTTATTAGAAACTGTTATCTTAACTACTCAAACAATTACTTAAAATTCAGTGTTTTGGTTTGATTTAATGTAAATTTGTTGCTATCTTCTCTCTGATTAGTATTCTAAGAAGCTTCTCCCCCCCCTACACACACACACACACAAACTCAGACTGGTCCTAAAAGCAAACATTAACTAAGCAATATCATTAAGCACTATAGTTAACAATATCAAAAGCTGAATTTTATCATTTCATTTTATGTATATGTATAGCCATGTGTTAACCAATTTACCTTCCCCTTGATATATTTAACGAGTTTGGATTCCAGCGCGAACATTGTTTTGGGCGTGTCAGTTCGTGTTATCTTTATTAGCTTAATTTATAGACCTGGCGATAAGACGGTAAGATGTCTTTTTGTTGGGAATTTGGTGAATATCAACAGCCACCGCCGAGAAAAACAGAATCATTGTGTGTGGTTTGGATAATTTGAAAGTTACGGTTATGTATTTTGGATTTTTTTAAAATTAATACCACAAGTATAAGCTGTAGGCCCTATGACTTATAATAAAAATATTGATAATTAAAATCTAAATAAAATGTGTATTTTAGACAAACATATAATAGCATAATACCATATATATGTGAGTGTGAAACTATTTTTTAAAATTTTATTAAATTTTAAAGTTAAACTTTTGGAATCACTAACTATCCGCTAAACTAATTGTGCTGTTATATCACTCACCTCTTTCTAACAATTATTCTTTGATTTAAGTAATATTTTGTCCTAACTCATTACTTTATTTTAGTGTTTGCATATGTTGCAAACAATCTTTAAATATGAAGGAATATATGTCAATAAATGTGTGAACTTTAATTCTTAAATTATAGTATTTAGTGTTGTGTTTTATGTGAAATAGTTATTTCACTTAATATTGACATCAAACACATTAGTTTCACACACTGATGCAAGAATAACTAACAACGGTAGTGAAGGATGGGTATCTTTAATAATAACAGTATATTTAAATAATCTTTTAAACATTTCTGGTTGTTGCTTTGCGCATACAATTTAAGAAATTTTGGATTTAGGAAGTATTCGTTGAATATAGTGGGGTGTAAATATAGAATACAACTTTAAGACTTTTGTATATCTAGATAAATTAGTTTATTTACTATAAATTACAAAATACTGGACCTACTTAAGTAAAATTATCCACAAAATCGGGGGTTGATCATATTAAATCAGTTTATTACTTTAAAAAATGTAATTATTTTGTTTCGAAATAGCTGCAAATTTTCATTGTTACTTTTACCACCTCATACGTCGATAGTATACAAAAACGTAATATTTATGTTTAAGTATAAAACGACCAATTTAAAAAAAAAAACTCTAAAAATTTAAAATTGCAATCATTGTTAAAAGAATAAAATCTCATTCGAAATGGTTTATTAATTAAGTCAAGAAATAAATAATATCAGCGAGATTGTTTATGTAAGTCATAATTATTAAGAGTTTTATTTATTCATATGTTCAATGAGACAGGGCTTAAGACGCCGTGCAAACTGCTGTGAAAACTACAGAACACATATTGAAGAAAGTGATATAGCAATTGAAGAAATAAGTAAATATATGGTTGACTTTAATACTCAACTCTCTGAGATATTAAAAGTACCGAATAATATTTTGATAATCAATTTGGAAAAACCTTTTTTTAAAAAATTAAAACTTGGGAATCAGAAAATATTTTTTTTATTTGTAATATAAAAAAGACGAAAAATAATTTTGATATTTCAATATACGTTTGATTTACTAACCGATTTTTAGTTTAAAAAAAACTATATCTTTTTCTGATAAATATAACTGTATCTTTCTAATTATTATGCATAATACCAACACATACAAAACTATGTCTGTGCTAATTCATTTTTAGATTTGTTCTCATTGCAAATAAAACTTCAATCTCAAGCAAAGTAACCAAACTTAAAATCTAATAATGAGATCTGTAGAAACGGTTTCAGTAATATTCAGGGGATCTAATATAATTGGTTGTATGCGAAAGTTTGGAGTAAGCCCAAACATTGAAAGGTCTGTTGAACTCCTTAGCGGATTGTGTTGCCCTAAGCTTGTAATGGGCTGTAGTACATGCTACAGCAAAAAGCCCCATCCTCCTCCTCTAACACAGATAATTAAAGACTATGACATTAAACTTAGTAATCGTTACAACCGAGCAACAGCTGGTTCAACACAACTGCAAACTTCATTAATTGTTTAACTTAACTTAACTTAACCTAAGCTAAAGCTATGTGTTGCATATTGGAACATTCATCTTCAGGTTTTGTACATACCGGTGAATATGTTATTATTTATATGTAAATTATTTCATTATTTGGGGAATCCAATTTAAATTTCTTCTTAGACATGATTTAATTGATACAAATATTTTGACGATAATATATATTATACTATAATAATAAGTAAACGTCATACAAATATTGTTCTATTTTTCTCAAACCCCTATAACTTACATGAAAGAATGTCTAAGCAGACAAACATTATTCGTTCAAATTCCTAAAATAATTAGTTTAGGGCTTCATAAGTGAAAATTATATTGTCTTAGAAGGTTTAATATATCAACACGAGTTAAAACTATATAAAACAACCCGCAGAAAATTTAGGTGGATTATGACCGAAACCAATTTGTCAAATTACGGTTAACTAGTAATGAGGAAAATTAAAAGTTATATCTGAAGGAAGTCAGTATTCATTATGAAAGTTTCCGCAATTTACTTGCCAATCATAATTTTCTTTTAAGTACTGTTTGACATACTGCTTTCGATTGTAAATCTATAAATTTTACCAAAATTTGATCATAATACCTATATTCCACTACTACGTACGATTCACCCCCCCCCCAACATATTTACTAAAATGTTTTGGAGATGACAACCAATTAGTGTTTAGGCCATTAGGGGTTTTTAATAAAATAAATATTTATAAAAAAATATTGCAGCTGATTTTAAGAAAACCGAAACTTGGTATTTTCCACTAATGGAAAATACCCGTTATTCTTACGTCATTAAAAGAATGTAAATCACTACTTGACATTGGTAAAAAATGCTCACATACCAAATGATAAACATTGGTCTAAGCTTTTCTTAGGTAGCAATCTGCATGGACAGAAAAACAGGAAGACTCAGACATTTTGATACAATATTAAATATCTATTATGTTTACCCATCCCATACTACTTATTGTGAAAAATTGAAAGATACTTTAGTTTTATTACATTTTTAAGGTGTACTGAAAACGCAAAAAAATTACTGCTTTTTATAAAATTTTATTAATGATTTTATAAAAGTTTCATGTTAAAACTAATTAGTAAACTCTTTTAAATAGAAGCCGTGTAGCTCAGTTGGTTTAGGAGTACTTGTCGCTGTTTGAACTAATCCCGTGGATGTCGTTCCATATATGCGTCCGTCTTTTAAGTACTCTTCTCTTCTTCATAGGTCTAACGGCCGTACGGTAAAGACGTTTCAAATGGTGATAATTATAATCATATTGATAGTCATCCAAATTTGACATTTTCTTCGCCCGTTACACTTAAAAAGTAAAAGTTTAAATATTCAGCCTAATTAGATTGCTAATTCATAGTGTCATACAAAACTTAATATATTGAAATATTAGACTTTTGTCAATGATAGAAAAGCTAATAAATCATATTAATAATTTGTAAATAGTGTAACCAGAATTTAAATCTGTCTGCACTTGCAGATAATTAACTGACTAAAATATTCAATATCACGCTCTAGGTTTTCAATGTTTATTAAATGATATTAATTATTTAATGAATGAGAAAAACGTACAAAACATTCCACACTTCAAAACTCAGTAAAATATAGTCGGCCAAAATAATTAATCAAAATATGGGTTCATGAACTTCTTTAAAGCGAAACGAATATACCAGAGCGAAATAATTTACTCATTCATCCGTAACTATATAACCTGTTGTGGTTTTTGTATCTATTAATACGATGTCATAGGCGATATTTTATATATAAATTATCATTTGTAGAAAATACAAATTCTAAGTTGCTAATATTAATTAATGATGTATGTATTTGAGAGTGTTTGTGAGTGGAGGAGAAAAAAACACTATTTTAAGCTAAATTAGTTAGAAGCCACCAACCGTCAAAATGATTCTGATGTGTATACAAATTAAAAGTAATTCAAATTGAAAGTAAGTTTGCCGTAAGTAAAATCTGAAGTGTTTGCACGAGATTTTATAGGCACATAACAGGAGCACCACATTATTCTGCTGTAAAAAGAACTCTTAAGGTAAAAAAGTTGGTAGCATGATGAAAAGTATAACAATATAATTCTAGAAGTTGTGCCTGATTTATTAGGAAATTTCTAAATGAAAATTTAAACTATTATTAGGATTTCGCTAGTGTTCATCCTAGTAATGAAATGTAGCCAATTGGGGGGGGGGGTAGCAGTTTTTGGCTCATTGTATATAGGTAGGCCTATAAGCGTATGTCTTTATGAATGTGTATGTTTAAACGACTAGAAGATATTGTTGAAACGATAAATTAAGCTTAATATTGGCATTAGTAATTATAAGTAAATAAGGTTTTAAGAAATGATGGAAAAAAAATAAAAAAATAATTGATTTGTAATTTTCAAATAGCGGCCGATTTTCAAATTTAAAAAGAAATATTTGTATGAGTTTTTCCTATGTCCTACAACTGCCCACAATAACATATTATATACAGCTGTATCCATTGATTACAGCTACAACTACGATGATACACAACAATAATTAAAAATAATAAATTGTCGTTAAAAAACAATACTATTAATCCCATAAAACCACAATTTAAAATAAAATCATCAATACTGGGTCTAAAAGAATAATTTTTAGTTAAATTCAACATTCAGTTTTTTATTAGCTTAGAAACTGTTGTTAAGAAAAATATACGTGTAGTAAAAATTTAAATAGCAACCACATAAAATATTATTCTTGTGCTCATTTTGTACAGTTTGTTATGTGCAATATTAACACTAAGAACGAGATTGTCAAATCAGTGGATTTATAAATAATCTGTGGAGAATCATACACAATCTTTTTCATTCATCATTGCCAAACCAAATAAAATCAACCTTAAATATTCGTTACCAAAAATGTCAGATCACCCAAAAAGTAAAAATGAACCGCCTTTCAAAAATATTTAAATAGGGTCTAAACCTACTTGTTTTTGCCATAACTCCATCATCAGTGAAAATCGTATTTGATTAAAATCAAGCTTTTAATGGCGGTACTGAAGGTTTTCCTTTTATTCTAAACCGTAATATTATTTTAGTATTAAATATTGATTAATGTATTAATATTTATATTTTAATAACATCGTTAAAGCCGATTTGAAAAAGTTAAGATTTTCGCTGAGGACGCAGTTATGGAACAAGCTAAGCAAGTTTACAACACACGCCCATTTACGATGTTTGTATGTTTTACTGACAAGTCGCGAATCGTATTTTTCGGAGAGATGGCAACCAATAGCTTTTGTCTGAATCCTTGAGGGTATACGTGAGCAAAATTTGACCATAATTAATTGTTAGAGCTGATTTTGAGAAATTAAAGTTTTCGCTGAGGACGCAGTTATCCAATAAGCGATGAAAGATTACAACACACACCCATAAACGTATATTTATTTATTTTACTGATAACTCACGAATCTGAGTTTTGGAGAGTTTGCAAATACTTTTTTATAATCTTACAGGCCATACTTGAGCAAAATATGATTATAATCGTTAGAGCCTATTTTGAGATAATTGTAATTTTTTTTTGTTTTTCATCTGAAGGCAACTACCACACATTTTTAGATATCGAACCAACAAAAAAAAATCCCAACTTATGACCAATATACGCTCATATACCAAATTTGATTGAAATGGGTCAACGCGTTTGGGCTTTAGACCACTGCACAGATGACCGACGACAGAACTCAGATAGGCTACTAGACATTTTTAATTCAGAGGTCTCTAAACGGATATATCCCAAAATAACTCCATCGATTTTCTTACCTATGATATTACTTTATACTATGTGTGTGTGGGAAAGTAGAAACAACATTTCAACACACCAGCTGAACTTGGAATAAGATCTATAATACAGAATAGAGCATTTTCTACAGAGGAATTTAAGTAAAAGTATAAACGTAGTTATGAGCGTGGTCCAACCGTATATTTCTGTATCAATATACCTTAGTCATTTCTTCAACGTTCGATTTAATCTAAATTACATTTAACACTTAAAATCTTTAACATTTTACTACCAAACTAAAATACTACAAAGTAACCTTTAACGTAAATAATATAAAAAATAACTCAGATTTATGTTGGAGCAAAATCCTATGCATGCCTAATGAGAAAGAAAAATATACACATTTATAAGTTCCAATATAAAAATGAAAAGCAAAGTTTCTTATTTTTGGTATAGATTGCTCTGCAATCACCGTTTGGGAGGGCTTATGATTGATACAGTTGCTATAGAATATTGACAAAGATTATATTTGGGTTGGGATTGTAAGCGTGGAGGCGCGTATTTCTTATGACGGGTGTGAAGATATCTACCGTGAACAGAATAACAATAAGTTCCCCTTTCCGCTCATGATTAATAGAGGACTGACTCTCTCTTCCCCATTTTGTTACTTTATTACTTACCACACTCTCTCTCTTCTCCCTAACATTGCACTCTGAAGCTATGTGTATAGACTGTATAATAAACAACATTGTAAACCTTGTATATTACATTCGCTATCCTGCAGAATATTAAAATAATTGTACACGGGTTTTGTAAAGTATATCTTAGGGAAGTAACGTTAATAATTCTATTATATTAATTTAAATCTATGTTTTAGGTTTTAAAAACACTTAATTGCAGAAGATATTTTAACAGCCTTACTACAATTAGCTTAGTATCTAGTTTCACTTGTAAAAAATCCATAAATTTAATAGAAATATATATGTGTCTTAATAAAATTTCACTTAAAAGTGTTAATTAGTTTTAATTTTTAAATACACATGATTTTTCATAATGTTTATTTGTGAAATAAAAGGCGGTGCTGTTTTTGGCAACACAAATGAGGATCAAGTAGTATTTTTTTATTCCAAATTCAGGACTAGAAATATTATAGCTCATTTATCTTTCTTATTTGTGCATTTATTTGTTGTTCATATTTTATTGACGTCAAATATTGAAGTCGTTTGACATGGTCGTATTTATTAGTTGTGTGTTATCATGGTACAATTTGAATATATATTTCAAACAAATAAATGGAAAGTTACATTTGCAATATTTCGATAATTTTCAATATTAGATACTGATTTGGCTCATGAAGATGTTAACATATCAAAATATATTATTAGTCGTTTCGTTTGGTTTATTTGTGTGGATTAAGTTATATGACATGGAGAAGTTAAAATATATTTAACGTTGGAGTTTACTTCGGTCTTTAGAGCATTTTCATTTTGTATCTGAGGTCACCGAAAGATTTGAGGAGTAAAAGATATATTTAATTTTAGTATCACTTTACATTTACTCTTCTTTTTAAGAGATTCAATTTAATTTCTTTGTCCTCAATCTATTTAGTTTTTGAGATAAAAAACTTAAAAAGGTGTTAAGTTTCAATAAAATTTAACTAAACTTTTAACAGAAATGTTCCTATTAGTTTCATATGAAATTGAATGAAGCTTCCGGGATAATATTATTTGTATCTACAGCAAAAATATATAACTTCATATTACAATAGTCTTGAGTTTACATTCGGGACATATTCATGCAATAAAGGTATTGATGCCAGAACATTTGTAGAGTCTGTAAGAACAATAACCATGCGTATACGATTTGTACTTGATACGTTTACTTCTTTGCGACAAGGCTGCTTCTTCTCTAATTTGCAATTCAGTAAAATAATAAAATAATCTAGAATAATCTATTGGCAATAATCAAGCTTTAAGAAGAAGCTCCACTAGCCGGCCGGTGCCGTCTCTCGCCCATAAGACTAATGCAATAGAATAATACCAATACATTCCTTGTTTTTAAAGATATAAATATAAATGAGGTATCAATAGAAAGGTATTGTACAGCTGGATGTGTTTTGTTGAACCAAATTTAAAATATCTTTTTCTGTTTTACATGAAAACCAAAACAACATTTTTTTACTTTGGCAATTTTTTTAAGAAAGTACCTTTAAAGATACGAAGGATTTTTCTTGCAGTTAACATAAAGCAGTTTGTTCTCTTCAATCAAAAAAAATCAACGAAATCGGATTAAGAATTAAGGGAAAATATGGGTATCAACTAGAGTAGGTACTGTATTGCATTAGTCTTATGGGCGGCAGACGGCATTTTTATTATATGGAACCTCCTCTTAATATTTAAAACCAGCTATAAGAAAAATATCTTTAAATATTATTAAAATCAGCATAGAAATTACGTTAAAACAAAACTAAGTTTGAGCAAAACAATATATAGCTAATTCGCTAATTCATCGAAAATTGGTCCCACTATTTGTGAGAATGTATGAGATGGTGTCATTATTTGAGACCCACATTATTTTTATCCAGGTGGTTCTTAAACACCACAAAACTTTTATGCACCAATATAATATTTAATATATTATCGTATACAAAAATTTAAAAGGAAATCTTTGTTTGAATTTCGGAAAACGTAATATCTCAACTCATTATAATCACAACATTGTTTCTTTAGCTGTTGAGTAGTGCTTACATTTTGTAGTCCCCTCCTCCATTCACAAGCTTTAATTATGAAATAGAATCAAATTTAAGCATGAAATCTCTGTTAAAATTAAGTGTCCTCTGTATTGAATAACTACGAAGTCGTTGTTACAGATGTTGTTTTTCAATATCAGTTTTAAGAAAGGGTTAAATTGCGTTCAACAGCTGCTGTAAGCCCCATGCAATTAAAACACATTTACATTATACTCCTTTATGAAATAATTAAATCCATGTCGACAAATTGTTTATGAAAAGTCAGTTTGAAGGGTGTTTCGTGCGGATGTTTGCCGTGGAGGGATTAAAAGAGTGGACTAAGGGTGGATGACATCTGTGAATTTCATTTCGTTCCTTGTCGGAGGCGTGCCACTGCCATTCATATGCAAGTAGCTAGCTAACAAACATTCTCAATAATCACTACCGTATGCCAAATATACGGCGAGCTCGACATTTGTTACCCGTTTAATATGTATTAAATCTCGTTTGGAATTTATTGCTCTTTGTGACATTATTTAATTGGAAATACCATTATTAGATTAGCAATAAGTGTCTTCAATTTACAAATATTTACTGCGTTATGATAATGTGCATCTGCGTCAATATAGAATGGATTGAAATAATCCCCGGCAATCAATTTCAGGAATAATACTTGATAATTCTAGCTTTGTCATAAATTCCACTTGTAATTTAAACTTTTAAAAGCGGTAGAAGTAGATTTATTTCAAATATCAAAACAATATACTTATTATGTTATTAATAACGCCTTCAATATATTTATAATTACTTATGTTTATATTTGTAATACTCACTACAGACACGGTACTTACACGACTTACAGTAGTAATAAACTTATCTACCAAACTAAGGCTCTAATGAAGCAGATTCACTATATCCACTATACTACGTGAATGTTACAGTTGTTGTATTAGTACCATCACTTCCAATACAGTGCGAAACAGAGTCTAATGAAACAATTTTCTATCCTCCTTAACAGTTCAACTTAGCAATGAACATAAATGCAAGGTTTTTCGATGTTAATCATAGGCGACTGTTTTCACAATGTTTCCTTCAGATATTTGCCTACGTGTTTAAATTGATAAAAAACACCATTTTCATGGTAGACTAACGATTATAAACAAGGGTATTAACTTAGATATAATCTGTACCTCTGTTAAACATAATAATAATATTTTTAAACAGATAGAAAAACGAATGATAAAGTGTTTAACTGAAAGTTAAATAAAAGGTTCAGTCAATGATTCAATTAATAGCCCTTAGGTCTGTCATTGCTAGTTGAATTTTTAAAACAAATTGACCTGAAAAAATGACTGTAATTACAGGGATACCAATGTCATTAAATAGTCTACAGTTTAAAATTGAAGAAGTAGTGCCAAATCAGTTTGTTTATAACTTTTAATTAATTTAAACTATATCTTTAACTCCCTAATTTACAATTCAAGGTACTGCAGTAATTTGATATTAGTTTTTAAACCTTTCATACAAACAGGTAAATACTTTGAAACAGCAAATGACACGAGAGCAAGTTCATAAAATTGTCATGACATTATTATAGATTTATAAATAACAGTTATAATTTAACACCATGTGGGATATAAAGTGTTTACACATACAGGAGATTAGGTTAAAAAATCCTCAAATTATGATATTTTCATACTTTTGGAATATAAATAACTAAAAGTTTTTAAGTCATATAAAACTCCTTTTTGTTACATAATATATTTATTGATATTTACGTCTAAATTTGAATACATAATTAAAAGTTATTTATAGGAATGAGCAGTAAACAAGTGCAGGATATAAAGTGTTAAGGAAATTTGTGGAAAATCAGAAACATAATTTAAGAAAATTATTAGTGACTATCCATCGGCTACTTCTTCCCTAGTTTTCTCGTTCATAAAGAATCGAAACCTACCTCCATAATACAAACAAAGTAGTCAAAATTAAAATTTATTAAGCAATTTCATTAAAAAAAGATATTTTAAAGGTGCTAATAAATGAACAACTGTTACCTTTTATTCAATATTTAAATATAACTTGCTACTATGCACACCAACCCTATTCTTGCAACTTTAGTATATAAACTAGCTTCGTTTGTCACATGAAGATGGCTGCCAATTGTTATTCCTTGGGAGGATTTGTATTGCATATCACCTTACCAACGTCCATTATTTATGTTGGAAGGTTTCATTTAAGCCCCCCCCCCCCGTATACTTATTGCCATTAGGAGAGTTGCTTGTACAAGTCCAACATACAACTCTACTACTTATGAGAACGGACTGATTACGTTATGAAGTAAGTAAAAGTTTTATTCCAACTGTTGTTTAGCCATAGGCCTTTAAAAAATCGTTTTACTTGTGAAACTATGACGTACAGTATATTTTCCACATAATTCTTTAAATTTAGGTAACTGTTCAATTGGAATTCATTTGTAGAGAACAGTTCTCAAAGAGGAAATGTTATGATGTTCGTTATATTTTTCAGCATTCATTTTGGAATTTCAGGGAAAGTTAAGAAACATAACAAAAGACTATATATATAAGACGTATTTAGCTAAAATTTCTCTCGACGAATTCACACTTTGTCGACTCAAATATTCTGCTATGTTTGCAACTAAAGAACGTAAAAATTTACAAAATATTATTGATTTCAATAAAATATATCACTAACTTATATTCTTCTTTAAATTATTGCTATTGTAAAGTAAAATTATTTATTTAATTATAACAAGTAAATAAAATTAGCTGTTTAATGGTTTAACAGGTGGGTTATGTGGTTAGCACATTGAATTCCCGCTCCAGTTGGTCTAGCATTCTCATCCAGAGTTCGCTACTAATTGTAGCATCGCAACGTGAATTTGTCATATGTCCAAGAATAAATACAAATTAACTTTACTTAGTCATTTTATTGTTTTAATATTTGTAGGAGACATTTTTGATTTGTTTTAATGTTAACTAAATTTGTCCCAATTCACTCAAACTTTGAACATCAATTACAACAGCAGATAATATCTAAGTTGGACAGAGATTATAAATAAACACTAGATGTTCATTGAGAAGTTATTGTAAATAATAATTAATTATGACAGATATTAATGTTTCCTGTGTTCTAAACAGTGGCTGCCGTTGTAAGTCGTGATCTTTGCACTATTTGTTGGAACTCGACGTGCTCTAGTCAATAATTGCAACATTCATGGTAGATTTCTCGGCGATAAACAGAGAAAGGCGAGATTGTTCAGACATTTGAATGTCGTTCAAGCATAGATTTTACTATACATACCATGCCGTATCGGATTAAACAGTCGGTAATAATATTCCCTTTACATGATAGTTAAAGTTTTCAGTATATTAGATTAATCACACATAAATTGAAAACGTCTGAAATAAATGCAATTTTCAATTTCAAGTAAAGGTGTATTTATTTATTTATTTTGTTGTCTCTGAACCGCCTTTTCCTTCTTGGATGTCATCGTATTTAAGTCAAAATATTTGAAGAAAGAAGCAGGGAATAATTCTTGAAAGTGCAGAGAAATGTCGTTGACATTTATCCATATTTGACAATATCTAGGATCTGAGTGGTACACTACTCCATTGCCTGTCATCTACGTGTTACTACTCAATAATCGCCTCCATATTTAAGTGAGCATAGAGAGGTCAGAATTATATAATAGAATGGCGAAATAAAATATGTTAATAAAACAGCCTAACTAAAGACACTATTCGTGGTGTTTTAAATCCACAAATCTTACGAAAAGACTGAGAAAGTTTGGGTTAAGTTCGGTTATCTAAGGTTATATGCTTGATTAAATATGGAAATTAAAATAATTCCTTATTTAGTTTTATAATAAAGTTATGAATATATTATAGCGATAGATTTTAACTACTATTCAAAATGCCTTGTACTTAATACTATTAATAAAGCCTAATCTAAAGCTGGGGAGACAATGTCTAATGTTTTTATTTAATATGCTAGTCAATTCTCAATATACAACGAATTATCTACGAATCTAACGAAAATTATATGAGTGTTCGTTGGAAGTAAAGAAAAACGTTGTATGCACTAGCTCTTAGATGCATTAGTCCTTCGATGCATTCGACCTTGAATGCATAGAAGTTGGACGATTTGTGACTGAAGTGGATGAAAAACTGATTTGAAAGAGTAAAACATGAGTGTGTACAGGAGCAGTTATAAAAAGCTAAAAGATAAATACTCTGATTATGTACCAAACCTGTGGTAGACTCCTTCTTCTTTCTTTGAATTGGATTTTATATACATGTGAATGAATTTAATGCTTCAACTTTACTACTGTCTAAAGGTCACGTGCACATTGCACCACTGCTTTTGAGGCAGTTTTCTGCACTTCATTAGATACCCATTACACCTGCATGACTATGGAACTCACCTTGTCACTGTATAAATAGGAAGTCGTTATAGGAGAAAACCCCATGTTTTACCTGTCAGCTGTTTACAGGTCCAAATAGTCTTCATTGCTCTTTTTTGACAGTTTTCCCCAGCTGACTATTTCAAAGGATTTCCTGATCCTGATTTTGTCTCAGATACTTAAATCCTAGGTTCAATCCTCCCATCCCAAATGTGGGAGCCACCAGATTCAGACACCCTCTGGTTAAAGACAACGCTACTGTTTTGTTCATTTTATTTATAAATATATTTAATTGTCTTTAAACTTAAACAAAAACTTCTCCTACCATTTTAAATATACATGTGTTTAACACACACAAGTTCTACAATAGTTGCAATGTGGAAAGTTGAGATGATTTAAATTTTCACAAGTAATATTCATTCATGTGAACTACGAGATTCAGTAGGGTAGAGTTGCTGAACAATGGAAGTGGAGGAGATAATATTATAAATTACAGCAGCTTTTTCCTTATTACCAAATTATCAAAAAGTGTCGATTTTAAATTATAAAAGTTCGGAAAACCGATTTAGCAATATTAACGGAGAGTACTGTAGGTCTATATATAGTGACTGGATTCTATCAAGCATCTAAAAATTTTGTGTTTCTGTCAATAGTCTTTGTGAGAATATGTGAATACAAGTGAAAATACAATTTTGCGCAATGTTGGGTCTTACACCATTTATTTATTTTAGACTAAAAAAGAGCCTACGTATGGTATATTCTTGCTTCGCAATCGAGAAGAGCCAAGTTCAATTCCGATGTAGACCAAAAAATTGAGCAGGGTAATATCGCAAACCGAAAACAATTTTTTAAATGTTAAACTGAACTATACTCAGATCTAAAATGAAGGATCTACAGTTAACTTGGATTAAATGCATAAAAGAACATTAGGCCTACTAAATGAGTGACCAGAATAAGCTGATAATGACCAGAACAATATGTAAAGATAAGAATATTATGAATGAGATAGTTTTTTTTAAATAAATTATTATTGTCGTTTATTTTGATAATGTTTAAGTTAAAATTCATGATATATTGTATTTAAAAAAAAAATCTGTTTAATAATGAAAACATGTCAACACGTAATTTATGTGAAATTGGATGGGATACCTTGTTCCGTCTGAGAGAGTTCTTCATCTTTTTAATCATTTATACTTCCTGATAAACTCGCAAATGCCATTGACTTACACATGTAAGTGAAATGTCGTAGTTTTACATTTACTCGTATACAAAAATTCAAACGACAAATGTGGTTTTTGTTTATTATTTTAGTTGCTAACTCGCCCTATTTCGTTATATTTGTTATCACTAAAACAGCAACAATTATACTTTGCCTGGTTCTACAGCGTCATGATTATAATGTAATTACACTTGTTTGTTAGTGGGAATGAAATGTGGCGGCATGCCTCCGATAAGCAATCAGATAGATTCAATTATCTCTTCCGTATGGTTCAATATTGACTGAGCGACACTAACTAGTTTATAATATATTGAGGGTTAGAATAATTAAATTGTAAGTGAGACTGATACAGCACAACCATATGATAAGGATCAGGTCGAGGGCTGCTTATCGGCAATGACAGAAGCGCTGTTTAAACAGCCACCGGATAGACCACTCACTTTATTTCAATCAATCCGACAGATGGGCTTTACTTCGGGATTGATAGGACCAGTGGGCGGGGCCTTGCATGGCTCTAGCTAATTTCATTAGTAAGGGGAGTTATTACATTACGGGTTTATAGGGCTGATAACGCTTCTTGATAGCTTTCTAGACTTTGATGATCTCTTTACATCTATAGTTGATTGGTTCTGGTTGACACGGACAGATGGACATTACTTATATTTATGTTTTATTGCTGAATATATCGTAAAATATAACATCATTAAATGTAGTGTTTAACTTGGATTATATTCAGTTTATGACATTTCATATTTCTGTTATTTGACGGAATAATTATGGTTTTTATAGATCTCATATACTTATACGAATATGAGGTTTTCATGTTGGGGCAACTACTTGGTGAAGGAAAATTCAAATGTTGTTAAGCTGATGTTTTGGTGTATTTTTAAAGATACAATGAACTCATTTTTTAGAAATAATTTTCAAAAATCAATCATACAACCCTATATATTTATAAAACATTTTTGCTTAGTTATTCTTCGACACCCCTATATGCAGTTCGCAGATACAGTCTCTCACAAGCTCTATATAATTATTAACATGCCAATAGTGTTGCTCTCTGTTAAAGTACAAACATAATACAAATTATCAGTATATTTATACTTTCACTCTCTCACTCTCTCTCTCTCTCTCTCTCTCTCTCTCTCATTTTTTAGAAATAATTTTCAAAAATCAATCATACAACCCTATATATTTATAAAACATTTTTGCTTAGTTATTCTTCGACACCCCTATATGCAGTTCGCAGATACAGTCTCTCACAAGCTCTATATAATTATTAACATGCCAATAGTGTTGCTCTCTGTTAAAGTACAAACATAATACAAATTATCAGTATATTTATACTTTCACTCTCTCACTCTCTCTCTCTCTCTCTCTCTCTCTCTCTCTCTCTCTCTCTCTCTCTCTCTCTCTCTCTCTCTCTCTCTCTCTCTCTCTCTCTCTCTCTCTCTCTCTCTCTCTCTCTCTCTCTCTCTGTGCTGAATTATTGTAAATTTCATTTGTATGCTGATGATTTTCAAGTATATTTGCACTTTAAAATTGGTGATATTGACAGAGCAGTGGATAATGTAAATTATGATCTGAAAAATGTTTCATTGTGGGTTAAGAAAAATGGACTCTCGATTAACAGAGCTAAGACGAAGCCAATAATTTTGGGTTATTCTCGACTACTAAATAAAATAGATGTAACGACATTTCCTAGAATCCAGTTTGATAATCATTTTTTGGACTACTATGATATAGTGAAAAACTTGGGACTAATAATTGACAGTAGAATGCCTCGGAATGATTATGTGACTGAAACGTGTAACAGGGTCTTTGCTGGGATCCACTCTTTGATAAAAATGCAAGATTGCTTGCCGCTCCAAATATGATCACTCCTAGTAAAGACTTTAATATTTCCTTACTTTTCTTATTGTGACGCCGTAGTCAATGACATGTCTGTTGTTCTGGCTAACAGGTTGCAGAGGGAACAGAACTACTGCGTGCGATTTATTTTTGGCTTAAAACGCGATGCTCATGTAACTCCTTATTATAAAGAACTTAATTTTCTAAAACTTAACGATTTCCGATCATTTCATATTTTAATTATCTTGCATTCGGTCCTAAAAACTGGAGTGCCGAATTACTTGGCAGAAAAGTTTGTTTTCACCTCTGATATCAGTGCAAAGAGCACTAGAAGAGGTTCCACTTTGCTTATGATACCGCTACATAGAACTGTTATGTTTAATAAATCGTTTACTGTGTCCGCTTGCCGCTTGTGGAATTTACTTCCAGAGGCTCTTAAATCTGTTGACAGTCGTGTCCAGTTTTCAAAATTACTTAAGACTTTCTTTTTGAATAGAATGGATTTGGTGTCCTCGTCCCTGGGTGTCGCGGAATAGTTAGTTTTTTTTGTAATAAGTGTGAATGATTGAAATAAGTATTTGTTACTTTCTTTAGCTTTTATGTAGTAATAATAGTGATTATTTTAATTATGTGGTGTCTTTTTTAAATGTTATTATGTATGAATGTGCTTGTGTGTATGTGTGATTGTATTTATCTGTATCAACACATGTAAGCTACAGTATTTCATTTTAATTTATTTTTGTTTCTAAATTCTAAATTTTATTACGTTGTTTAAATTTAAATTTGTTAATTTTTATTTTATTTTAAGTTATAACTTTCATTTTGTCACTTTGATTTTAAGATTGTTAGTTTTTATTTTATTTTTAATTGTTAATTTCATTTTGTAGTTAGTTTAAATTTAAGTTTGTTAATTTTTATATTATCTGAGTTATTTTTAATTGTTTTATATTTTTTAATTTTTATTATTATCAAGTTGTATTTTATATTTTTATATATGTTGTTATGTTGTATGGGGTTAGGTGGTAGAGAGGACTATACAGTCCTAACCTCAAACCCTAAATAAATAAAAACTAAACTCTCTTTCTCTCTCTCTCTCTCTCTCTCTCTCTCTCTCTCTCTATATATATATATATATATATATATATACTTATTATATATATATATATATATATATATATATATATATATATATATATACAATAAGTATTGGTGTACAATTATTTAAATAAGATGAAAATCATTGTGGAGAGTTTTGTGGAAATATTCTTTTTGGACCCACCTTGAGTACAATAAAGTGTTTCTGTTTACATTCTGACATATCCATAGTACAGAGAAAGTTCTCTGATGGGTCCGCCACTTTCTTAAATATTTCCAAATTTTTCACAACCGTAATATTCTTTTACCTACAACTTGGCACATTAGCTTGTGTTAAAAATATTCATATTTCACCAATATTTGAACGCTTGTCATAACGCCTAGGTTCTAAAATAATTTTAACCCATAACGTGCGTATCATAATTCTGGGAAAATGGCAATTATTTTGTTTGGGCTTTCACTAAAAACATTGTACTAAATTTGACCATTATAGTTGGAGTAAATTTTAAGGAAATAGAAATTTCTGTTTTGATTTTATAATAGCTTCATCTAAAAATTTCAGCTTATAAGATTTTGGTATTGTAGTGAGAAGGTACCTTGTCTACAAAAAAGCCTCTGAATAGATTTCCTAGAATCCGTTACACTCATTTGGTTTAAAATAGGTGTCTAGGATTTTGGTTTGCTTCTTAATTATTTACAAATCGGGTGCAATTATTGTCGTAAAAGTTAGCTTCAACATTGTATACTATCCGTTACAAAGCGATAACCACTTCTCAAATAAAGCTTTTTTTCATTACTTATCAGTAAAAAAAACAGAAAACTTTGTAGCTATTATTTAGGTCAAACCGACCGTTTAAAGAACATAGCTCACTAATTAAAACCCCGATTTTAATCAATGATGAGTAATTTGCAGATTCTAGCGAACTAAGAGAACCTTTTAAAATATGAACAGCTACAAGCTTCTAAACAAAATGAAGAAAACTACAAATATTTCTGTATTGGCGATAATAGTAAAGTAGAATTAAGGTACGCGGCAGTTTTGTGACATTGAATCCGAATAATTTTAAAATAAACACGATTGACTGTAAATAAATGTTTTTCTGACATGAACTAAGAGTGTGAAGATTTAATTTAAGAACAGGGTAGCATTCACCCTACTGCAGTCAGTTATAACATAGGTAAAAGTTTTAATTTATAGGACCATGTTCCTGACATGATGTCACTTTTTACTTTATCACTCTACATTGAAAGCAAGTATTGCATAGGAGAAAAGTTGATTAAGAAATATTTTTATTAATTCTCTCTCTCTCATATATATATATATATATATATATATATATAGGTATTGAGAATGTTGATTTGAGAACAAAAGATTTGATTAAAGAAAATAAAGTTTTGAGGTTTTCCGAGCCACGAAAGAAATGATTTTTTACTCGGTGTCTGTCTGTCTAGTGGATTGTGATCAAACAAAATTTTATTTTTGACATTTAAAAAAAATTGTTTATTTGTATATAATATTTGTAAATTAAAATATATTTATATTATTAAAACATTTTGAAACTTTATTGCTTTATTTTATCCTTGAATATGGAGTTTCAACAAAAAATATCTGCTATTACATTACAATATATATATATATATATATATATATATATATATATATATATATTATTGTTGTTTTTCTCCATACATTTGTTTACATTTTGAATTCGGTTTCCCAATCATTCGGTTTCTGGTAAATTAAACTGATAAACACAGAGTGAAGTTTAGACAATTTTCAAAACATTTGTTTGAACCCAGAGGATTATATCCACTGTAATGTAAAATGTGAATGTGTTCCAATTTTATAATACCTTCACAATATAAAATTTATATTAAGTTTTATATTTATAATATAAATTGTAATAAAAGCCGTTACAAAAACATACCAATGTTCAAACATCGAGCACGATCTAACAAAGGTATTCTTTTGTGACAAACTGAAGCCGCAGGGGTCGCGCAATATCCCTGCAATAAGAGGTCAGTATCACCCTAAGTCACTTTATTCATGTCGTTTGCTTTGTATACAACCTGTAATAACTTTGTCCTTGGTATCCGTTTATATGGTGACAATATGTTTCTATTTTGTACAAGATTTGTTCATGGATTGTAAGATAAGGCTTAGAAGAAACTGAGCTTACATATCTGAAAAGGATTTTTGATTTTTTTTTACGGGTATAAATGATACGAATATTACTCAAATTATAAATAGTTAGTCAGTCCATGGTAAGAGAGAGAGAGAGAGAGAGAGAGAGAGAGAGAGAGAGAGAGAGAGAGAGAGAGAGAGAGAGAGAGAGAGAGAGAGAGAGTGACAGAAAGAGACAGAAAAAGAGAGAGAGAATTTTGATGAAACATAATATTTTGGGTCTTTCTAAGTATGAAAAAAAGAGCGACTTATTACCATTGTCCACCAAAATTATTACACCTCTTGTAATATAATCGTAAGTTCAAAATCTGAAGGTACTATTCCTTAAACAAAGGATGAGTTGCAATGTCGGTGAGTGAAGTATGTGGATTGCAGGATATCCGTGGGTGTAGTATGTGGAGTCAATAAATGTATATTTCTGTGGGTGAAAAATGAAGGGTCATTTAGTGGATATTTATACGAGTGAAGTACATGAGATCGGTGAGTGGATATTTCGCTGGGTGATGTATATGGAGTCGTTTAGTGGATACTTCGTTGGGTTAAGTATATGGAGTCGTTTGGTGGATACTTCGTTGGGTTAAGTATATGGAGTCGTTTAGTGGATACTTCGTTGGGTTAAGTATATGGAGTCGTTTAGTGGATACTTCGTTGGGTTAAGTATATGGAGTCGTATAGTGGATACTTCGTTGGGTTAAGTATATGGAGTCGTTTAGTGGTAACTTCGTTGGGTTAAGTACAAGGAGTCGTATAGTGGATACTTCGTTGGGTTAAGTATATGGAGTCGTTTAGTGGATACTTCGTTGGGTTAAGTATATGGAGTCGTTTAGTGGTAACTTCGTTGGGTTAAGTACAAGGAGTCGTATAGTGGATACTTCGTTGGGTTAAGTATATGGAGTCGTTTAGTGGATTCTTCGTTGAGTTAAGTATATGGAGTCGTTTAGTGGATACTTCGTTGGGTTAAGTATATGGAGTCGTTTAGTGGATACTTCGTTGGGTTAAGTATATGGAGTCGTTTAGTGGATACTTCGTTGGGTTAAGTATATGGAGTCGTTTACTGGATACTTCGTTGGGTTAAGTATATGGAGTCGTTTAGTGGATACTTCGTTGGGTTAAGTATATGGAGTCGTTTAGTGGATACTTCGTTGGGTTAAGTATATGGAGTCGTTTAGTGGATACTTCGTTGGGTTAAGTATATGGAGTCGTTTAGTGGTAACTTCGTTGGGTTAAGTACAAGGAGTCGTATAGTGGATACTTCGTTGGGTTAAGTATATGGAGTCGTTTAGTGGATTCTTCGTTGAGTTAAGTATATGCAGTCGTTTAGTGGATACTTCGTTGGGTTAAGTACAAGGAGTCGTATAGTGGATACTTCGTTGGGTTAAGTATATGGAGTCGTTTAGTGGTAACTTCGTTGGGTTAAGTACAAGGAGTCGTATAGTGGATACTTCGTTGGGTTAAGTATATGGAGTCGTTTAGTGGATTCTTCGTTGAGTTAAGTATATGGAGTCGTTTAGTGGATACTTCGTTGGGTTAAGTATATGGAGTCGTTTAGTGGATACTTCGTTGGGTTAAGTATATGGAGTCGTTTAGTGGATACTTCGTTGGGTTAAGTATATGGAGTCGTTTAGTGGATACTTCGTTGGGTTAAGTATATGGAGTCGTTTAGTGGATACTTCGTTGGGTTAAGTATATGGAGATGTTTAGTGGATACTTCGTTGGGTAAAGTTAATGGAGTCGTTTAGTGGATACTTCGTTGGGTTAAGTATATGGAGTCGTTTAGTGGATACTTCGTTGGGTTAAGTATATGGAGATGTTTAGTGGATACTTCGTTGGGTAAAGTTAATGGAGTCGTTTAGTGGATACTTCGTTGGGTAAAGTTAATGGAGTCGTTTAGTGGTAACTTCGTTGGGTTAAGTACAAGGAGTTGTATAGTGGATACTTCGTTGAGTTAAGTATATGGAGTCGTTTAGTGGATTCTTCGTTCAGTTAAGTATATGGAGTCGTTTAGTGGATACTTCGTTGGGTTAAGTATATGGAGTAGTTTAGTGGATGTGTATGTAAGCAAAATACATGGAGTAGTTTATAGACACATCAGTGAGTGAAGTCACTGAATGGGTGAGTGGATATCGCGAAGCATCGACTTAATCGTAGGCTATATCGAGTGGTCACCTACGATTGAAAGGAAAGAGTGAATGATGTTTATTATGTCCATTCACAGAAGAAATAATTTTGTCCACTTCATGGGTAGTCGTAATATAAGGCGTAAAATTGATAACAATGCAAGACATAGAAAACTCATGTCAAATTTTAATTTTATTTGACAGAATGGTATAAGTTGACATGTGTGGACCTGTATAAGTTGACCTGTGTGGAGCTAGTGTTGTTGCATAATATGAACATTTACGACTTTAACAACAAAGTAATAATAACATGAAACAATAACCTGTAACAGCTTAAACGAAATATATCTTTATCAACACTACATCTCTGAAATTATCAATTTAAAAAGTTTAGTAAATCAATTAACATTCCGATTCAAGTATGTTTTTTTTCAACGCCATTAATTTTATCATGGAAAGTTTTGGGATTAAAATAAGTATTCCACTTATTAGAAAACACAATACAATATTAGATAAAATTAATTACTAATGTCTACAGTAATGTTAAAGATTTATAAAACAGGTTTTGTTTTAATGTAAGAAGGATAAAAGATCAGTGAATAGTCGTGTAATATACGTTGAAATGGACGATATCGAATAAAAGACTTATGTTCAATTTCAGTTTACATTTGACGAAGGAATGTCGAAAAGTTAAAACAATATTGTCGAACACAGAGAAGGATGTCCGTCGACTTTGGTGGAACAAACCTGACTCTTGTTTGCATAAAGGCGACATCAGTTTCAGCTTGGAGTCGATGCTCTGTAACTGCGGCTAGTCCGTGTTATTTCCTCGTGGGCCATCGCAACAACATCTTAAAGACACTCCCAAAACACGTCTTCTGCTGTTGTTTTTATTGCTGCTTGTGTTTCAGTCATCACGTTTAGAAAATAAATGTGACTAATCAGATTTGGGAACGTGTAAAAGCGAGGGTTATGGTGAAATACAAGCAGAATAAAGTGATAAGTGATGTTAACCAAAAACTTCTTTACAATAAACTCTAGTGTTCATTTTGATACTTAATTATTTAGACTCCAAAGTTGAACTTGTCGTGGTTTGAGACTCGTCAGGTTGTTCTACTCCGTAACAAATTCTCCATTTTTCCAACAACTCGCACGCTCTTCTTATATTTCCCACTTCGTCTTCTGTAATAAATATTCTACCATACTCATGGGAAATTAGACGACAAATTTAGTTGTGGTTAGATTAATAAATTAAAGCACTCTCTTGAAAAATCAAATAATTCAAAGCATGTTTTAAATTAAGTTTAACAATGTATTTGAATAACTAATTATTCAGACCAAACTAACAATTTTATGGATATGTAATAGATACTATTTGTGATTGAAGCAGAACTTCCCTAGCGACATTTACAAAAATTGAACCTAACAAATGTTTTACCAATGAAACACATCTCGAAAACCATTTGCGCAAATCATCATAATTTTCAAACTAGATTTTTAAAATGTTGAATTAAAACAAAAGTTTTGATTTATCAATATTCAATAGCCATTATGCAAAACCAATTAAACAATTTCATAGCAGCTGAGTCATTACAAATTAAATTGGAGTTTTTTTAACAAGCACATTGTTAAATGTTTGTCAGTTCAGAAAAGAGAGCAGTTTAGTTAAGTTTTGTTCAATTCTTTCTCACATATACGTTGCACAAAGTTATGTGACAGGCAAAAAATCCAAGTCGAGTTATGTGCGGTGTTCTTACGTTTTTAATTGAATATAACTTTAACTCTGATGATAAAGAACGTATTGATCGATCTCATCAAAAATGCCGGTTCTCAGGTTAACCAAAAGTGGAAATCAACTAGGTTCAAGGTCGCAGCTTTGGAGACCGTAAATAAATATTCAAAGACCACCAAGCCTGAAGCCAAAATGACTATGCACAAATTTTAAATTCAGAAAATCTGTCTAAGCTTTTGTTTACCATTTTTAAGCTGCTTCAAATTCGGACAGAAGATATTCAAACGGTAGTTATACATCACATAAATATCACTATTTTGGGTCAATAAAACTTAAAATAAATATTTTTTCCCACAAACCTAATATTAATTAATCACACATTTTCCCCTCACCTGTGAACCAAATATTACCGTTATTTCATATGTAACGTTTTGATGAAAAACGCGTGCGTATTTTTAATTTCTGTATCTAAGGCATTAACAATTTAAATAGAATATTGAGGTATTAATAACAAAAAACAAAGAAATTGAATATTAAGGGAAAATTAAATAAAATGCAGTCTAATTTATTAATATGTAATCATAGTTAATTAAAAATAATTTTTATATAATAATTTAACGTATGGATTACAAAATATATTACGGATGAAAGAATAAATCTTTCAGAAAGAATATAAAAGGGAATACAAAATATCGCCCAACTTATTTCTATTACTGTAGCAAGTGAAGCCAAAATCTGGAAGATTGTGTTATGCGGACTGTGCGGGTGTTCTCGGGTCGGGACGTGTTGTATGTATTATGGAACAGCAGAGAGACCGCCAACCCTGTTATTGAAAAAGATAACTTAGAATTGCGTAAAGAGAGACTCTTTTGTTGCGGGTTGTATCCTTGGAGAGGGGAACAGGGATGCCTCCCCTCGATTGCTTGCACGTAGCTGGAATTATTTCTTCTCACCGTCCAAGGAGATTGTTCCGGTAACACATTGTATTTTACGTGTTGGACAAACGTTTTGTTCAAATCAAATAAGTTTTCCCATTTCAATGAATGTTTGAAAATGGTTTCATAATAATAAAATTATTCAACATAATTCAATAGTTTAGGAAAACAAAAAATGTGAAATAAAACAAACTATTTTAAATAGAATAGTTTACTATATTTAGAAGGAATAAAGTTATAGTTCAAGATGAATTGTACAATTTCTTTGCAATCACTTTTACTAACCCTGACTGTCGTAATCAATAACTAAATGAAGAACAATTTAAATGTAAAACACTCCCAATATCCGTTACCCAATTTGTTCACAAAATAAGTAAATGATAAGATTCGTAACAGTAAAACAATTTTGTGGTTTATTTTAAGTCTGTAAAAATGTGCATGCTAAAACTCGTTGTTGTTGATAGTTTTTTATAATGTCATCTCTAAAAATGACAAACTGTAAACTGTCCTCATCAAAAATACTATAGTTTATAGTTTAGAAGACAGAACCATTTGGTGACATGTTTCGATAAATAATACAACTTTAGAAAGTAACTCCAATAAATCAATTTAACAACTATTACCTATTGCAATAAAATACGCTTCATAAAAATAGCGTGTATATTTTGGCTGTCAGAGAATAACCGAAATATCATCTCATAAAATCCAACCTCAATTATATACAATCACTGATTTAATTAGTCTACTAAATCTATAATATTAAATTATCATCAATTACATATAAAAATGTTAGACATGAAGCAGTGGAAGAGATTCACAAGTTTGGAAGGGCCTTTTTGCACAATGCGTGGCATATTGATGTCATGTCCCCTTCAATTCTAATACTTTTTCCCTTTTCGGTCATCATCGCCTTATAAAAAAAATAGAAGAAAATTAGCTTAAAATAATACTCTAACTCCAAGCTCTCGAATACTCTAATAACTATGAACTCCCAAGCTTTAATCAACAGGGACCTAATGAATAAAAAGTAATCTTATCCAAGATTAAATCAAGAATAGTGTAGATCCAGCTAGGTATCTTAGGATTGCCACACCCCCCATACCCACCATTGATTAAGCCCCCGATGAATCTGTTTTTAACTGAACAAAGCTGTTGACAACTACAGAGACAGAAATGATTATCTGATAATCTTAACAATAATTTTAATTAGCTGAAGTTTATCTGATAAGCTTTACTATAATTTTAAATATCTGAAGTAGTTTTCATTTGGCAAATATTTATTTTATCACGGGTTTATATTCGAAAACAAAATTTGAAACAATTTTAACCTATGATAATGAGCAAAACTAAAGTAGAATAGAAAAATAAGAAAATGTTTATAGTATTCCTTAAAATGCTAACATTATGAGTTGTTTATAGCTGTATTAATGTCCCTACACCTCCTTGTCTACTAAGATCTAAACGACTGGTCAGGGATGCAAGCATGAGTAATAAGGGAGGGATTAAAAGGGACTGGGGGAGAGAGAGAGAGAGTCTGTAATCCCTTGTGCTCGTGTGATAAAGCACACCGCCCTGACAACTTACTTAGCCCTGATAACTTATTGAATGCATGTGTGTGTTAGATAGTCATGTAAACATTCAATTTGCATCTATAATAACTTGCTAATATTAATTTTGTAGTCTCAAGTCTCCCGTCGATTAATTAAATCTGGTGCCGTTAAGTGTCCTCAGAGCTATTTACATTTTGGTAATTTATCATGGATCTGATGTCTGTTCTGTAGCATTTACATTTCCTTCTAGTTTATACTGTATTTCCAATATAGTATTTATTTCCCTTACGCAACTTTCCTAGTTCTTCAATTTGAAGAAAAAGCTTCAACTATTTATTGCAGTCAATTAAAATTATGTTGTCATTTAATTTGCTACATCAAAATCTAACTTCTTCTATTATTGAATTTTCTTTAACTTTAATATTGGAAAGCTGAAGGGAGTTGGTGCGTCTAGAAAATACAAAACACCTGTAGAATTCTATCCTTCGTAGATCCTTTAAAGTATATTCTCCATGTTTCATTATAGAATAATGAAATACTTCCCAAATTTATATTTGTAAAGTATCAATTCAAAATTTACCACGTTATAAGTATAAATCATGAATTAAAATTAAGTAATTTTGCGACGCAAATAATTTAAAAAAATCTATTATTAAGTAAACAAATTCTACAAAGTAAAAAACGCGTTTCATTAACTAAACATAATTTTTGTGAGATCTTGTGTTCGAGTTTTTTTCTATCTAATATTATCTCACAAGTCAAGCTCAATATTTAGTTTGACAGTGTGGATTAAATTAATTCCTCTACTTTGTACTAAAGTACTCAACACATTATAATAACAGCCACTCTGCTTAGTCACTTCATACTTTTGGAAATGTAAGTACACTTTTCGGGAATATAATGAGGTTTTTTTTTTACATTAAGATCATCATATTCATGACATGACAGACACAAAAAAAAAGCGGTTCGTCAATTCACTCCGGCACTAAATACTCTTAATACTCCATAGACCCATAGTTCCATTTTTAATTTAAACCAAGCGAAAATTAATATCAATTTCTGCTCTCAAAAACCTATGAAAACTGGTATTCTTTAAAATTAGTAAAATAATAACTATGACCAAAAGTGAAACTTTTCGATACAAGCTCAAGTTTAACGGCCAAGGCCCGAAAATGAGCGAGGATCGAAAATCTTCATTTGGTCCAAGTAATGAACTATATTTTTCGTTATACTGCAAATAATATAAGAAAACAATTTCACAAAAACTAAAATGTCATAACCTATTTACCTTCAAATCGATGGTAACAGCTGTTTTAACGGTTATTTACAATCGAGAGCATCGGTTGTTTTAATAGATACTTTACAATCGTTAATTAATTCGTATAAACCAAATAACAGGTGATTACCTCGACCTCAGCTGATGTTTTTAGGTCCTAGGACTAAAAAGAACAACTTTAGCATCGCAATCCATGTATTGAAAACAACTGTTTTTGAAGTAGTATGATGAAAAAAATATTTATCTATAGTGCTCCAAACTTACAAGATCTGAGCGTTGACAGGATTTTATATTTTTTTAAAGCTTTGAATTCGTATTTTAGTGTTCACGTTTTTAAAAATCAAAACTAATTTACAGTATTTTCATCTTTTCTGGGATATTTTTATGTAAATATACCTTATAATTAGGCAACTTTTAAGTAAACGAAAAAATTCAAACTACCATTCAATGTTGGAATACTGTTTTCTATTTTTAAGGTGGTAATCTTCTCACAAGCTCACTTATAGTGTGTAGGCTACGGGTGTAGCAATCCCGCGATATCCTAGTTGGTTTTACACCTAGTCTAAGGTTATATCCCTCTTTTTTATATCTTATTTGGTTTCTCTTGACGAGCTCACGTTTTCATTTTATTTTATAGTATTCGAGATCTTGGGGTTTCTTTTTTATAGCCTTTACTTATCGTAGTTATATAATTGTAGATTGTAAATGTATCAGAAAAAGAGAAATAAGGTTAATTTGACTATGGCGAAGAAGGTCGGATCCGCATACCTGTTGTGCCAGTGAAGTTAAAAAGTTGATTTTATTGTTTGGTTTTGGTTCGATTAGTTGTTGTGTGAAAGAGCATTTTATACTCTGTATTTAAGACGATGAGAACAGCTTGGTTTTCTTCTTCAGAAAACTACTTTGAATTTTAATAGGTTCCAATAACAAAGATAAGTCAGGTTTTTTCTAAAATGTTATAAGAAATAAGCAAAATGCAATGTACACTTTGAATTCAAATTTACTGTTTGTCACTCAAGGCCAGTGATATACAATAATGTGATACTTCCATCAAGTAACTTGAAAACTGTCAACTGCATTTAATTGAAACCAAGAAGAAGGGCCAGAGGAACAAATTGTATTGCCAGTAGTAAATATGACAAAATATATACGGTAATATTATCACAACGTCCATTTCATGAATGACCTTTTGAACCGTCATAATGTGATGCAATATTCCAGGAAAACCCGGGAAACTGGACTTTATAATTGGACGGGAAAAGACGTTAAACAATGACGCTGAAGAACTGTGTGTACTTTCCTGGGATGCTAACGTTAATTTGGCAGCCATTATATCCCTAAGTGCGACTATATTTATTGTGTTGTGCGGCTGTCAGCTTTATTGCTTTTTTCCCTTCCTTTTCCTCACCCCACCCCCGCCCATCCTAAGCTATTGAGCATTAACGTTCGATGCTCTGCAAAGAAATATTCTTATTTTATTTTCATGAAAGGAAGAAGCAATGGAATGAGATGGGCGGGGGTGGGAGGTGGTTAAGCGGTTCTTGTTTTGACAAGCATTGTTGCCGCGAGCTGATAGATGTCGTGCTAGTCGCGTGGCCTACAAGAGGGTGTCGTTATGGTAACTTACATGAGGAGGTTGAGGGCACCTACTGCGGATTTCCCGATTTGATATTATGGTTTCCTTTTCATTTAAGGGGTGGCAAACGATGGTTAACGATAGTGATGCTACACTATTAAATTATAAGCAATGGATCGTGTCTTTATTCAGAGAAGTATGTATAACTAGATAATAGTATATTAAGTGTGACTACAGTCGGTACTCGGTGAAATTCCATAATAAGGCAAAACAAAAATGATAAGGCACTTATAATTTCACAAACAACAAAAATTTATTGCAATGAATTGTTGTTGTTTGAGAAATTATAAGTGCCTTATCATTTTTTTTTTTGCCCTAGATAATAGTAGTTAATGTTATTATTCAACGTGTTTGTAAATTTTATAGTTTACAAAGAAATATTTTGTTTTTAGCGAGCATAAATACATTCTTCGAATGAATAAATAATGTTTTATTTTTTAATTTTTATTGGTATATCATTTGGGGTTTTATGTGTTTAAAAAAAATATTCCTATGTATCTAAGTTTTAGGAATATTCTAGTTTTTAAGTGGTACACCCTAAATGGAAGAGTTGCATATTTATGTGAGAGCTATGACTTAAATTTCTGAGATACGACATACTATATTATAATAAAATGAACATCCATTTTTTAAAGCAAATATTTAAATGAATCTATACTTGAATTAATATAACATGAACATTACAAAGACACATACATTAAAGGTCGTGCAAAAAAAATTGACAAACTTTCTCACTTACTCATCCCCACAATCAAATAAAAACGAACCAAAACTAATTGTCACCTAAAATGTTAGATTACGCAAAATAAGAAGCCAAACCCCCAGTATACCCTCTGCAGTGTGCCTGGGAGCTCAACAACCGCCCTGGTCACTGACTACTAAAAACAATGAAGTGAGAAAACCCGGCTACACAATTTCTACCCCTAACTCCATCATACCTGCTTTGACATCATAGCTGTTCTAACTGTCGTTATCGTTATGTGTGGTTCGAGCCAGTTTAGTTATCTAGTCTATATTAACTTGTTTAGCGCTATTAAAGATGTTAAACGATTTACGCCCTAATCTAAATCATCTTCTACCTGATTTTAAACCGGTTTAAATAATAGAAATATCTTTCTATTTTTAGATAGTCTAAAGACTGGATAACGTGTGATGAGAATAGGTGTGTTTTTACAAAATAAATATGTATAGGTAAAAATAACGGACTTGATAAAACAGCCATTAACTACACGGATACTAAACTACATTAACTAAAATATATACATCCAAGCCCCTTTTCCTATAGCCTAATACTACCCTCCAACCTCCAACCTCCACCCATTACCTCTTGTTGACTTTACGTGGCCGTTTATTTCACTGGTCGCTTTTACCGCGACACGAAACTATTAGTCCGATATTTGTCAATCAAAAAATAATAATTAATAATAATGAAAATATTATTATTTTTTTCATATTTATTAATTCATAATATTTAATACTAATGAATAAATATTTTAGTAACAGGGGTCAAAGTTCTTTTTTTAAGTTATTATACATTAACAGTAATATATTTGTTTAGATTTGCTATTTTCTCACGGGTTTGAGTTATTAATCTCTACATTTCACAAAAGTTTAAACGATGGATGTAGTTAATTAATAGAAATTAAATATTTCATAATACATTACATATTATATGGCAGATTTTTAGCATCAAGAACCGCATTCCTAGAAAGATGACAACAGCTAATACGTTTTGTTTAATTATTAAAAGCCAATTTAAAAAAAAAAGAAATGATATTTTTTGTTTTTTAAGTTTGTTAAAAAACTGAAAATATATCCCGATAAACCATATGGCCAAAATATTGCCTTCATATTAAATTTGATTAAAATCGGGATACGCACTTGGACTTGAATGAAGCACTGCACATACGACAAACACCAAATAGACAGAGACAGATAGATATAATTCCATAAAGCACTCTTCTGGGCTGAGAGACCTAAAAACAAATATATCCGCTAAATTCCCCAATATAGATTTTTTGACCTATCAAATAACACATAGCCTACTTAGACCTACCTATATGTGAGAAAGTATAAATTGGGGAAAACTACATTTTGAAGGGAAAAAAGATTTTTATTTATTTATTTATTTTTTTTTTTACGTGGGGTCGATGGATTGGTTTCAACTATTTATTTTCTCAAATTCCCATCTTAACTGTTCAATCACAAGTTAGAGATAAATGATTTGTCTACTAGGTATTTATAAACGCAAATTTAGATGGAAATATTGGCTGTGAAACATTGAGTGTGGGCAAGGTTGAATTTTAATAGATTACATCTGTATTTTATGATAGGCCTACGTTTGATCATATTAATAATGTTTATAACACTAGTACATATCAAGTTTTTGGAAAATTATGTTATTTTAAAAATATGACAAATACGAGTGGTTTATTTTAATTGTAAATAGTTTTAATTTAGTTAATGATTAAAATTAGATAAAGTTGCAATTTCTTTATCATATACGTTATGAAGATGTAAAAAAATGTAACAACTATTTCCGCGTTTCCCATATAATAATCTTACAAAAGAAGAAATTTTTATAATTTTTGATCAAATATGGGGAAAACAAATATGCATTATCATGAAGGTATGTTCACCCTGAATTTGGATCTAGTTAGCTGGAAGACCTTGTCATCTAATTGTGTGAAGAAATTTCTGTTCTTTCCTGTCGAGTCTAAAACGTTTTGATGGAATCAGTAGGAAACCAACAACAGATATTTAAAAAATAATTGTTTTTTTTATTTAAGTGAAAAAATAGGAGTATTAACATATAAAATAACCGAGAAAAGTTTTTTCTCGCTTTATTTAATTACTTTAGCATCACATCTGCTCTCAGGTGCATCACTTTGAAAATACATCAGTGTGTCCAACATAAAGCTACAATGACTCAATGTATTTATCAATGTACAGTAGATTTATTGATTTCTTGCCAATATTACTCAAACGCATCTTTAAGAACTATAGGCCTATATACTTCAGTAATACATAAATAGCTCAGTATTCCATCTCTTATTTAATAGAAAGTATAAGGTACATAAATCCAGTCCATAGATATGCTGTTTTTAAATCTATAATTAAAACACTATTAATTATATAGAAGAAAATTATGACAGTACTTGAAAATAAGACGTCGTAATTGACACAATCATTTCTACACTTTGATCATATATTAATTAAATCTAGGGGGCCTATATAATATACAATGGGCTACAGTTAAAAATATTTCTCTAAGCTTCTTCACGTACTGATTATTAATGTTATAAATTTTTTAAATATTATAATAATATTTGCGCTTTTGAATTCTGTTAAAAACTTTACTACCGATTTTCTGATGTTTAAAATGAATACACTAGTCTAAGTCATAAAAAGAAAATCAATGCTTAGACTAAATTTCGTGAAAATTTGAAAAATTTCGATCGTCGAGAGTCAAATCAGTAAAAATGGGCAGAAAATTAACAACGATTTTGAAATGTTTCTGAATATCAAACTTTAATGTTATTCAAAAAATATGTATTCTTTATTTTATAAAATTTGGACAAAAGTTTGTGTCAATTTTGAGAATATCTAATTTTAAAATTATTTCTTTTAACAATAGGCCTACATTACATTTTTTAGTTAAAACCATTATATATTTCGAGCATAATTTGATGTACCGGCAAATGTTGGTTTTCTCTTTATTTTAAATTTTTCTATAAATAAAATTTGTGGGTAGTTGCCATAAAAAAACACAAAATTACAATTTTATCAATATGGGCCCTAACGATGTCTATCAAATTTTGTTTAATTGTAGCCCTTAGCGTTCTAAATGAAACTTCTTCATCACCATTTCTTCAAACGTCTGGTTCGTGAATTATTAGTATATAAACTAACAAAATTATTACACGGAACTGTAACAAAATATATAATTGATCAAAATTGAACCTACGGACTTCTTTTAAATTTTACTTGAATGTGAAGATTCTTGGATAAAACGCTTGCAAAAAATTGTCAATAAAAAAACGATTCAGTAAAATTAACAACAGATAAAAATGAACTTTGACTGCTACCATTGAAGTTAGATTGTAACTGAATACGATATACTTATGGGACATGAGAAATATATCCTATAAAAATATACATATAATTATTAAAAGCTTCTTTTTAAGGGTTTTACTTTTTCAGTGACAATTACCGAACTATCAGTTTTAGTAACAAATATTTTTGGCTGGACTTTAATTGGTTTTGTTCATAAGTAGATGATTAAGTTTGTACAATGTTTTTGCACAGTTTAATTTTCTACGTGTTTCATACAAAACTATTCCAGTATGATCCATCACTATAGGAGAAAAATGGACCCACCAACATATATCTGATAATTATAGTCTCAGGATTCGGAAAATAACGTTCGTTCAAACGTAATGAAAACATTTGTTTGTTGTTTGTATAGAAGGAAAGTTTTACTTTATCTCCATTCCTCGAAAAACTACCCAATTACCGCCAAACACTATCTCATATAGGTAAGTTTCCGTTAAAGTTGTCCAGGGAATACCTCTCTAGATTTTTAAAATGAAGGCGGTTGGAAATGACAAAATTGTTTTTTCATTGTCATCCCGATAATATTAATTAACTAAACCAAAAATGAGTAATTATGCCGTACTTGGATTCAATTATCGCAAATATTAATTTTACCCTATGGTGTTTTGGTGTTAGTTTAGTTATATCTCTACAGAGTTTTGTTTTGTAATTTAAAAAATATTTTTTCGGGGAAAATTAAAATTTTTGTGTTATTGTTTCAAGCAAACGAAGATTTTTATCAAATTTGATTTTTCAGCGTAATTAGGGCATTAGAAAAGGTATTTTTATTTTTTGATAATTTAAAATTTAGGGATCATAAAAATAGAATCTTTGGTTTTCTTCATATCCGCAATGATTATTTTGCTTCATCGTAGCTAACTCTTTAGAAAATGCCTCTTCTAGAGTTATCAGTAAAACAGTCCAAATGATCCCTACACGTCGGCCTAAACGATAGGTTGTAAAGATTAAATCAACTTAAACTAATTAGGCTATACTGGCGGTTCATTTTTCTAGCAAAGTGTAAATTACAGACGAATTCTTTTTCAGCTAAAAAAACTTTGGGATTTTTTATAATTTTAAAATCAGAAAATATATTAATAAAAATATTTTTTCCGTAGAAGTATTCGTGAAATAGAAATGTGCATTCCGTATGCTGTGTCGTGTTTAAACACAATCTATGTGAGTTTTAATAGCTCACTGTTCCTATCTAATCATTGAGATGTTTCACATTCCTGACTCGTGACAAAAGATACCGATTCTGAGAATTGACAGATTATTTCCATATTGATGTCTGTATTAGCCATGTGTTATTAGCTATTATATTTTATTGTATCTTTATCTGATATGTTAGTGATAAAATCTGCATTAACAAAAAACTGATGTGGTAACTCAATATTGATTGCTTATTAGATATAACATAATGGCTGACTAATACAAACTGTATCGTCTGAATTTACTGAAGTATTATACAATACAGATTCATCAATATTACACTTTAGATTATATTTCAACTATTCTATCTATATTATTATGTAAAGAGTTAATATTTTATTTTTGTTTTGTATATTGGTTTCCTGAAATAATCTCAAATTAATACTGCTGAACCAATTTAGATAAGTCTTATCAAATGAAAACTTACTTCTTATAGGCTATATAAGAAACACAAAATACCTCTATATTGGTGAGAGAACAGAAAATATATAGCATTTATCCAAATATGGTCAAATAACAGGTGAGGATGTATTTCAAAGTTGTGAGCTGCTACTTATATCTAGAGAACCACTTAGATTTGGGTGAAATTTGTTGTAAATTGTAGGCGTAGATATAAAAACAATCTCAAAAGTCAAAATTATAGCAAAAATTACTATTAAATTCTGGGGGATGATCAGATTTTCATTTATTAAAAAAAAAAAAAAAAAAAAAAAAAAAAAAAAAAAAAACATTTTAGAGTAAATTTAAATTGTAATTTATCGTAAATTGGAGATCCGTTTATCTTACTTTTACGCAATTTTCGATAGACTGAAAAGTGCATACATGGTTAACAAATCCAAAAATAACCTTCCATAAATTCCTAACACACTTATAAACGTTTTTCTATGTTAAAGAATACCATTAATCTATTTATAAGAAATTTATGTTGAAATGAAGTTAACCTAGAAGACAAATATGTTACAATATATACAATACCAAAGTAGCCAAAGGTTTACGAAATTTATATAATATAAACTAAAATTAAATAAACCAAATATTAATGTCGCAAAATTCCACTGAACTGAAGGTACCAAAAACATAATGTTAATTGATATAGCAAATTTAGCAAACACAGGCAAAAATTCTACAATTAGCAAACGATGGTTGTAAAGTTTTACATTAAAGCACTATTGACAAAATTTATCCGAGATTTTCGTTAATGTAAGTTAAATTTGATTAAAATTCTTCTTTAATTTAGAGATCTGCTGAATGAAAAGAACATCATGAAATTTGTATTATAAGTTTAAACAGTAAATACAGACAAAAAATTTAAATCCGGCAATATCTACGATCGAAATTCAATAAATTACGTTTTCAGTCTTATTAGTTTTGGCTTAAAATGTAATAGACGAGTTTTTATCGATCTGGGATTTGCTATCCAAGTTAATGTTTTCAGCAGAGCCCGCAGTCAGGGAGGCTTGTGATAAAATGTACAAACTTTAAATCTTGTCAGAGAGGCCTAAATTATGCTACCCATAATGCCCCGTCGAGTCACTGAGCCAATAGTGAAGTCTTATTATTTACAACAAGAAAAATCCGATAAGTGCTCGGTTCGGGAAAACAATTTTTTTTGTTTTGTTTCCTGTTTGATGAGTTAAGACAAGAATGCAGTTTTATTTTGTAGTGCAGGAAATATCCCAAAATATTGTTTTTTTTTTTTTTTGTTTTTTTTTATGTTTTGTTTTTAATATCTCAAGGTCTAATAAATTTATTTTAAAAGAAAATGTTCATAATGAGCTTTATAATACTTCTAAATGATTTGCTTGTGATTAAACCAATAAAAATTAACATTTAAATTGACAATTGTGAACAAATTGCTGTACTATCACAAATAATTTACAAGTAACACACCAAATTTTAGATAAAAATATTAAACCTAACTAATATATTCTAAAAAATATTCTAATGGTCTTAAAATGTATCTTTAATGCACCTTCAGATGGTAAAACAAAATAAATATTTAAAAAATGTTTGTCATTTTTTAATGTAAAAAATATGTTTAATTAATTTAATTTTTGAAGGGATATCATTTCGGAATATGATATTTTATAAAATAAAAAGTAATCAAACTCGAACATTAAAAAAAAGAATATGTATTTTTTTATTTTTTAAAAATATTTTTTACTTTTACGATCTAAAAGACATAATTAGAGCACAGTTAAATCAATGTTTTATAAAGATGTCTTATTTTTATGAAGCCTCAAAGTTTAGACGTTAATTGCTACTGTTAACCGTTATGTTGAATATTTCCATCTGAAATTTGTGGCGTTCTTTGTACTAGGTACAAACAGCATTATTTTTTACTAACAACTATTTCCATACATTATTTGTAAAGACAAAGTCAGGGTTATAATAGTTGATTCTTAAAGTGTTTATATTAACAATAAGACACGCAGATTATTAAGACGTATTCTAGAGCTTATAACAAATATCTAGGCACCAGTTTCATTTAAACCAGTCAATTAGATTGTGAGATATTGAGCCGGTTGAATAAAACGTAGGAACTAGGGGTTAGGAACTAGTGCCTAGAACTAGCTCTTGCTAAAATCCAGTTGAATAAATAACTGCTAGGACTAGGTAGGAATAACTAGGTGAGGTTAGATGTTGCGTGAAATTGTTAAGCAATTGCTAGGGCTAGCAATTGCTTAGTGCTCTAGCTACTGCTAGGCCTGCAGGTTGTAACTTGTTCATCAGGAACGTGTGAGTGGCGACAACAGACGGCACTGATCACTGATACATTACAGTGTGACCACGTTGGTACTTGGTAGCGTCCAACTTAAGTGAAGTGTGTATTATCATGTCATCTAGTGAAGGCGAAGACGACACCGTTGGGGACAAGGGATTAGACCGGGCCCTATTTACTAAACTAATTTGTGTCAATCAGGTTGTAGTAGAAAAGTCCAAAATTCCATCGGTGATTTCTGCTAAAAAAAGAGCTTGGACCACAATTCAAGATGAATACTCAACGGCTACGGGAAAGGTAGTCACAGTGGCCCAGCTACAGAAACTGCTGAGCAACATGAAGGCCAACATTAAATTGAAGACAGACAAGAATGCCAATCAAATCCTCCTCATCAAATGCATCATTCAAGTGTTTTCCTATGTTATGGAGGACAGCACAGCAAACTATTACCTTAGGTATTTTGTCTAAAGCAACTCTTACGCAGTTTCCTAATATTGGGAACCGCCTTTTCAATTGACCGAAACACCTTTCTATTACAACTCTCTCTTTAGTGTGTATTAAATTAAAGTTTCGTTGTTCAACATTTACCGGTGGTTTGAACGGAGTAATTAACCACGGCGATATTGCATACCCAGAGTCACCAAGTAAACAAGAAGCTCCATCAAAACGAGATATACTCTCTCTAATCGCACTTCTCCTCCAGATTCGTGAGTCATGTACACTCCCAGGCCATTCCGCACTAACACTTGTAAACCGTTCTTTGGCGTCACAAGTAGCCTGCACATTAATGCTGGTACGACCTTTCCTGTTTACGTACTTGTCGCCGTGAAGTAAGACCGAGGGCTTTTTAATTTCGACATGTGTACAATCGAGCGCTCCAATAACAGTAGGCATACGTTATTGCCAACTAACTAACTAACGTTGTTGCCAAATAAGTTTTGCTTTATTTACTTCTGGTGCTGTTGAAGGAAACCGTATCCATATGTGGGATCTTTCAATTATCTTGTCCAATACAAAACTTATAGTTTTGCAAACTGTATTCTTATGTACACCGATATCTTCAGATATACCTAATTGAAACCCGGGGTCTGCCACAAACCTCAAGAAAATCTCCATTTGCTTCCTCCGAGACAGGCCACCTCCTCTACTATCACTTTCGTTTAAGAACTCAGCAGCTAAAAAATCAACACTTTCACTCTCAAACCTTAACAATTCTTTGCACTTTGTTATTTCCCGACGAACTGCGTACTGTTTTTGTTCACGTACACGTAGGAAAGTAGCCATATCTAACGCCTAACAACGACTAGGTAAAAAGCTAGCTTGCTCCGGACCAGACTAGGATATTTCTTAGCAGTTGCTAGACTCGAGATCTAGATATTTCTTTTTATTCAACTCACTTTCAAGCAATTGCTAGGCTTTCGTGAAATTCTTAGCAACTGCTAGGCCTAGCAATTGCTACCCAACTTTAATCAACCAAAAGCTAGCACTTGCTTGAAAATTACCTAGACTTAGCAATTGCTAGGTTTTATTCAACCCACCCAAATAAAAGACATTTAAAAGTCGTTATTTTATAACTTTAATTGTTATGAACAATATGTACAGAAAGATTCTGTTCAACATACCGAAAAAAGAGGATATTGGATGTCCTTGACCGAGTTGTTTAAAATTGTAATTTTACTCCACCACTAGATTTAGGCTAACTTTATTTTAAGGAAGTCTTTCTTTAAGAACCATTTTTTAAAGTAAACATAAAGAGTGAATAATAGCAGAAGTTTCGATGTAGAAGTTATAGTTTCGAGTAATGTAGTTTTAGTGTCGATATAGAAATATATGCTTAGAAGTTCAACGTTAGTGTCTGCTTAACAAGGCAACTCATCCCGTGTTAGCCTAGACGGCTTTTCAATCGGGTAACCTATGGTTAGTACATCAAAATTCCCGTCGCAGTTGTTATAACTATTTCAACCAGAGTTCGCTACTAATCGTAACTTTCCAATTTTTCTCACGAAACAGGGTCACATTGTAAATACTTGAGCCCCAACGGGGATTGAACCCGACGTGACTAAACAGAGATATTAATAATTATTATTAAATGTTAAGCTTGACTTATGAGAAAAACTATACACTATAACAAACACACAGAATACAATTTTCATAAAAAATACGCCTAAGTAAAAGAAGCGTTTCAAAGACAAGGTCGTCCTCTTCAGTGATACACCAGCTACACCAACCAAACCACAACTCTGGTACACACAAACCACCAACCAGTTGTGGTTTGGTTGGTGTAGCTGGTGTATCACTGAAGAGGACGACCTTGTCGTTGAAACGCGTCTGATACTTAGGCGTATTTTTTATGAGGTTTGTTATACTGTTTAATAATTATTACCAACCAAAATTCGGACAAAGCCTCGTCTTATTGGTAGAAACCAATACACGATTTGAGTTGTAAAATCATTCTTACCTGGTGATTGTATAGTAAGAAAACTTATGATGGGATTTCTACCAAGTTTTGTCGATACTTGTTGAGTTTTTAGCTCCATGGAAACATGTTTAGATAGTTTTCTGATTAAAGACTGAACGTGTTATTTCAAGAACATAAATAATTTAACAATTTGATGACGGGGGGGGGGAGAATGTCCTAAGGTTAAATTATTTCATTTGATTCAATGTTTAAAGGTTGTTTAAATCAAAGGATGATAAGTTTCATGTGGACTGCGTATATATTGGTCAGAATAGTTTATTAGATATGCGTGAAAATAGTTCCTCATGAAGAATATAAAATGTATATTTTCTAAAGGAGAATAGTTTGAATTTGACATTGGTTTTTTATTTGTTATTAAAAAGTTATGTTCTGGACACTTCCTTTGATGAAGTTTTTTCGAAAATAGGAAAATAAAAATTTAAAATTGATAAAGTTGAACTGGTGGTGTTTTAACTGTAATATTTCATTTAAATAAATATTATTAAAAAACAAACAGTGCAAAAACATTGGACAAACTTTCTCTCACATAGCCGACTTAGATTGAGACGGAGTCATAGAAATCATTGCATTTATATTTAATATACTTAAACATCTGCACTTAACCTTAAGTAAGTTTACAAAGCATTTAAAATAAGATGAAATGTTATTTTGCCTAAAGTTAAGAAACGTCATGTTTTGGAAACACAAAACTTGTTCTGAACATTCTTGTGAACACTGTATAATAATGTAGAGATTTTAGATAAACTCCACAGCAAACGTCGATGTTGTAAAGAGATGTTTAAGATTTATTTTAATCTGAAATCGATGCGACTTCACACAAACAAACTGGCTGACTGTAATAACTGGATTGGTTTTACTTTTTCATATATATCTCGTATCGAGAAAGTTATGTGCTAGCTCAAAATATTGATATCGAGTTTTTTGCGGATGTATCTGTTTCGAGATTATGTACTTTTTGGTATAATTTCTGTCTGTCTATAAATTGTTTTATATGCAATCATCTACACCCAAAATGTAGACCAATTGGAATCAAATTTTGTATGTGGGTCTATCATACTTATGACATTTTTATTCCATTTTCTTGACAACTCAAAATTTGTGATCATAAGGAAAAACTACGTACGCTTTTGATCAAAATTTATTCAAGTCCAAATATTGAACAAAACTTATTTGTTCCCATCTATTGAGATATGAGGTATCGGTAAAAAAACAACATCAAAATCGATCATGGGTCTGTTCGTTAAGACGTATTTTTCAAATTCGGCGCTTTCTATTTAAATTCAAGTTTTAGGGAAATTTGAAGATTAATGACACAAACCTATTTGCAAAATGTGGAATATAAAAATATCACAGTTTAGGAATAGTTGACAGAAAACAAAAATTAACCTTGACAGTCTTTAGTTAAAGCTCAATTTTTCAAATACGATTTTATCTGATGACATGTTAATTGCACAAGTGAAGCAAGTGTTGGTTCTAATTAAAGATATATTTTTCGGTTTCAAGCGATGTCCTTTGTTTACTTCTATTGTTTTAACTGACAATTTAATTTGACAAATTATAAAAAAAAAATTATTTGACGATACTTTCGGTTGAATTTTATTTCGTTTTACTGATTGGTGAGAGGGAATAAGATTATACAATTTGAGATGAAGCTTGTATTTTGTTTTTACAAATATTATCAAAGAAGAATTAGGCTATAATAATACATTTTAATGATGGCCTAATTAAAAATAGATTATTATAAATGTTCATACTTACCTTTGGTAAAAAAATTAGTTAAAAAATAGAATTAAGACTTAAGACAATTTGTGTACTCTATGGGTTTAATGCTTATAGGAGATAATAATAATAATAAAAATAACAATAACAATAACAATAATAATAATAATAATTATATATATATATATATATATATATATATATATATATATATATATATATATATATATATATATATCTTCATACATGCCGAAAGACCCTTGATATATACTTATTTGTATATACAGTACATTTAACAGTGTTTGAGAATTTCTACAAAAATACAGTGAAATATTTTGAAAAACAAGTTAAATATGTAGTTAGATATTGGAGATGTCTGTGTGCTTAAAACTGAATAACCTCAATGTTACTTTTTGCTATGCCTGTACTAATCAGTCCAGTATATTATCGGGTGACTTGTGTCGTTTAATGTGTAAATATTCAATATAAAACTCTTAGAAACTGTAAAACAAAAAACAATGGCTTTCAAATGTTTTTAGATAACTAGTGAAAACGGAAAAGGATGAATCAGGGACTAATGAGGTTGTATCAATTAAGCGGTGGATAGGGCCTTCTAATTAAAGTAAAAAAAAGGAAAGCAGACGCCAAGACAGGGAGCCAAGCGTGCCTCTAATGTTTGAAAAACTTCCAAAAAACAATTGAACGAGATCCTCCCTTTTCATGCTACCCTTGATTACAATTAGGCTTTAGTGGGTAGAAATTAAAGGACTTTTTATGTGCAAGCTTAAGTGAAAGCATTTCCAATTCTTTGATCTACTTTCGAATTCGTTAATTATGTTCTTTAAAAAGAACAATACTTACAACAAATTTATTTTAATTAGGTTTCCTAAGTTAAATGTTATGTAAACGTTATAAAAGAAATGTATTGTTGTCCCGTAATTAGTTGGTTACAGGCTATAAATATTTAATTTTATTATAAATATTTCGTGAGGGTACATTTAAAAACACTTTACACCTTACATATCTCCTTTTCCAAATTGCAGTAATATTGTAAAACTGTAGTTTCCAAAGTTGAAGTATTAGCTTTTAAAAACTAGTGGTTTTCCAAATTACTACATTAGCCATTTCTTTCATTTCGATCTAAACGTAGATTTTATAATTTTTGTAATAATTTACATACTTGGTTTAATAATTAACAATTTCTTTCTTTGGTTTAAAAATAGATAAGCTTGTCAGTAGAAAAAAATAATTTCTTTTCTATAGGCCTACGAAACTTAAAATAGCAACATTATCAATATAATAAAATATTAATTTAACATAAGCAAAATTAGAGTGCAGTTTGTTAATCGAATGTAGGCCTAACATTAAAAACAAATAATAAAAAAATGGGGTATTGCTAGTCAGGAAGGAAAGCCAGAAAAAAAGGATTTAAATATATTTCTCCTAAAAACTAAAATTACGAGAAAGTTAACATAAATTTTCAAATTCAGTAGGGAAAATTTGTGAAGTAGTTAATAATAAACTAAGAAGAAGAAAAAGAAGTGATATTTAGAACCATTATATTTACGAACTGGTTAAAAAAATTATAGTTTTACTCAGAATGTGATATTATGGTTGTTAAATCTTAAACGGATTAAAAACGTAGCAAATTAAATTTTTCGTAATAATTTTGCTATCTGTCACCTTACTAAAAATGCAATTGGTAACATTGCTTTCAAAAATTGAAATCTGCAAACTTTTACCTAATTTAGTGTGTTGTAAGTAGAATAACACAAGAGATATACACCAAAACGGTTTAATATGGCTGCCATTTTGACATTTTAAATTTGCCTTTTCAGAATTTCAAATAGGGTTTTGTAGAATACCATAGTCCCTTATAGGTTACTGAAGTTTATATTCTTATCTTAATTTTTGTGACAATGACGACGGGAGGACAACATGCCGTAAATAGAGACAAATGAAGTTTTATTGTACAATTATTAATAACAAAATGTACATATTTTACAAATAATTGAAACCATGATAGTAGATTTTATATAAAGCTAAGTACTCAAGACTTGTTCGAACTTCTAGGATTTTAAATTGTATTAATTATTAAATTTATGAGAAGGAAACATAGAAATATATTTAAGAATTATAAATAGTTAAACCATAAAGCAAACAAGATGGTACACCAAACCAGTCGGCCATTATTTCACAGTGTGGGCTAGTGACTGCTTTATGTACCTGCCGATACTGGGAGGGTCATGTCATCTGATTTTAATTAAATATTACAGAGACACATTCAGTTGCTTATACATATTAATGGCCAGAATAAATATGGCGGCCACATCATCCATCAACGGAAAGTTGTTCAACTAATTGCAGTGATGGATTGAGCGAGGCCATCTACTTTGTGAATGGAGAAAAATCAGCAAAGGAAATAGTAACAAATCTTATTTTTACATTAACAAATGTCTGTGAGTAAATTAAAATAAAACGATTTCTTTTATCAGTTATTTATATTTTATTTCCATTTGTAAACAAGACTGAATATATTGAATCGTATATATTAATAACCAGGATAATATAATAAAATAATATAATACGGAGTGAGTCATTTATGGAGTTAGCGAAGTTTGCAGTTTTACACATTACATGTATACTTTTTACTAGAAGAAAAACTGCAAACTTCGATAACACAACCTCATTTTAATTCTCATTCTGTGATAGATAAAACTAATAGATGTTATTTTTTTACGCAAATGTCTGTTTTACAGTATCTTGATTCTAAAAAGTGGTTGTTGTGTCGTCTGTAGATTAATTAATGGCAGCCAAACCAAATAGAACATTTTTGACAAAATTTAGTATGTGACCGTATTTTGACTAAATCTCGAGGAGTATTTTATTTATTATGATTAATAATTCATTTTCCATATCTCTTGAGGAAAGATTCTAAGAAACACACAAATAACAAAACGATTTTGATAAAGTTTTACTTTAAAGACTCTTACAAAACGTAATGTTTGTAACCTCCTCCACACTGTAAGTCCCAGAGTTGTAGATATAAAAGTTAACATAAATCATGGCCATCGGCTATCTGAAAAAGAGCAAAAACTATTTCTATTAAATTTTGGTTAAGAGAAAAGAGGTGCAAAGTCGTAGGTATATTTAAAGTAGGGGGAAAATACCGACTCAATTTACTTTCACCAATTTACTAATTTGCAGTAATTTTAGATATGGTATTTTAACGTGTTAGTTTAGGTTATACGTCTTCGAATCATTCAATTATACACTTATGAGGTGGGAGTGTTTCCTAGGTATATATTAGTTACTACGTTATAATCAACTGAAAATATCATACCTAATATCACATTTCAGTTAATATATTTTGTTTAAATTAGTTTTAACTATTTGTTTGATATTCTGTTTTTCTGCCATGGAACTATTTGTGCCTTCCTGTAATATGTAATATGTCTTCGCCTCTAACCGAGTAGACTGATTTGGTACAGGAAAGCTGGTATAAGTCCATATATATATATATATATATTAATTGGGCTCAAACGATAATTCAAATTTGGCTCAAATGTTGCTTCCAAGTGGATCAGAATAAACAATCACTTAATGGACGATAAGTAATCGTCCCCCAAAAATGATCTTTCTAATTATTATTGTTAAAAAAAAAAAACTACTGAGGGTTTCAAACTTTGGAATAACTTAGAATCGATGCAAACCATTCCCATAAAATTTTGGTGTAATGTGAAGATTTAAAACTTAAATCGTTTTAAAAATAAAATTACAATTCGTGAGTAATTTTGAGAATACTGAAATGGGTCTGTCCGCCCGTTGGGTTCCTTTAGGTTTTATTTATTTCAAATTACTTACGTAATGTAATTATCATATCTTTAAAGTTAAGTCGTTGGTTTTGGTTATGAATCGTTACACTTCATTAAATTAGGTTCACATTCCTTTAACTGTTAATTAAGTTTTAGGAATGTTTAAGTCGATCTATTTCCACTCTAACCACCGACTCCCGACGAAGTTTGTTGTTGTTTTATCGTTTATTCTCTGTTGTACAAAAGTTGCATCAAAATATTTGGAATTAAGTTTGTAACCTATATTTTGGTTTTATAGTATATTTATTTCTCTTCTAAATATTGAGCTTACTTAGTATTTGGTATGTGAATGTTTGTGTGACAAGGTTTTCACAGTTTAATTACATTGGAATAGTGATATTGGAAATTTTGTGTACTGGTTTTTATCTAGTCAGTTGGAAGGGAGAACCCAATTATTTAAGTTCCATAATCAAATCAAATCGTACACAGTAACTCATGTATTAGTAACCTATACGTTAAAAACAACATACTTTAGATATACGAGTATATTGAGTATACGTATTAACAAATACTCAATCGTTGAGCAATAATGAGGCGTATTACATTAAATTTACGTACCATATAGATGTTACTATAAACCTGTTGCTCTGTACACACATACAAGAGAGTTTCCCTCTTTAAACCCTACTTTAGTTAAACATTGACTGTACAGAAGGCCAATGAATCACGACGGGTTCATTATTACGCAGCAACAACTTCATACAATTGCGTTATTTTCCACATATTTGGAGCACTTAATGTCGGAGGCAATAGTTGGGAGTAGGTTTTCCGCGCCATAAACTTAAGGGTGCAACATTTGTATAAGCTTCACTAAGGGTGCATATATTGCTTCTAGCCCAGTGGACACAATAATATCCTTTATTGGCATTTATGTTGACAGTATTAATACGAAATTAACCAAATCAGACTGTGGAGGCGGGTGAGTTTTGGTAATCAATAAATAGTTATTCAATATATAAATTGCTTTTTATGATTTTCTACGTATACTATTGATTATAAAAACATCCTCGGTTAGAATTTTTTTTGAAATATGTTTTTTATAGATTTTCCTTTTATATAAATTAGATAGATTATCTCTTATTATTAAAATGAATTGAAATTTTCCAAACCTCAGAATTTCAAAAAGTTTCTTCCTTTGACCAACACATTAAATTGTTAAACTATCTTTTGTATTTATAAAAATGTTTGCGCGTTTACTAAAACAAATACCCGCTTATTTAAACAACCGTGAGCGTGCTCACGCATACGTGCACACACGAGTACAGTGTAGTGTTTTAATTGTTCCAGTAAAAGGAGTCAGGTATCAAGTAATTTTCAATTTTTGCTGCAGTTAAAACTTTAATGAGACAGTCAAAATATCGTTTTTACTACACAGTAGCATAGGGTAAGTTTGGTAATAATTGAAAAATATTTCGACCTCCGTTTTTGACTGATCTTTACCTTTCACACCGCCCGTGAAACCAAAAAAGTGAATTTAGACATGCGGTCCGTCCGTATGTAAGCACATTAGCGGCTAAAACAAAATTAGGAGCATGAAATAGATTAGGACATTTTGAAAATGTCCAAATGGCGGCCATTATTATTATTATTATTATTATTTGTATCTCTGTATAATTCAATTTATAAAATACTATATCAGATATAAATATTAAAATTTCAACTCTGCATGGAATTATACCAACCCTACTTTTCTAAGATGATAAATAATGAAGTTATTGTTAAAAGTGTAATTTCGAACCCTGCCGTTCCGCAAAAATGTGATATCGTATAGTTAGTTCTAGCACAGCCGAGTCACAGACACGAATATAACGAGTGGAGGCTTCTATATTATATAGTTTCGCGGCCTGATAAGAACGAGACACTGACACGAGTGAGGTGCCAATGGAGGCTTCTTTATATATGTACAGTTTCGCGGCCTGCTAAGAACGAGACACTGACACGAGTGAGGTGCCAATGGAGGCTTCTTTATATATGTACAGTTTCGCGGCCTGCTAAGAACGAGACACTGACACGAGTGAGGTGCCAATGGAGGCTTCTTTATATATGTACAGTTTCGAGGCCTGCTAAGAACGAGACACTGACACGAGTGAGGTGCCAATGGAGACTTCTTTATATAAGTACAGTTTCGCGGCCTGCTAAGAACGAGACACTGACACGAGTGAGGTGCCAATGGAGACTTCTTTATATAAGTACAGTTTCGCGGCCTGCTAAGAACGAGACACTGACACGAGTGAGGTGCCAATGGAGGCTTCTTTATATATGTACAGTTTCGCGGCCTGCTAAGAACGAGACACTGACACGAGTGAGGTGCCAATGGAGACTTCTTTATATAAGTACAGTTTCGCGGCCTGCTAAGAACGAGACACTGACACGAGTGAGGTGCCAATGGAGGCTTCTTTATATATGTACAGTTTCGCGGCCTGCTAAGAACGAGACACTGACACGAGTGAGGTGCCAATGGAGACTTCTTTATATAAGTACAGTTTCGCGGCCTGCTAAGAACGAGACACTGACACGAGTGAGGTGCCAATGGAGTCTTCTTTATATAAGTACAGTTTCGCGGCCTGCTAAGAACGAGACACTGACACGAGTGAGGTGCCAATGGAGGCTTCTTTATATATGTACAGTTTCGAGGCCTGCTAAGAACGAGACACTGACACGAGTGAGGTGCCAATGGAGGCTTCTTTATATATGTACAGTTTCGAGGCCTGCTACGAACGAGACACTGACACGAGTGAGGTGCCAATGGAGGCTTCTTTATATATGTACAGTTTCGAGGCCTGCTAAGAACGAGACACTGACACGAGTGAGGTGCCAATGGAGGCTTCTTTATATATGTACAGTTTCGAGGCCTGCTAAGAACGAGACACTGACACGAGTGAGGTGCCAATGGAGGCTTCTTTATATATGTACAGTTTCGAGGCCTGCTACGAACGAGACACTGACACGAGTGAGGTGCCAATGGAGGCTTCTTTATATATGTACAGTTTCGAGGCCTGCTAAGAACGAGACACTGACACGAGTGAGGTGCCAATGGAGGCTTCTTTATATAAGTACAGTTTCGCGGCCTGCTAAGAACGAGACACTGACACGAGTGAGGTGCCAATGGAGGCTTCTTTATATAAGTACAGTTTCGCGGCCTGCTAAGAACGAGACACTGACACGAGTGAGGTGCCAATGGAGGCTTCTTTATATAAGTACAGTTTCGAGGCCTGCTAAGAACGAGACACTGACACGAGTGAGGTGCCAATGGAGGCTTCTTTATATAAGTACAGTTTCGCGGCCTGCTAAGAACGAGACACTGACACGAGTGAGGTGCCAATGGAGGCTTCTTTATATATGTACAGTTTCGAGGCCTGCTAAGAACGAGACACTGACACGAGTGAGGTGCCAATGGAGACTTTTTAATATACACACATCTACGATGCCCACTGGGACCAAGCCGATGTCAAGAAAGTAGTGATATATACGATTACAAAATTCAGAAAATCTGGGTTGTAAATGTAACAAACTTACCCTATTAGTTGTGGCCATTTTTGGATAATGGAAGATCCCTTTATCTACCAATAGGCTACAACTTAACTTTTTTTTCAAGGACCAAGAAATCAACTTTAGGGTATTACATTTATTGGATCTGATTGTATTGGTGCCAATATTTTTGGATATGGAGGATTTAAACAAGTCAAATCAAACAAATACTTAAAGACAGATTGAATATGACGAATGGCTCTTCGAAAACTTAGTGTAATGGACTTTTAAAAATATATATATTTTTTTATTAATCTAATAGGTAGGTAATAGGTTAACAATATTACTTTTAGTGAGTAATTAAAATAAATCAATTATTTAAAAAAAGATATTTTGATTTGTAAAGCTAATCTTATATTTTAATTAATTTAGCCCTAATTTAAAACATTTTTTCAATTATTCTGGTTGTAATTGCTTAGACGATAAATAGATTCAATATTAAGATATGATTAACAAAAAATGGTTGCCAAGAGGCTGGACATTATCATAATAAAGGCGGGATTGACGCATGTGACAAGCCAATCGCAAAGTGCAACTGTTATCAGATATCATGCAGTTATGCACATTGCATTGACCCTTGACACAAGACGTTATCAGAACTAATAAATAATATATATTTAGTTTAGCAACTCTAAATAAAAAGGTACTTTAAATACTGTATTACATTACATCTGTATGTGCTGAGGTATGTACAGGGATTAGTCATAGAGCGATCCTAATATAGACTGGTCAATGTTATAATCAATGCCCTCCATTTTGTTTATCGATAAACAACTATAAGAAGATTTTGAGTTAACAAATGTTATTAATACAATCTGTTTCATAAGTGATTCTAAAAGTTTTTTTCCTGTAAAAAAAGACGTGATTTTAATCAAGAAAATTACTAATAACAAACCAAATTTAAACTTTGTTGAGTAATTTTGTAAAAATAATTTTCTTAAACTATGACGACTTTAAAATATTATAGTGTAAACAAAGAAATGAACTGATGAAGAACTAAAGGTTTAAGTAGATTTTGGAGTAATGAAAAGAGATAAAAACCTAAATTTAATGATGTACGTATTCTGTAGAAGTAGTAAATGCTTTAGAAATGAGTACCATTTCGGATTATCTATGTAAGTATATATTTTTTTAAAAAAATTGAATACTAACGTGTTAACCGAAAATAGTTGTTCATTATAATTAAATAAAGACATTTTATATTTTAGGGATACCTTTCTAGGATCTTTAACTTTATAAAAAATGGCGCAAATTTGTTTATAAACTAATAATTTATAATTTGCTATGTTTACAAAAAGACAATATTCTTATTTTTCTAAAATTCTCCAAAATATAAACCTTATAAAACTAATTGTAATTCTAGCCTCCCGTTTCAAAGATGGTAAAGTAATTAGTAAGTTAAATAACAAAATCCAGTGGAATTTATACGTAAGATGTATACGTAAGTTGATTAAGAAAAAGAAAATTTTCACACATTTTAGTAATCGAGAGCGGATTTAAAACAAACTAATGAGAAATTTATTTAAGTGAGAAAGATCATTAAAATTCTTTTAGAATGTGCCTCGTCATTTCCACTGTCATTGGTTTAATTATAACTTTAAGATTAATAATAGCACTATAGTTTTTTTTCGGAATTTTGGGTTTTCTTGTTTAAGCTATGTACGAAGATTGGGGGGGGGATTTTGATATCATATTTTAATTTTTGTCGTGGTACGGCATATTTTCTTTCACGGTAATAGAAATTTGCATTGATCGATAAGTGCAGTTTAGTGACATCAATTTCTACTGTACAGTTGTCAATGTTTCAGATGATGGATTATTTATTTTGTTTATTAAAGGTAAAATCTAAATTTAAAATAAAATTATTTCCATTTTTAAATTATAATGGGAATTTTTAGGTAAACGAATTGGTATTGGAAGAGGTTAGGATTTATTTTGTTGGATATTTTACTTTGAATTTGACATAAACAACTGTATATATCAGAAGTCCAAAAGGTCCTGATTATCATCTAGATTTTGAACTAGTAAGTATGAAAAATATATAACTTTACAAACTTTATGGGACTAAAGAAACAACTTTGGCATATTGGGCATCAAAAAATATGTATATGGTAACCCCATACGTCCTCTAAAAGGAATAAGACCTAGTGAAACTTCAGGAAGTCTCCATGTTGCCCCAATAAAATGGTAGTCAATAAATAGTTAAAATAGGGATATATACTCCTATTTTTTACTTTAGTTTGAAAGGAATTTTATTTCAAAAGAGGCATTAATTTTTATAACAAAACTTAACAATATAGACTTTTCAAGCTATTTTTTTGTTGGCCTGGTTGGCCATAGTAAAATAAGAATTTTTGGGGTTCTAAGGGTTAAAATAAAATTTAAGATAATATGTAGTGAAGTAACTGCCTTGGACCGCTCATTAACGTGAAACGAAATACTGCGAGTCCGATTTTGTTTTTGGTTCTATTAAACATGGCGGCTTATAAATCTAAAAATATTATACCCCCACAAACTGTGTTTAGCAGTAACAACAATTCCCTATTACTGTATTAGCTGGCATTTTAATTAGGGCTACCTACATCAAATAATGTATGCAGTTTTGTTTTCTACTTTAAATAAATTTTCCAATAAGTTAAATAAGTTTTTTATATATTTAAAAAAATATATATTAAGTTCCTGTAACATCAAAAGTTAATATTTCATTGGAGGACAAATAAAATTATGTAACTCCATAAATTATGTGGAGTTACATAAAATATTTATGTGCTGTTTTAAATTAATTCCCCTCAAGTTTAAATAAAAACCCAGGTCTACAAACCTATCTAAATTATTTTTTAGTCTATCATATTAGTTAAGTTTGTGTGAGTGTTTTCTCTACTTGTTATTCACTTTAAAATTACGTATCGCTCGGGTACTACTTACAGTATTTTAGTTGATCCAATTGACCAAAGGTTAGTTCTTTAAATATTATAAAGTTTATAAAGTGTTATAATTTTTTTGTTTTCCTGCTTTGAAAATTATATATATATATTAAAATTTTAAAATCATTATATTTGTGGTCCTGAAAGCACACACATAAAATAAATATGCATGTATTTTTATCAGTCATCGTAAATATCAAATATCATTTCAATGTATGAAATAATTGTAAAAACTGTAACTACATTACGTAGGTTACATATAATATATATAGTCTCTCTCTCTCTCTCTCTCTCTCTCTCTCTCTCTCTCTCTCTCTCTCTCTCTCTCTCTCTCTCTCTCTCTCTCTCTCTCTCTCTCTCTCTCTCTCTCTCTCTCTCTCTCTCTCTCTCTCTCTCTCTCTCTCTCTCTCTCTCTCTCTCTCTCTCTCTCTCTCTCTCTCTCTCTCTCTCTCTCTCTCTCTCTCTCTCTCTCTCTCTCTCTCTCTCTCTCTCTCTCTCTCTCTCTCTCTCTCTCTATCTATCTATTTCAAAACACTCGTGGTACACTCATGTATGTCATGAATGCATGAGTAAGAACTAAGTGTACAACCAAACACCCGTCACATATTAATCGGAAGTAAATAAATTTCAAGCTACAGATAAAGTTGCATCCCAAGGACCATAACAGCGGCAGTTGAGGACCATTATGACATATATACTAAGTATATTGCGTTCCAGATGCGCAATATTACCAGAGTTACCAGAGTTTCATCTTGGTGTAAAACTTTCAACGCTTAATAACTCACGAACGATTGCAAGAACTCGAACCAAATACACAGCAATTAATTTCACCATACCAAATAGTACTAACTCAAATTCTAATTGTTACAATTTGGCTATCAACCCACAGAAGAATGTTATACAGGTGGACTTGACATAGTTCAACAAGTTCCTTTAAATATCGCATATGCCAGGAATGGAGAAGAAATAAAATTGTGAATAATTTTAAATGAGTAATTTTTTTTCTAATGATCAAATAGAAGTAGTGATTATCAATTAATTATTTCCAAAAGTTTTTGTAAGGGACTAATGAGCATATGAAACAACTAATAAAAACTAATATTATTGCAATAAAGCCCCTGAACTCTATAAATTTAATGTTTAAGTCGTAACAATTACGAATGCTTAGTATTTATGTCTTTCACAGGGAGATAAGTTCTAAAATTAACGTTTTCATCATATTTGGTTTAAATTAAATTATACAAAAACACTAACCTTTAGATAAGGTTCCAATACTTCAGAAATTGCTATGAGCATTTCAAGCCGAAATGTAGAAATTGTATCTTGTGGCACTCTGAACAAGTATTGAAGGGATTTTAAGCTATCTCCTGAAGCAATATATCTTAAAGTTATTTATAGCTTCGTGTGACACGATAATATTGCTTTCTTAAATTTTGTATCTTGCTTTCTAATCAGTGGCGTTACTATCAATCTCATGATGTTATTGGGTATTACTTGGTGTTCACAATTGTGAGTTCTTTCAGGAAACACCCAGTTTATCTCTTCTATGCATCCATTTGCAGACCCAGTACCGTTTTTTTCTTCCCTATAGTGTTTATTACATCTGCACAAACTTCGTGAATACACATCAACAACAAATTCCTTACGTCTTGTCCCCGCAGATGAAATTTTCAAAAACTACAACTGAAGACTGAAATGGAATGCAACACTTACTATTAGTTAATAGATAGCAGCTACCAAAAATAAGTGTGACTGATTTAATAGCAAACTTTTATGTAAATTTTATTTATGTCCACTTATATTAAGGATTTACTTATATCTATCCTTTACATACGCCACACCTATGTTATATATACTCTTACACTATAGTTATAGTACCTACTCTATGTCAATTCTAGGCTTATATCTAATATCAGGAAGGTAGTGTATATATGATACCGCTTTCTATTTTCATTATTATTTCCTTGTAACATTTTGTAGCTATAGGTTTATTAACTAACATCTTAGTCTTCACATCAAGACCTATCTGATTGAAGTCCAGATGTGCCTTCTTGACGCACCCTCATTGAACCCATGAACCCATGTTTAAGTTCTGTGCGTTTCTTGGAGCTTAACAACATTTCTATTGACAGTGTCAATACACAGCTCTTTGGTTCGATATTGACTTAGTCATTTATATGGATGTCTTTTCCAAGTTCATCACTCCATTCACCCACCATACAACTAGTCTCAACAGGATTGAACCCTTTATCTATATAGATTACGGAGTCAGTGTCGAAGAACGTAACACTGACACTTAATTTGTCCTGAATATCATCACCTAGTTTCAACTGTAATGAAGGTTGCCGCAAACATTTTAACATTGTTCGAATTCTTCACATATTGGTATTTTCTTGTAATAGGAAATCTATAGTATTTATTTATTGTTTAGTGTGATCGTGATAATATCTGATGTATCATCTAACAGTATATTTTAGAATTTATGGTTCAGTAACATACAATGCCTGCTTCATGTTTAATCTAGCCCAAATTTTCCCCACAGACTGTAGACACATATTTCGCTTGGCGGGGTTATCCCGTCTTAGTATGCCCTCTTCAATAGCATTACAAACTCTTTCTTTGTCTTGTAGTCTTTCTGCCAAGGCGAGGATTCCAGTTTATTCCTCATGAATTCACTAATGTGGTCTCGTTTGGCATATCGTTGTAATGCTACACGAGGTAAAATTTCATTTCCCTATATCTTTGTCACTCTTGATAGTGGTCCATGTGACTGTGAATCCTCTTCGATCCTCAGTGTGTATACTCTGAGTATTTGACACGACTTAGTGGAAACAGGAGATTTTTCCGCTTAAAAGGTTACACAAAGTGATACACACTTCTTGGTAAGATCTTCCACTTCGTCAAACCGTACTAATCCCATATACACTCCTTGGGTTTTTAAATTTTACCGGATCCCCTACAGAATTGTGATCATATAACATCATAGCAGGATATAAAGACTGACTATCATTGTATTTGAGCTTCTTACAGGACACTTTTGAGATTGCTAGCGTTGGTACTTCTTACAAAGAAGGGATTACACTGCCTAAAAGCCTCGATAACCTGTAACTTATATTAATCTTCTTGTTGATATGCAGCCAGTGTTACGCCTACATCTCCACAACACAGCGTCTGACTCACATTATGAGTTTTGTTATACAAGTCACCCATACACTCTTTGGTAACATTATTTATTGTGTCAGATCTGTAGAATAGAGGACAGCCGAGCCAAGAGAAACCGTAAAATTGGTATACAGTTTAAGTGTCTTTACAATACAATAACCGTAAACTTTACTACCACATATAGTAGCTTCATCTCCATTCAAAGCATGTCTAACGCTAGAAAAGGTATTGAGCCATGTGATAGATTGTTTGTTGTACTGTGCCTTCCTATTAGATTTAATCACAACTATTGTGTTCTCCTGTAGATACGTGTACCTTCACATAACCATGAACACATTTCCTCGTTAAGAATCATCATTCGTAATTGTGCTGTAGCATTACCATGTTTTGTAAATGGTCTTCATATTCGCAATTTCCATATTTGGTAGAGGGCAATATCTCCTGCCAAATTGATTCTAACAGCTGTTCATTACCAATTTAATTAATAGTAAATTCACGTTCTATGTTTACAGGTTTCCTTACCAAACCTTACGCACATCTTCAAACTTTCTCATAAGCTACCTCTCAAGTTTACAGAGTCTTTTAGTTTTTTACTTTTATACTCCTTTAGTATGTGAAGATATTTTTAGTAAAACGTTTCCTTTACAGTTCTGTTGTACGTTGGAATGTTTTCATTTGACTCTCTAACGTTTACTTAACTTTTCGTTAAAAACTTTTTGACGATTGGCTCCCCCCCTCGAAATTAAGAACGAGCATAAATGAGAGAGACAGTCAATCGATTTCAGGCATAGTAAGCATTGTGACATTAACATTAGTTAAATAAGAAGATGAAAAGTAAGAAAAAGTGGCAGTGCTAAGGAAAATGACAAGTTATTAGAAAGAGAAAGAACGAATCAAAAAGCAATACAAAGTTGGTCTTTGCTGGATACATCGATACAGAAATCGATTGTTTAAAGGCTAATTACCTCTTGTTCATCATCGCTTTACTGTAAAAAATAATCCTCGAAAACTCTAATAAGGTCAGTGTAGGAAAAAACAAAAGTTGGTGAAGAGAGACCGGATAGGAAGAGAGGGATTTAACCCAAAACCACATGAAAAGAAGTGTAAATCCAGCTAGATCCTTTTCGGGATTTACAAATCTATATTCACTATAAGTGAACCCCTAAGGGTGGCAGGAATTGAAAACTTTGACAATGATAGGATGATTACAATGAGCAATTTTATAGGTACGTTTTGAGAAACACGAATATTCTAGACATAACACTATTTCAAAGCGACGCAGACGAAACGTTTACATACAACACTATAGTCCACGTGGTGCAAGAACACATGGCATGTATAAACATATCCCAAATGCTTTTACCTTATAATCAAAGTTGTTTAAACGCTTTGGTAGAAAGATAATCGTACGAGTACGATGCTTATTGGTCTAAATAGTTAATTGGAAAATTTGGAGGCAGTAGTCAAAAAACTCCACTGAGGAGAAATAAGGAAATATCTATTTAAGTGTTCCTTTAATAGTTACCATGAAAATATGATACCAATCAATTATTATTTTAAGGTAAGTTACTCTAATGGGATAGTGCATTTTATAGACAAAAAATAAACACATTTATATTGATAGACTACATCAATGGACTACTGGATGGACAGGATATTATTGACATTGAGCGTTTCATGTGTGTTCTACTTGATACCTATTCCCTAACTAAGATAGACATTTGATGACGGATATTCCATTGATTAAACATTTCCAGTAACGACATATACATGGAGCTAAATAAATATCATCTTAATTTAATTGACATTATGGAATTTTTCAAACCGAATCAAAACAATACCAAATTATAGGAATTTTTATAATTATATATCACATAAAAGACAATTATAACAACTATCAGATGCCAGAGCACTATTTTCAGTACTTTCTTTTCGCACCCATATTCTCAAAATTGTTCTAACTAGAAAGAACCGTAACTAAGGTGTCACTTTATGTTATTCAAAATTGTACAGTTATAAGTGAAAATGTACACGAAACATGTAGAAAAATAGCCGAGGTAATAATACAAAATCTAAGGGCAGGTATAACGCAAGTGAGTTTTTCGTTTGAAGAATTGATATAGTAATAGCTAACAGACTATGATTTATCAGTCGATGAGACAAAGTTTCAACAAAAGAGAAGTAAAGTCGAAAATTTGATTAAAGAGCATCCATGACAGGCAATTTTAACTTAAGAACTTTTTTTATTAATAATATGATATTTTTGAATTCAAAACTTTGATTTGAATGTAAAATAGAATTGTTATAAATAAATTTATGTGTTATGGTTTGATATTTTGCTTTTGCGTATACAGGGTGTCCAGTAAGTATCAGTGCGACGTTAGATTTCGTTAACCATTGGAGTTTAAGCAATAAAACTTAACTTATCAATACCTTCATTATGGGAACGGCCAGCAGGGTGTCAGAAGAAAATCTTAAATGAGAGCATAGGTCGAGTTTTATTTCCTATAAAAGGTCTCTGCTAGGAGAATACAATGCCGCAAATCCGACCTTAAAAGGTTAACTCTATACAAAATAGCTACAGCTTAAAGTTACAATGTTGGGGTTGTTGTAAATGTCTTTTTTCATGGCATGAGTTACATAAGTAAAACTCCGATAATCCACACTGGATCTAAGGAACAATTTTTCTTAATAGTGAGTGATTTTTCACCTCCAGGGGGAACGGTCTACTAGGAGGACGGAGAAAATATTTAATGCAAGCCTAGACCAGCTAACACACCAAATTAAAAATGATCTTCAAAAGTTCACAAATTGTGTTCTGACAATAAAATATCAAATCATGTATTTAGTTTTTGTGGTAACATTATTTCCTTTGTTAAGTTAAACATTTAAAAGGGAGGGGATAATTAAATGAACATAGATTATTATGTATGACCGTACTGTAAATTTACATGTTATAAGATAATAATTATGACGACACTAATTTAATCATTCATATTACGAAATGCAACTATACTGACTTTGACATTTCATTACTTGTTTAACACTTCAGTATGATTTTAACTAATATTTACTATGAATTAAAAATCAATTAATATATTAAATTAGAAAAATTTAGGAAGCGGAAGAGTATATTTATTATATAGGAAAAATGTACTTAGATCATGACAATGTTCTGTGATCTATGAAATATAAAATAAGACTACAAATAAATATGAGTACAAACTTTTGTAGTTAAAAAGCTCAAATAAAATATATAAAGGAGATAACCTTCAACCTTTTCAAAAGACTATGTAATTACGTTGCGGACAAAGGTGAGGCAGATGACTTATTCATATTTGGTGTCGAGTAAGACATCAGCTGCGCTATCTAGCAGTGTTATCGCATGTTTCTTCAACCCTACTTGCATATGTATGTTCACTACGACAAAATATACTCATGGATCCTGCTGATAACCAACGCGAGATACAAGAAAATTATATCACCATCTCTGTCTTGCTAACACAATAACCGATGACATAAATTAAACAAATGGTATGAATACTACATTAAGTATGTCATATGATATTCTGCTATTAGCATACACGGTGCTAACGCTTCAGGATATGATTTATCTGACCTCTATTTCATCATTTGTTTTGTATTATTTACAGTTTTTAATATTTATTTAAATGATGAATAGAGAGAATCTTTATAAAAGTGTTTTATAGATATTGTTAACGTCTTATTAAAGTAGCAATTTGGTGAAGTTATTATTTTGATATGGTTTACTTTAAATATCGTGTGTAATTCTGAAATTACAACATTGTTTGACAAGTAGTTCCATGTTTGCAATGCTAAATTTAAAAAATAATAATATTGTTGTTTTATTATTTATAAAAATATCCAAAATATTGTAGTTTTCATGTTTGTGCGGGTGTTTCATTAATTACTTCACAACTACTTATATAAGCTATATAAAAAGATGGAGTACTAGAAAATTGTTAACAAAAAATATTAAATAATATAGAAAAACTCAATAAAATAATAATAAATAACTGTTTTTTTATAGTGGTTTAAAGGGGGAAAACCTCATGATCATTATCTTCTTAAATAAAATAAGAAATTGCTTAAAGCAGAGACTCTAGCCCTAGATAACTCTATTAGCGCCAGGGTTGGACAAGAACAAGAGTTGGTCAAGAAATATCTTATAGAAAATATGAAAAAGATGGATCTAATCCAATACTAGTTGAAGAAAGATATAGATCTAGCTAGAGTGTTTCGGGATTGCCACAAACAACCTAATACATTTTAATAAGATCAAATATTCATATTTTTTACGAAGTTGAATCTGTGTACTTTGTCGCAAGCGTCATTACAAAATGTATTTCATTTACTTATATTATTTGGAATTTTTTGAATATCCTTGATAAATTTATATACTTTACCAATAGTGATTCGTACTTGCTAACAAACCACTGGCACAATCCAAAGATTGCCTTTATTGATCATTTCCAACATTGTTTGGACTGCAATAGGCTACACTTATAATCATGATACTTGTATTATTTTAAAACTTTTAGTAGGAAACTCCTAATATCTGGATCGCTGGTCTAATTGAAGGATTACGTTTAACTTCAAAACAGACTAAAACAAGTGTTTTCATTTCTTCTGTAATGGCTGACTTGCGCTAATTTTTTACTGAACGATCCATAATTTTTTACATTTCTTACAAGTTTTTAACTAAACTTAAGACATTTCTATGAGAAGAAGTTTGTATTATTATTGATAATAATTCTGGCATTTTCCCACTTGCTGAAAAATCTATTAAGAATGTTATATTTCTCTTTATTATTTGTTAAAATGTTGAAGCAAACAAGTTGCTAAATTGTATTATTGATTAACTATGCACTTACACCTTTGAATATTAAACTGTATCAATACGACAAACAGGGAAAAAAACAGTATTTGTTGATTGATTGTTAATGAACTGAAAATTGGCATCATACGCAGAGAATGCTTTGCATAATAAAATATGCATAACAGCTGCTTTATAGAATAAAGAGTATCAATTAACTAGCAGATAATGTATAAAGTGTGTTGTAGATTAGTGATGTCCATTGTTGAACAGCTGACCATTAGTATTATAACCTCAGTTGCAGTGAGTGGAATATATTTCTAACAATGTAGGCTTAATAACAGTAGTTTAACCCTATTCTAAATACTAAAAGAACATTATTGTTACAATGTGAGTGTTTTATGACAACACACACTTTATTATCTGAGCACAGATCAGTGTTTTAAAGAAATTTAATAAAAGGAAAACGGTTAAAATGTCTCTTAGTGACGTCTCAACAATCGATTTTGTGCAACTTTTCTAGTAATTGTCTAGAACACCTACTGACTTACAGTTCTTAATTATTACTGGATGTATTAAACCTCGTGAATAAGATGTTATAGCGGGGGGGGGGAGTGTATTAAACAGTGCTTAATAGTAAAATGTGTCCTTATTTCACAAGGTTTAATACATTTAATAATGAAAAAGAGCTGCTAACCCAATGGATGATCTCGACAATTTCCAGAAAATTGAGATTTGTTTTCTATCAATAAGTCTGTTATTCCTCAGCCTAGAGAATAAATAAAAATAACAATGGTGTTATTATACCTTTTACTCTAGGTCTATTTCACCTGAATTTGACTTTGAAAAATTATAAAAATTATCTCTGGAAATAACTTGAATTTTCGATATTTTGAAAAATTGAAGTGCTTCTATTTCCTAAACGATTAGAAATATTGAAAAATACCTAGATTAAAAAGTCTTAGAATAAGGTGTTTTATAATATGAAATTTTTTGTAAGGGTACCTCTAGTTTTAACTCAGAAAATTATGGTTTGTTTTGTAATTTTTGTACTTATTGAATAAAACAGCATTCACACCTGTTTCAATCTCTCTCTCTCTCTCTCTCTCTCTCTCTCTCTCTCTCTCTCTCTCTCCCTCTCTCTCTCTCTCTCTCTCTCTCTCTCTCTCTCTCTCTCTCTCTCTCTCTCTCTCTCTCTCTCTCTCTCTCTCTCTCTCTCTCTCTCTCTCTCTCTCTCTCTCTCTCTCTCTCTCTTTCTCTCTCCACATATATATCAAATAATTTACAATGTGTACCACATCTTCTAATACTCAGTCACTATCCTTCTCTGTGACCCAAACTATCTTCTTCCAATTCTATGTCTTCTCTGTTGTTCATATAATAGAATAAACATTATTTAAAAAAAACAAATACTTGTTAGTAAACGCTGAGGGATGGTAAACATATTTTAAAATCATTACCGTGTCATGCTATTTTTTTTTGAATTTTCAGTTTCAACTGAACCGTTCGTTTCTCCAACAAAGAACATAGGTTAATTGCGTCAGCTCAAATTAGGTTCATTATGAGTTCAATAGTTTATTTATTTCTTTTTGTTATGCAAACTGGTAGAACTTCTTTACTGCCTAGTGTTTTTAGCTGTTTCAATGTAAGACTACGACAAATCTACTATAGAATCGCAAAGACTCAAATTTTCATCATAGGAAGTATTTATTTTAAACAAGATAGCGATAATATCCTTGTATGGATAGTGAAATTCCAACAGAAAGGATTTAAATCCTAGTTAAATTGACATCTATTTGATGTTATAATTATATTACGTCAAAACCAAATTATATCACGAAATCATATATCCTTTCACAAATAGTAAATACATACTTATTTTCAAATACAATAAGCATTTTGTTAAATTTAATTCTTCAGTACAAAATGTAATCGTTTACCCTACTCTATGTAAAACTAGGCTCGCTAAGAATAAATTTGTTAAACAAACAAAATGGAAGACAAAAGTAAGATGTAAGGGCAAGAAATAGAGAGAACAATGGTATAAATCGTGTCGACACTTCTCAACCCTGTGTTTAACAAAGGGGTGGGCCGACGTGTTTATCCCTACTGGTGGCATCTTTAATTAAGAATTTGCATGTAAACGAAGGCGGAACATGGCGTAATGATATATCGAGTTGCAGCGGAGTAATTTGTTCGCTGTGCTCTCTAATCCGTGCCTAAGAGATAATATATTGCCTAGTAGTTCTTAACCGACTGTCTAGAATAATACACCCCTTCATCTCATCTCAACATCTACTATCGAACTCATTTACATAGTCGACTACCGGAATAAATCTTATAATTACATCTTGTTTAATCTACAAACGTTAACTAAGAATAATTGCTCTTTATAAGGGACAATTTTTCTTCTTCATTTTAACTTTTTGCTTTATACTCTTTGTATATTTTCCTGAATTGTGTGAAGAGAACAAGATACTTCTTAATAGCTACAACCATTACATCAATGGAAGGGGGCTATAGGTACGAAATTATATATTATTTTGCCGAATAGAACATTTAAAACAATAATTTACTATCAGATTTTTGAGTTTCCAGTGAATTTAAGATTGAAAATATGACGCTGCTAAAATTTATTTATACATTCATATATATTTTAATCTGAGATCCACTGAATTGTTTTCTTGCATGCAAATACATGACGTCATTTTTAATCATCGTCATCGTATTTTGATTCGTACTCACTTACCCAAATACTAAAAATTAGCCCTGACGTGTTTAGAAGGTTCGTTTCATAATTATTTTGAACATAAATACCACATTATTAAATTATTACGGGAGAAAACTTTATTCCTACGTGTTATTACATCCAGTACTCAGTCTTTGATGATTTGAAAAACAAAATTCAATTTACCTACGTTACTTATCCAGAACGTTACTCTTTACTAGTTGATCTTTTAATGGTGGAAGTGTGAGATCCTGATTAAGTTTTACCACCTCAAAGTGAAAACTAATGTGTCTATAAATATGAATTATTACTAACTAGTTTCTAAATGTTAAATAGCTCTTGTTTTCATTTATTTAATGGACGTACTATGATAAATGGAAGTTGAAATTATTCTTTACAAAGTTACATACACCCAATATCTTTACCTCTACTTTTTACATTTAATATCACCCTTTTTTTAACCAGATATGGTAGGATATATTCACTTAATCGTTCCTTGTTTACCTACACATGTTTGAAAAGAACTGTTGATGACGTAGTTTAGAATATTATTCATAGTTGAAGAGTAACTAATATAATATTCATACTAATTATAGCCAATATAATTTATTATTGTGAAGTCTTACGTTCTTTCATAACACTACGAAAGCCATAATTGAATAAAACTGTTCATTCTAAACAAATTATTCAGGGTTTTAAATTGTTGATATCGGAACTGAGAAATTGTGAGTGGATTCAATGTGTACATAGTAGTCGGCAAGTTTGTCTTAAACTTTTAATTAATTCATTCATTTCACGAATATAACATTGTCTAGGAAGAAAACTACTCCACTTTTAAAACTTAAACTTATTTCCTATTATTCCTAAAGACTCCAAACATTTTCTTTTTTAAAAAAAAAGAATCTGGAAGTTGGTGTTATATCCCATGAAACCTTATATATGTATATATGTACATAGCAGGATATATAAATCTAAGCTAATTAAGCTCATTGGGGGATTTTTGTATTTAAAGTGTAGGGAGATTAACTCAACAACGAATGCTTATTTTAAATTAGGTGTTAGGTGTTAAAAAAAACATCCCTTAATTTGGGAGCGAATTAAAATTTTAAGAGTAAATAGCATTAAACCTTCATAAGTACTACAGGTTTCCATTATTTACGGTGTATGATGGTTATTGATTATAATTCATAGGTATTTCATTTTGTATAAATAATATGTTTTAGGATTATATGAAAAAAATATAAATTACACGTGGACGAATTTACTAGCGAGTAGGCCTAAACTTTACACAATTATTTTCGCTATTATCTTCATTAGGTTGAGGCTGTTTTGTAATTTTCGTTTTTATTTCTTCACTTAACTTACATCAACAGCCACTAATATCAATTCATTTTAAAATAGCTAGCCAATCTCTTACTGAGATGATTATCAGTAAGATTAATTAAAAACAGATTATAAAATAAATACATCCCATTAACTGTCTTTACAGTTCGTCACCTCACCATACGAAAGGTTGGGGGAAGGTTTACTCGATGAATTAATTTTAAAATAAGAAATAAATTAATTGGGTTCAAACACGCGATATTAAAATTGTTTTTCAACAGTTGTTCTGCACTTATATTATTCATGAAACGTCCTAACAAATATTTCTCAGGGATCGAATAAGGTTATTATAGCGTTGCATAAGGATCTTGTACTAGAGACAGGAACGTTTGAACTCGTTGAAATCATCAGTTTCGTACCGTCGTCTCGTCGTCCATGTTTTGTCTGTAATTGACATTAAATCGTGACAGACTATCGTCATGACGTTGTACGTCGGCACTTTTCATTTCACTGCATGATCTGTAGTCGTGAAGGTTCGTCTTTCTCTTGTTAAAATGCCGTATAATCATCAGAATAGCGATTATATTGTGACAAATTATTATATTTATATATAAATATATATATATAGAGATAGAGAGAGAGAGAGAGAGAGAGAGAGAGAGAGAGAGAGAGAGAGAGAGAGAGAGAGAGAGAGAGAGAGAGAGAGAGAGAGAGAGAGAGAGAGAGAGAGAGAAGAGAGAGAGAGAGGAGAGGAGAGAGAGAGAGAGAGAGAGAGAGAGAGAGAGAGAGAGAGAGAGAGAGAGAGAGAGAGAAGAGAGAGAGAGAGAGAGAGAGAGAGAGAGAGAGAGAGAGAGAGAGAGAGAGAGAGAGAGAGAGAGAGAGAGAGAGAGAGAGAGAGAGAGAGAGAGAGAGAGAGAGAGAGAGAGAGAGAGAGAGAGAGAGAGAGAGAGAGAGAGAGAGAGAGAGAGAGAGAGAGAGAGAGAGAGAGAGAGAGAGAGGGAGAGAGAGAGAGAGAGAGAGTTATTAGTGAAATTGATAATGAAGTTTATTATTATAAAATATTTGTAGCAGTTTGCAATAGTCTGTGGTACACTTTACAATAACAAATTAAACCCAGCGATAACCTTAATACTGTAACTTAAAATTAGTTCTAAATAGAGGGTTTATTGCTTTCATTTTGATATATTTTTAATAAATACCTAATAACAAGCGTCACAACTTATACTGAGCAAAGCTTAAGGACATTTCATAATCAACATTTAATGAAAAACACAAATATCTACAACAAGTAAAACCCTTACTAAACCGGAGGGTTTCAACAACTAAGTCGCCTCCTCAGTTACAATCAGCTCAAACATTCTAGTAAACGTAATACTTGAGGTGAATTACACAATAAGCTTGTAAAAAATGTGACACAATAAAGAGGTTAAACAAATTCTAATGAGTACAATAAAATAAAATAGTGATAACAACAGGCCTATTAATAATAAAATGGATAAAAAAATAAATTAAAATAATTATATTTATGTATATGTAACCATAAAAATAAAATAAAAATATACGAATTAAATATTACAATGAAAAGTGGAAATAATAACGAATAAAATATATAAATGTATTATGGTTTCTAAGAACTTTAAACTTATGTTTTATTGTTGTAAATGGTGTTTCCATTAATTGTTGATTAACAATTGATATTTTATGGCAAAATATCCGAACATAATTGATAATGTTTGCAGCAGACTGATGTATATACTATTAACTCATATTTCAAATAGTTAAAGATACCAGGAAATATTACAGCTGATTTATGTGCGCTTTCGAATTTAATTTGTTTTCTTACATCTTAACAAACAGAGCACATAGACCTCAGTGTCAAGAATATGAATAATAGCCCATAAAAGACAATTATTATGAGGTTAAACTGGTCATAATTATGGATGGAGCATTTAAGGGGAACAAAACCATTGTCTTAGATATACATTTGTAAAGTTAAAGCGACGTCTATAAGGCGTCTGTCTGTATGCGACGCGCATTGGAATATCTCATTAACAGAGAAAGGCGCCGTCATTGTAGACAGTACACATGTCCACATATTGTAAACAGAACTTCACTTCTCTTGTTACATGGCATAAAACAGTTACTACTATTGCTTTATATTTTACAGTTGGAGAAAGTTGGTGAAATATCGCCTTTTATAAAGGAATTTTAGAAATCTGTAAATAAAGATTTAAATTACTAGTTTTTTACCAATGTATTTCTTATGTACAAAAAGTATAGCATAGCGGATATGAGATTCATGTCAGTAGCATCTGGGGAGAATTCCTGCAATGAAGTCTTTATATCAATTTTTTATTAAATTAAATTAGGGTTTTTTGATATTCTAGGAGATTTAAAACATAAATTTTGAATTGGATGTACTAGAACACTAGAATTTCCAGGTGACTTTCAATTAGGGAATTTGGATATTGCTTCTTGAACTTCTTTCAAAGATAACGGTTTGGTAGTAAAGATAGTGTTAAATTAGGAAAAAAATATACAAATTCTCAACGATAACTCCAAAACATGATAACTCTAGGAATTAACTGAGTTTATAAAAGCTTATAAGGTGCAAATAAATTTATTAAGTTACGAAACAATTTATTATACTCTGTAAATATATGGTTAACATTAAAATGCTCTATTATGGTTCCAAATTTAGTTTCGAGACAAAGATTTGAAAAGTATTCTGCTCCTTTTGGCCTACAGAAAGCTTTAAGTTTCTATATGTCTGAATATCACTGTATCTAAAAAAAATGAGAAATCCTTGCAGTTTGAAACAATAAATTAAAAGTAAATCTAACAGTAATCAATAAAGACATTTAAAAATATAGAAAATGTAAAAATTTTGAATCTTTTTAGATAAATGTATAGGATTTGAAATATAAACGTTTGTAGTATCATTATTCTTGTCTTTGATTTTAGTGCCAGGGCAAATGACCGCATTGGTTACTATGAAAACTGGTTAAACACGTACAACTAGTATTTTAACAACCCATAATGTTCAGGATGATGTATAGTTTGTAGTTCTAGTGGGAAGTACATAATGTGGTTTGTAATAAATCTTGGTTTAGCATCAGACAGGTCACGTTCACAAGAGTCAGCCATATTGATGGCACTGACATATTGTTTTGCTTATCAAATAAGTGTATTCAACATAGCATACTATAAAATGGGCGCTGTAGTTCAAATAATCTATTATTTGTGAATAACCCAAACCTCGTTTCGGTTTAAAAAGGCTGTGTCTAAAATTATTGTAGAAGTGTACATTAAATCGATTATATCATTTTAAATACAGGGCATTATTTTAAAATATTGAGTCAATTTGTATTCGTATACTACCCAATCAGTAAAATACCAACTAATTTATGAATTATTATTATTATTTGCTACTAAAGCACGAAAAAATCCAACACTAGCAACCGGATTTGACCCTGTGCGTGTACCTTGGCAGAACCAAGTCCGAGTGCCTATGTAAAGAAAGAGGAGTTTAAGGACATCTTGTGTAGTAAATTTATAATTTGAGACCTAAACTTGTTATAAAATCTTGTCAGAATCACTTCAGAAGAAGGTGAGGTAGATGAGTTTCATCAAAACCCGTTCATAAGTTGAAAAATGATGGTAATCAGTTTAAGTATGACTATTAATACAAATGAAAAACACATTTCAAATTTATTATTGTAAATTGGTCTTACAGGAAAGCAATATTTAAACTCTACAGAAAAACGCTTTACCTCCCCGAGTTGGGTTGAAGATCATTTATTGTACTAAAACAACAAATTAAATAAACTGTACAACATTGAATTAACTTTCTGACGCACTAATCCATGAATCGAAATACTAACCAAAAATAGTATTGTTCACCATCTTCCCAAAAATGATTATAAAGTGGGAATTCGACCATTAGCCATGGAAAAGATACTATTATGAAGCAAATCACAAATTTTTATATCTTAATCAGTATTTTATTTTTCCAAGTATTCTTTATGGGACGATTAACAACATTTGAACCGATTTATTTTATTTATTTTTTTTTTTTTTACTTTTATGCCTGGTTTCACGTTGAAGCTACTTATACCCAAATTAAAAAAAAATTCTTCATTAATGAATATTTTCTAAGTATTTCTTACGGGACATATATTATTTGTATTGAAAGTTCTTCTCATATAAATTTTTGTCAAATTTTTTTAATTATTTTAACTTGAAAGATTTTTTTTACAAAGATAACATGACAAATATTTATTTATTTAAATAGAGGGTATTTTTCTGCCATAAACTAATTCTAAGCTTAAATATAATTCCATTGAAATCGAGTTTTAAATGGCTGTTCTAGGTTAATTTTTTTATATTTTAAATCATAATTTTATATTACTTACAATTTTCCACATTGATTTGGGTAATTTATTTTGACATTTTACCAAAATTTAAACGAAATTGTTAGACACAAAATACGCCCACACACCGAATCTGTTTAAAATTGTTTCACTAATTTGTTCTGTAAATTACTGCACATTATTCCACAAAACACCTTTTTGGACGAAGTGAACATCCACACGGATATCTCACCAAAAACTTGAAACCGATTTTTTGACAAATCACATAAATTTTCCATACTCAATATATGCAAGAAACTAAAAACACACTAAAGTTAGCGCTTAAATTTAAAAAAAAGGGGGAAAAGGCACCTTTGTTTTTTTAACAGATAAGGAGGAGAATAATGTCATGAAATTGGTTGAGTGCTTGTGTCGTAGATATGACCACATAAGTATTAAGTTATATGTGTCTAATATTTTTAAACAATGATTGAAGAAAATAATTTTCAATTACTTCCCATACTGTTACAAATACAATGAAATGTAACCTGTTTTAACGACCAATTTGTTAAATGGAAAAACGTGAGAATTAACTTTAAAACTTCTATGTAATAGATATCAAAAATTCAAGCCAAATGATTAAAAATTTTATAAAATCGACAGTTTTTCACATCAAATTTCCAATTTGTTTGTCCCTAACAATCCAGAGATGGTAAATCCCAATTTTCTTACTGCATGTGGTGGATATCGTAGAAGAAAACAATGCGACTGCTTTATCAAAAATTCACTAAAACAACCGAAATTTTGAAAAAAAAAGAAAAAAAACACTCTACGAGTTAGCGAACTTGTCACTTTATTGCAAACAAAATTTCACTATCTACAAAATTTTATCAAAATCGGACAACTAGCTCGAAAGTTATAGTATAATATATTGTGTATGTATAGATAGATACCTTTATTAATACACAATCATATAAGCTATATATATATATATATGAAAACCCACTGACTGATCACGAAATCTCTGTATCCAAGAAGCCAAGAGCTATAAATTTTTTTAACATGGTTTGGGGTCTGTAGACGCGTACTAAGAAAGGGTTTTGAAAATATTCCACTCCAAGGGTGTTTTTTACCCTTAAAGCATATCTCTGGATTCAAGAAGAGCTCTGCACTTTTTAACATGGTTTGGGGTAAGTTATATAATGTAGACGCGTATTAGGGTTGTGCTAAAATCTTGATTCTGAAATATTCGCTTGCGAATCCGCTGGTAACAGCTTGTATGTGTAGGCTATATAAATTTTAAAAAAGATTAGAAACACAGTAAATGTTTGATCATTTCGATTTAATCTTCATCAGCTTATAGAAAAATATAAAAGACAAGAATAAATTATATATACCACAACAGTTCACTTAATATAAATAAATATTGAGTTTGACTTGTGAGATAATATTAGATAAAAAAACTAATAAAACTCGAACACAAGATCTCACAATAATTACGTTTTTTAATCCAACGCGTTTCAACGACAAAGTCGCCATCCTCAGTGATACATGAGCTACAATAACCAAACTATAACTATTACTAAGGATGGAGACTTCGTCGTTGAAACGCATTTGATTAAAGAGCCGTAATTTTTGTGAGATCTTGTGTTCGAGTTTTTTGTTTTATCTAGTTCACTACATATAGTACTTTTTGTTTAATTCTAGATATAAATCTTTAAAGTATAGAAACTTGCTTCGCTTGCGGTATAAACTAGAGCTTTCAATGACGATGGTCCAGATTCATTTAACATTTTTTTCCTGATTATTCCTGAACAGTAATATTGAGTTTTTGAACAATTTAAAAAAGTCCCGAAATGTAGAGAAAATAACCCCTGATATCATATTTGGTAATGTCGCTCTACGCAAGACAGACGACAGACAGATATCATTTCAAAATTTTAGACTAAGGGGACTTTAAATGGACATAGCAAAAAAATCGACATCAATAAATTGTTTGACATATAACAATTTTCCCTACACCATGTATATTTAGGAAACTCATTGAATAGGCTACTATGTTTTGGTTAAAAACTGTCTCTGTAATTTTATTTATCCACAACAAATAGCACAATATACGGAGAGATACAATACCGCTACGTTATCATTATAAATTAATAACAAATACTTTGGGTGGATAAAGACAATACCTACGTCACTCTGGAATGCAAAAGTAATCTAATATGTTTAATCCATTTAAAATTCCAAACTTGGAATCTATGGATTTATGTCATTTGGTAAATGTGTAATTTAAAACTGCAATACAGGTACTACGGTACTTAATTTTCGACAAACAACACCACTAAAGGAAGCCAATATTTTATTCTTAACGTTAGCAGTTATAGGTCTTTAACTTGAGCCGTTTTGAAGTAGCTTCGATAGTCGCAGTTTACAAATTGATGTCATTATCAGCAATAAAAGAACAAGATGGGGTCACTAACATTCAGAACAAAATACTTATAAGACATCAACATTAAGGACAAGAATATATTTCTTAGAATTGCATGAACTATCGCTGTCATTGAACCACCTAGGTCAACTAACTCAAACTTTAGTTCGTATTCAAAATAATGATTAATGAAGTATAAAATTGGCATGATGTTTTGTTCGAAATCTTGTTAATGTTAGAATCTTGGAACAAAGTGAAATGTATTCGTTTAAGTTCTGTATATTTAATGAAACTTCTTTTATTGAACGCAAAATAAATTATAATTGTGTCACCATTAAATGAGTCATTGTGTTTGGAATTGACAGGTTGCAGCTTATATTTTCTATAAATTAGAGTATGTCTTGACCAGGAAGTGTCCCATGAATACTTCATAAGTTTCTTTTCTAAATTTAATGCGTTAAGGACTTGAGAAAGTTGTTAAAAAATAAAGTGGCAATCTATTATCTGAACTCAAATGATAGTTCGGTGGGGAAAAATTATAAGCTAAAAGAAATTCTTTTACTTTTATGATGAAAGTTCGGTTATATTCGTCTGGTTTTGAAGGCTTCCACTAGGTGATTAACATCTTATCTACCTTTTTTACACTGCCAAAATCCGTTGATTTAGATTTAAAATCCGCTTCTTTGTTCGCATAAACTCACATTGTCGGCACTTAGCGTTCTTATAAAATATATATTATTATATACTATATACTATAATAAGTTGTATATTATATACATTTGTGTTTTAACTGTATTCGTAAAGAGATTAAACTAAAATTTGTAATCAGAAAGTTTGGAGAGTTATCATAAATTTCATTCATGTTGTTTTTTCTTTTAATGAGGTTTATGGAAATTGAAGATAATTTGAACAGTTTTCTTTAAATTAAAATACGAGAAGGCTAGAAATATTTCTATACCGCATATTGCATTGCCTCCACTGAAAGTTCCAAACAATTGTATACAAGTTCATATCCACTGTTTGCTAGACATATTATAGTCTCAGTTACTCCTGAGGGAAAAGTTGGCCCTTGCGAAGAGTTATAGCAAATCTGCATTACACTGACCACATTAAAAATAATTAAAACTCCTAACATGTTAACATCTTTGCTTTGTGTTTCAGATATTTTTTATTTTATTATTTTAATCTACAAGACTTATATTAGTTTAAACTTACTACTGAGTGTTTTAATTTTAAGAAAGTATCATCGCAGCTGATACACAAGTTGTTAGTAGTAAACATGCAAATAAATCGATGACTTAGTAAAATATAATACTTTTATTAAATAATAATAATAATAATAATATTGGGAATTCTTAAAAATGTTAAGTGCCATTAAAAGCAACCATCTGCGTTTTAAAAAAATTTAAAAATTAATAAATTTATCTATTAACATATAAACATTTTCACAGACTAATATTCAAAACAAATGTCCAAACAAACAATAAGTATTCATTTATACAATAGATTTTTTTCTGCTCAGGAGTTATCAAAAAGAAAAATAGAATATGTACCTCTAATTTCGCCATAATTATTGGTATAAACCTATGATGAAACATGGAGGTTAATGTTCACAAATTACACATAAAACTAAGAAAGGGATAATAGCCTAAATATTACAACCAACTTATGGCGCAACATGAAGGTTAACAAATTTCAAAAAATTTAAGAAAGGTATACTAACTTAATTATTGGAATCAACTTATAGTGCAAAATGAAGATTAATGTTCAACATTTCAAAAAAGTTAAAACAGGGATACAAATTAACTTATTGCGATCACCTTATGGTAGATATATCACAAAGGGTTAAGAATGAGATCCCAACTTTATAATTGTGATCAACTTATAGTGAAACGTGAAAGTTAGTGTTTACAAATTTCACAAAAAGTTAAGAAAGGGATAATAACTTATCGGGTATAAGAAATACATAGACTATTTTTAAGTAATAAAGAAAATAACACTTTTATTTTTTTTTCTTGGTATTATAGAGGCAGTTTTGCCCTTTTCAGCATCAGTAGCATAAAGACATTTTTGTCTTTTATTTAGCCACAGTAGTATATAGATATATTTGCCTTTTTTTGCGTCTTCAGTGTAGAAACATTTTTATCTATTTTTAGGATCAGTAGTGTAGAGATTTAAAAAAAAAATTATTTAGCATCAGTAGTAGGCCTAAATAGACATTATTGTCTCTCTTTAGATTCAGTAGTATTGGGACATTTTTGTCTTTTATTAGCATCAGTAGTACAGAGATATTTTGGTCTCACTTTAGCATCTGTGATATATAGACATTTTTGTCTTTCTTCAGAATTAATATTATAGAAATATAATGGTCTCTCTTTAGCATCAGTAGTATACATACATTTTTGTCTATTTTAGCATCAGTAGTAAAAAAACATTTTTCACTTTCATTAGCATAAGTAGTATAGAGACGTTATTTTCTTTCTTTAGCATTAGTAGTAAGAGACATTTTTGTCTTTCTTTAGCATCAGTACAGTAGTATATAGACATTTCTGTCTATCTTTAGTATTAGTAATTTAAAAGACCTTATTGTCTTTCTTTAGCATCAGTAGTATAGAAACACTTTTGTCTTTCTTTAGCATCAATAATATAGATACTTTTTTTTTGAATTCTTTTAGCATGAGTACTATAGAGACATTTTTATCTTTCTTTAGCATTAGTAGTAAGAGACATTTTTGAATTCTTTTAGCATGAGTAGTATAGAGACGTTATTGTCTTTCTTTAGCATCAGTAGTATAGTGACACTTTTGGAAAGATGGTAGGCCTAACGAGTATTATTTTTGTTTTATTGATGGATATGAGAAAGTTAATTAAATATTTTTACACCCTTTATTTGATAGTTATGATAAAACCAAAGCTTATATGTTAGTTTGTATCATGTTTTAGTCAAATTAATATGAAAAGATTTAGTACATAGTATCGTTGTTTCATTATGATTCTATAATTTGTATAAACTTTATTATCACTAAAACACAACATTTTATAGTATATGTTTTGTAATATTACAGCTAAGTAATTACAACACAAGTGAAATAAATTATAGTACTGAAGAATTGCGTGTATGTTAAATAATCTGAATGGATATGAACTATCATGTTTTCTTCTGTAAACTTGTCCATAAAATACAGTGTAGTTGTGATTTAATACAGTAAGCAGAAACAGAATAATAACAAATAAAATAGAGAGCTGTCTTAACAATATTATTGAGTGGCTTACATTCATCTCATATATCGTGTCATCACTAACGTAGTAAAGCGGTCGTTTGATCTACTTTGGCCTTAGCCTCTCTCACAACAGATATTATATTATTTTAATTATTTTAATCGGAAAATATCAATACTAGAATTTTACTCTTAACTTGGCAGGACTAAGTTATCCATTTTGAATTAGTTGTCTACGACCAAATTTAGAATCTTTTATACAACTGACAACTTGATGAAGTGACTGCCTGGTCACTCTATTTATATATGGATGAACTATTGTGATGAGAAAAATAACATTAAAAAAACGTATTACGCTACATTTCCACAAAAATACCTTCGGGAATTAGAAATTATAAAGGATAAATGAACCATGCTCACAGTCTAATGCAGGAATATCTCAAATTAGACATTGACGATATCATCCAAATTTGCTAAAAAAAAAATGGACAATTTATAACTCAATCCATTGTGACACACCGAAAGTAACAGGAAAATACTTACAAACCATAGTTACAATGTTCTTTAGGTTTGGGTGATATATCTTCAAATTTTATAAGCAGTTAATCGTAATCTCTAACCCCTATTTTAAGGCATTCAAACGTTTATGGATTAATCAGTAGCCGGTAACTCTCAAACAGGTATTTCTGTACAGGTGATGAGTAAAAGGCCTTCAAAGACTGACGCGATACAGGGCTCGGTACGATAGGTTATTGCATAGCGGTAAATGAAAACGTTCACACAGCAGCGGTATATCGAGGAATACGATATTATCGCAATAGGTAGATCCGCTCGGAAATCAAGGCGGGAGTCAGTAGTTTACACATTTTTTACCGCATCCAAAGTATATGAATGTAGTGTAGTTTGATTAGTTTACTTTTTTTAAATATGAATCAGCATTTAGTAGAAGAAGCATTGCTTTTGTCGCTCGCTATGGACCAGGACGAACATAATAAGCCTCAGTAAGTATATATAAAATTCCTTATCAAAATATTAGACTGTTTCGTGAAAAAAAATTTGTTAATTCATGCATGACAACAATAAAAAAATATTAAATTCATATAAAATAACATTATATAGTTTTTAATGAAGTGATATTGTTATTTATACCGAAACCCGAACGTCCGAGTGCAGCGAGTGTGTGAACGTACAGTTCGGTAAACAGGCGATATTTCCCCGAGTTCAGTATTGCTCGGTTTGTCCCGAGTCCTGTATCCCGTCTGTCTGCGAAGGCCTTAATGCGTTTTGCTTGATCCGTTGGAGATAATTCTTCATTCCTAGATATTGATCTTGATTAGGGTACTATTTGGTGAATAGATACGTGAAAACAATAATAGAAAAAACAAAAATCTAATTTTAAACATTACACTTTCTAATTTATATTATTCTTTCTTATGTCTAATTGTTAGTAATGTTCATCTCTTGTCATTTTTTTACTACCTTAAATTTCCTCATATTTATCAATAAATAAACATTTATGACAGTTTTACTTTATATAATTTGAATTCTGCCTTCGCATTGCTTAGTAATAAAATACCCAATCAAATGCCCAAGGAGCACTGTGGCGATATTCGAAATAAAGAAAACATAAATTCCCCGAATCAAGTATGCTTATTATAATACCCTTATGTATATTTCGACAGGTACAGTTTAGCTACGTCAATTACCACGTCATTGAAATGTAGATAAGTGTATTTTAATAAATATAATAGATTTATTATAATCTTAGATTTGTTTATTGTTTTAGTGGTGCGGGGAATTCTTGTTTTCCTTATAGTAATAATACCCTACATACTTTCTTTTTTTTATATTTCTGTTTTGTATTACTATCGCTAAATTGTCTAGGTAAGACTTTCACTAATGAAATTAAAAAGTTATTGATTTAGTCGGTAGAAAATGGGATACTATAAGGAAGCTTAAATGTCTGGACAAAAAAAAATTGAGGACTTCATTCTTAAAGGGTGGAATTTCAGTATTTTTAGTGTCAACATTGTAAAAGTTATGAAACATAACGATTTTTAGACCTTTTATTTCTCAATATTTTGAGCAATAAAATGTTTATTTTCATACTAGAAATGAAAATTAAAAATTTCACCACTTCCAACCCTTTCAAAAATGCCTACATTTTTTTCAGCTTTTACTCAAAAAACAACACTTTATCCAACAATAATGGACTATAATAAATTTTAATATATACAATATAATGTTTAATTTTTCATTCTACGATAAATTATAGGCTGGAGTTATGACCAAAAATGGTAAAAATATTCCTACCTCCGGAATATATATAAGTTATTAACAACACTTTGTTGGTTTTTAAACAAATTATTCTGCAATGTAGACATGAATTATTTTCCAAATTTTCAATTGATACAAAATTTACATAATTGATACACAATATATTGACCTTTTTCAGTTATTTACCAATATTAGTTATTATTTATTATTTGCTATTAATTTAAAAGTTTAAAATTTAAAATACACATATTTTGCACCATAATAAAGTTTGTTTATTGTTGTTATCCTTTGAACTCAAACTGTAACGTTCATCCTCATTATAAAACATTAAACAAATACAATATGTAGTCACAGTGTCTTTGTAGTTTATTGTTCTACATCCGGCAGATAAAAGAACAAAACTATAAGTAACAAACGGAAGAACGTTCTGGCAGAAGACTTTGATCACAGCCCTACTTAACTCAATTTCTGTTAATATAAGCTATAAAGAAAAAAGTGTTTATTTTGTATTTCAACGTAATGTTTAATCAAGAAACGTGTTTACTTTATTGTTCTACTTTAATGTTAGTGTTCAGTTCGTGTAAATGTGTTTGTGTTTGATTTCTCCCTGCTAAATGAAGGCTACTGCGGTTGTAGAAACGCACTATAGCAGTAATAATACAACAAATAGAATTCTGAGACAATAAATAATTTATTTCTAACAGCTGCTTTTTATCTCTACGTTTTGCTAATATCAGTTTTTCAAACTTCATTAATTTATATATATATATATATATATATATATATATATATATATATATATATATATATATATATATATATACAGTGTGAGTCAAAAGTATGGATACACCCTGTTAAATTTTAAATGGATAAAGATAGAAAACTGAAACTCAGAACACCTTTCTAGGAAATAAAAGTGAACTTTTTAGTCACTATTACAACTTTGCCCATTTCCCCAAAATGGAATTTTTGGGGGGCAGCTCAAATTTTTTAAATATAAAGACCCGTTAAGTGACGCCTCATTTTAAAGTCCTTGATAAAAGAAGAAGAACAGTGGAAACCAGAGCTTTCTATCTCAACCCAGTACAAAATGGCAGCTCATTGAAATTAAATAAAACTTCATTGAGGCAAAATATGAACATCCACATTCAGGTGGTAAATAACCCCAATAGACAACCAATGAGCTGCCATTTTGTACTGGGTTGAGATAGAAAGCTCTAGTTTCCACTGTTCTTCTTCTTTAATCAAGGACTTTAAAATGATGTGTCAATTAATGGGTCTTTATATTTAAAAATTTTGAGCTGCCCCCCAAAAATCCCATTTTGGGGAAATGAGCAAAGTTGTAATAGTGACTAAAACGTTCACTTTTATTTCCTAGAAAGGTGTCCTGACTTTCATTTTTCTATCTTTATCCATTTAAAATTTAACAGGGTGTATCCATACTTTTGACTCAGGTGCCTCAATGAAGTTTTACTTAATTTCAATGAGCTGCCATTTTGTACTGGGTTGAGATAGAAAGCTCTAGTTTCCACTGTTCTTCTTCTTTAATCAAGGACATTAAAATGAGGTGTCACTTAATGAGTCTTTATATTTAAAAAATTTGAGCTGCCCCCCCCAAAAATCCCATTTTGGGGAAATGGGCAAAGTTGTAATAGTGGCTAAAAAATTCACTTTTATTTCCTAGAAAGGTGTTCTGAGTTTCATTTTTCTATCTTTATCCATTTAAAATTTAACAGGGTGTATCCATACTTTTCACTCACACTGTATATATATATATATATATATATTGAAGACTCCTTAGTTAATATATGCTATATATTATAATAGATTGTTATTTGATCTATAGACCATATTAGACAAGAATCTTGTTGTTACTAATAACACTTTAGCAACTACTATGGGACAGTCAAAGTACAGATTGTACCTTAGTGACGGCGCAGTTATGCAACCACTTAACACAATAGCCTACTATTCTTCAATCTACAGGCTTCCCACTTTTATAACAATTTGCTTAGTGTTTTTTCAAACTCTCCATTATGTATATATTTCAAAATTAGTTTTTTCCAATATTAATTTTTTTCCAAATATGTTCATTGTACGCGCATACTTGATGTAACTCAAAATGTGGTGATTTTAGTTCATAAAAACACATAAATTTAATCACAATAAATAACTTAAAGTAAGTTAGTTATTTCCCATATTTCCCATACGTGCCTCTTAAGTTCTAAAACATGTCTTATCTCTGCGTCTCTAAACATACTGGTTCGGGAGCTATAGGTTAAAAACATTACAACCCAATATAAATATCTTGAAAAAGGACAATTTGTCACAATCGATTCTACCGATTTCGATCGTATTTTTGAGAAATATTTAATAGAAAAATCTATATTTTTTGAGTCTATAATAACCTCTCTTCCACTTAAACTCAACAATATAAAATTAATAATTTTTAAAGTTATATAGATTTAATAATATTTATGTAGGAATGTTGTTTAAGGTGTTTAAATAATGTTTTAAGATTTAAAAATTATAAAATTTTAATTACTTATAAATTTGTTTATAAAAATATACAAGTCAAATTTACAAAGTATCTAAATTAATAACTCATACATAAATACTTTCTAAAACAGTACAGACGTTAGAAATTATTTAAAACTGTCACAAAATCAACACTTAGCCAGGAACGATCCATGGTGTTTTTAATATTTTCCGGCAAATATGATGTTGAGTGACTCAAACCATTATGGAAAATCGCAAGTAACAAAATTATAGTTAGAGAATATTTGAGGGGGGAAATGGATATGAATCTCGACCACTGTCATCCCAAACTCGATTAATACTATTAAGATAAGAGGAAAGCAATAACTAAAAGATTCGTTATAGTCAAGTTGTGAACTCGAATGAAAAAAGTGGAACTTTTACTGAGTAACAGGTCAATGTTCATTTCTAGACAGTACTAAATATATTTTTATTAAAAACTTTCAAGAGTGGAGTGGGTGGCGGATCGTATTCTGTAACCCTCCTAGTAAGTTACTGAAGTAACAAAAACATTGTTTGTGTGTGTATAATTTCAGTGTAATTTGTCAAAAACCTTATTGTCTAATATAGCTTTAAATGAAGCATTTGCATAGCACAATATTAGCTTCAGATTTTTTTAAAAATTAGTAGAAGTTATTTAAAGTTTCGAAATGAAAAACATGATAATGTTTTATTTCAAACACAAAACAACAACATATTTTTAAATTGAAGTTATACTGACTTTCTAGAATATTATCCTCTGTAGCACACACGGCTGATATCATTTTCATATCATTATCACCTATCTTATCACAAATATAGTCTAGCTCTGCACCATGAATGTAGCGGATTTTAAAAACTTTTGTTTCAAAACTCCAAAAAAGTAACAAAATTATTTCACGAAATTTTAATAAAGTACATAGTAATACAAGATAAATGTATTTTTTTGTAATTTGTTTATATTGCTCAAACTCGTTAATATAATGACTATTGAACAATGAACACATACTAAACACAACATGATTTCAATTATATGTAAAAATATAAAAGTTCATTGAGACATAATAGAATATAATAAAATAGCAATAAATTATTGATAATGTCTAATTAAGAGCAGTTTTATAATAAAAACAAAATGTTACAAATCAACAAAAATTTAACTATAATGTCACTAGTAATGGAAAACAACTATAAAACGATAGTGTGCAAGAAGTAAACTTAACAAGGATTTAACATAATGACATTTATAAAATAACGGAGATAAATTAAGGAAACTAATAAAGAGATGCAATGTAACAGTCGAAATTGAACAATAACAACAAAATGTAATAAATAACACATTGTTACATAATTAATCTTCAAATTTCTAGAAATAAATAAACTCCAATAATAATATATGAAGAAATTGAACAAATGGACAAAAATCGTGCACACAGAACAGAAAGATAAACATTGTATGCAACTCATAAAATACTCAAAGGATGAGGTAAATAATGCGCACAACGGTTGAAAATGCTTGTTTCTTTACGTGACAATGTTTCTCCACGAGTTTCTAAAGCCGAAGAAGTAAAATCTTGCTAAGGCATTTATAACAGAATTGTGGTGTAATACAGGTATTTTGTTGTGCGAGTCTGAGTGCAAAATATCTGTTGGAGGAAAGCATATCTTGGAATGTGAAAGTCTAGTTGATATCTCAAAACAGACCACCAGGTCCTTAGATAACTTTCAACATAAACGTTTTTCTTCTTGAAGTCAGTGGCAGCAGGAATAGTTGAAACTTCAATTCAGGTATGTTAGGACCTCCGCGTACCTGAAGCCACTTCTTCTCTCACGAGTTGCAAACACAGTTTCTCAATATTGTCCAGCATCCTATGCTGACTGAATTTGTATAGGAAGAATGGACCGCACATTCCATGTTGGGACGAACAAATTAAAAGCTTTCTTAGTGATGATGTTGTACGAGCATTTCTTGATGAGGGTGATATTAGTTCGACCTCAGAATTAGCTTTTGTTGCGACTTAAGTAACGTTTTCTTCTGACTGTAGAGATGGTGTCATAACCACTCCAGGTTCATGGTCTTTACACGCTTTTTAGATGACTTCCACGTTTATAAGGAAATTGTTCAGCACTAGAAAGTCTACCTTATCCTTTACACGACTCATTTTTAACAGTTTAAATTCAAGTAATTGATTAAACACCGATGTTTAATTTACGTAATATCAACCGACTTGGATATTTGATAGCTTCATCAGTAATTATTGATTTACATAATTTTCTTGTTAAAATTAATTGTATAATGCCATGATTGCTATGGTCTGTTATGACTAGTTATGTTTTTAATATATTATTTTTGTGCATCAATTGATTAATTAAGTCACGTGACCTCCTAAACAGGCAATAAAAACATAAATATTGTATCATTATAACAACTAGCGGGAGGAATTCCTACTGCTGTATTTACATTGTATCATTTATCAGTTGATTAAACATTTTTAAAGTATTTATAGGATTGTAAAATAAAGAAAATAATCCAACATTCACAGATGTTAAATAAAGCCAGACTGTCATTCAGCATAAAATAACTGGTCGAGGTTAGACCTGCTCGTGTCGTATCAGTAGCGTTCGATCCCATCTGACATTCAATTTACTTGTAAATTCTAGACATACGTGACTAAACCTTGTCAGTTAACCATAATTTCAATTTTTCTGTCTAGACACCGCCACACAGACTAACGTACATGTTTTATTATTTTTTGTTTTGTTTCGTGCCTAATATTTTCCATCAGTATGAACTCGGTCACTTCTTCAGAAGTCGAATAACTTAATCAATGGCGACCAATGAGCCTAGGCAGTCCTTGATTAGGCCACGCCTACTCAGGTGTTCCAGGTGAAATAGGCGTGGTCTACTAATGAGCCCATATAACATTTCCTTTCTTTTATGCTAATTGTTGAAACTAGTCTTTCATTTTGGTAACACGCATGTTTCGAACAATGTTACTTGTATAGTAACCGTCTTACAAGTCTGTTTGCCTACTGGCTGTATAAGTTTAACTTGGTAACCTTGATAAAAACATACTTCTTTTAATTACTTGTATTTGTTCACAGGAATCCAAGTGTTACAAACTGCATAGAGTTTATATATACCATTGTGCCTGTAAAACATCTTTCTATAATTAATACATTTTGTCTTTTAACAATGAATACTTTTTGGTTTTAAAATAGACTAGATCTAGTTTTTATTCTATATTTTATTCTATTGTTAATTTAGAGTTGTAGGCCCTATACGTTAGTTTATATAGTTTTTAAGAAGAAAAAAAACTAATGAAAAGAAACTAACACTCAAAATTTATATCAACCTTTTCTAATATAAATGTTTTGCCTGCAGGTTATGGCGGGGTAGGTAAGATAAAAGGTTTATATTTTCATAGTTTCCAAACATTTCGTTTTATTGGTCTTAAACTGTTTTATTATTCGAGTGACTTAAGTTGATGAAATAAAAAGTAATAATAAGTAAAACATGGTTGAACAGCAGTGATTACAAAATATTACCGATGGAGAATTACATTGTTTACGATCCCTACTTGGGTGGAACGTTTTATTTGGATTATTAAAATACACTTTAATTGTCGGTGAGGCAGCTGTTGTCGGTTATAGCCTATATCAGACTTATGGAGTAACCAGCTGTGCTACATGCTTTACATTCAATACATTTTATAGCTACAGTATTCACTGTTTCACAACCAGTTTTCACGTGTTATTTGGAATAATGCTTAACTGATATAAAGAGTATTTTAAGAGGCTTAAAAGTAACGCCCCTATAAAGTCTTGAGTACTTGTACAAAATAAAATTATAATTGTTCTTAAATTAAGTTTATGAGATCGGAATTTATTAAGGGACTGAAATTGTTTAAAGTTGCTTCTAATAACCTTTAATTTATTTACGCAATCTTTAAAAGGTAATTTTTGTATTGAAATTAAACCACGACTAAAGATTTCATACTTTAAAAAAAAAAAGATCGTTTGCGCAAATTACAGTATTGTGTCTTAAAAACCTAATACTGCAATATTTTATTAATATATCAAATATTTGTTTACATACTTCGGTACAGTTTATATTATTTATGCCCAGGAACAAGCCATTAACAATTTGTGATAATTACAACATTATATTATATTATATTTATATTAAATTAAAGATAAATATTGTATAGAGGCGTGCAAGTATCAAATGAAGTAAAATATAAAATCAAAATAAATATCATAGAAGAACAAAAACAAGCATAGCATTACATATACAGCAACAAATATAGGTAGGGCCTTGTGTTAGAAAAAAAATCCAAGAAATATCAATGATAACAATAATAAATATAAATAAAAATTTCCTACAATATTTAAATAATACATTAACGTTAAATTTCAATTAAGGTGGTGCAAAAAGATCAATGTTTAAAGATAAACAATAACAACTATAATAGCAGACAAATGTACCAGCAGAACTTCCCAAAAAAGGCATTAAACCATGAGATTTCTTTTTTCATATGAGACTCCTTCTGAAAGTGAGGAAACTGGAAGAATGGAGACAGGAAAATAATCAAGGCCAATGAATGAATCCAAATCAGGGTTCAGTTCATTTCATAACTCGTGCTAGAAATGGGTCTTTAAAAAAAAAATCTAGAAAAATTCACTTCTTGCTAGAAAAATTTATTAAATTTACCTTCTCCAGAATCTCTGAACAGTTCATTAAGTTATTAACCACTTTTAACATTTTTATCTATAACAATCGGAACGTGATTTCAGCCACATTTTTTTCCGGAAATTTAATTAACAAAGTACACAGATATTTACATATCAGAACATATCTATACTTAAGCAAAGTGTAGATATTAAATTATTAACTGCATTAAAAAAAAAAAAAATCTTAGGAGTATTTTAACTATCAAAATTAAAAAAATATTCTGACTAAAATTTAATCTCTATGTTCCTAGGCTTCTAATCAACATACAGCCTAATAAAATATAAAATTGTCAAGTTCCTTGAACCACCGGTTCTTTAAAAAGGTCCTTATGTCACAACAAACGTTTTTATTCAAATGTAATGCCTATTTTGAAAAGCGTAAATGCAATAACTAATCTGTGTGTCGCATTTAAAAGTATTATGTGACATAAGGTGTTAACTAAATAGCATTATTAAGAATATTTACATTGTAATTGGAACGTTACTAGAAAATAAGAAATTTTATTTTATATAAGATTTTTAATACATCTAAGGTACAACAAACTGGAGCTATTACCCGATTGATTGGTTGAAATCAATTATATCAATACAGGAGCGTTATAGTTTTGTTTAAACAGATTCATTAAAAACATAGATTTCACAAATACTTTATTTTTGACGCCAAAAAATTGATACAAATTCTCATACAAAGAGTATTCAAAATATTCATGTATAAAGTTCTACTTTGCTTACCATCTCACAATAAAAATGACTATTACAAGAACTTGTCAGTGTGACAGCTTTAACCAAACTCGATCCAATATTTACAACAACCGCTTTCACAAGGGAACTCTGGAGTTGCAAAAATTGTCTAACTTGTTAACCAATGAATATATTTATATCATAGAACGTGTTTCTGAATACTAGAAACATGATCGTGTGTGGGGTCGCATTAAGTCTCACTGGTGGAATCTTAGGGAATGTCAAGAGTTTAAGATTAATCACTTAATTAAACCTTTCGTGAAACTTTTATGTAATTCTCAATATATATCTTGTATATATGTACATAATTATATGAAAGATTAAGTTACATTTTATCATTCATTGAAAGTGAAACAGGAATAGAGTGTTGTGGAACCCAGTGACTTAATAACACAGCTGTAACTTATGTTCATATGAGACATTCTCATCATGAGTGACGATGATTTTATGATTCTATATTACTTATAAAATCTTGATTACAGAGGATCTCGATACAAACAGACTCCAAGGATAGAATGAATAGAGAAAAATGACACAAAGAATAAACAATAAAAAATGAAAAATTGCATCTACTTTTCTACTCACCTATACCAAACACTAAATAAAATCCTATCTAAATTATTCGTCAGCAAAAAATTTTACTTCAGTATATGTCATTCAAAAGTTAAAAAATGAACCATGGACATCATCTTTGTAGAAATATTAATATGTTTAAATAGGAGGAGAACTTGTGTCATAAACGTGTCTTCAGAGTAAATCGTATATCACTAAAATAAAGCTTTCAATATCGGCAGTCTAGGTTTATTTTTGATTTTTGTAATTATTCTCTAGCCCTAACAAGATAGTGCTTAATTGGGGGTTTTCAAACAGCTTTGGTTCATTATCTTCAAATTTATCAAAAATTTGAACAAAATTGGTGGGACTGATATTTGAAAAATTATGTTGTTTATAACAGCCCCCATGGCAGATTTTTGTTTTAACCGATAACTCAAGACGTGACATTTTTTGAGTGATGACAGCTCATAAGTTTTGTTTGGGTTTATAGAGACTATACACGACTCAAATTTGAACAAAATTATATGTTGTTTTTTTCTTATGGCAGTTACCCCCCCCCCCATTTGAGTTGAAAAATAACTTGAAGTATGGCTAAAATATCTACTAAATTTGATTAAAATCAGTCTACGAGTTGTGACTATAATAGTGCACTGCACATTCGACGGGTAACATTGACAGACGGACGAACTTTAAAAAAAAACCTTTTTTGGAGAGAACAAAAAAAAAACTAGATCAGTTGTTTGACCCATTACATGACGTTATACTAAGTTTATGTGAGAGAATAAATATGACTTTATACATAAATTTGTCAGTCAAGAAAGTTAATGCCCTGAAAAGGTATTGCAGTAATTTAGATTTTTATTTTTTTTTTTGTTATACGTAATTTCTAGACTATCAAGACTAAAAGGGGGAGGAATTTTCACAGAAAAATATGTCTCAAGGGAACAATAAGACAGGTTATTTCATCGACAAATTTATTATTTTATGGACAAGGAACCTATTTAAGAATCTGAAAGACAACTTTCGTACTACTGTATATAATCGTAATAAAGGGAAAAAGGTAGGACTGACTGATAACAGTTGCATATCTACAGATGCAGTAAGGAAGAGAAGACGTAGAAGTCATCTTACGTAGGTACACAGCACTTGCAATTAACGAAGTATCTACATTAGACGTGAACCAAAATAAAAATAATTCCTGTAATTAAAATTGATAACGACCTACATGTTTGTCAGAACCTAATTAACAATAATCCAAAAGCTTCAAGTACTAATTACAAAATTCAGAAAATACAATTACATTTTTGAAAATAAAAGTAAACAAGAAATTTCTGTTGGCTTAAAAAAACCTATTATATTATATTCAGTATCATGGTGCTTATTAGAAACCCATACGTATTTTTTTCCCATATTAACAATTTGATAAATGTGTCAAGCCTTCACTGGTTAATTAAAGCAAACAGATGCCTTTATGAGCAGCTCTGTAGTTAACGATAGTGTTGTTGGCGATGTGGTGTCCCGCATATCACAAAACAGGTGTAATTATACTCATTGTCGCTAAATTACATCACTTACAACAATTACACAATTAATCAGTTCAACATGCATGTACTTTGTGCTAACAAACCTCAAAGTCGCCATGCGGGACTTCACTGCTCCCGCATTGAAATACAACTACTATGATAGATAACGTCAAAGTGGTATCTTTCTTATCTATAACAGCTGGTTGGTCCTAAAGTAAGTGAGCGAAGAAATAGTTTTCTTTTATCCAGCATTATAGGAAAAACATCGTCTAATGATTAGTGGTTGCAAATCAAAGAAGTTGATCTTAGTTACTCATCGAGCTCCATCATACAATATAATACAAGCAGATCCTCTAAAGGGAACATCTTAAATGTCGTCACTTGGGCCTTGGAGGAATGTCAAGGAGTATTACCCAGCATGATATATTTATTTAAAACAATTGTTAATCAGGTTTTATAAACCTTTGTAATTGTGTACGTTACTATATTTTTGACGTCAGCTAGGCCCTAACGGACCCCGTAGATGTATAAATGCCTGTATTAAAAAGTTTTCAGTCGCTTCAATCGTGTTAGTGTCTCGGTTCTGGCAAGTCTCTACTCACTATATTCATGTCGGTAACTCGGCCTTGCCGTATTTCTTAACTTATCACACACTTTCTTTAATGTCAAGGTTCAAAATTACATTTTCACAATAACCATAAATTACATTTTTCGTTATTTGTCATCGTTGAGATGTGTGAATTAAATCTGCAAATTTTAATCCAATTTAGTGTGTTAGATAGTGTGTGAAGTATATATGTTAGCATCTATCTACACATATACCGAATCCAGTATGTCCTAGAAGCACTTGTACACCCCCTCTTCTTCCTTGTGGTGGAGCCTTTCCGTGCGTGTACACCTGGAAACTATTTGGTCGAATTTTATTCATCTATTTAATTTTCTCGACAAATGTAAACTAAACTGGCAGACTCCTCTCTATAAATCTGTAACCCAAAAATATTACCACTATCTAAACTACATTAATCTTTAATTTCATTTGATTAAACTTTTAAGTGTAAAGCGACTCTTGCCAATGGAGTGAATGCCACCAACCTAATGGTGTATCGAGCGGAGCCCTAGAATACTTGGCGACCTCTTAGAGTAAGCCTTACCTATTCAAGCGTGGTTCTGAATGGGGAGACCTCTATTCCCTAACTACGCGTGGGAACAACATAAGCATAGAAACAAACTTTAAACTAAAGCGGGATATCACCACAAAATATTACCGAACGGAGCCCAACCTCCGCGACAGTCAGCAAAAGTAATCCTCCCGGTTGCAGACATCCTCTCAGCAACGAGGAGAGTTTAATTCAATAAAAGAAAGAGACACATCAAAGCAAGCACCACCAGACAAATAAAAGTAAAGAGCAACTTATCTACCGTCTTGAGGCGAACCAAACGGCCTTGATAACACACTGAGAAAGGGCCTCAGGAGCTATATGGCACAATTCCCATCTCAAAGTAGGCTATATCACCTGAGGAAGCGAGGAAGAAGACAGTAGAGTAGAGACCCCCTAGGAGCAAGTATCGCGTGAACAGGGCCAGGCAAACTTGGGGACCAGTGACAGCACACTTTAAAAAGTTCCTTATTTAAAGGAAAGGAAGAGGTTTACCACCCTAGCTGCGCCCGATACCGATAAGCTTAGAACTAACTACGCAGAAGCAGCCGTGATATTTCTGCTGGTGGCTATACTTATAAAAGATCAAGAGGAGACTTTGAGTCTAGAAAGGCTCTCTAATCTAGAAGATATGGTATTGTGTGCGAAGTGCACGTTAAGATTCTCTTCCGCCTGGCAAGTTGGTCGTCAACTGCAAGGATGTTCAGACAGCAGATTGGCTTAGGGAGAAAGTCTCCAGGGTAGGGGTAGAGACAAGTACATGGATAGGGGCAGAGACAAGAGCCGGTGTGGGAGACGACATCCAAAAGGTGCAAGATGTCACTATCTTCTTCCCAAGAAGTAAAGAGTTGCTGATCATACACTTAAGTGGGCCATAGACCCATTCCTGCCGTTCAAATCGCCGAGAGTTGATGGCATTTTTCTATCCTTTCTGCAAAGTGGAACAAAGGAGATTTTGCCATATTTAGTCGAACTAGAAAAGAATAATCTTACTACTGGGTACATTCCAAGAACTTTGAAAAGGGCAAGAGTGGCATTTATTCCTAAAATTAGGATAAAAGATGCTACTTCATTCAAATACTACAGTAAATTTAGTCTACTCTTCCCATAATGTTAGCATTGATATAGTTAAATATTGTAAATTATCTTATTTCAACAGAACTAATTATAAAATTAGTAACCTTATTTCAACTAAATGTAATCGTAAAGTCGCCTTTTATTGTACACAAAATTTAGGGAATATGTAGATTAATAATAAAGATAAAAAAGAAATGTTAGAAAATAGTGGAGTTTATAAAATATCTTGCTTGTCAAGAATGTATATAGGTCAATCAGGTAGATCTATCAAAGTTAGGATTAAAGAACATGTAAATAGCTGGAAACATGCCTATAGAAACTCTAACTTTGCTAACCACCTTTTGGACTCAGGTCATAATTTTGATCCTAAATTGAATGTTAAACTCTTACATATAGAAAATAAAAGCAATAGATTAAATAATTTAGAATGTTTAGAAATTACTAGATCTATTTCACTTAGACCTATTTTTAACTTAAATGACCAAATTGGATTAAATTCTTCACCCCTTCTAAAACCCATCCTTAACATAGTTCATCAACCTTCCTCTACCTGCTAGGTCATTTTCTCTTATTGTACTTCTGTTTCCTGTTACTTGTGTATGTATATATAGTTGTTAATACTTGTTAATTATCAGTTGCCACAAGGCGAAATAATTGTAGCTCATTTATATTATTAAAATCATTTTGAAACTTTAGCTTTATTGTTTTATTTAATCCTTTAAGTACTACAGGCAGTATAGTTCAGCATGCTTTTTGTTAAAAGCAATAGAGAAGGTCATAGATAACATAAGACCGGGATTATGAAGAGAGTTTACCCAGGTCAAGACGCTTATACGATGGGCAGATACACCGACACCACCCTCTTGGAGCTGACGGAGATAATTCACAAAACATTTGACTTTAAAGAATTTGTGAATGTGCCTTCATTGATACTGAAGGTGCTTTTAACATTACCTCTTGAGAAAATGAGTGTCTACTCCAGTGTAACATCCAGATGGATATGCAACTTGGTGTCTACTAGAAAAGCTGAGACTAAAATGGGAGAAAGAACCATTCTAGTCAGTACAAAGGAATGGATGATATCACCTTTGATATGGAGCCTAGTCATAGACGAGCTACTGGAAAATTTACCAAATATGGTCTAATCTGCTTTAGTCGACGATATTGTCATTATTGCCAGAAGACAAGTTGAATCAACCCTTTGTGAGTTATTACAAAATAGGATTACAATTACAAAACTATGATGTGGGGGTGATTATAAATCCAACAGAAACCATTGTAAACCATTTACCACGAGTGTTAAGCACCCCAACCTGAGAACCATCAGTTTGGATAAAGTACAAACAAAGTTACAATGCAAACATAAGTAAGATATCTAGCTCTGATCTAAGATAAAAAGCTTCTGTGGAAAAGGCATGTAGCATCTACTGTCGGTAAAGTCACTTCTGCTCTAATTTTGTGTAGAAGAATAGCAGAGAATACATGGAGTTGTCACCAGCAGATTTTACAATAAATGGAGACCATGATTGTGAGACTGATTATTACATATGGAGCGGTGGCTTGGGCAAACAGAACCAAGTTGATTACAACAAGAAAATCATTGGACAAAGTACAATGACTGGAATACATCTGCATAATGATTCCAGGAATAAGATCGTGCCCTACGAACCAATAGATCTCTTACCCCTCCATCTGATTGTGGAGACAGCTGTAAAAAAGGCACTCCTGTTAATAGCAAAGATTGGCTTAGGGATATCACCAGCGATTGAGAAAGTAGTAGCGGACTGCTGGAACTCCAAGAGATTCAATGCTAAGAAAGCACAACTTTGAACAATCAATCCCTTAGTGTACTGAGTTAAAAAAGTGAGTGGAGCGAGGAACCCATCAATTTACTGGTAAAGGATACCATAGTTTGATACACAGACGGATCAAAAACAGAAGAGGTAATTGGAACCCGATATTTGGGTCAGGTACTCGGAAGATATGGGCAAATCCCCCAACATTTTTTAGGCGGTAAATTACGCTACTGATAAGTGTGTGTAAAGGAATCTTGACAGGCGATACAAGAAGAAAAACTTTACAATTCTGTCAGACAACCAAGCTGCCATTAAATCACTGAGTTCAACGATGGTTTGGTAATGTCTACAAAAACTTAATAAACTAAGCAAGACACATAAACTAAGAGATTCTCTAGGTACCAGGACACATGGGAATGGAGGTGAATGAAAATACAGTTGACATTGTGAAGAAGGGGGCATTCGTAGGGCCAGAACCATTCTGTGGACTTGTAGAACACTACTTCAAGATGAGATTCAAAAGAGGTGAAGAAGCCAGTAGATCGAAACTCAGGAGAGAAATAAAAGGACTGAGCTGCTCTGGTATTACCACCTTGAGAGACACATGGCCTATGAAAGAATAGGCTAACACTATTAACGGAATTGTTTATGGGGTTAGAGCACATTACGAGAAACATGGTTTAACGAATGATGGTACTGCAATGAGAGTGAGGAAACCACTCATCACCTACTAATAGACTACGAGGCTATAGCTATTAATAGATCAAGAACTTCGTGGAGATAGCAAGTAGAGATGGAAGATCTACGCACTCTAGGTTTGGAAAGAATGTTGCAACTAATTACCTAGGGAACAATGAGAGGGGGGCACAACAGATCTATAATTGTAGTGGTCCTCCTAATATAAAATACAATAAAATAGTGTGTTATAAGTTGAATAACACAAAACGACCAAAAAACGTTTTTAATGGCCGCCATTTTGACATTTTTAATTATATTTTCCTGAATTTAAATAAGGGTTATAAGTTAGTACCATACAGTCACCTCTATGATATTTCATGTTTATATCTTTATTTTTGTGGCCACTATCGTGCTAATGCACAGTTGACAACTATGACGGACTGACTCCATGTTGATAATCATGTTTCCTAAAGCCATGAAACGTGATGATAAATTAAAAATGGAGGTCGCAATTTTGACGATTAGACAACTTTAAAAAAATATATACACTTGGTTTATTTCAGCAAATAAATAGAAAGAAAATTGTTAGAAGGAACTATAACTGCCTTTCTTTAAAAACTCGATATTGTAAGAATAACCCATACTTGATTTATAATGGATATATTTCTTTGAAAGTATGGAGCTCAGTTTATTACTAAATTATCCATACCGAATACTAATATAGAGACCTGAGCTTTTTGAACAATGAACAATTTCTCTATAACTTTAGGGTAATTCTTTGTTTATGTGAATGAGAGAAAATTGGTCCTGCATTTGTGAAAATTCCTTGTTTTCGCAGTACATAAAAAAAAAATCTTTCCAGTTGTATTATGTTATTAAACCTACATTGTTTTTGTTTTTATTAAGTTAGTTACCTGCTAGTTGTTATACTGGTCGCTGTGGTAACGCTTTTTGGATATTAGTGGTTGCATTTTATCTTCGTAGGTTTATGATATATTTTGTCAGAATTTTAAGCTAATTTTATATTTATCTACTTAACTTATGGAAAGAAACGTTTTCCCAACCAACCCTAGGTGTAGATAATTATATTAAAATCCTTTGTGTAGAGTAAAAAATGCATGTAGGTTCAACCGTTGATTTACCAAAATAACGCTTATGAAATTAAAAATAAATATCTGTCTGTGATTTAACATGTTTGACATCAAATACTGGGAATTTTACTAAAATATCACTAAGTTGCATATTTATACAGTATAGAGAGTAATTAGTTATTTAAAGTGTAATAGCATATATATGAAATTATTTTGTAATTTTGTGTAGGCTTCTATAGGTTAAATTAAAGAAAAAACATAGAACAAGTGAAATCAACTTCCTTTAATCCAGGTACATTTTATAGTTTTACATTTCAACTTGTAATTGTTACATAATGCACAATGTAGGTAAAATAATAATTCACAGTTAGGTAGCTGTGAGATGTGAACTAGAGTCAAACATAAATGTAAGAAAACATAATAAAAATAAAAGGTGATTCTTCAAATTTCTAAAAGATATGGTAGGAACTCTGGGTAGAATTACGAGGATGATTACTATCCAATTAATCTCCGGTGTACATATCGAGCCAACGCTTTAAACAATCTTAACTTTGTAGAAGACCGAATGGATAGAGTTATACTAAAATTGAAAAACCTAGTATGGAGGTTGGGATAAAATGAAAATATAATTAGTCTTTACAAGTCAGGCAGAAACTTGAGTCGATTATTATAGGCGCCCCTCATTTAATTGATTTTATAATCTTGTAACTCAGTTTCAAATTCTTATAGTTCTGAACTTCACCTAATTTGAATGACTATTATTGATACAAAGTAAATCTAAATGCGTCAGATACAAAATTAACTACTGGAAATTTAAATATTCAGAACTCCTTATTGTATTAAAAATTCTTTAAATTTTGTTAGTGACAAAACAACTCACACCTACATAAAATTGACATAGAATAATTAATTATCTGTTAATTAGATACAGAAAGTACGACGAAGGTAGAAAAATCACGTGGTGAGAAAGTTGTTCAAGTTGGAAGCCTAACTTTCAAGTTGTGCCCTTTATTAACACTTTACAGAGTTTCTGTTTAAAGATGTGAATACAAATACAGAATCTACTCGGCATGTCAGAACTTTGTGTATTCATACAGGCGCAATGTAGACGCATGTGTTTCTCTACTTGATACAATAAGAACATCTTCCCCCTTTTCTTGACAGAATTTTCATTTGAAAAGTGACGCGGGTGTGGCGCATTATTAAAAGTTGGAGTAAGCGCAACACCCCCTTCCACCCGCACCCCTGGGGATTGTTTGACACTCTGCAAGAGAACATTCACAATTTCCCTTGACGACATATTGCGTTCCTCTTTCCACGCTCTACAAAACAACAATGCTTCCAATTCATTCTTGCAATGTATTACTTTTCCAATTGTTGCGACAACATCGGCACTGAAGTATCTAATTCTGGAACACATCGCGGATGAATACTTTAATTGGAGGAAACGTAATTTCATTGAAGCGAAAAGCAAGTAAAATAAATAATATTTTTTATATTATAATATCAAAACTGAAATTTATTTGACGTAAATAATTACATAAATACTGTAATGTAAACAGGTTTGTTCAGTATAACGTTCTTTAAATCTTTTAACTTACGTAGTTCATAGAAAGGAATTCATCGGCTGATGAATAGTTTGTAGGTGTGTTTTGAGGATTCCTGTTGCAAAAAAATAGTTATTACATCTGTGCACTGTGCTGTAGTCTATAGGTTTTGTTTTGGTTAGAGAAATTTTTTATTATATCTCCAGATTTTTTCTGTAAAAAGGCTAAAAGTATATATTGTGATTTTTTTTGGTTGAAAATTAGTTATGACAATAATTGTGATCAAATTATGGGAAAATATTGTTTTTATGTAAATCACAAATTACTGGCTATCTCATAAAAATATCGTTTCGAAAATTTCCAGTCAAAAAGGAAAATTGTACCATTGACGCCATTCTGAAAGTTCTAAATTAGAAATGGGTTTATCGAGCTTAGTTTCAACGATGTTGTTCAAATTTTGATTAACATGAATTTCTGGCCCATACAAGTATGTCAGGTTTGTGAGTAAATTTAAAAATACACAAATAACTATGATATAATTGAAATTGTACACGTGTCACATTAATTAGTAAACAAATCTTTACATTTTACCAAAATCCGATAGAAATAGATAGAAAATATATTGAAGTTTTTTCAGACAGTAGACCATAGGGGTTAACGTTAAACAATCGCAGAAACCATGCAATGCCGAAGTAACATTCTCAGACATTTGGTGTCGCTTTATTGCCTTATTGAAGAAACTGTCTACACAGCTTATTCAAATTGAAGTAATCAATGGATACCGGATCTTGTTATTTCATTACCAACTACATCGTTGTAATTTGGCTCGCCAAGAATTTCTTCGCTATACTAGAAGAGAATTCAATTGATCTAGACAGAAGAAATAGCATTGAGGTTATAAAGGTGAGTTGTCCGTCAACATATGTTATTGGCTGCCACTACATCGCTTCATTGGTTGCCCTGATTGCTTTGGATTACTGCCAGCCATTCCTCCGTTACAATCTTGGACACTATTACTCACTGCTAAATAGTTGATGTCAGTACGTAAATTAACAGTTTGTCCCTAAATAAATATAATTGGCTAGCACAATTTCCTCTCATATCTATTGTAGTGTGAACATATGAACAGCTGAATGCATTGCTTTAATAATAAGCACTAAAAAACAAAGATAGCAAATAAATAACAAAACAAAATAGCCTCACAATTACCTAATACTCAAAACCAGGAAATAAAACCGTTCAGACACAACAAGAATCTACTTATAATATATATTATAATTATAGGTTATTATATTTTATTCATTAAAATAAAAATGTAATATCAAAGTTGAAAGTTTTTTTCCCTCTGAAATGATAAAAGTAATAAAATTTGTAATAGAGCCAACACTAAAAATTATGTGTCGTCATTTTGGATGTGTAGCCTATATTGTAAACTTTAAAAATTGTGCGATTCTAGATACAGTTGTCATTTTACCACCGTTGCACATCTGTCTAATTGACCCTTGTACACCTTAACGTATAAGCCTAAGTTAATTTTAGAAAAATTGTATTCATAAAAATGTTTAGAACAAAGTTAAATTAAAATTATAAATTTAATATATAACTACGTTTCACGTTTAGTTAGCAAGTGTACGAAATTCGTTGAATGTGTATAGCAAATGGGTGTTTCAGTTCTATTGATCATAAGAAAAAAGTAAGATCATCACACAAATGTACATTAACTTTTAACTAAGAAGGTTAAAAGTTCAGTTCATTTGAGTGTTTATATTTTTCCCTTCAGAAAATATACTATTTATAAATTTTGAATTATTGTAAGTGTCATTTTGGCCCATGTTTCAGCTTGATGTTTTGTAGGTGCATCTCACTGATTTAAATGCACACTCTCAAATAACTGTGAAATTAAGGATGGGTTAGTATAACTAATTATTTTTATAAAAGCTCCATTCGAATGGTTCATATTTCAGACTTAGTACTGCTAATTATTTGGTAGTTTCTTCCTTAGTGGTGCTATTAAATAAAATAATATAAATTTATAGATCTCTTACTTGTCTAATATAAGATAAGATAACTTTAAATTTTACAGGTATTTCGCCTATTTGTCAGGCATCATCAGAACATGTAGAACACTTACCACATTACAATATGTTAAAATAATTAAAAAAACACACATTTAGAAATCACATTTACACGTAAATAAAAAAATTAATGTTTAACACTTTTTAAATTGTATGTCACAGTGAGTGATCTTCCACTTTCATATTGTCATAGTGTCTGTTCAATCAAATTGTTGATTTGGTGGCTGTAGGTGGGAGTATCTTATCTATTATATCAAATATTATGCTAGCTTTAAACTGTGTATGGTCATTCTATATGTTCCCTTTGTCCTCTTGCAATTATTACTGTAGATTTGGTAGGCCGCCAAAGTGTTCATCTTTCGTCCTTTATCACAGAAGTGCCGGATTTCCATGTCAGTGTATGTGAGATCATCGTGTTCCACAAAGTTGGATTTGGTGCTGGATATACTTTTACTGGATGGTAGATGTTCCTTGAATCTTTGACGAAAAAATCGTCCTGTCTGTGTCCAATGTAGTTTTTAGGGCAATCATTGCATGTGATCTTATATATGCCAGTCTTGTCATATTTGATAGAGGTGGTACTTGTTGGGTTTATTAATGTTTTGAAGTTGTTAGTGTTGAGGTATTTACCAAATATTTCAACTTGTCGTTGATTGTCATTAAATAAACATATTATATCGTCTACGTATCGGAAATTATATTGAAACACCATAAAATACATAAACTTAACTAATGGCTATGACAAGATACTCATTGGAAATTGAATAAAAGACACACCAACAACAAAAAGAAAAAATAAATCATTAACTTTGAGTATGTTATTAAAATAATTATAAGCTTCACTCGAATACCTCATATTTCAAACTGGGCTTTAACAGCCCTGTTGATTCTTGAGTGGCATTGTACTTAGTGGTGCTGTGATTTAAATAACACCTCCAGTAGATTCCTTCTTGTTTCAGATTCAGCCTTAAAGGCACTGTTGATTATTTACTAGGTTCTTACATACGTTAATAGGCTAAACAAATTCAAGCCCCCCTCCAATTCTCTATATGTCTCTAAACATTTTCATTTGGTAATTTACAACTAATTTATGTTTTGAAAACTATTTGAGATGGATTTTAAATTATGTTTTGATATGATCTTATCCACAAAATTACAGTATTTATCCAATGTCCTATTAAAACTAGTTAATGAAACAGTATCTATTTCTCTCTCGTTCAATTAGTGTATGTATTAACTAGGTATTACAGGTAGCTCAGATACTCTGGTGCGTGCCTGTATCAAAATGTCAATCAATTAACGCGCACAGACATGCACACTGTTAATTCCATTTTAAAAATTCGAAGCTTATCAAACCATTATCGAAGAGCAACATTTCACATTTTCCAACATTATTTAATCATTGCTATAATCTGGTTTGGAAAGAGTAATGCACTATCTGATTTCTGTCGTGACAGTTGGCTTCCTCTGACTGACAAGAGTAATAATTTAATAACAAAATATATTGAGGTTTGGAATCATCGACTAAATCAGGACAATCTCCATTGACAAGTTGTGCAAATCAGAGCTGGCTGGTTATCTTTTTACAACATGGAGCACCAGTCCATTGCACTTGCAATTTATTATTTTGGGATGTCACTAGTAGAAAAAAAAATACTGTTTATGAAATATTTTAATGTGCAGCAAGCTCAAGTTATAATGTTAAATTTTACATTTTAATTTATTCATTTCTCTAAGCTACATTTAACTTAACAAACATTTTCTTACCATTTCCTAATAGTGGTGTTTTTTTGTTTTTTTTTTATTATGTAAATAGTCTCAGACAGAAGTAAACAATAATTGGCCATGCTAATAACTTTTTTTAAATATTATTACACTATACTGTACGAAACACTCCATATATTAAACAGTGTGGTTTTAAAGTTATGACCATTACATCAGATACTAATTCAATACAAAAGAATGGGGGGAAAGTACCAGTTTAATTAATAATGGAGAAATCTGGGAGTAAATACTAAGTAGTTCTTAGAAGGGGTAAATTAAACATACACCAAATGAATATATTTTATAAAGAGCAACTTATATATGGTAAACTATAAACCATTAAATGCATTATTAAGATAATAAATGAAGTAAATTAATAGTTTTAACTGAAAAACATGTGATGTCAACGATAGTGATAAAAACAAGTTGAAAACATAAAGTTTCACTTAAGTTTACACTACGCAAACAGGCAACGAATGGGTTAACATATGAAATAAAAATATTAGATCAGAAAAATATAAAAAAGGATAAGATTTTAAATAATGTTACAAATATAATACTCAGGATAATGAAGAGAGGATAACTTTAAATATGATTTTACTAGAAACATAAAGATAGTTTACACAAGCAACATTCAACTTAATCTAAACTTAAAGAAATATAATGTAAAACAACAGCAAAGCAAAAATAGCAGTGACATTCATCTATAAAAATGAAAACGATAATAGCATAACAATAAAAGTAAAACAAAACGAACGTTGGATGTAATAGAATTATACAGGCCTACGCAAAGGAACGACAGCAGAATGATGAAAATTCATCATTGACATACATTTAAAAATGTAACAATTTTAACGACAATCAAACAACATCTGTAAAATGTTTATCTAAAGTCACGAAATGCTTTCCAAAATACAGAGTACCAACAGAAACAAGTGACAAATATTTAATACACAAAAGAACTTCTAGTATTATACTTATAAGGAAAATGTTTGTCGTCTTTTGAGTTAGTAATTAAATTAGTTCTTTAAATTATGAATTATTAGTAGGCTATTGTTTGCCTCGATAAAACATTGATATGAATGATTGAAAGAAGTGTACATTCTCGTAGAACGAACAACAATTTGTCAGTTCTTCCGTCTTAACTTATTCATTTATTCTGTTCATTGAAAGAAACAATAAGCTTAACTAACTCTCAGAAATCTGAAGTAGCAAATGAGAATATGTTTCAACTCCATTTATCTAAATTATTAATCTTGATTAATCGGAAACTTTCATCAAGTCTAATTCCAGAAATAAATATACGACTTTGAAAGTAAAATGTACATTAATATATTAACGTTTCTTAAATCATAATAAAGTAATTTTAATTGTGACCCATTATTTAGTAAGAGAGTTAACGGGGTGGGGTTGGAGAAAGGAGGGGGTGTTATCTGTGAGATGACTGGTTTACATTGTCGCAGAAATTAATTAAGTTAAACAAAAGAGATGGATGTGTGCTTGGTCTTGATAAGTCGGAGATTCTTTACTTCCACCATGTCTCTTAGTTGCTAATTAATTCCTCTATTCATAATATCCAACTCAGTTATAATTGATATTAATTACCCCGTTCTTTCTCTCTTCCAGTTATCTTCGTTAAGACGACAACTCTTGCAAGAGACACTCTCATTTGCTTTACCAAATTCCACCCTCTTTCAAGACTTAAGAAACTCCCTATTGTTTTACAAATCAGTATTCCTTTCTGAAAGTGATACTCTTTGAAAGACTAATAATTGTAAGCAAAAAATATTTAGTTAACTGGATTACTATAATAGGATGATTTTGTGTATATATATTTTCATTTAATCTGCTTTGTTTTATGTTTTTGAAACATTTAAAAAAATGAATTACATCCTTGTAATAAAATATTTGATGACACTTCCTATCGGTGGAGAAATTTCTCAAAGTTTGACGATGTGTATACTGAACATATACAAAATTAATCAATACTAATTTCGTATAATGTATACAGATGAAGATTTACATTTTTATAAAAAGAGAAATGCTAAATAAACCAACTCTATACTATTTATTTTCATACACAATTTCTCTTTGAAAATCAATAAAGACAATTGTATTTTTAACCAGATACATGTATAGCAATTGTACAGTAGATGCACAGAAATTTGTTTCTACATATTTGTCTATTAAATTGTTAACCGTTTATAAATAATTTAACACAACTTTACCTCATCTTGACATTTTACTGTAAAAATGTGACTAATTTTACTTTCGAAAACTGTTAATGTGTAGATGAGGTAATCTTGAAATCATATTTAGAGTATTTTTAAATATATAAATCTGCTTTCTTTATTTCGTCACATTTGGCTTGTTTTAATTCATGGGCTTAAAAAGATACAAGATGGATAAGGGTTCTGATACACGCCTTTTTGAGGTCTCCTGTATACCCAAAAGCATTTTCAAAGCGGTTTGTCAATTTTCAAAGTGATTTGGTGCAAACGATTTGTCCAGTTTTTATCAAATTTGAAATGTGGAAACATTTTAAAGCTGGACATCCTTCAAAATTGATTACATCAAAACCTAAGTAAATATACTTGTATAAAAATAAAATACAAAATTTCAATTTCCTCGAAATTAGCTCTTTACATGGTTTTAAATTATATCAAAACATATTCCTAAAAGGAACAAACAAAACAAATCTTCCAAAATCTATGACTAAGCTTTAGTCAGAAAGGGAAAATGAAAATGAATGAGCGAGTATAAAGTTACACATTTAGAAAATTATGTTCTATAAAAAAAGGAAGAAAAGTCGATGAATTACTTATTTCTCAACCAATTTTATTGAAACTCGGTTATGTCATTGGTGATTAGGCTTTGACAAGCCACGTAAGTCTACATTAATTTACTCGCTTAATGCCAGTCTGAGTCTAGGTCCTGCGGGCCTCACAATGGTTAATATTTAAATATAGCATTAACTTGCTATTCTCGTACCTGTAACTAGAACCTATCGTGCCTTGTATTTGTCTATAGATATTCTTTCAAATTAAGAATTATTAGTACGTTATTACAAAAAGATAGCTTTTTATGGATTTTATTTCCTTTAATCGTAACTCCCCGATTCAAACCAAATCGTCATTTTCCATGCAATAACTCAAAACTTCAAAGTTTTGGGCTAATAAACGAGTTGTTTATTTAATTTAAAGTGAGCAACTACAACAAAATAACTATCATACCTCTTTTATTTCCTTAAAGAAAAGAAGTCAGGAGACTAGTAAGCTGAAAATTAGATATCTCAATAAAAAATAAGGAAAACGTAGTTCTAAGCTTATGCTTGTTTAACTGTAACAGAAACTGGCCAAATAATAATTCATGAATTGAACGATTTTTAATTTTGATTGAACACCTTTTTTATGTTTTTTCAATCATAACTCGGTCAATTTCCATCAACCAAAAAGTAAAGACTCAAAAATAGCAATTAAATTATATAAAAGGGTGTTTCTAGAAGTTTGATACGTGGTATGGTCCTTGAGTTATTATTAATAAAAAACGGGTAAAAATCGTGAGTGGGATATTGGATTAGTTTCAATGTCAACTTTAAAAGGTCATAACACGGTAAATTTTAATAATATCGAACCTAGTAGAAACAAATCTATAAGGAATTTTATTATCTTAAAAAGTTGTGTGAAACCTTTTGTAGTAAAATCCAACGAAATAATAGCAAAAATCTTTCACCACCGGAGAGCTCGAGATTCATAGTTTTCTTATGAAGCATTTTAAAGAAACGATCAATAATTTTTTCCGGACATTCTACTTTGTGTAAAAATCAATTTTACTGCACTAACCGTCATCCTGTAATCCATTACCTTTAAATGAGAAACCGAGGAACATGTATCAATACTGATCCTAATTTTTAAATTAAAAAATATATTATCAAGACACCTTTTACTAATTTTATTTTGTTTGCAAAGGTTTTAAACAAAATCTATACATTGCTAAATAATTTCATTTATAAATTGACATTCATCAATTTAACTTAATTTTAAGTCAACTAGTTATAAACTACAATATAAGCTTATTTTACCATGTAAACATTTTTTTTAAATTTATAGAAAACATATTTTTATAAATATTGTCAAATAAGTGAAATATATATTACGTGAAAGTGTTAGTTTAAAAATGTTTACTTGACTTACAATACATAAATCTGCAGAGTTAAGCAAATGTACAAAATTTTTAGCTGGACATCTAGATGATACATTAAGTTATTTTATTACAGCTATTCATAAGGTAACTAACTGTCATTGCAGCGATTTATAAAGCGAGGCAAAACTGCTGTTCCAAAAACAACAACAAGTAGTTTTTAACATTTTTTTAAAATATAAGCATATCTTCATTTCAACATTTTCAAGTACTCCTCATAAAAATGTATCTAATGGTAAAATTACAATCGTATCTTTAATAAAAAACTGAGTTATAATTATATACATTTCTTAAATACGCGATGTAATTACTCTCTTTGTAGTCAAGATAAAAAATCCCTCGACTAAAATCTTTTATCTAAGCTGCTAAAGGATGTAAAGAAAAGTTGTACCCAAATACAAGGTGAGCATTAAATAAAAGGCGAATGTTATTAGAAAATTTAAAGTCATTCAATCAAGAAAAGTGCATCTAAAAGTGCGAAGAAAATCGTATTTTCACTGGAGATAAAAAAGATAACAAACTTTTTAAAGGTGTGTATCTAATCTATCTACAAGATGGGTCGAAAATTCATACAAAGGTCATATAAAGATCAGGCTGTTCAACAAATAATTAAAAAAATAATTCAAATAAATGTATTTAGTCACGTTCTGAAAAGTGCTAAATAAAAAAGCATTTCAACGATGCATGTGACTATCTTAAAGACGACATATTTGCGATATTGTTGTACAATTCACGATTTTAAAACGTATTTTGACAATTTTTGTTTGAATGAAAAAATACTTTTTTTTAAATTATTCGCAAGAAACACACGACTTGGTAATATTTGAGTTTTCGTGTAATTATGGAAAAAAAACTGCTAATTCTAGGTAATATTCTCATAAAGAAAAAGCATAATTTTACTTTCATAACCACTTTTTATTTTTCACAATCCTTACACATTCATTAGTGGTGTTAAATGTTGAGCTTGACTTATGAGAAAAACTATACAGTAGGCCTATAACAAACACACAGAACACAATTCTCATAAAAAAAATACGCCTAAGTATCAGACGCGTTTCAACGACAAGGTCGTCCTCTTCAGTAATACACCAGCTACACCAACCAAAACAACTGGTTGTGTTTTGGTTGGTGTAGCTGGTGTATCACTGAAGAGGACGACCTTGTCGTTGAAACGCGTCTGATACTTAGGCGTATTTTTTTATGAGAATTTTGTGTTCTGTGTGTTTGTTATACTGTATTCATTAATGGGCATAAATACAAATATTGGAGCATAGATAAAATTTTAGATTTTCTCTGACTTCATAAAAATGTTACACAAACTCATTCATGCTGTATTCTGTTCAAATCCAGAACAATGAAAGCAGAAAGTCTTATAAAATCAATAGAAGTCTAGGAAGAGATCGTGTGAGAAGAAGGGAATTGCATTTTGTTGTTCAAGAGACAAACAATGCGTCTACAGCTGGAGGCTATGTGTACAACTGTGAGAGGACATGCTGTAGACAACTCTCGTTATACACTTCCGCTACTCAATTTTGAATACAACAAAAGCGCACAGATATTGTCACATCTCTTTATTCCACAAGTTTATTTTTTCTTCAAATAAATAAAAGTAATATTTTAAAATTTTTAAATAATTTTCAATTTTTATTTTTAATAAACATATAACTGGTATCTTCATGTATATCTTTCGTGAAACCTCTAATTTTTAGTACATTAATTAATCTTATCTGTAGCCTACTACAAACATATATTCCTAATATAATTTTCAATAAAAAATGTATTATATTGGGTTTATATATCCTAGGAATATATTAATTTTAATACGTTTTGAACTTGGGTCCATAATCTACAATGATTTCCATCTCAGATTTAGTCAAACAGAGAATTTAATTTGTTATAAGCATGCAAAACGTGACTCGGCCTATATACGAATAGGCTAGTAAATAGGATTGGTCTAAACTTTAATTATTTTACGGTATTCAGTCTTCATTTCTCAAAAGAGGTTGAATCAACTTGCACAGACACACAGAAAGAGATAGAGATTATAGAGATAATTGTTTTTATTTAAGAGGCCAATAAAAGAACAAATAACCAATAGAATACAAAATAAACTAAGACACAAAAATTTAATTTTTATTTCTTTTTAAAAAATAATAAAGAAAGTAAATAATAGAGAAAGAGAGGTAAAGATATTTAATAGGTTAGCTGTGTTAAAATATTTGTCATAACTGATTTATCAAGTTGTAAACAATACTTAAAAATAATGTACCTATTCGCGAAACATTGTATTTTCCATTTCATAATGTTAGTACATCATTAAACACCAAAGGACTAACAATTAATAACATTCAATGAAATATAGTCCTACAATTCCAGTTACGAATTAAATACTGTTATTTAAAATAATATTTATAGGGACAAGTTATAAAGTGCGACATCGATATAATTTCTTGGATGTTGAGGGGGGATAAATTGTAAAGATTTATAATACATTTGTGTAAATGATCAGTTGGGCAGTGTATTCCCGCCTACACGACCCAGCATGCCACTTGAAACAATAGCTTGTGTTTGTTTAACATGTAGGTGTGCGGTACTTCACATGACTTGTTAATTGGGATGGGTGATAGTTTATTAGATGGACTGTGGAGAATTCGGCAGTTGAGCTTGACTAGCTGCCAACTTCGCTAAGTTACTGGTCACATACATCAGGCCGACACACTCCGAAATATACGCTCTTGTGTCTGCCTTAAATGTCGAGGAGACATCGTTTAGTCTACCCTAACTAAATCGTGAACAGTTGATGCAATGATTTTTTAATACAGTAATTGTTATTTTTTCATGAAAATTCCGAAAATAAGAAACACCGATCCTACTTATAAGAATAACTTTGTAACATTTTAGCCACTATGTACGAAAGAAACACCCCGATTTTTAAACATATATTTTAATATAAACAAGACGACATTTCAGTAATAAAGTCATAATGTCCAATTGTTTACACCTTAATAAACTGAACGATAAGGTTCAGGCCACAATGTCCTAATATAAACCAGTATCCGTGAACAAACAGTCAAAGTAGCTAGGAGGGGTATAGGCCATGTGATCACCTTTAGAGTCACATTTAATTTGGTTGATATTGATATGGAATATCTGTCACAGTCATTAATAGAGTAAACTAAGGTGATGTGGAAGAGCCCCCGCCAGGACTAGGCCTAGTGGTTGCCGTTCTCGTTTCGCACTCGCGAGGACGATAAAATTATAAAAGTTTTTTTCGATATAGTAATTACAAAAAATTTAATTCCTACACAATTCCCTAAGTTATTATAATTATTATTTTGTAAAACAAGGATAGAAGGTTTGGACGTTTTGTCAAAGATTGGATTCACCCTACTCTGAGGGATGAATCTCATCTCGTAGCTGGCGATTCTGATCGCAATAAACAAAATATAATTCATTGATATGTTAAGAAAAAGATTGAATAGGAGTACGTTGTAAATAGTTATCAGTAATAAGAGAAAAAATATACATACTTGCCAAAAAGTAAATAGTGTTTACCTACCTACCTCCTTCTTGCAAAGTACTTTGTCTTTGCTCCTTTACACTTTGTTAAGTCTCACTTCTTTACAGGACGTGGATCATCCTAAAATAGAAAACAAGTTTGACAAACATTTTCATTTAACACTGTATATTTTTCTTTTTGTAATTATACTTTTGTTGATGGGCAAAGCTCATAACACAAATTCTCTTCATTACCGTCACAAAATCCTTTTGCTACCTAACGGTTTCTGGATGAACATCTGAAAAATGGATGGACTCATTTTTCCGATGATTATTCAGCTGCAGCTATCTTTAATGTTTTGTAATGAGGGTTATATTTTGGAAGTATTACAATGCATTATGACTATTTTTAATGTTACATCTATTGCTTTGTGTTAAATGTTTTAGGTGTTTAACTTTTAGTGATGATACTACAAAGGCTCTCGTATTAGGCACGATTTTAGGCTTGCAATTCCGTCTATGTAACTACATTAACCTTTATCGATTTTTGAACCAATGGAACAAAAATCGATTTTAAATGGATTTATCGATTTTTGGAACAAAATTATTTTGATATGGGGTGGAAAGACGTTCTGGATCTGATGGATACAAAATTACAAGATAAATTCATGATGTTTTCCACCCACTTTTCTTTTGTATTTCAGACATCGACAAGAATAAAAAGGAAACGAAAGGAACTATACATCATTAAAAGGAAAATCAATTATCATCAGAATCACATGCCATAAATATTCGAAATCTGCAGCTTTTTACAACAGATTAAACAAAAATGGAGATTTGGAACACTGGCTATATGATTTATCGGCAGTAAACTATAAGGTTATGACCAAATTACTTTTAGAAATGTTACTTTTCCTAATAACCTACTTCCAAATAATAGGTCTTTTAAATCTGAAAGAAAATAAGATATTTATACACTAAACTAATATTTTAATTATTTTTAAACCCGAATTAAACTTGTATAACAGAAAAGCAATCTCAGATTTCTCAAAATGAAAATTTTCTCCAGTAACCTCTAGAAACAATTACTGTTCTATAATTTCTCAAGGCACCAATTACAACTCGATAGGAATCACACCAATTTTAAATCATTCAGTATCACTATCCTCTACTTAAACTATTTTGGGACATCTTTGATATAATTCAGTTAGGAAGACAATAAATCTAAAAGATTTAATATATTTAAATATTCAACTATTCAGATACATCCATATAATATGATTGGCTTTGGTCATGTGAAAGTCTTGATGATTGCGTTATTATCCTTTAATCTATTGTATCCGATTAAAATATAGATTATACAAGGTGCTCCAAAAGTTTGGAACCCTTTCCGTAACTTTTAGACAACGGAAAGTAAAGATGTAACTTTGGGAATGTCTTTGGATAATTTGTTACTACTTTTATAAACTTTCAACACCACCCCTCCCCCCGGGATTCCTATGGGGGGGGGAACTCAAAAATTGTTAGTGTAATCATAGGGCTTGTGACAAATCATTTCCCCCCCCCTTAAACCATAAACATTTTGATACCAAGAAAAGTAAGGTACGACATCCCTATCCAAAATGGCGGACGAAAAACTTTATTTTTCCACAGAGGAGGAGAGTAGAAAGTTTGTAAAAGTAGTTAAAAACATTCACAAAGTTACAACTATCTATTGTTAAAAATTGCAGGAGGAAAAATGTTCTATTTTTGGAACAAAACGTTTTTAGGGCGCCATTTTAGATAGAGTTGTCGTAACTTACTTTCTTTGGTATCAAAATATTTGTGGTTTAAAGACAAAAAAAATTATGTGTTCAAGCCCTATATTTACATTTAAAAATTATGAGTTGCCTCCATAGGACTCACCGGGGGGAGATCGTGTTGTTGAAAGTTTATAAAAGTAGTAACAAATTATCCAAAGACATTCCCAAAGTTACATCTTTACTTTCCGTTGTCTAAAAGTTACGGAAAGGAGCCCATACTTTTGGAACACCTGGTATACATGCTATTTGGTTTGGTTTAGGTACTAGTTTGTTAAATGTTTGTTTTACTGATTTTGTATTCCATAATTGATTTTGCTTCTCTTTTATAAATGGTTTATACTTTCAGATGTAGATATTTATGAATTATTTTCTACTATAAAAAATTTTAAACATAAATTTATTTGTTAGTTTAAATGTAGACTAATTGTATACTATTACTGTCATTTGAAATAATCCTATTCCGGTTTTTCTTTATATTTAGAATAAGGTTATATATTTATAATATGCAATATTTATCGTTTATTATTCTCAGTTATTAGATTTACTGATGAAGAATCCAAATTTCGATTTGGCGTCTTGAAATCTCCTAAATGGAGTGTTATTTTCTTGAAAATATAGAAATTGTATTCTTTTCTTGATAAATGTTAAGGAAAATTATTTACAATATTATGCAATCTCTCATTATGAAAAATTTTAAGAATATATCATATCTTACTGCACTGAAACCTATATCTACAACGTTTCGTTTGAATCTATTGTGTTCTGAAATGTGTGTATTATTACTTTTTTTATTTAATAAAAGGAAAACGTTCTAGTTGAAATAAAAGCAGAAGATGAAGATAGTACAGGAACAAAAATGAAAGAAAACACAATTAATTAGACACATACTCACTATATATTTATTATAAATAATGCTGCAGTGAGTGATTGAATAAGGTTAAATAGATACGGATATGAAAATTACGAATTTCCATAATTCATTTAAAATTAGGCCTATGGATTTTGTAGAAAATTAAAGCTAACTGAATTAAAATGAAATAGACCATGTCATATAATACCGGTATTGTTTCCTTCAAGGAATTTTACAATTTGCTTATTTGTACCAGCTAGACAAGTTACCCTACTGAACAGATTATAAAGATTTAAAATTTGTATCTAAAATTACTATATTTGGCAACATAACAACCTTTATTTTATTCCTATTTGTTTATTTAATTTTAAAATAATAATTTTCAAACTGTAAATTAAAATTTAATTTAATATACATCGTAGTGTTTTGTTCCAAAAAATAGAATTTATTTTTCGGTAAATAATGTGGTCCTTTTTTTTTATTTAGTGCAAATGTGACAAAATTGCAATCATAAACTCAAAATAACCTTAATTAAAACGAGAATATAGCTTATCTCAACATTGTCGAAATTGCTGTAGAAGTTGATGATCTTCCTGAATGTTCTGTTAGTTTAATATCAAATCTTGTAAGTTTGTAAGCTAAAGCGCCCTGCAATGGCAGTTCTTGCAACCTATTGTACAGTACAATATCCTTATAAATGGCAGTGAAAGTGTTTCGTACCAATAATGTTCTTATATTATTAATTCTTGTATTACGCTGAATAGTTGAAAACAGACAAAACATTAGATGTTTTCAATTTATTAAAGCTGTGGACTTCAAACATTTTCTGACAAAGTCTTTGTCGACTCTTGACAAAGTCGATTGGACAAATATCTATAACTTTAATAATAACATCTAAGCCCTTAGTTATTTCGAAGCCCTAGTTAAAATTGGCTGCCAAACATGAGAATTAGGGGAACTATATTAATAACTTATGCTAAGTTTTTATGAACGAATATCTAAATGTAATTCACGAGCTGATTACAATTTTTGTTAAATATTTAACTATGGCAAATAATCGTTAATTTTAATACTGTGAAGTCATATATTTTAATAAGGAAAGTATTATTTGAAATTTCAACTTAATTCTCCACAATAACTAAACATACTTAAATATGCAATATAATATTTTTTATACCCCGTTATTTGTAGGTAATTGAGTATGAAGGAAGGCATTCGGTATATAATACCTGGGATTTAAGTCTCTCTATTTATTCTAGACAACGTTTTGAAATAGAATAACACTGTCAAATATTTGAATTCCCAAAAACGCGCACAGCCCAACAGGTTCATATTGAAGAGGGTGAGAGACAAGGGTTAACCCTTAAGTACCCAAAATTTGGTAGGCGAAAAAAGCGCAGAACACCAAGAACCCCGGCCTCGTTGTTGACTAAAAATAATTGACTTAAGCAACAAATAAATTCTTACTGTTTACATAAAACTTACAAGTAGTGGAACTGACTTATAACCAATATTTATGTAGTTAAATAAATAATATCAATTTCTAAAAATAATTACCATCTGCATTGCGATTAGTCATTGTTGAATACCTAACCTAACATAACTAACCTCACCTGACCTAACCTAACCTTGCCTGACCCGTCCAAAACTGAATTTGCTATTTTTATTAAACTCCATATCTAGGCTATATTATTCAAGTTTTAAAACTGCTGTAAATATTTGTTATAAGTTTGTTCCACTACTCATGTTTTATGTAAACAGTAAGAATTGATTTGTTGTTTAAGTCAAATTTTTCTAATCAACACCGAGGCGGGGGTTCTTGGTGTTCTACGCTTTTTTCCCCTGTCAAATTTTGTGTCCTCAAGGGTTGACCTTTGTCTCACCATCTTAAACATCAATCTGGCGGGCTGTGATCTTTTTTTGGTTAATTACAATTGTGCGCTTTTTTCGCGACAGCAAATATTTTCCTACAAAATCACACATGGGGAATTTTATAAAGATAGTATTTTTCATGTTTAGATTAAGGATTAAAGATTAAAACACTATTTAAAAAATATCCCTTGCTGTTTCAAAAAGGCCGCCCAAAAGTGTCTGCAACATAGAATTTTATGTTTTCACTACTTTGACTATACAAATAAAAATATATTTAACAAATAAAATAAAAAATCAATATTATCAAAGTTTTATTCTTAATAATTTACCTATAATATTGTTTACTTTTTTTTTAGTATTTAAAATATCTCTATCATAGAAAATTCAAAAAGCAAGTTATTATTATTATATCAAGTTGTACCATAATTTACAAAAATCAAATGTTTGGATTTAAAATGTATTCTTATCTATTGCCGTTTTTTAAATGGAGCACAAAATGTAATATGTTCATGTTGGAAACAAGTACCTTTGTCATTTTGTAAATATAGACAACATAAATTAAGTTCACAACTTATCTAGAATTATTTTCTGTGAAATAGTTCTTAATATTTTAATTTAAAATAGTTAAGTTTATTATTATTATTATTGTTGTATTTATTAAGTTGTTGACTATTGTAACTAATATAATCAATACGAGATTGCACTGGGATATTTTTACATTTCTAAAATTAACTAATATTAAAACTTCCATCAAAAAATATATTTAAAACTGTGAGAATTTAAAAAATTTGTGAAATTTCAGATATAACTTACTTTGTTATTTGAAATTCTGTTATTTCAATATTTCATAAATTGTGGTTTTTAGTATTTTGGAGTTAATTTTGTTTTTACGTGAGTTATTCACGTAACTTATCATTTTAAATCTCTTTAATGTTGTTTCTTTATTTGTTTTTTTTTCTTTTTAATATCTTTATTACCGTTGTCAAAATAAGGAATACGTCAAATACTACACTGTTTAAACTTTTGTAAACCATTTTAAAAAAATTAAAAAATAATTATATTATAAGAGTTTAAAATTCATGCACTTGGTCCATGCTTATATCTAAACATTTCCAAAATTGAATCTTATAACTCCTGATTTTGTACTCCCTCTATCTGTAGATAAAAAATATTATTATTACGAGATTTAACATGTATGATTTAGTGGTACATAACTTTACTGCATTATTAAACCGTTCTCCCGTATTAGACTTAAAACACTTCATCTTAGTCATTCTGTACTTAAAGGCTTGTTATTGTTAATCGACCTGTTTTATTTCAACAAATTATAAATTTACCATTTTTATAGTAAAAAATAAACAAGTCTTGTTTTTTATAATTAAAAAGAATAAGATATAAGTATAAATCATAAAAACCCCAAACTTATTATCTAGAAACAAACATAACAGGAAAAAAGTTTACAATAGTAAAGTTTACAATAGTAGTTTACAAAAACATCGACAATAGTTTTGTGTTTATATCTTCCACATCAGAAGTGAGAAAGCAAGTAAATCAATGTAAAAACGTAAAAAACACGTTTAAAAGAGATTAATTAAGTCAAAGCTACATATACTTATTACATATTCGAAAACATTATGAAACTTCATTTGTATTGTCCAGCAAGATAATGTAGATTTTTTAGTGCTGAATACAATACAATGAAATTTGATATAGCCTATTTGTTTTAATTAATCATTGTACTTTTATACAGAGAGAACAATAGATTGAAACGAAACAATAGCAAAGACTTAACGTAGAATGTGTACATTGTAAACGGGGAAATGAACAATTCCAGAATGTATATAATCCGCTATTATTCGTTTAATAAAAGCGTTTAGGCGCGCTATCTGCGAACTGCACATCGACCGCGCGACATCGTGTAATATCCACCAGGCAATACAATTTTTGTCGACTCTACTTTTATGCGAACTCCCCCACCCGCCCTCTCACCCTCGAGAAAACTCCATTCTTTTTAACGGTATCCATGTACCCAGTATTTGCATACAAATAAGATCCTCGCCCTTATAAACTACGTTAATATTTTGATCCATGGCCCTACCACGACTTGAGTTAAATTATTACACCGCTACACCTCTAACTTTTTTGCATTACCTCGCAAACTTTTCCCACTACCTTTACTCCGACAGCATATTTTTAATACTTTTACACAGTCAGTCATTATACTTTACAATAAGCCCATGTATCCTCATTTTCCTGCGTTCTTTTTTCATTATTCCTGCTATGGCAGTCAAGGAAGTAAAAGAATAGGGGTGGAGAGAATTAAGGCTCTTAGCGTGGAGACAAAATAGACGACTCGTCCTGTTAAAACATAGCTCAAGCTAACTTTTCCCCCTCACCCTTAAGACGAGCTTTTTTACTCCCTCTATATAGGTTTTGTAGACATGGAAAAAGTTTGCCAAGGAGCTAACCCCTCTTCTCCTAACGTGGTGAAATTTAAAATAATGCTATAAAAATTAAGCCCCAGTCTTGCCACAGTTCTCATTTCATTACCAGAGTTTGTTGTCCCTCATAATCTTAACCGAGAACCCTTCACATTTACATACCCCTACCTCACCCTTCTTCTTTCACGTAGCTGATTACTTCACCAGTCTGTAATGTAATTGGACGCTGTCTTTAACATCCTTCTTATTTATTTCATCATTCACTCTTCAATCTTGTTTACTTAATATTCTTATTAATTTCAAGCGATCGTAATAAATTTGTATACAATGTCGTTTATATGTTAGGGTTGCACTTATTTATATTATAGTGTAAAGACTTTTTCTATTTACGTACATAATTGATTTATTTGTAAAGCATACATTTTATTGTTTTGTAATTGTTTCTACAAAAAAACCATAGCCCCATTCGACAGAAGAGATAATTACTTTGATGGTAATTACATAGGATGCAATTTTACTTTGCAAATTCATAGTTTACGTCGACCTATTTAAGGCTCAATTTCTAAAAATAGATGCAAAGGATAAAGTAATATCTATAGGTAGGTTGATGTGAAGCAATCAAACAAAGTGGTTACAAAGCCATTCCATAGAGTCAGAATCCAATCCGAAGGCACCATCCGCTTTTTTTCATTACCATGGGTAGAGCTTTCCAACGATAACATTGGACTTGATGAAGACGTTGGAACAGTATAGTGAAAGATGTTTATCCACCCTCCTCCGGTACGACTTTAGTCTAACTTATAAAATACAGAAAAATCTCTAAAGAAATAAAGTCCTCCAGTTCTAAGATAACATATAAAATCAAACTACAAACAGCGAAGATAAACTTACTCGTCCTATTTGTTAGAGCTGTTAGGATCAACATTGCTAAACTATTATGACGAGAAAAATCTGTCTTAAAACAGTTCTAGAGTTAATCAGAAAGGTGTAAAAACTTGGTAAGAAAAACTTTATTTCCCATCATAGTATGTACCATGGAATACATAGTGGATGATTGATGAAAACGAAGAAGCATAATGGCTGCTAACGAAATCTTCTGTAACGTTTCATAGAAGGAATGAGAAGCAATGCCGATCATTCTAAATCACACTCAATGAGTCGGCCGATTAGCACGGGACAAACACACAATTGTTTGTATTATGATAACTAACAATACAGTATCAAGTATTTTCTTAAATAATGATTATTTATTACATTTCCGCTCTTAAGTGGAGTATTCGGTGAGACGTGACTAATGGGATTTACTGGCCGGGCCACCCCAGCTATTCATCGCCCTAACTCTCCAGCCAGGTACCCTGCCTCAACTTACCTTGAGACGCGCTATAGTCCAATTACTGACGTTATATGGTAAAAAGAGAGAAAAAACTGCTGAACCTATCATGTTCGTGGAGGTAGAAGTAGGTTCATATCAGATTGATATTCAAACCTACAAGATTGTCCATTGTAGTAGGCCTACTTGAATATAAATTTTAAAATAAACTATCCTAACTTAACTTGAACTAAACTAAACCTTCCCGGTATTACAGCTAGTTAGGTTAGATTAGGTAAAGTTGATATTCCAGTAGTTAACAACAAGTGTGTATAGTTAGTATTTTATATTTATACCATAACCATATTTTAGTATATAACCAACATGGCAAGAGGGAGGTTGTTCGGGAATCCATGATCAATATGTTATAATGTTGAGAATTTACGTACGTAGTACTCCTATACAGATAAAAATAGTAGTCAATGTAGCCGTTCGAGTAATGCCCAGATTAAAAATACCTTTGTGCCCATGCCTTCCAGATTGACACTATAGCTCTCCAGTGTCACCTACTCCAACTGCTTCGTGTTTGTATTTTCATCTAAATTGAACATACTAAAGGGAGATCTTTCCATTTATGAGAAGGTAGGCTATATTTATGTTATATGCTATTTCTAAGATTCTGTAACATATCGTTAGATGGCAACTGTGTCGCTAAATTTATTGATGTCATATAAATTAAAGGCTTGAGGTCTGGAAAATACGTTTTCCTTAAATTGATTAGAGCAGAACTCGCTTGGCAAGGAGTAAAAAAATCAAAATATTTTTTTATTTCCAATTTGTTTCTATTTGATTTGTGTCAGTCGTAATTAAGCAGAATTTTTAATTTTAACCCGAATACAAATTTCTGAATAAATAAATATTCTAAAACATTCAGCCCATAAGCCTATTCAGTAAAAATAACATAACGTAGCCATTATTAAAAGTGTATAAAAACGTTTAATTTATCAAGTTATTTCTATAACAAATTCGTTTTCGGATACAAATGTTTCATAATAAATTGTTTTTCAAAAGCCTGAAGTGCAGAAAATTAGAGTGAATTAATTACATAAACAAATTTTAAGTTAACGAATTTTTTTTTAAATACCTTGAGATATGATCAAATTATGTTATATATGTAGAGGGTTGTATAGGACTACACAGATACACACATCATTTCAAAAAGAACTTTTAGGGCTCAGCCCACTAAGATCAGAATGTCAAACACCAATTTAATTCGAAATCATACACTGGTCAACTAACAGAAATGGATTCGTAGCTAACGTTTAATCAGGGGTGAAAAACCTTTAATCCCCTCTCTTAACCTTGTAGTGACGCCATGCGATGAATTAATCGCCCAACAATTCAGGCCTAGGGTTTTTTATTTAATAACAATATTTGACAGATAAACATGAATTGTTGTGTCATTTTCTGTACATACATAAATTACGACAAATGTCCGAATAAAATTATAATAACCAATCCATCATTATCTAATAACTTTACAATCAGAATAGTTAAGTTCAATAAACAGCTTTACTCAATAAACAGTTTATAAACTCGTTTATTATAGTTACTATTTTTGACCGATAATAATATTATCACAGTTTTTAAGACAATTGAATATTAAGAAACAAATATCATACTTCATTCAGAAAATAAAAATTGTATTTCGACCTTCAGGGTACATTGAAGCTCTGTGCAAAATTATTTAGATACAGGAACGAAAATTAATATGAATGCAATGTTATTTTAAATATCTCTATAATTATTCCAGATTTTCTATTAAAATCGAACACTATATCGTAACATTAAAATTATATCTAACAGACGTAGTAATTATCTAGTTTTGGAAGTTATTTAATCATTAATTTTACATATTAAATAGATTGTCCACCTCCATGGTATGGGTTGACGATCAGAAATTAGAGGATCTAGCTCTGCCTTCAAGAACAGGATACCGTATTGTAAAAACATCAACAATTTTTAAAATCCTGTAAATAAAAATCTATTTCCCTGTGATATTAAAATAATTAACCATGACGTGAATGACATCAAACTGTTTTACCTGACCTGTTCTGAACGCCAAATATTCTTCCTCGATTAATTTAAAAAGTTTATTTTGTTTTATATAAAAAGTTTGGCATTTCATGTGATTAGCGTAATTTTAGCCACGTAGTGATTCTATTTATACATGACTAACGTATGTTCAGAACATCGTAAAGCAGCTTAGTTGGGTTTTATACACATATTAAAACTGCAATGGTAATGTTTGACCCTTTAATTTGTGTCTTAATTTATTATGTAGACATACAATACAATCATACAATTTTGACAAAATAACTCAAACATTTTGATTAAAATCTCTCAATACAATAACTGTTTAGAATTGCACCTCTAATCTTTCTTATAATTAATTTTCCAACACTCTTGATTCCTTTGTATAAAAGAATATAAATTGAAAAAAACGACTAAAGATAAAGATACCGTTGTCATATATCGCCTTTATTATAAACAATGCTCACTGTTATTACAAATCATGGAGAAATTATAATTTTAAACTTGTGTCACCCAAGGTTTTACATCGCAATCTACATTTAGATATTGTTATGCTTGAAAGGTCTGATGTGATTTCAAAAAATTAAACTTATAGTTCATTAAAAAGGGGTCCATTAAAATTTGTATAATAATTAGTAACAAAATTTATATCACTAGATTTAAAATGAAGATAATCTGTGATTGAATAAATTTTATTATTATTATTATTATTATTATTATTTTATTTTATTTTATTTTATTATTTTTTTTTTTTTTGTAAATGGTTATTTATTTTCACGTAAAGAAATGGTCATTTTTCTGTATATACACTCCACTTTCCTGTAAATAGTTATTCGTTTTTCATAAATAGTTGTTTATTTTTTGTAAATATTTATTCATTTTGCTATATGTGGTTATTCATTTCCCTGTAAATATTTATGCGTTTTTCTGTAAATATTTGTTCATTTTTCTATAAATGGTTATTCATTTTTCCGTAAATAGATATTCATTTTTCTGTAAATAGTTGTTCATTTTTCTGTATATAGTTATTCATTTCCCTGTAAATATTTATTCGTTTTTTCAGTTAATAGTTGTTCATTTTTCTGAAAAAGATTTTATTCCTCTTCGCGTAAATAGATATTCATTTTTATGTAAATAAGTTTTCATTTTTCTGTATGTAGGTTAGTTATTCATTTTCCCGTAATTATTTATTCGTTTTTTATGTAAATGGGTATTCATTTTTCTGTAAGTTTATTTCTGTATATTCATTTCCCCGTAAATAGATATTCATTTTTCCGAATTTTCTGTACATATTTATTCATTTTCCAATAAATGATTATTCGTTTTTCTGTAAATAATGATTCATGTTTTTTAAAATAGTGGTTTTTTCTGTAAATAGTTACTATATTTTTTATTTTTACTTTGGGGCGATAAGCTAAGTGCTTGTTGCTATTATCTTTATTTGAAGAATGAGAGAATTCGAGGAAAACAGTCTATTTTGAATCACGATTATATATCACGAATTTATTGTTGTTTTAACATTGAAGAAAGAGATGAATGTTAACTAGAAAAATATTTAAAAAGGTGAAGGCCACAAAACTTTCGTAATTCAGCTTCTGAGCTGGTATTATTAATGATAACCTAAAGGTGATGGTGGACAGTGAGGAAATGAATGAGGTTGGCCGTTAAGAATTAGCAGTACATAAGACATTGTCCCACTACAAGACTCATCTGTTAGTCTATGACAAGGTGATGTTGCCAACTGAGTCTACAATTTATTATCTACACCGAGTTTTTATCTTTTCTCAGCATGTTGGCATGATTGATAAGTGAAAAGTCAATGGCTGCCGAGTCAAGAGTTATATTTCATATAAACCTGAACTATATAAATTCAAGTTTTAAGAACATATATTTTATTTTTATTTACTTTATAACATGAATACTAACGAAAGGATATTCGACCAAGTACGAATAATTTATTCAAAATTTAATTTCTGTTAAGTTCACAATTTAGACAGATATTAAAAATGTAAAGGAAATGATTTTCAGGGAATAAAAATACACGAATATTGATATTCCAGGTTTCATGGATCATATTGAGATTAAATTATGAGATAAATGAATTATGGCTTTATTTAATTCTGTATTTATAATTGATATTCTTGTGAATTATAAGGATCAATGTAACTATAATATGATTACGTATTTATAATTTACAGATAGACATGGTTTATCTTTATTTTGTTACAATTTATTTAGCTTTAATTTTCAGTACAAAGAATGTTTATAAGAAGTTAAAAACCTTACGTTACAATTGTTTTAATTATTATTATTTTTTACGAAATATTTGTTTTGAGGTCTCCATGGTGTAAAAAATGTTTTGGAATTTTGTCTTTCTGGATCTCTGTCGTCTTTGTAGTAAAGCTACTTTCTGAATCGATGGACCGATTTTGATTAATTTTGAGCTGTATGCTTATTTGTACAAAGATATTTTAAAAATTTTGTTTAATAACAGTATTATTTATTATATCGTTAAAATTATTATTATGTATGTTGTTTTATTGTTTCTAACCGTTTTTATTAATCAGTGAATTTGAAAAATGTAACTCCTAAAAAAGTTACAAAAAGTATTAGGTACGCTTATTATTTCTATATTAACTTACGAATTAGACAATCTCGATTTGAGGATAATCTGTTAATTAACGTTGGACACTGTTTCAAAATATTGACTACCTAACTATTTTAATGAACTGTTCAGATTTATGATCAATACAGCAACGAAAAAACATTATAATTTAATTAATTTTTAAGACTAAAATAAACCCTGACCCTTTGCCATACGTCATGCAAATTGCGATATCGGTTGGATCGATTTTTTGTGACATTAAACCATCTATAAGAAGTTACTTTTTATCAATAACACCCTAACCGCAATACTTTGGGAGATGGCGAGGTATATTTTCTGCTTATTTCTATGAGTGTGAGAAACTTGTGTAAGTTTTCAAACTTAATTAACCTTGGAGTTATTTCGAACAGATAAAGTAATACAAAATAGTATAATAGGTTTTAAGCCGCTTTTTTTAATAAATAAATTAACTTTCTCGTAAGGTTATAAAACATTTTGATCTGTTTTAATATTGTGTATGTTTCTTTAAAACATGGTTTAAACAAATTATTTAACAAAAATAATTCTCGATTCAGTTGACATCTCTTTAGGTATTGCAGAAACACGACACAAATTATAAGTTTAGGTTTTAGATAAGAAGAACTGAGATACTTGCTACTGTAATTGTGACCTATTAATTACCTCATGTAGAGAATTAGATACTTTTGGTATTTACAAATTTAAGAACCAAAATAACAAAAAAACTCCAGTGTTCAAAATGAATTTAAGAACTATACAAATAAATTATTTTTCAATACCACTGTCATACGTTACTGCTGGTAAGTAGTTTTATGCCTCTATTCATGTTGTCGAACAAATTAAACGCATTCAAGGGTCAAATCAGATTACCGAATTATGTTTCGTAAAGAAACATTATTCATATAATTTAACAACCAGATCTGTGTTCAGTAAAGTAAAAGTTTAACTGTGTTATCATTATTTTTTTAAATCAAAGGAAGTTCTTAGAATAGTTTGGAAACGATTATTGTACAGTAGATTTTCCAATAACGGATGACACTGTGGCAGTGAAGATTTATTCATCCTCTACTTTGAAGCTTATCAACTTGTTTTAAACAGAGAGCTTATAGAATGACAGTTCTGGGAATAGTTTGGACATTATCATGTTGTCGACTTAACTGGAATAAATTAGATATTCCTATTTAAACACTAATTGTCGGTTTCACTTAAAGAACTATAAAATCCAGATTAAAATATGTTACTTGAGAGTTCTATTATATACATTACTATATATCAATTATATATTTTAAATATCTACATAATACTCGTACTTTGTTGAAATATTTTTCGGTGCTATTACGTGTAATTGAATGAACGCTTTATATTTCAATTTTTATTATTTGAATGGGTCTAAGCTCTATGTCTGACATATTAGATTGGTTAATGGGTTACCTAATTTCATAGGTTACATCCATAAGGTAACATCAATTATATGGTTTTCAAATAATTGATTAATGATGTTCAAAAATATAAATATATTAGTTTAAAGTTGTGATTTTTGTTTAAGTTAAGGATGGACTTTTTAATTCTTTTAACAATTTAATTTTGGTTTTATTTAGTATAAGTTAAAGTTAAAATTAAAGTTAAAATTGTAACTTTCATATTTACAAAAGATATAATTATTTTAGTTTTGCGTTTTCTATAATATATATATATATATATATATATATATATATATATATATATATATATATATATATATATTAGTTTACTTTAGAAGGAAAACAATAATATTCTATTTCTAATAATAATATTCTAAGCTTTCTATTTTTAAACATCAGTCCCTGATACAAAAAAAAAGACTCAAATCAATGGCTGACCGGACGATTATTTAAGTTTTGCCTACAATCCTTCAGCTTAGGCAACTAAAATTCTATTAACTAAATTTATTCTATTCCTTTCAATCCCTAGTTGTTCACTAACAAGTACTATATCTGATTTTTTTCTATTTGCTCATAAAAAGAGTGAATTTTAAAACTGTATCTTTGTTATTATTAAAGCCGAACACCGAAGGATATAAGCAATGTAGTTTACATATTGTCTTCCTAGCTAGCATTGTTCAGTTGTCCACTATGAGTCAGATTTTTTATTTTGACATGTGTTAAAAAATTTTAATTTAACAATTATTCCAATGCAGAATTTATATATTAGAATAAAAAAAAGTACCAGAATCGCTCACTAAATATTTTCGAACGAAATTCAAAGATAAAATTATACATTGATAGGCCTAAATATTAATTTTGTTATCCATATGTTTTCTTAAAACTTTGTATCCTTGTTTATTTAAAAAAAATGTAATTCGTCTTAACGTTTTGTCTCATATAATCTGGGGGCCAATTCGTAAAACTAAAGTAAAGAGATTATTTTTGAGTGCAGTGAGTAACTTTTTAGGTTTGTAGAGAGGTGTAAACAGCTAGTCCTTATATAATAATAGGTTTATATTATTTTAGTTCAATTGGGAAATCGCTGGTATACTAATTTTTTAGTTAAAATTCTATCTTGTTGATTTAATATCATTTTCGACGAATTCAAATGATTTTGCCTTTTAGAATTACTTCGGTGTTATTTTACAGAATATTCAAAAATACAGGAACTGAATTTTAAAACACAAAATTTGAATTGATTTTTAAGTCGGATGAGACCAATTATTGGCCTCGTATATATCTGTGAGTAAACTCTTTATTGGAATAAATCCACACAGTTCTATAAGTGGATTGGAATAAGATCTTATGTCGACCTCTATAAGTATTGGTGAAATTGATAAATAAAGTACTTTCCTTTACTAAAATAACGACGTTTTGTGGATATTTACGGGAAACGACGAGATAATAATCTCAAATTATAGATGAATTAATTTTAGAGCATCGGAATGTTTCTTTAATTATTGTCGTGAAACTACGAAAGAATAAAATTGTATTTTGACGGCTAATAACTTAACTATTCATTGTTCCCTATTATTTATTGTCAATTATCATTGTTCAAGTTCTTTTGGTTGTGTTTCTTCAATTTCACAGCCAATTCAGTATTAAAGTTTATCCTTTATAGTAAAAATATAAATACCATAATTTAAGGCGAAAACAAAATATAAGAAGAATAATCTGCGATATAAATTCACCTCCTCAACTTTTAGTTTCCATGAGTTTTTAAACCAAGTTGTTAGCTTTTGGTTTGATATTATAATTCTGATTCTTTCTTTTGATGTTCTATATAACATAAGTTATTATTGAATTACCTACATTAAAAAAAAACTCTATGGTTTTTCAACTGTAAACACGACCTATATTCATGTACCATAAATAATTCGAAACTTTGTCGAACAAGGCGTTAACTTATATATTAAAAATAATAATAATAAATCTTCACCCGCAGTGCTTTCTAGAGCATTATAATGTTTGAAGATAATGTGACTACAATTGCATTTAGTGGAGCGCAATTTGTGTCAATTAAGTTGGGTATACTGTTAAATTTCCGTTTCTGAGCGATAAATATTGATTGTTGTAGAACATAACTAGTGGTCAAATCAGTTTCAGAAAGTTAATCTCCATAAATTAGTAATTAAAACAGATCTCCGAGTAAGGATTTGTTGGGAGAAAATAATATTTAAGTGGTAGCATAATAGAAATATATGTTGAAGTTTCCTTCAATAGAGTTCAGCAATTTTCGAAAGAACCACTTTTGACCTTATTAATTATTTCTTTATTGTTGTTTCTTGATTCCCAATCACAGATTTTAATTTTATTTCTTTGACTTTAATTATAGTTTCTCGTTGTTTCTAGCTTTAAATTATAGATTTTGACTTTATTTATCATATATTTTTTGATGTTTCATAATTTCTAATCATAGATTTTAACTGTATTAATTATTCGATCCTGTTATTTCCTATTTCTATTACAAATTTTAATTTGTAATTTATATTTATTATTTGTTGTTTCTTATTTTCCAATCACAAATTTTGATTTTATTTCTTATTTATTTCTTGTTATTTCTTAACATCCAATCACAGAGGTTGACTTTATTTATATCTTGTTGTTTCATAACTTCCCATAACAGATTTTGATTTTATTTATTTATTTATTTATTATTTTTTTCACATTTAAACTTTACGTAAATCTATTGAGAACGGGCAACCACTGTAACTAAAAGAACAAGATACAAGATAAACCAAGCTGAAGCTCTCAATAATAGAGTACCAACGTGAGGTTCATGGGTTTTTAATTGATTAAAGAACCATAGATTGATGAAAGTTAAACAAACAGATAATTGCAATTATTTCTTTATTCTAGAATCAAGAACATTTGATTCACAAAGATACATTTTTAAAAATATGAGTCGTGATTTTTCCTCCTTATACAAAACTCTATTTTTTCTTGTTAGTTTCTAAAATTTATCTTTAAATAAATTTATATTAGCTTACCCAAAAACTTTACTATAGGTTCTTTATTTTATCTTCTGTTTGAACTTGACGTCATCTGCAATAAATGACAAAGAGACTAATTAGTTTTGTAATAACAGGCATAAATGTTTGAAATAATTAGTTTTCATATATTTGTCATGTTCTATTACTTCCACCTTAAATAATTTATATAAATGAACTGTAAAAACTTTTTTTTCAAATAGTATAATCACGAGTTCGCCACTCCTTCTCAGAACCTAATCGTTCCGTTTAAGGGCTTATATACTTTCTGGTACATAGAACTAAATACTAGGAGAACATAACTTACAAGTGGCAGAGGTGTATAACGTGTGTGTGAATTAATTGTCAGATGTGTGACCTTGAGAAAATCAAGATGGCGAAAGGCGCCTCGGTGTCGCGCCGAGCTCGCCACTGTCAGTTCGCTCCTATTGTCTTGTCACTCAATAGTAATTGTACAGGATTGAGCTACCGCTAACTCCAATCATAAACTGGTACCATCTTACCTAAATGTACATCTTTCTATCTCTTAATAGTCAGATTTTGTATTTCCTTCCTAGCTAATATAACGAGCTCTACGGTCAATCAGAGCCAACGAATACAAGTTTGTTATAACGTATAAATAAATGTATCCCCTACAATACAAGGGAACCAATAACAGTTAGAATGTGATGTTTTAATAGCTAATAGTAAAATAGTTTAAACTCAAGATAAAAAAAAAGTAGTAATTATATATAGGTTCTATATTTTTATATACGTTGTTATATACTCACTAACGTTGTATAGAAAGACAGTTATGTGATGGTTCAAATGTCGAGTTTTGTGTGTTCTTGTTTTGAGGTCCCCAAAGTTGAAAACAAGATTTTTGGAATGTTGTCTGTCTAGAATCCATCTGTCTCTCTGTGTATGTGCAGTGGTCTACGGTACAAAAGCATGAAAAGATTAATCAAATTTGCTATTTGGGTGTAATTTGGTCATATCTCAGGAGTTATTATTTATTTTTTTTTATATATTTCAAAATTTTGGAGCAATAGTTATCAGGAAATCAAATTGCATTTTTTATGAAAATCGGCTTTAACGATATTGATCAAATTTTGCTGAAGGATAGTAACCAAAGCTGTTCCCCATTAGTTACATTTGCACAAAATTGTATAATAATTTTTAAAGCCGATTTCGGAAAAAAAAAGAAGAGGTAAGAATATTTCTGTGTAACCCCAAGGTTACAAAACGGTTTCAAATGTTTCTGGGAAATCACTGCTGATGTAGATAAAGACACAAATTTAGTACATTTTTTAAAAATTGTTGTGTCCAAAACTAAAATATCAGCTGTGGTCTTTTTCATCTTAAAACAATACTTTCTCCTTAAATTTAGAATCTAAAAGCTTAACAATAAATGAATTTAATGTTTTCAACAAAATTTTATGACTGCACAATTGAAATTTAAACAAATTATGTATCCTGATAATTTCTTAAATTTTTGAATTGAATTTTATTACAGAGTTAATTCTTAAATTAATAAAATAATAATATTTAATCGACTATACATTATTCAAGATCTGCCATTACTTATAATGTTAAATAGTTTGTACTCGATATATTATTGTATGAGAGAAAGAAAAGAAACAGAAGAAAATTTAGAAGACTACCGAAAAAAGATTAATAAGGCTTTTATAGTATGCGTGTTTTTGTGTACGCAAAGCCTTTGATCCAAAAAAATATTTAAAATTTTTGTAGCAAGCAGACTAGTCTCATTTTTATGGCACCCGTGTGTACACAGTCAGTATGATTTAAACCCCAGAGCAGGCGTCGCTAGTAAATCAGCTGTGAGTTTGACAAATTTACAGATTCTCCCCACTTCAAACGCTTGAACAAGAGCAATACTCTATTCATGACGTTCTTTTTATTGCAACACTAATCTCACACTGTTGGTCTAAGAAATCTTTGCCAAACATTGTTAACCCATGAAAAATTGTCAGCGGCACCAAGAACCTAATGTTAGAACAATTAATTGACAGTTTGCTCAGAATATTAGTGAGGTGATTTATATCGGATTAGATTTGTCTTGAAGCCAAAATGTGGAATCATCCGAAGCTAATTTTTAGATTTCTTTTTCTGTTGGCGCCGAACGTTAAATAGTTTTAAACATTCTTACATGAACACTACTGTAGTTCATGTCTACAAATACAAGGCAAGATAAAATAACAAATTGATACAGTGTATTTCAAAATAAGTATACCAAACTTTGGAAATATGATCCCAATGTCTAAATATTAAATAATTGAACAATACATATTTACTGTACACTTCTTATAAAGTTATAGTCAAGAATTTACAATTGAAGTTATTTTCTCGTACTGGTTTATTTAATCTTAAGTTCTCTCAAAAAGTGAAGAAAAATATATTGTTTTGTATTTTTTATAAATATTTATTGTCAAATCAAAATAAATTACTACATTTGGAAGCCTTACTACATTGAATTTTAATACATTGTCAAATAAAACTATAAATGCTATCTTTATATAATATTGTAATTATTCTAGTGAGCATATTTCGCGAGATGTTGAAAGAACTAATTAACATCTGTATTTTACATTTATTTTTAAGAGAAAATGCTAAAGTTGAGGTCTTTAGATATGATACAAAATAAATTATGCAAAACATTACACTAATTTTCTACAGTAATGCATAAAAATAAAAATAATATGATTTACTATATTCCTAAAAATATCTTTAACTACTGTTTTTACATAAGACAAATAATATTATTTGACCATGATAGTACAAATCAACTTTTAAAGAAATGTACGTATTTATTTAAAAAAAGATATTATGTATTTAACTAGAGCCTAATATAGTTTATTGTGTCATAAACTGGAACTAAACGTAAATAGATTTGATTGAAATTGAGTCTTTAATGACTGTGGTCAAAGTTCATTTTCATTTTATTCTAATTATTTCAGAACTATAATTAACTTTCACGAAGGTTTTTACAAATTAATTTGGGTCATTAAGGATCATATTTCACAAAAACTTAGGCAAAATCGGTAGAGCATATTTTGAGAAATGAAATCTTTTATGGCAAATTTTTTGTTTGATTTTTATTAATAAATTATAAACCAGTATTATTGAGAAAGATGGTGACCAATACTTTTTATTTAATGGTTAGTTTTTACAAAATTTTATCAAAATTATTATAATGGATTAAAAAAAATAGGTTATTAATAAACAATAGATTGTTGTATTTTTGTAAACCTCAGAATTGAGAACATGTATTATTTGGGTCATCTGTTCGTTAGTTGTTATTGTTTAAATATACATATATTTTGATTAACTCGTTATTGTCATGACTGTTGAAACTCTGTAGAAATATTTGACTCTAACGTTTCTGATTTCGTAATTTCTAATAAAAATTTAGCTACCTCTTACATCTGTATATTCCTGATCTTGAATTATACGTAGGCCTATATTTTATTATTTTAAATTTTGGGCCAAGAGGAATGTACATTTTAAAAAGTGCAATTATTCTTCAAAATCAATCACAACAAAAACTAAATTAGGTATAACTTAATGGCGCAACCGAACAGATTGTATCAAACTAAAACAACGGTTCCTTCTTCTATTTTTGGACACCAATTTTGTTTATTTTTATTTTGTTACTTGACCTATATTCTGATATCGAGAAAATAAAAATATTTTGTAGAACAAATTTTCAGTTATCTTTTAGATTATAATAATAATTAAGTAAAATGTAAGAGTTCCGAATGTAGTTAATTATAATAAATTCTTTGTAATTATACACTTGAGTTGGGAAGAATATAAGACTGAATTAACTAACATATTCCAAAAACTTAAACATCGATTTTATGTCTCTAACATTCTGAGGACAATGTTTAAAGGAAATCGTTATTGGTAATTTTCTTAATATTCTGATATACTTCTAAAGTTTGGCTGGACTGGTCTTGAAATGTAACACCTACTGTGTATGAAATGTAGTTCTAAAAATTATTACAATTCAATGTTTTCAAAACATGTTGTGCAATGAAAGTTGAATTTTTGAATGAAAGAGATTATATAAGAGTTAATACCGTCAAGATATTGTTTTCTAGACTAGTTTGTATATATCTAGAACTACAACCCGTAGGTGTAGATTAATGGTGTGATGGAGGGACAGCTACAATTGTTGTCCGAGACGTAAATGATTATAGAAACGCTTATGTGATCCAGATTCATCAACGTAGGGCCTAATATCTATTATTGTTGAGAAACATACATTCATTACATCCTCAACGATACTATGAATAAACTTTACATCGTCTATTGAATTCACATCCCTGATGTACTCCTTATGTATTGTGAGTATTTGTTAACCTCGAGTATATGTCGATAAACGTTATATGATAAACAGCTCATAATAGACAACAAACAGAGAACAATATACGACAATAATAATACAACAAATAATAGACAAAAAACGACATACGACAGGCAACAGATGAGAGAAGACAAACGATAGATGACAAAAGACTGACTACAGGCAACCGATGAGAGAAGACAAACGATAAACGAAATATAACAAACGACAGGCGACAAACAACAGACAATAGAGACTGACGAAAATGATACGTCACAAACGATAGAAGATAGAAAATATGACAGAAGACAGACGATAAACAATATATAACAAACGACAGCCGATAGAAACGAATGAAAGAAGACAAACGATAAGCGACATATGACACACGACAGACAATAGACAATAAACATTATATGACAATGTTAAAAAATAGACAACAGAAGACAGCTGATGAACAGTATATGAAAAATGACAGACGATAGACGGAATAAAAACGACAAAAAATATATGGCAGACGACAGAGATAGACAATAAACATTATATGACAAACGTCAGACGTTAGACAACAGACAGCAGAAGACAGACGATATACAATATACGACAAATGATAGACGATAAACATCAGATGACAGAAGACAAACGACAAACGATATATGGCAGACAATAGAGATAGACAATAAATATTATATGACAAACGTCAGACGTTAGACAACAGACAGCAGAAGACAGACGATAAACAATATATGACAAACGACAGACGATAGACACCAGATAACAGATGACAAACAATGAATGATTTATGACAGACGACATACGATGGACAATAAACATTATAATGACATAAGTCAGCCGATGGACAACATATAGCAGAATACACGCGATGTGTAATATGGGACAAACGACAGATGATACACAACAGACGACAAAAGGTAGTCGATAAACGAAATACGTCAAACGACAGCCGATAAAAGATATAATATAACAAACTTTAGACAATAGACAAAAGACGGCAAAGTACAAACTACAGACAATAGACAAAAGACGGCAGACAACAAATGACAGACAATAGACAACAGACAGCAGACAACAAATGACAGACAATAGACAACAGACGCCAGACAACAAATGACAGACATTAGACAAAAGACGGCAGACAACAAATGACAGACAACAGGCAACAGACGGCAGACAACAAATGACAGACAATAGACAACAGACGGCAGACAACAAATGACAGACAATAGACAACAGACGGCAGACAACAAATGACAGACAACAGACAACAGACGGCAGACAACAAATGACAGACAATAGACAACAGACGGCAGACAACAAATGACAGACAACAGACAACAGACGGCAGACAACAAATGACAGACAATAGACAACAGACGGCAGACAACAAACGACAGATGTTACACGATGAACGATGCTAAACAGACGAGGGACAATAAACGAGTGGTTTTTAGGCATCATTTTAAAAACCAATTTTATTGAAGTCAGGGAGCCTAAAACGGATATATTAGAAAAAGTCAGTAATGTGATTTTTATACCATCTCAATACTTCATATACGAGAGAGTAAAATAACAAGTAATATAAAGTCCTACAGTAGCAGGTGGCCATTGCTAATGTGAGTAGGATAGTGTACAATTACCAGTAAAGCCAATTGATTAGCAATAGTACATGATGTTGACACGACAAGTTTGTTGTTTCACTTTTCTGCACGTATTAATGCATGTGCATGTTGCGTACTATTAGCTTAATGTGAGTGTAGGCGGCCGAACCAGACCGATCTATCCTACGCAGGCCTTCTCTGCATTCCTTCAGTCTTTACTTGATAACGGCAACGTCATGAATACAAGAAACATCTGTGGTTAGGTCTGACTCAGGGCTTCGTCAGGAAAATGTTAATACAGTATCTGTGTGCTTTAAAATATAAATTGATTTTTGATTAGGTTCCGCTTAAACTTTCACTTTCTTTTTCTTTTAAATCGCATAATGAAATAAATAAAATTCGTTAAAACAAAAAAGGCCAAAGAAATATTAAATTTTTTGTTTTAACCCATCTAAGGTTAGGTTAGGTTATTGGTCCTTTATTTCTATTAATCTTAAAACAAATTATACATTTACCGATTTTAAGGCTAAAACCATTGCGGTCATTATAGCCTCCACAAAAAGGGTCCTGCAACGAGTAACCAAAGATACAGTTTTAACAAAACAAATAATTTAAATAAACAAAATTGTATATTTTGTATATAACAATAAAGGGGATATGCAATAATTAAATCGAAAAATTGTTTTAAAATTACATTAAAAATGTTCAGAAGACACAAAAAGGACAGTATCTGATCAAGGATCTGGTCGTTATCCTCCAACATCATCTGAAGGGAATTGGATAGGGCAAATGTTACAGGCACACCTCTTAAAACAACACAGTCAATGACACATCCTTGTGCATAACTGACAACATACCTTGACAAAATGGAAATTGTGTCGGGTTCTCGTGTTGCATCAGAAATCCATGAGTGATCATGGAATAACCTATACGGATATGGACCACTTCCTCACGACAATTGACAGGTATGAATTTATTCCACGGCCGGAAAGTGTCTTTTACTCCCCTCAGCCTATTGGACTGTATTGGACGCCATTCTTCCTCCTATTGCCTATTCAAAATTAATTTAACAGTCGATACAAAGTCAGAAACCATGACAGGCTATGTCACTGGCATCTGACTTGTAGCTTCCTTTGCCACTGCGTCAGCTTTTGTGTTTCCTAAAATTCCGCCATGCCCAGGTACATAGCAAAATAATAATCCGACGTCCGTAGCTGAAGTCTGTGTATGGAACACAGAATACCTTCAACCAAGGGATTCTCAGAATGCTTATCCTGGGTAGCATGTAGAGCACTTTTGGAATCGGAAAACAAAAGATAGTTACGGAAATCAGATAGAAATATATTAGGGCTTTTCAAAATAACAAAGAGTTTAGAAAAAAATTACTATAAGCTGAGGGTAATCCATACATATACGTCCAACCGGATGAGTTATATGCATAACCGACTTTATTGTCCAGTTAAGAACCATCTGTGAAAATAATTTCACTACATCAAAGGTAATTGATTACAGTAGCGCCCCATTTTTATTTATTTATTATTATTATTATTATTATTATTATTTGTTATTTGTTATTTGTTTACCATATACCGTACCTTTCTTCATAAGTATAGTAACATTTTTTGTGTAAAAAAAAAACAACATAATTTCAAGTTTTCTAGGTTAAGGTCCATTTAATTGAATTACACGTTAAAGGAGGTTAGGTTAGGTTTTATACCACATGATTTAAAAATTCAGAATTTCTCTTCGCCAAGTCATATCATAGGCCTTTTCCACATCAAAAAACCACTGCAACCCGTATTTGACGCAAGGAAAATGCCTTTTGTATGAGAGATTCTAGAGAAACCAGCTAATCAGTAGATGATCAACCCTGCCTAAAGCCACATTGTTTATTAAAAAGCAGCCGGTTTATTTCGAGGTACCAAACAAGGCGCCGATTGACTAGTGAGAGAAATGGAACGGTAACTTCCTGATTTGGTTTTTTGTTCAGCTGGTTTCAGAAGAGGAATTACTGTGGCCTCCAACCAAGCATTGGCAAAACATTGCTCTTCATATATACTATTGTATATTTTAAGGAAAGTCAACTTCCCTGAAGTTAAGAGGTGTAATCGTAGAATAAACTATGTTGTCAGGGCATAGAGCGGAATCCTATCCTGGCGACAAAGCAGATTCTAATTCTTGTAAGGAAAACGGGGTATTTAATAACGATTCTTCCGACAGACCTACCTTCCTCAGACATTTTATACACAAGAAAGGCCTCGCTGTAAGCAGCAGTTGAAGAAAATTTATCAAATGAGGAGCCTACAACATTAGCAATTTCATAGTTGTTTGTAGTCAAAACTCCATCCCGCTGCTTAAATCCCAATAAGGTAGCAGAAAGGGGAGGACCACAAACAGAACGTAATTTTTTTGGACCTGTATTATTCTTTTCACTTTGATAAACCATCAGGTGGTTTAATTTTCGAAGTTTCAAAGTCAAGCTACATGGCAACTACAGCAAATAAAATGTCAGTTCTGGACGGCTTGGAAGACATGTGAGGTAATTTTGAGAGGGGTTTCGAAAAACCCGCCCTTCCCTTAAGTTATTTATGTTTTGTAGAGGCTTGGTGGCCACACCCATTGGAATAGTGGGCTTGCGTTTATTATTTATGTTCTGAACTTTAAAAAAGGGTGAAAATTTAGTCAGAACAGACACTGATTGCAATTTTTATTTCCTCCGTGCTCTCATTCAAGAGGTCACGGCAAGAAATGACATTTTCTAGAGGAATTTAAACCCTTGTGAGGTTCAACAGACATGTTACCTAATTCAAAAAAGGACTTTATTTTTTATAAAAAGTGACTCTGTTACCTTATAGAACGAACATTTCCTGCAGTACCAGTAAGAGCTTTGCTAATAACAAAAAGCGAGACCTTAGACAGATCTCCCCCTTCAGTACTGCTATGGACAATAAGGAATCTGGAAGCAGGTCCCTGGATCATTACGCCAAATTACGCTTTTATGTGATTTCACAAACAGATTCTTCTCTCAGAACGGGTACATCCTTGGATCATTTTCGATCATTTCCAAATGCCAGAATTATAGGGGCCAGAAGGTCCACTATAATTAGATTAGTTGGGAATCAGTCCAGACCCGCAATTGGAAAAGGAGGATCCGAAACCTCCCTCATTGCAAAAACTTCCTGACCAAGGACCGAAGTGGCTGGTTACTGAACAGAAACCGCGTATACGTCATCGGCAAAGCAAGCTCAAATCAGCTTACCAGATTCAAAGGTTGTCACGCTTTGGTCTTGTAAGCACTCTCAGACGCGCTTCGACTCTGCACGGTCAAAAACTCCCTATATATGAGTGTACAGTGTATGTGTATCCCTAGTGATTTGTGAAAGTAACAGCCTCTACCAAATGTAAAATTCTTTTGAGTGTTGTATGTGTGTGTATAATCGGAGAAGGTGTGTTATTGTTCCACCCCTATGTAGCTTGGGTTCCGCGATGGACGCTAAACCCCTCTCAACATGTACATACCTCCCTGCGATGAGATCTCTAAATTAAGGTGGAAGTGTAACTGTATAATGTAGGTGAACTGTGTGTATATGAGTATACGCATGATAGTTTAAGTGTTCCAAGTGTTAAGTGAGTGTTTGATTGGGGATCGCAAGGGTCGCCAAACTCTTCTTATTAGGTGCACCCCTCCTCCGGGAATACCTTTACCGAAATAACAATATGATCTCTTTGCAAATGCCAAAACAATGAAGCTGCAACACAAATTTAAAATGACGGTGAGGAATGTTCATTTTTTTTATTTACTCCCTAAACATAATTGTATTTTCCTTCAACTTTTGTACAATTGTTTGGGTTACTATCTTCCTATGTTATTTTTTGTAAATAATTTTAGCCTTCTGGCTCGCTTGTGTTTTTATCGATATTTGAAAACTGGAAATTTAAATAATATATAACCATCTGTGAATAATTAGTTGCATTTGAAAAAATGTTAAAACATTTTTACGAACACTTTTGAAAATTATTACCAATTTTACTCCAATTATGATGAAAATCTGAAATAGTTGCAAAAACATAAATTGTTTTTACCCATGTTATAAAATATGTACAACTGAGATAAATTTGATTAGAGTTGAATTTGAAAAAAAATATATATTGTTATGTCTATTATCCTCAATGTTGAATTAAGGTTATGTTTTTCAGCTATAAACGATTTTTACCCATAAACATTAAACTACCGGTTTTTCTAAATTTCTAATTTTGTTTCGGACCTTAGAACGTACATTTGAGTTAAACTTGGTCACCAAGGGATTTCCAAAAAAATCGAATTTTTGTATATTTCTCATAACTGGTGTCCAATTGTGCAATTATATTTGGATTATAATCAGAATCCGAAAACCCCTAGGTACAAATTTAAATTAAAATCAGTTGAAGTTGTTTTGAGAAATAAGTACTGACGGGCAAGTCAAACAATAACTTTTTTAAACATTCGCAAAGGGAACTCAAAACAGATATTTGGAAGAATATATCATTATCTATAGTTTTCTTCCTTAAGCATATGAAATATATTTCATGAAAATCGGTTCATAAATAGCCTAAACGAATTAAAACTGTAGGGAAAACGAATAGCCATACCAGACTCTTACTATTTGCATTGTATGCAAAGAATGCATAAAACCCACTCACTTAATTAAAAACTTAACTTTGACTAATCTTATATTGAAGTAAATTCGTTTAAATCAAATTAAATAACCATAACTTTAAAAAAAAAGTAGCAATATTGTCGGATTAGTAAACTCATGTTTGTAATAAAAAACGTTGTTGTGGCGTAGCTAGGTAATATCAATAAAGCTGATGCAAGTGCAAAAGTAATATTAGCGTTTTATCATGAAATGAAAGTAGCAGTTGGAACGGATTAGGAATTTCACAGCGAGCAGTAAGACGATTACGGACAACATCGTGGTAAGTGGACAATTAATACGACGGCCATTGGTTGCTATAATCCTATGCTCTGCTATAAACATGCAAATATACATATCCAACTATGTTGCCAACTTGGGGACCGGATTAAGGAATTTTAATCATGATAGCTGTGGTAAAGGTAGTCATTTACAAACTAAATGCAAATAATGTTGAAATCTTGATGAATTAAACAGACTTTGTTACCTACCAAATATAATCTAAAGTTTGTTACTGTGGAGTTACAATCGTTTTGCATGTCAATTGTTCATAAACAAGCACTTCCAAGTTGTGACTAATGTACATTTTAAAACTTTTAGATTTCGTTCTTTGTAGTGCAAGTTATGAGTGCCTTAAACCAGTCTTACAATATAAGTATTAGGCTATATATTTATAAAATCGTATTTTTATATCCACTTTAGGAATCCGCCGATGATGTCTGCAATTTGTTTTCTTTGTCTGTTCACTACCAGTTGGATACATTATGCTTGTTTTGGATGTTTGGATATATATTGGTCATATCTCCATAAGTTTGTTATTAATATTTAAAAAAATTATTTGTTTGTACCACAACGCCAAAACACCAAATTCAAATGTTTCCAAATCGACTCTAATTATTTTGATTACGTTTTCATATAATGTAAAAATCTCCCCCTCTCCCCCTCTCTCCCCTCCATACTAATACAGCCATGTCCCTAAAACTATTTTTCGTTGGGTTTTAAAAGCTGTCCTACGTCATATTTTTAAAAGCTACTCAAACGATGTTGGTGGCACGGTGGAAACTTAATGATTAAAACGATTGAAAAAGCGCAGTTTTCAATTTTCTTAAGTCATAATGTTGACATTACACACAAAGTTGGTTTTGCAAATATTAAGATATTCGACTAACTCAGAATTTAATAGTAAGTAGTGACGAGTACATTTTGTTGGTTCAGGCAATGTTTTTGTGTTTGCGAATGTAAAATAGTGCATATTATTCTTGTGAACAATCTTAGAACATGATTGTTCATCTTTTATTAAAATAATAAAGCATTTGAGACAAAAGATTTTAGATCTTATATTTAAAGTTGAACTCAGAAGTTCGCCATTCTTATAGAATGAATAATATTTTTGACACCTGATATGTAGTGTGACCATCATTTTATAAATTATGAGAATGAAATATAGGATAAATAAAGTTGTTTTCTAATCAGGATGGTATCAATAACTGTTAGCATAGGTGTATGATGTTGCATTATGGTTGTATAAATGTTTCCTGTAACTATATCACAGGTAAATAAACAAATCAGTTGTTAAACGAATCTGCAGCGACTAACATAAAACCTTACTTAGCGTTATCTGGGATTGGAGGGGACTATGTTAACACCAGTTGAACATGGATGTGGATTCCGCTCCACAATTATAGACTTAATAACTAGATGCTATAAAGCTTAGAGTCGGAAAGCATCTGTTGATAAGACAAAACATATGACTCGCTTGTGAAAGATAAGCCGGCAACATGTACCGGCTTGTTAGAAAGTTGATTGCACTTGGTCAAGTTGTTATTAAACTATTTACAATTCCTGTAAGATTAACACTTGTATCTATGCAGAATCTCGAGACGTTGGCTTCTAAAACGGTAATAATTACGTGGTTACTAAGTTGAAGTGGACTCAGACCTGGAAGACCGAGTATCACCGAGGATAACAATTTGTATATTTTGCGAAGTTATTTAAAAAAATTGTAATATTAATTCAAAATCATAAATAAATATTAATAATGTAAGGAGGATCACACAACCATTAATTAAGAATTAATGTCAAAAATAAAGTCGAATGATGTTTGTATGCCTTATAAAATTTATTTGCAAGTTTTATTCTTTTCTGAACATTAAACGTACAAACTACAATAATGATATACTTTTCTGCAGTTATGGAGAGAATAGTTTTAAAACAATTATTTTTTATTACACTTAAAAACGCAGTAGATTAATTATTATCAATAATATACATAAATAAACATTAAGCTTAACTTGTGAGATAATATTAGATAGAAAAAAACTCGAACACAAGATCTCACAAAAATTACGTTTAGTTAATCAAACGCGTTTCAATGACAAAGTCGCCATCCTCAGGATGTACTGAGGATCTCTGACAAAGCATTGAGAATGGCGACTTTGTCGTTGAAACACATTTGATTAAGTAAACGTAATTTTTGTGAGATCTTGTGTTCGAGTTTTTTTTTCTATCTAATTAATATAGGCCTACATGGTAAATACATATGGAATTCGACGAATTGTAGCGCCCCTCTCTAACTACCGTGTTTAATGATAAAATCTTTGTCTGTGATATGTGAAGTTGTTTATTATATTTTCGTGGTGAGAGGCTTAGGCAATTCAAAATCGTTCCAAGGTGGTATGTGGTCGTGAGGTTTAACGAAGATTTATGTTTGTATTACTCCTTTGTATATTGCGTTTTGTTGTTTCAGTGTAAATGTACCCCTTAGATTTATTATATTAGATATATAAACTTATTCTGTCTGGTTATTAACATAAAATAATTTTCCAGTTTCTAGTTAAATCGCTCCCTCCTTTACTCTCGCATCCTAAAGCTCATTTCTACAAATTCATCTGTCCTATTTCATTAAAAATTATAAATATACAATAATAGTTTACTTTTATTATAAACAGAAGCTTCGTATAATCAAGAGACCTTAATATCGAAATAATTTAATGTAAAACGTGTAGTTGGCTTTCAGAAGGGGCGATCTTTTGGATAAAAATGTGGTGTTTAACCTCTAACTCAGTTAAACCGTTTTCTTGTTCCCTACAACAGTATATTCACCACATTTCTACTAAATTTGTCGACCCGTTTACAAAATAAATTCACCAACATACAATAAGTTTTCGTTTATTGGCTAATTAAATTGTGATAAATTATGCATTATTCTAATTAACAAAAAATTGTTACTATTTATACAGGCATGTAAACACCGTATATTTATTCCTCTAAAAAATATAACCTATTCAATATATATATATATATATATATATATATATATATATATATACTTATAATATAAAAGAGATTTGTTTATGACCAAACTTAACGAAGCATTGTCCTTTCCTACATTTTATGTAGTTATGGCAAAGCTTTATGTTAAGGAAAAAATAGTTTTGAAGACCTATGTTTCCAAACAAATAATTTTAGGAAGAAGTCCACCTTTCTACTTCTAATTCATTACTCCCAAACAGGTGGACCGATAGTGGTTAAATATTTGATGTAGGCATATTATGATCTTTTCTCCAGGTCTTTTGTGTAATAACAAAATATGTGGTATCTAATATACGATAACATATCAAATTTAGATTTTCTCATTTTTCTCATATCGTTTTTCGCATAAAAGAACTCGAACATAATATGGGAAAGGATTGAGAAATCGGGCTTTATAAAACCGTGTTCATTGTTTTAATTGGAATTTTAAAGAGATTGCTTGGAATGTTCTGAATGCTTACAATTTGGGTTTATGTATCGGTGTATAAGAATGTTATAACTATTATTATTATTATTATTATTATTATTATTATTATTATTACTATTATTATTATTATTTTTAACCATGCTTATTTTTATTTTACTCTGCATTATATTTGAGGAAATTAATTAAATTTATTGCATAAGTTTTAATATCGTATAATCTGTATTATTAGAAATGTTTTTAAAAAAATACTTTTTACCAAGCCACTTTTAATTATTTGTGGCAATTTAGGGTTAAAAAATGAATTATTTATTCTTATTTACTTTTTTGAAGTTAACGAGATAAAGGAAACATTTTAAGGCCAATGTAAAATATTAGTAAGTTTTAGTTTTGGCGAGTTTAAAGTAACGTTTACCCTTAGAATTGACAAATAACTAAGGTTACAATCCTGTTGTTTATGTGCTTCGCAAGTGAGATGAACTGAGTTCAAGTCTCGCTAAAGCCAAAGAACTTAATCGGGTAATTCAACAATAGATACATATAGAATTGCAGTAGAGAGAGGCTACTTGTGACCTCTCACTGCTCTTGTGCAATATTCAATAAGCGTAGTCCTAGTGGTGAAATTCACAACATTTATTGATATTTCCCCTAACCAAATTTACACCAAAAATGGTGCTGGATTTTGGTAAAAAAAAGAAGAAAGCGAAAAGAATTTGTCATGTAATTTGTACAATAAAACTACGACATAGCAAGTCTGTAAACAGAGGAAGCGATCTATAAAGCAAATAATGTTGCAGTAGCAGAAATAGGCAGCAAATATATTATCAAGACTATAGCGCGTTATGTTGCAATTAGCCTTAACTAACAGATTAGAGCTTTCAATTTTAACTGAATTTCATTTATTAATTTTTTAATTATTTATTTCTAGCTGAATACTTATTCGTATTATTGCTTACTAGGTGTTTGTTACTTGTTATTTTACAACAATGATTCGTGTTTCAGTAGTTTTTGATAAGTTATTGTGGTCTGAACCATCACATTATTATGGACTGATCTGATTGACAAATATATTTCAAAGCTGTTTCTCAACTAAATTTCAAACACAAAATTTCAAAGTACGGCTTAAAGCTTTAAAACAGTTAAACGAGGAAGAATTTACATTATTCTTACAATATTAAAAATGGGAATCATTGGAGACCGTTGCAAAATTGTTAATGGCGAATATGTATAAACCGTTAACTGTACAAAATTTTAAAAGCATACATTTTTTTTTCAATTAAACACTATATCTTTATTATTATTCTACAACTTCTCATCAATTAAGTTACAATTTGATTTACAAAAAACACAAACAGAACGCAGGCGGAAAATAGATAGACTAAATGTAAGTATCTAGGACATATATGTATAGAAATATATTTCCTTATTTTTTTCATATACAGTACATTGATTTCATTTGAGGAATATATATTCCAATTGTCCCTAAATATGTCCTAACAAATCGATAACTTCAAAAACTGTTGACATATTAGTCCATATTTGGTTTACGCAATTTTTAAATTACCAGTATGTAAACCAACACTTTTTTTGTATGTTTTCAAAATGACGATCGTTTAAAATTTATATTGCCGAATATCTCGAAAACCATTATCTTGAGAAAACATTTCCCAAACATAAAATATTGTACTCTTTTAACGATAAACACAATGATATTCAAAGGATAATAGGTATAATATTGACTATTATACAATAGATCAAAGGATAATCAAGTTATCAATAAAATTATAAACAAATAATATTTTTAATAATTGACTAAAACTTCTAGACCTTTATGATGGATGAATACATGTTAGGTCAAAGGATAATCTAGTTGTCAATTAAATGATAAACAAATATTTTTTAATAATTGACTAAAACTTCTAGACCTATATGACGGATGAATACATGTTAGGTCAAAGGATACTCGAATTGTCAATGAAATGATAAACAAATAATATTTTAATAATTGACTAAAACTTCTAGACCTATATGATGGATGAATACATGTTAGGTCAAAGGACAATCAAGTTGTCAATGAAATGATAAACAAATAATATTTTTAATAATTGACTAAAACTTCTAGACCTATATGATAGATGAAAACATGTTAGGTCAAAGGACAATCGAGTTGTCAATGAAATGATAAAAAATAATATTTTTAACAATTGACTAAAACTTCTAGACCTATATGATGGATGAATACATGTTACACCTTATAATTATAAGAAGGAAAAAAATAAATGAAGTTGTCTACAATGTCTTACTCTGTATATACCAAAGGATTTCTCCACAATCAATAAGAACATCCAGGTGCAGGTTACAAGGTAAATCGGTTTTTTCTCTCGGTTCAACGAATTCCCACCCATGCAGTTAATAATTAACACTTGAAGTGGTAGGTCTATAACATATATGGGCTCCAATTATGTGATATAGATAATTATTATATTGAGCATCGTGCAAGGTATATTACAGGATGTACTAATTAGGTGGTAGGTAAGTCTGCAGACAACCAACCTTCTCTGCCTACCTCATTAATCAACATCTTTCAATCGATGGATCCATTCATAAAAACTGCTCTATTCAGGGCTCCCAACACCTTAACTGTCAAGGCTGTAGTAAAATGATGTAGGAAAGTTTTTAAATAGTTCTTTCGTATGTTTTTAGTTCCGTTAATAAAGCTTCAGGACCTACCTTGGAAAAGTGGTAAGTTGCCAAATTTCATCAAACTTATGTTTTTACTTTTTGTGTATTTAAAGGAATATATATATATATATATATATATATATATATATATATATATATATATATATATGTGTATATATATGCATGTATATAATGTATGCACTGAAGAAGTGCAACGTTATCACTTAATCAAATATTTGTAGTGAAATTACCTGTTTCATCGTTATTCATAGACTACACTTTTACCCAATGTTTAAAAGAGAAATTAAAAATTGATATTACGACCACTGTTATGCAAATGCCGACATCAAAGCTATGAACCTAAGCATTGGAGTAAATTTTCACTTTATTCTGTCACATATATATAAATATATTTGAAGATGTAGAGGTCGTTTTACACTGTATATATTTTGCACAAATTTTACAAGTAGACTTGGTTTAAAAAACAATTAGATAGTTTCTAGAATTAGGAAAATCGATAGGTAATTATCAAAATGGCGATCTGTTATCACGTTACCAAATTATCAAAAACTGTTTCATAGAGTGATTTTTTACTTGATTTCTTTCTTATTGTTTAAAGGCAAAACACCTCTTGATAATCATCACCTCATAAAAAAGAAGAAAAGAACTTAAAATAAAGACCTCTAGCCCTAGAATACTCTAATAGCGTCAGGGTCGGAAAAGAACAAAAGTTAGTCAAACGAGACATGATAGACAAAGATGAAATAGATGGATTTAGCCTAAGACTACAAATACGGTTTTTAAAGATGTAAAATAAGAATGTTAAAAAGAAAATTGTTCAAACACAATATTAGAAAAATCATCAATATGAATACCATGTTTATTTAGTAAAAATTTACATATGAACTATATTTTACTATGCAATAAATATAATTAAAAAATAGTAGTCAAATTTCATAATGGTGGTCATTTGAAACGTTTATCGGCAGTTATTTTTTATTTTAAGTTTTATATGAGCTTGACATATCTCATTTTGTGCACTGGCAATCTGCGTACATCAATGCTAAGTTCTAAGTCGGCAAAAGAGAGAATGTACAAAATAGCAAAATAAATTCGCGTTCTATTATGACAACATGATAGTTACCGCTTGTGTAGTGGCTAGAGCGCACTTGATAGCTTCAATCCTCGTGGAAAGATCAAAAGTTTAGATATAGTAACATCGTGGTAGATTACAAATTATAGTTGCATTGAATAGAAAAACAGAATGTTCTGACCACACGTTAATCTACAGAAAAGCCGACAATATTATTATTATTATTATCATGGCAGCATACCAGCTGCATGTATTTTATTAGTTATGCCATGTTTTCAATAATGTCTTGTACCTCAGTATCTTAAAATTGTGCGAGCAAAGTATTCATTAGAGGAATAAATCCTTCTAGATCTTTATTCACCATTATGTTTACACAGAAATATGTCTAATGTGCTACCGGTAATGTAAAATCAGTTACTATTTAACATAATATTGAAATATCAGCTATACCACAGTTACTATTATTAGTAGGCTAAAGTTATATGTGTATGTTAAATTTGCAAAAGTTAGCATCTCAGCTTGATTTTACTATTTAATTGAGTAGGAGTTTTTACTAAAATATTCTCAGACAATTAATTTAAAAACTGCACCCATTAAGAAAAAAGTTTGATAGTTCCTTCTATCTTAGGCTTTTGAGAAATTAAGTACTATTTTCTCTCCCTTTATACAGAAGACTACAGTTTGTTTTTATTTAATGTCTGTGATTTTACTATAAGTGGAACATTTAAATAATTCATAATAAATGTAAATTATTTTATATTTCAGCTCCTCCCTTTGCCACTAAAAAAAGAAAAACACTAGAGATTTGACTGAATATAATAATAGTAATAATTAGATTATATAATAATATATATTATTAAGACATGTCCTCAGAGAATTCAGAGTATTGATTAGGACATGAACGCGGACACACGTGTTTTCACGATAACTCAAAAACGTTTAAATGTTAAAGTTAAATGTTGTGTATATATGTTATTCTTAAATGTGGAACAAGTGACACGCATTAAACCAATGTAAGAATATACAATGCCTGAATAATAGACAAATCATAGTAACCAATAAGAAAAAAGAAACAAAGAAGGACTGTGAGCAGAAAAAAACAAAGGTAAATAAAGTCTTTGAAGATCAACATTATTTTAAAATTTTACTAAAATGTTGGACAACTTCGTTAAGCATACTCAGTAAATTTAAAATGACGTTAAAGTTTTAAATTCATAATTGATTTATCCATACTAACTAATGCTTTTTCAAAGGTTATATATTAAAACAAATATTGAATTTGTATCATTTTTGGCGAAAACATTCAGAGAAGCTACACACATTTAATTAGAAAATAATTTGAAAGCTTCTTCCTAAATCCTTGTTATCATTAGTTCCCATCTCCTGGTTTACGTGTCTAAATTTCACCATGACAAAGTAGCTATGCAATTTTCCATAGTTCTGGAAATTAGATTCACCAAAGAATAGATTAAAGAAGCTATATCACCCAAAACTTTCATCTCGTTTAAAAATCAAGTATGGGGGATTCTTCCTTTGTTGAAGGTGTAAATTGTTAGCATAAAATGTGAATATACGTTTCCTTGAATGAGACTACACGCCGCTTACTTGAATAAGTGTGTAAATTTAATTTAATTCATACCAATGTTTCCATACTAATTGTTACACGAACACAACGATCTACCACATTTATTTATATAATAATCACTAAACAATAATTAAATTAAAATTAACAATTAGAATGAATAAGTAAAATAATTGATATAACAACAATAGTTCCCAGTGGGTCAATACGAGCTTGGCAATCCCGAAGGAATGGATTTACGCCTTTTTTCCAGTTTAAGTCCTTCTTTTTTTTCTTCCTCTTTGTTATCCGTTTCTCTTGACCGATCCTACTACCTTCCGACCTGGACGCTATTAGAGTACTAGAGGGTTAGGGGTTTTTATTTTATGTCTTTTCATTTTTTATGAGACGATGATGACCAAGAGGTTTTCGTCTTTAAATAATAACAACAGACTATGGTTCTTTTTCTCACTGTAACTTTAACCTAACCTAACCCAACCACTTCCCAATAAGTCCAATTTTTCTCTGAAGAAAAACTTTCTTCTTCATTCAGACGCTGACTAAACATTGGCAATGTTAACCTTAAACCATACATAACAAATAATTCTAAAGTCATTTAAACTTATCACTATTATGTCTATTACCATATTTGATTTACTGAACCAGTTTTGTGGGTAAATCTTATCTTTATATACGCTCATATTGAAGGATCATAAAAATAGTTACAATATATTTATAGTTCACATGTCTTTTTAAAGTAGTGAAACACTATATTGTCTATTTTTTACTGTATTGAAAAGATCGAACTCATGAACAATAAGACTCATTGGAATATAAAATTCAAATATAACAAATTTGAAGACTGCTGTTGTCATGTAACAGAGACTCTAAAAGACTGACTAAATACCACTTATATTTCGAGTCAGATTGACAGATTGATGTTTTGAAAGTTCTTCCATATTCTAAAGTTAACATAATCAAAAGAATATTTTTCACTAAGAAATATTTTTCGTCCATTAAATGTGCTATTTACTCTCCTACGAAGAATAATATAGATAATTCTAGATTTGACGGTTAGGTGATTCTCTCTCTCTCTCTCTCTCTCTCTCTCTCTCTCTCTCTCTCTCTCTCTCTCTCTCTCTCTCTCTCTCTCTCTCTCTCTCTCTCTCTCTCTCTCTCTCCACATATATATATCAAATAATTTACAATGTGTACCACATCTTCTAATACTCAATCACTATCCTTCTCTGTGACCCAAACTATGTTCTTCCAATTCTGTCTTCTCTGTTGTTCATATAATTGAATAAATATTATTTTAAAAAAACAAATACTTGTTAGTAAACGCTGAGGGATGGTAAACATATTTTAAATATATTTTACTTGTATTAGATAGTGTTTTGAAATAATAAAACGGCCCCAAACCTTGCATAAAATTTTAAACACTAGGAGTTTTAAAAAAATCTATTACAATTTGAAATTTGTATTTTTTATATTTCTTACAATATAGTCATAAATTACTGAAAATATTAAAAGGATGTCTGTTGAAGACAAAACATTACTATCGGTTGACACTAATGTTTAATTGATAGTATTGATATTTCGTATAATATAAATCTGATAATTTCAACCATTTTTCTAGAACTGAATGCTGATAATAGATTAACGATTCAAATCATTGGCATGACTAAATTGTTTTTTCATTAAAAATGTAACAGATATTTGCGTTACTTAGTTTATTATTATATAAATTACAAATAAACCAAATCTTCTGACCTCCAATTATCCACAATGACAATTTATCCACAAATATTCTTAGCCTGAATCCAAAATTATCGAACCGTGCTTATGTTTTTCAATGACAATATGTTCAGACCTGAATATATTTTATTATATTGGTTTACAAAAACATTGTGTTTTACATTAACATCATATACTTATAAAATAACACTAGTAAGCATGCACTCAATTTGTTTAATGGATCTTACACATAATTTTATCGTTTGGGGGATGGGGGTGGCACCCTTCCCATCTCTTCGCCTTGAGTGTGTCATTGGGAACAAAACATTATTTGCCACTCTCACGTCCTAAAAAACACAGCGGAACTTCTATTTTATTATTACTGCAATCATGTTTCCCAATAAACAATAAATCCTTCTATTTACGTTCAACTCGTGACTGGGATTTTATTTTACCATTTGTAACTTACTCCACGTTTTAGTTGTTTACAACATAGAAATACGTTGACAGTATTTTTTAAACACTATAAGAGAAATATATTGGTTCTAAACTTAGAAGTTTACTTTTTCATTATGGTGTATTTAAAGAGTGTAAAATGAATTTATAAAAATATTTGTAAATAGTTTTATTTATCACCTAATTTTTTGTAAGTATTTTTTATTTATATTTTTGATAGTTTTCACATTATTCGTAATTTCTTTCCGCACACATTTTGGGAGCTTATAATGTGTGAAATTGTCTGTGTAAACTATTGTCATTGACACTTACTTTCTCTCTTTTTTCATTTTACTCAAAATTTGATATTATGTCCATTTAGAAGTGGATTTGATTTCAATACTTGTAATGTCATCCGCGGCAATTCGAAAACTTTCGTCAGTCTTGTAATCAAATCGAGTTACTAAATAAAACAATAAAAACATAGAAAGCTTGAACTTGTGAACTTGTAAACAACAGAAGACGGGAACTTTAGTATAGGAATCTGGTTGGACCTCAGCCACAACGGGCTTTCAAACCTTCAGAATAGACGGTAAAAAAGGTTAGGAAGGTGAGATAAAGAAAGAATTAGCAGACCTAAGTAGGGACATCCGTTTTATGTTCGGTTACCTCGAAATACCTTACTTCAGGACTCTTGGGGGACTAATTTCGACCTGATGTCATGCTCCACACAGACGTCTGGTACTCTACTCGAGGATTCTCCACAGGAGATATCCTCTGTAGCTCAAAGAGCGGTCAAGAGGTACAATCCATCAGTTGGTCGGGATGGTCTATACAAAGAAGTTACACAATACCTGGGCAGCGATAGTAGATTTCACTATGTAATGTGTAGAGTGAACTTTAGAATTTGGTAATATGTTTACTACTATAGCATAATAGATCAGCACAATAAACGCGCTGGTGGTTGATAACAATTTTAGTTCTGCCAATAAAAATCCTCTTTGGGTTCTTGGCCCACAGTTAAATAATGATATTTGATTGGGTGGTGTACACAAGTGGAGTTTAGGAAAACATGTGGTTTTACATTTCATTGGGAAACTGCTTTAACTCAGAAAACAGAACTGGGAGAGGGTGGCAACTCAGTCATTGAAACTTCCTTTGTTTGAAATAAACTTATTCTAGTAGAAAAAGTTTCTTTAATTTATAAAAGTAAATTTTCATAAGCGTTGCCTAATATAATTTTGATGGGTTTAACCTTAGGCTTGTGTCTTGACTTAGGTTGTTAACCATATATAAACAAACTATATAACCATATATACAAACTATACGTCTGCACTATATTTCAACAAACCACAAAGAATAGCTGCAGGTTAAAGTCTTTAATTGTAGTCCCCCCCCCTTTTTTCAGAAATATCATAACGTGTTTGATATTCAGTCTTTCAGTTACAAGTCCACAGATATAATAATTCAACTTCTTTTTCGTATAATTATCATTAAACATGGGCAACTATTTTGATTTGGATTTAAAAGTAGAACATTTAATATAATAACTGTTGATCTAAATTAAATAATAATATAATTAATTAAAAACAAATTTACCCAGGATAAATTAAACTTTTCTTTTTCTACTTTTAAACATTACAAATAACAGACAACGATGAAAGACACAGATTTTCCCCAGAACTAAAACTGTGTCACAATATGACGCAGTTTTTATACAAGTTAACTTATATTTTATAAATTGTTCAGTTTCAGATTTTGTGAACAACTTGAGATGACGATATCTTTTTAAATAATGTTTTGTTAAAAATAAGTTAGTTTTTCCATAGTAAAAGTTTTCCTAAAGTTAATCAATAAATTTAAGTCACATTTTAAAAGAAAATCGTCCATGTTTCATCAGTACCATATAGTATGACATTTATTATATTTATTAGAGAAATATTAATTCTTGTAGGATGTAACAGGAATTTTAATGTTATATAGTAATTTGTATTAACAAAAATATTTCGACCTGTTTTGAATTTAATCCATAATTATCACTTTTCACTGTCTCACTTTTCGCCCTCAATTTTTTTTACCCATTTTGGGACAAACTCTAATCATTATGTGAGATACTTATTTCATTATGACCAAATAAAAGATTCTAAAGATAATATTCTAGTTAAAGTACTAAAGAGAGAGTCATACATCCATTAAAAATTGCTTAAAAGTGTGCCAATTGGCTTAAATATGCATGAATGTTTTCACACAACAATATACTTTATTGACGACATTGAAAAGTAAAATTACAATCAATTATTTAAAAACACCCTTACCTCTGCAACTACCTACGTAAAAGCTGATTTCATTTTTAAATCAGAGATTTAAAAATACGACTGCCATATAATTTTCACCAAAATGCGTCAATAAATAAAATGATTCCAAATAGTTCCGTTTAATGAATTTATTTCTCAAGATGTATAAACCGTCGCCAAATTCAACACAGAGATAAAAAACAAAACATAATTATCATAAGTTCCTAAGCAAAAAGGAATGTTAACATAAATGTCTACCCCACCTATCCATAACTGTATTCTGGCCCCAATTGAATCATCCTTACTTCACTCACTACATAAAAATATTAGTTCAAAATGTCAATACTTATGGAAATAATAGGTTAATATAGAATTTCTCCCCTCCTTACCAATAAGGGTGGGAAGTGTTAAAAACATTAATTAAAAAGTTGAGTTGCTTATTACACAAGGAAAATCTTTTCAGCCGTTTGGGGTATAGACTCGATAGAAGAATGTCTAGACTGCCATAAATCTTTTGGTTACAACTAAAACTAAATGGTTTTAAAATTCAAAATGCCTGGCTGTTAAAACGATTTATCTAATATTTTGTTTTTATATACAACTTAGATTGGCCAATTGTAAAGTATTTTGAAAATCGAAATTGGAGTAAGAACGGATAAACAAATATTTGAAATTTAGGTTCTATCTTGTCAAGGTATCGGTTAGATACTGAATAATTTTATAATATTTGTTAAATTATACCAAGTAAGTACTTACTGAAAACTTATATTAAAATGACAAATATACATTCTTACATTTTGAATATGGTATATGATGGTAGTCACAGTAAACTTACCTAATATGACTTTTCCGCAATTCTTTTAAACGATTCTTTCAGAAATTTGCCCACCTGATAATGCGTTATATAACTGAAATACAACGCAATTTAAACAGTGATTATAATAACTATCATTAATAATAACCATAAAAACAATATAAATAATAATATAAAAATAGTAAAACGTAATGACAAAATTAAACGTCACAGATTGTTTGCTACATTTTAAATTCGATATAGTTTATAATAATCATAGAAATTCAATCGAAAATCGACAGAAATGTTTAAATCTTCAAACGATAATTAATCTTTCAGCTTAATAGTAAAAAGTTCAAATCGTGGCATTATAAATTATTACGTATCAAATTAGCACTACTGTATTATACATTGAAAAAGAAGAATTAAAAATACATTAACTGAAAGATAGAATTATTTAAAAGTAATTTGCATTCGTTTGTACGTTGTTCACATAAATAACTTGCATATTAAAAGCACACACTAGTGCAAAATAAATAAATCACTTTATTCCATTGGAAAACCATTCTATTATTTGTCCTGTGATCGACGTAAATATTTTAATTGAAAATAGCGCCATTTAAAGATCGGAAACGACCAATCAATTTGTCAACTCTTAATAATTACTAAGTGATAGACAGATCGGCGCACGTTAAAAATGCAAGCAGTATAGGGGAGTGTGTTCTGATCCGGGGCTACACCGCCTATCTAATTGATGGTTTAAAAAAGTTGACCGAGGGTTGGGGTGTAGTGGTCAACTGTCACCCCGCTGCTTGCTACACGGTTTTCTACTTAACGCTGGCCGCCTGGAAAAAGCATCGCAAGGGAGGGATCAGGGGCTCTTTAACTGTAAGTCATAGTGATACAGGTTTGCTCCTTTTAGCCTTCAGTATTTTTGTTTGTTCCAAACAAATATCATGTTAGAATTTTATATTATAGTAGAATACTTTTTTATTAGCAATGAAATGTAAGTGTTTAATATTTATCACAAAATGTTTTTCGAATAATTTATTGTCCAGCAATATGCCTTTGTAAACTAGATTTAAAAAGCTATGTTTGTAGGCATGTATAGATGCCTATTACACTTACAAATTTTAATAAATGATTTTACATTAATGTTGGTATATAATTAGGCATGTGATGACGTATAATATTTTGCAATTTATTTGATCAAAAAACTTGATGGTTCCAATTGTTACTTGGAAGTAAGAATTATGTCCCATCTCAAAATATATTTCACAATCTTGTGAACTATTCGTAAACAATAGTTTTAAAAAACAATCCAATTTCTACTTCTAAAAACCCCCTTATAAGATGACGTTTCAATGATTCATCATTTTCAGTTCCTCTTATAAAAAACTTGTTTGGCACAAAGTTTGGGTTCATGTAACAACTGAAGATGAAGGGATAACTGAAACGCATATTTTGTGTAGTGGAAATTAGAATGTTGCATTAAGTGTTCAAAAATAATTAAAAACAGATGGATTTGTAACAGGAAATATTTGTATCGCAAATTATTGGATAAGTTCAGTCTGTCTGGAACCTTATGTTTCTTAAATTTCTGTATAGATTAAATTTTTACCATGGTTTTAAAAATATGTTATTTTAATTTTGGAGTTTCTTTTGTCTTTAGGAAATTGCTAAACCAAAATATTACACCCTTTAATTTAAATTTGTCAGTAGTTTGGACGTGCCCTTTTAATTATAGTACTTTACATTGTAATATTGGCAATTGTAGAATGATTTGATTATTGGGCTTCTCCCATACTTATGAAATAGCAAAGCGAGCATGGGACTTTGTAGATTAGACTATAATAGTAGCTTTGGATGTCTGTTTGAATATCAGTTTCTCTTCACAATTTTAATAAATGAATGAACTCACCTCATTACAAAATGTATTATTTACCGTGTAAGTATAAACAATTTTTTTGGAATCTGCGTACAATTTTAAGAAAAATGATACCAAACAACAACCAATCAGCAATCACTTTCCTTTACTTGTCTTCTAAGGAGATAATGACACTGCTGTCGCCAACCTCATTCGTTAAACTGGTGTATTAGTAACTGTAGTAAAGCTCCTCTGTAGTAACTGTACTAAACTCATCAACTATAGTATAATTCTGTATAAGTACTTTTTACTTAGTTAAAAACTTTTATTTTCCCACAAAATTTAAATCTCATGTATTTATTCTCTTAGAAATACTTCCACTTAACAATACTTAATATTATATCACGCTGTAAAATATGCATACGACATATTATTTTTAAGTCTTAAAAGTGTTACTTTTATTATTGCCAAGTAAAATTTTCAAAAATATCTTATTTATAATGCAAGGGGTAAATTCTTCAATCTGGTACATAATTAGAGATATTTTTCCTTACAAGTTATATAATCGCTTACAAATTTATGTGCGTTTTTTTTTTAATTTAAAACTGAATGGCGAAACGAAATTTAATTAGATTCCTGGTATCATTGATGAGTTAACTATAGACGTCTATTAGTAGAAATAATAAAGTTTATAAGTTGTTGCTATTTATAGCTTGATTTTCGTGCAGCTTAATGGATTACATTTATTTGTAATCAATTGATATCTGTGCGCTGTTTTTCTAAATCATACCAATATTTGATATTTTGTAAATTCTTTTATAGGTCATAATTTTTGTTGTATGTTTTTTTCTGATTTTGATTTTTGCGTATCCACTGAAACGCTATTTTGAACGAGAATTCAGTTCAATAAAAAGAAAACGGAGTGTAGATTTTAGAGTTTTGCTTTTTTCAATTTTATAAACCTAATCATGTTTTTTTTTTTTCGGATATAATTATTCAATATGGTAATATATCAGTCATTTGACAAATATATTTCAACATTCTTTCTTTACTTCTTTACTTTTCTTTTATTCACATTATTTCTCCCTTATGTTTTAACTATGGGTTCTTTGGAGTCGTTTTAATCAAATTATATTCACGTAACAATTGATTAACAAACGTCAAGAAAGTTGTCTTTGTATCAAAAAAAGTTTGTAGTGTGTAAGTCTGTAATTAGGCAGCTTGTCTGGGGCAGCATATCTGTTGAGTATGCGTGAATATCAACAGGTAGCAATCATCATCTGCAAGACAGCTTCTCAGTTAGTTAATCTATGGTTAACACACCGAGTTCCTACCAACACAATATTAAATTCGCAAATAAATTTTCCATAAATCATAGCTTCCCAAATCTAATGATGTTGGTTGAACACCGTAATTTTTTACCCCTCCCCGTAATGGAATATGAACCTTTCACATGCCAAGCGAGAGCGTTAGACTCTAAGGTTCAGATATGGTGTTATAAAACTATATGCCAGTTTCCAATTTTGTCGTTTTGTATAATATAAGTTAGTCTATTGTCTGTGGAGACCATTAAAGCACTAACGCGTCTAACGATGTTAATAAAATTTGGTAGGTGAGCCATATCTGAATTATTATTTATTTATTTGTTGATAGATGTATCACCCAATTTAGCAAATTTGGGATAGTTGCCATAAGGAAAAGTACAAAATTTACTTTAGCGACCTCTAAAACTTTAAGACCAAGTAAAACGTGTTACTCACAAACTCTCTGAACATGCCAGTTCGTGTTACCGGTTAGACAAATAATAATCTGTCGTAAGGCAGTCAAAAGATGCAAATTCTCAAAAACCCTTGTACAAAAGCGCAAGTAAAAACATTACGGTTAAAACCCGTCATTAAAAGCCCGATCTATGAAAAATACGATTTACCCTGAAGACGTGTTTATGGCACCAGCAAAATAAGTTCAATCCGTAAATATATATCTTTGCCAAACCGGGTGTCCATTGATGATTTTTACATTTCACTGACGACTACCTATTTGATTATTTTGGTGAGTGACGACAAAGCGTATGCACTTTTTTTTCTTTTTTTTTTCCTTTTCTTTTTTTTCAGTTTCTTTCAGCGACTACCGGATTGCTCTAAGCTAAACAATTCTTTAAATTTAAATTTCTGGTGTTACTTTGGTTTTTTTAATTTCCGATGAAAGTTGAAAATTGTAGCTATTGACAAAATTGAAAAATGATAGAATAGTGTGTTGTTCCAGACTTTCCATATTTGGCACAAATTTTAGCCACATTTAAATTGCCGAAGTACGAAAATATTCCATTTAAAGCAATCTTATTAAACTTTCATAGTGCACTGCGGACCAAAGATGAAGTAAATAAATACAATTGTGACATTCGGGGAGTACAATATACCATACATTTGTAAGTAACTCTTTTTATTCTGAATTAAAATAATGTTCATATTGTAAAAAATATTTTTTTAAAACAGTTTTTTAACCCTAAACTGTGTTTCTTAAACAAAACTTTACAAAAATATTAGTCATAGGCCTACCCTACATTAGAATATGGTGTTGCTTAAAAATTAAAATAGTTGTAATTCTGTTTGAGTAATTGTTTTTAATTTGAATAACCAAAAACTAACATTTTAAAATTCAAAGTTTTTAAACCAAATTCCAAACACTCAAAGTTAGTAGATGAGCCACCTTAATTCACAAAAATGGAACTGTTCAGTACTGCAGGCATATGTTTAAACAAAATAAATCCGGGGAATGTAAAATAGAGCAATCTTGGAATAATCAAATAAATCCCTATATAGACACCGTGTATGATCGCAGAATATTTAGAAAAAATATTTTAAGTTCAATTTTTATAAATACCAAGAATAAAAAGTAAACAATATGAATCTATTTTATTGTATCTTCTACTGGCATGAAAGGTTTAAAACCTGTGGAATAAATATTATTTGAAGTTAATTAAATGATTGAGTTATTGAATCAGAAGACTGTTATGTCTGGTGTAGTTGTGATTCAGAAGGCTGTGGAAATACAATCCCAATAAGGAAGAAATAGAAGTTGATTTGATGGAGATTATGCAGGGAGAATGGAGAGCCCTCCAGAATACTAAGTAAGCCGGGACACAGAAGAGCACGCAGCGTACACAATGCCCCACGCACTGGTGTCAATTTCAACGTTTACACTTTACTAAACACCGTCACTTTACTCCAAACAAATACACCCGTTCATTTATTTGACAAATCACTTCTCATTAGACTTATTCAGAACTTTGAGCAAATATTTTCACAACAGACAGAGAGACGTGGTTGTACAATATTACTTTACTGTGGATCAAGTCTTATTTAAATTAAGTTTCTGTTGTTTAAATTAATAAAATATACTGCAGTTAAAAATCAAGGGAAGTCTATACCACTGTGAATTGTTACCAAATACCATAGACTGGAGCAGAACAAGTTCCTTTAGTTTACATCTAATGAAACTTTAACTGTCACTATTATTAAAAGGCTACATAAATCCTAAACTTGTTTTTTGTAATGATTATTTTCCCTTGTGAGAAAGTTTTTGCGATACTTTTGTTAACTAAAAAAGAAAAACAACTACTTTGTCTTATGTATTACAATAAAAAGAATATATAATATAATGATAATCTTTCCTAGATCTTGTTAGTTAACCTAATGTCAAATTAAATGAATCAACCGTTATTAAATTTATAAAAATGGTTTTCGTGGTAACGAATTGGTTTTAACTTTTAAGAAACAGACAGCTGATTTGTATATAAGCTTATACAAGATTTGATATCTTTGATCAATCTAAACTTTAGACTCAGGTCATAAACTAAATAATATTCATGGCACAACATGCATCAATATCGAATTTTGATTTTGTAGAAAAAAACGTGGTGATAGGTTAAAAAGTTTTCGAAATACAGTGTTTGTTACATTTTGATTTCGAGCCTCTGCCAAAGAAGCTCTGCACCAATAAATATTAGTTGGCAAACACAGAAACGTTTTGAGTAATGATATAAACATAACCTCAATATTAATTAAATTAATAATACATTTAAAATAGCCGTTCAGATAAATATTAGTTAGCTAAACTTTATTATATTGTTAGACGTAAATTCATTTTTCAATTTTCTATGTATTTATTTTTTTAATTACAGAGATCGGGGAGGAAGCTATCAACACCGAAAAGAACATTTGTAAGCAAAGGCCGTTCGTATTATATCTAATTTTTTTATTTAGAAATCAAGTTAATATTATATACCTGTAACAAAATGTATCTGATTATTTTATATTTTATGTATAGGCCTGCATATTTTTCCAAGCAAGATGGGTCGACTACATATAAATCATAAGTGTAGTATCATCAAATACAAGTCCTCATTTCATTTGAAATACTAAAGTTAACGACCCCACAGACTTAGTGTATTAACTCCGTCTGTACTCATGAGATGTGAAATACTCAAATCTTGAATGCCGTTCCTAATCTTCTTCTAAATGAAGTCTTAACTTTACTCGATAGGTCACTTACCTTCAGTGCAATCATTTTTCATGAACAGAGTTAGTTACCATGTTCCATTGATTTCGTCTCATTTTTATTTCTCAACTGTTTAACTCCATAAGCACTTATGAGAACTTAAATTGGAACCTTGACTTCAACTCTGACTAAATCCATCCAAACCACAAGCTGTTACTCAACACCGACCTTCCGAACTCATGAAGTATGATGTAGCATCCTCGATTTTGTTTCTGACACCATTTCTTCTTGTACTTTGATGAATCTACAAACAAATTTACACTATCATTTACACGCTATTGATTGGTAGGTTGTTGACAATTTAATGCAAATATACGTGGAAATCATTTAAAAAAAAAAGATAAAATGAAACCGAAATTTATCAAAATAAATTAAGAAACAGAAGGTTACATTTTATTGTTATAAAAGGAATTTATAAACTTTATCACAAAACTATATTTTAAAAGGAGTCTTCTTAAGAAGTTTATTCTTCTAATGAGGCAAAATAGTGTGGGTCTGTTGGTATGTAGCCTATTTAGTAATTAACAAACACTGGTATCATTAATAATTACGTCGAAGTCTTTACAACCATAAACAACTATTATTTAGCGGTTACAGTGCATACAACATCTCGACTGAACTGAATACTTGATAATTCGAAATTGTAATGAGTTTTGTAGTTAATATTAAATCGGAAATGCTACAATTTACATTTGGGTTTATTCTTGCAGTACTGCTGATTACAGTGTATGTATAATTGTACAGTATAATTAATCATAAATCAACTTTGCAAAAGATTGATAAACTCTCGCTCACTTATTCCAAAACCAACCAAAAATAATCGTCACCAGAAATTTCAGTTCGGTGGTTGTCAATTAAAAAATGAAAATGAACCACGATCGCAGTCTTTGGAGAAATATTTATATTTTTAAATAAAGGCCTAATCTTTTTGTTTGTCTTCTTCTTGAAAGTAAAATATATTTGAATAAAATCGGATTTGGTCATTAATTTTCATATTTCGTTCCAATGGTCGATTTTTAAAACTTTTTATCGATTTCACTGCCCGGAAGTTTTTGAAAGAAGGCGACCAATAAGTTTTATTTCAAAAGCAATAAAGTTTGCTAAATTTGATCATAGCCGATTATGAAAAATAAAATTATGTTTTTTGTTTAGCAGTTACTTCTTAATTTATATTTATCAAGTAGAAGAAGAAAAAACACTCAGATACAGCCAAAATATGCCCATGTACTAAATTTGATTAAAATATGTACTAGGCCCTAAAGCTTGATCTGTAAAACGTTGCACAGACTGAAAGACATCATTCTAAAAACCACTATGTAAACTCAAGGAACGTCAAAATGGATAGTCTATATCCGAAAAAACTAGTCATCGACTTTTTTTATCCAACACATAACTTTCTTTACACTACCCATACAAAATAAATGAAGTAAAAATCCCATGAGGAAGTAAAAATAATTTGTATTAACGTTAAAATAATTTGTATTAACGTTAAAATAATTTTTAATATTAAAAAAATTATTTACTAGTAATTTCGGACTAATAATCCCCTGTATATAAAATTTTGAGTATTGCTAATGTTGTTCATTTATTTTATAGTTCTCTCTTTATTACATTAAATAGGCTGCTTCGCGGCAATAAAGAAGTTATTTTTTTAAACTAACGCAATATTAAAGGAATTTATTAAGGAGTTATTTCTAGGAATAAGTTGTGTATCATGTAGAAGGATACAAGAGTAGGAGGGGGTAGGATTTCTCACGTATGTTATGTTAATGAAGAGAGAGAATACCTTAGATTAGTATTTTATTATTTGCGATTACAGTAATTAACTTCAACAATTATTAACACTTGTATAGTTAGTTACCTTACGGTATTTAGCCAATGTACTAACAGTTAAGCGAAAATAATAACCTAAAAACATAATTTATAACGGATAAGTCAATTCTCGTTTATAGTATAAAATGTAAACGCTCGCTATAAAAATTACAGGTTTCTAGTGTACGTGTTAGTTGTGGAGATATTTCATGTAAATAAATATCGTGGGGCATAAACAAATTAAGCACAAAGTAGACATACAATACAAGTCTAGCTTTACTTTCTCCCCAGTCCAAGCGTGTCACCAATGAAATCAGGATTTTAATACAGTCATAAACCTATGCTAGTAACGTTACACAGTCAATGGAAAACGTCAAACATATAAAGCACATGGCAATTACTTAGTTTATAGTGTAAGGCCAATACTACTTTTAGTCCTAGCAGACACATATAACATGTGATTATAAAGTTTAAAACTACAACTATTATAATATTGAATTTTATTATTTTGTTCAATATAAAGAGCTTCCATCCAACTTTTCTTTTTAATGGAAACAAAAATTAATTACTTAATTTTTACTTTTTACGTTAAACTTTAAATATCCATTTAGATGTGAACTGTATAGTTTCGAATAAAAATATAAACTTGATTCCAAATTTAAAAGAAAGAAATATTCAAATTAAAAAAAAAAACTTTATTTTGAAAATGAAAGTTTCAATAATATGCTATCATCTTTAGTTGTTACAATACATCTTTGTACCACTGGAACCATAGATAGATAAGCCAATGCTCTAATTGTACTGGCCTAGCCTTTTTGAGTTCAGTACATTTAAAACTAAAGGTAATGACTTAGTCCTTGAGTCTTTTTTTATTGTGAAAGTGTCTACTTTTTTCGTGATTGAAATCAAATGATTCTATTAAATATAGATTTCGTTAATTTTATAATATTTACACCAAAACTGTAAATAATAGTTGTCTTTGTTCGTAGTTGATTGATTTAATTTAAATATTTATCAATGTTTCTTTACATCAGAAATATGATCATAAAAAATAATTAAATATTTTTTTATTATTATTATTATTAGCATAATTTAGTTTCTAACATAGTCCTAGGCGATTAGGATAAATTGGTATTTTTTTCAAGTTTATATATAGACTATATTGTAAGTTTATCAATTAATAAGGATAATAATTCCACACTCTCTAAACGTCGTGCATTAAAATGTATATACACAAATTATGGGAAATTTTGGAATAATTTATACCAATAGTATTAGCAATCCATTATTCCCGAATAACTTTAAAAACAGAATTTTATAACTTGAAAATTGACTACTTATTGTCATTTTTTAAGACCAAATACTACTATACATTTTACTAACACTTAAATTTTTATAACTATTGTTTTAAAAAAATTAAAATTAACTAATAAAAATCCATTATACTGAAAAAATAGATGAAATATGCAATTATTTGAAAAAAGGTAGTTTTCGTGTGACATGTTAAAACTACTTAAAAAAAAAAAAAAAAAAAAAAAAAATATTAGGTAATTTTTATTTATTATATTAAATAATTATTCACACCTAATATTATTAGCCCTCATTTACCTCACGTAAATGAAAAGAAAGTTTTGTTGTTATTATAACAAAAAAATGTCTTTAGACACTTTCGTCGTGTATTATATTTAATACAAATCTCTGGAGTAGCCTCCAGAAGCAAAACTGAATTCATCTTGTGTCCCTGTGTCACGGGGGACAAAACACCGCCATCTCAATTTCTATTTTCTTTTCTTGGAAACGAAATGAGAACCGTGTTGTGGAATCGGTCTTCAGAGACTTGATCAACTATTAACTGCGTGCATTTCTCCTGAGGGCTTCAGAAGCCTGACAAAACTTTACATGATACTTTTAATCTCGCAGATTCCATTAGGCATGTAGGTCACATAGTCCAACTCACAACCAATCTAACATCATCATTCTATTTTAAAATCACATTCCCTTCTTTATTAATTATAGTCATCGGCTATTAACATGATAAAACCATGCAATGAGCACTGATCATATCCCCCTGACATGTTTTTGGAAACGTTGTAAAAATATGTGTGTATATATATATATATATATAACTTCACCAAAGATGAAGGTACAAATAACAGACAATAAATAATATATACAAATATAAATAAATGTTCTTTATATATTTCGGCTTCTTCCTTGTCAACAAAAAATGATACAGTTTTAATATTATAATATGACTGAGTTTAATAAAACGATTTATAATAATATAACACAATAACTGTCTTATATTATTATATCTGTACTCTTTTAGACGAGAACTAAAGTGAAAGAAGTTATTTATATTTATTATCTATTATTTTTATGTTCATCTTTTGGTAAAATCATATAAATTGAACCTTTTTGGAAATTCATTTTTCAAAAATGTATGTTTGTACTCGGATATAACTTATACAAAAAAGGTTCAATTTATGCTTTTAGTTTGATTACCCTAACATAGTTTTGGAGAAACAATCTAAATATAAACAAGTTTTTTTATCTCCTATTTTAGATTTCTTTATCTGACATATACATATTATACATTTAAAGACAATTAATCATAAGAAACAAACTTATATACCACTTTAGACAGCAATCGCATTGTTAACCGGATTTGCGTCAAATTTAGCCTACCTGGCTTTCCCAATTACTTTGGATACCTTCTTTGATACAAAATAAGACAATTTTTATCTAATTTTAATATCTTTTTTTTACGGAGTATAATAATTATTTTAATTGACAACTTTTATAATTTGAAAAAATCACGTTAAAATAACCAAATTTACCAGAAGAAGCAAGGTAAGAGTTTATGGTTATCCACAAAGATTAGAAAGTCTAGTTCTTTAGGTACCAAACAATTGCTTCATGTTAAAATTATTGCTAACATTTTCATTACATTAAAAATGCAGCTATATAATTATATTACTTTTTAATTATAAAATATAATCTATGGGCTAATATTTGCAAAATGGTTTCGATACTTTTTATTTCAATGAAATAAATTACAATTTAAACTAAAATAATGGCTACCATTATACAAACACGGATTTCGAATTTGAATCAATAACTCAAAGATCATGGAGATACGAAATCGAGAGTGATTGGAGTGGGTGAGGTGACTACATCAAAATCTGTTGAAAATCTACCTAATAAAAAAAAGTAAAAATTGTCTTGACTGTGTAAAGAGCAATGTACTTGGTAAGTTTTGTTATCAATGGTTAACGAAACACTTCAATGTCACACCTTGAGTGGCACAAGGATGATGACTTCATCTTTGAAAGGCTACAGTTTTATTTGATTGTTCGTTATAAAACTTATTAACTTGTGTATGTTTTTCTCCATATTTTGATAAAATTTCGTTTTGTTAAGTTACGATAACTCTTATTTTTGTTCAAATCAAAGGAGAGTATTTACTCCTTACATCGACGTCGTTTTAGATGAAATTCCATTATCATTTACAAGAATACATGTGAACATTATCCAATTGATTTCTACATACTTAATGTATGTAATGTGGTTTTTTTACACATTATTATTATTATTATTATTTTTTTTATTATTTTTTTTTTGTCAAACTCAATTATACCAGTTAAATTTATAAATTAACTTAAAGGTATACAAAAAAAAATGTACGCTATACCCAATAGAAAAAATCCTTGCATTTACTTGACCACCACATTTAATGTTACAACAACAAAATTGTTGATTCTAAAATAAGGGTGAATTTATTTGGCATTCCAAATTAGTGTCTAAACAACTTTCATTTCTTATTACAGTAGTTACAAAAATTAATTAATTAAATTCACTTTCAAAACTCACTAAAATGTAAAATATTCATTTTCTCTAGTAGGTTTTCTAGAATTTTGAAAGTTTGTCACTTCACATATACAAATATACAACTGTGAGATAAGTTATTCAGACTCTCTCTCTCTCTCTCTCTCTCTCTCTCTCTCTCTCTCTCTCTCTCTCTCTCTCTCTCTCTCTCTCTCTCTCTCTCTCTCTCTCTCTCTCTCTCTCTCTCTCTCTCTCTCTCTCTCTCTCTCTCTCTCTCTCTCTCTCTCTCTCTCTCTATATATATATATACACGTAAAAAAACGTATTTGTAGTCTTTCTCATGTAGTCTTGGGTTTGATCCATCTCTTTCATCTTTGTCTATCATGTCTCGTTTGACTAACTTTTGTTCTTTTCCGACCCTGACGCTATTAGAGTAGGCCTATTCTAGGGCTAGAGGTCTTTATTTTAAGTTCTTTTCTTCTTTTTTTATGAGGCGATGATTATCAAGAGGTGTTTTGCCTTTAAACAATAAAAAATAAATCAAGTAAAAAATCACTCTATGAAACAGTTTTTGATAATTTGATAACGTGATAACAGATCGTCATTTTGATAATTACTTAACGATTTTCCTAATTCTAGGAATTATCTAATTGTTTTTTAAACCAAACCTACTTGTAAAATTTGTGCAAAATATATACAGTGAGCCAAAAAAGGGACTAAAGTAAAACTACCTCTACTTCTTCAAATATATTTTTATATCTATGTGACAGAATAAAGTGAAAATTTACTCCAATGCGTAGGTTCATAGCTTTGATGTCGGCGTTTGCACAACACTGGTCGTAATATCAATTTTTAATTTATATTTTAAACATTGGGTAAAAGTATAGTCTATGAATAACGATGAAACAGGTAATTTCATTACAAATATTTGATTAAGTGATAATGTTGCACTTCTTCAATGCATACATTCATGTATAGTCCACTAATATATATATATATATATATATATATATATATATATATATTAGTTATAAGTTTTATTCACAATTACATCATTTTAACGATTGTAAAATGTGGTTATTATTTATGAACTAAAAACATAATATTTTAAAACAAGATTTTAAATTAAATAAATAATGTTTGATCTTAGATATTTATTCACAAAGTTATTTAAATTAAATATTGTTTAGGTATTATATTACAATATCACCATCCTATAAATATTGTTAACTAAAAGGTAGTTACAAAACCGTCCAGAGTAATATTCAAATCATGCCAAGCCTGTGATATCCAACTTCTTATTCTGGTTGTAATATTATTTTCTAGTTGTTGTTTTTTTACTGGTGCTTGTAAGTTATTTAAAAATCTTACGTGAGAAATTTGTAAATTATTTGTAAGAGTTTATCTGTTGAAATAAAATCAATTAAAGCAAGGTTCTATATAAGTGAAGAATGTTCTATAGTTTGTAATGCTAAAAGGAAAAATCTGTGAACAGTGGAATGATAAAGCCATTACGTGGGCCTCATACAAAGAACTCTGGCGTAATTCATACCTTAGAAATAGAATTCAAATTCATTATGAAGCCCACATTTTAATTTTTGTTCATCGATTTACAGTATTTCGGTTTTAAATTTAATATCAACTTTGAAAAGATTAAAGTAGCTACATATTTTGAAAATGTTTATTAAAAATCTTTTTTATGAAACACTCTTTTTGCCATTTTTGGTACATAGAACTAATTTAGAAAAATCGTAATTTGTAAAATATCTTTTTCTGAAATCATCATATTGAAAATGTCTCTAACTTTCTGTTTCCTTTCGAATTTTATTAACATTCGCTTTTCTTTTGTTATTTAAGTATTTTGTTTTGTTGTTTGAGTAGTTTTGTTTGTTAAGTAGTTTTGTTTGTTAAGTAGTTTGTTTTTACATTCTCACTTGATGGGTCAGTACTCTCTCTCTCCCCTCCCTTGACTAAAATGTTAAAATTTTGTAGCAGTCCTAGGTGAGAAACATGATCTCAAGATAGGGTATTTTGAGATTGTAGGAACAAAAACTTTGATCATTCCTGCTTTATTTTCCACAAGGTCAACCTTAACATTCTAAACAAAAACATATTAAACCCCCTTATTATTGAAAGTAAGATATTATTTTGTATCCAATGAAGTGTAAAGAATTTTTTTGATTTTGTCTTTTTGGCTGTAATAGGCATAATGAGTAGTCTGTTAATAGTTGAATATATTGAATAAATGAAGGCCTAATTAACGTTAGTAATTATCGAAATCTGTTTCTCGCTTAATATTCTCAAATTACCAACAACTTTGTCCAAAATTTCACTAACTTTGCACACTACGATACTTAAGCCCAAAGTTTAAACAAACAAAAAGTATTTGTTACCTCACTATCCAAGTTAGGCGTGATAAAAATATTAAAAGAAACCGGATGGAGTTCAATAAAATGTTGGTTAAAATAAGATGATTTTGATAGAAACAAATTTAATAGGGTTATAGGTTCCTTTAAAAAAATTTTTTTAAATTATTATTACTTTCCAAATTAGACGTGAATCTTAATATTTTCTTAAGCATGATTTTAGTCACTTTGGTTTGGTATAAATGTCTTCATATTTAATCAAATTCGGCCTGAATAACTTCTGCTTATTTCGCAATATTTGACTTTTATATTCCATTGTTAATATTAACTTTTTGTGGAAATAATTCCAGAACCTGGTTTGTCTAGAAAAACACTGTTGTTTTTGTATCAGCAGGGGCTAAATTGTTCCAACATCATAATGGTTTCTACATGAGTAGGGCCTAACTACATTTATCCCTGGGTAACTATAGGCTATGAGAAAGCAAAACCCGATATCAAGGTTGAACTGTGTGAAGTTTTATAGAAATGATTCAATTTCTATATTTACTCAAATTTAGAGTTTATTTTTTATTTTGTGGAATATTTTTATTCTCGAACTCAATATTGCATAAATATTATTAATCAATAAAAGGGCAAAACGTCTTCTAAAACCACACAACTTAAGGTCGGTAGGCACATAGTCCAAGGGAAAGTTATTTTTATAATGTAGAACTCTTTTAAACGGTCTAGTGCCAACATTTAATTTCTCAATATAAGTTACATATTTAAATAAACATAGACTACATATTGGTAATTAGAATAACTTCTAGTATTATTGGATACCCTTCACATATTATAACCTAAAATAAAATTGTTCAATTCTGTATTTTGTTCCCCTAAACTACCCCAAGGTCATTTTTAATATCCGCTATATTTTTCCTATACGTGGAACAATACAAAGAATGTAATGCAAAGTTTGAAATATAGGCCTATAAGATTTTATGGTCTTGTCTGTGTAGACTGGTTGCGACTTATAGACAGACAGAGCAGCGCATGGAATTATAAGGGTCCTCTGTTTTACCTACGGACCCTAAAAACCACAATGTAGGCTAATAAAAATGGTAATAACTTTTGGCAAAATAAATCTGCCCTTAACTCTATGTTTAGTTTCACCCGTAAAACGATTTTGACTAAACCTTTACAGAGGGCAGCTTTAATGAAGCTTCAAACTTCCTTCATTGTTTGAGTGTCAATCGTCTGTTCATAAATTTCTCACACGATTGATTTGGTTGAAAACTGAAAATTCCGTAGCGCAAACGGTCTTAACTGGATTATGACATTTTGAGATGTTCAGAGAAACAACTAGCCAGAGATACAGGGTTTTTGGAAATTGTGCAAATTAGTTGTTAGAGGTTCAAAATGTCAAGAACCATCGAAACAATGAAATCATGACAGACTTCAATTTCTCTTTTTTTCTGTATAATGGCCTATATTAACACAAAATTATGTTTTCAGGCTCCTTGAACCTTTTAAAACAGGCAAAGGGACATTTGAAATAAAGATAGAAAGATGTGAACATTCTAATGATATTTAAAAATTATTGAATGCATAGACGTGTGTAGGACAATTGTATTATTTGTCGTGTGTAATAATTATTGAGTGTTTTGTACATAATATTGGGAACAAATGCACTGATTGTTTAAAATCATTTTAAGATTAAACCAAGTTCGATGTTGATGATGATAGAAGTTTTTGAGATGATATTTATTTGTCAGTCAGTTTGTATTCCGAATTTCATCTTACTGCAACCGATTTCGCTGAAATTTTTTTATATAGACTATTCGAGGCATATTTATTTTTTCACTTTTTTGTTAACTTTAAAATTTTGGTCATCTTTCATAAATTTTACAACACAAAATTTAAATATTTTTAAAAGCATAAATAAAAAATTTTATCAACATAAAAAAAAAAAAAAAAAAAAAAAAAAAAAAAAATCAATAATTTTAATAATGATTTCAAATTAATTTTTTAAGAAAAGAAACAGCCTAAGAGGCGAAACCCTAATGGCCTAATATTACCAAAAATTCTTGAGTCACTGACTATAAGTCAAAAAGTGATAACGACCCAAAGCTTCCTGAAATATATTTAAATAAAATTTTGTAAAATCGGTTGTAAAAGATAGGCCTATAACTGTTCGTAAAAAAATTGGAAGCAGCAAACTAAACTCCGAATCTCAAAATTTTAGAAAGTAGGGTATAAAATACGATATTTCGTAAGTAATTTTTAATTGTACCAAAAAATTTTACAACATTGTAAATAAACAAATATATCACATTACTAAACAACATTAAACATTAATATAAAACATCAATTAATTATAATTCTCGTATTAGAATATAAAATATACACTATCATTTGCAAAATAATAAGGTAATTAATATAGAAGAAAATAATTCAGTTAAAATAATAATATAACATACAACGGGACAGAAGGGGGAACTAATATCTTTGACAGATCGACCTGCTTACTGTATTAACAATCAAACCATGGATTACATTTAAAATCAAGTTGACATGACCGTCGCATTGCACACAGCAGGTTCTTACATAATCAACTATTCCCCTTCCACTTGAATTTTTGTTGTTAACTCTAATGAATTCTGCAAATAAAACAGGCGTGGTTAGATAAGAACGACTAGGCGTGGCTTGATAAGCAACTGGTCGTGGTCAAACTTGGACGGCTTTAAACCATGAGGCACCATCTAACGGTGTGTTTACGTACTACATCGATCGATATCGATCGACTATTGCAGATCTTTTTATAATTAATTTTTCCAATTGATTACGAATTAATTCTTCTCCCACATGAACCTAGAGCAAATATGTAATGCATCCATTATCAATATAATAATGCAAAGAAATGGTTTTAAAAACTGGAGCAACCTTGATTGTTTTAGACGTAATTAATTTGGTATTAAACACGTGATAATACAAGATGAGATCCACTTGATGATGGCGCAAATCGAGCACGTAATAAAATAATGTAACCAATGCGAATGACGAAGGTGCTCAAGTTTTGTATAAACAATTGACTGAATAAATGATTTTTTTTATATTTATCATCAACAAATACAATTAACTAGGACAAACAAAGAAAATAGATTCATTAGATGATAAATTATCTATATTACTTAGGCTTCAACTGCATAGGATTTACGATTTCTGTACATATAGGTCTATAAATTGAAAAGAAAAGAACAAATTTTACTTCGAGTGCCCTTACATAGCAAAACTTATAATCTATTTCAATGTAAAAAGTGCTCATAAAGACATTTAAAATATAAAATATTGATCATGTATTATTACTGATAGACCTACTACACATAACAATTGTTACAGTAACATATTCGATTTCAACAGATAAACAAGCCTACAACTGAATAATAATAAAAAGAAAAACATGTAGCCTACTTGCAAATCAAAAATTCGTTGCTTTTACATCAAAATATTTTCTAAGTTAGGCCTATAATATTTAAAATTGAATAACCACTATTTTATAAGTTTAAAATAAATTTTGGTAATTATAATTTTGTATTTAGTTGTGGTAAGATATTAAATATTTCATATTTCATAGATGCATGTTTTATAATACATCTATATGCATATGTTAAATGTTGTTAATTTTGTTTTTGGAAGAACGAAAAATATTTTCTTTCCTTGGAATATATTTTCTCTAATAAATTTATTTACTTTCCCATTATCAGTATAAAATTCGTTCAAATTTGCTTAGCCTCTACATAAAGATGTCTTAATGATTATGTTCCCATCAATTTGAAATTAGGAAGTAGAGGCGTCATCTTTGACTTATGTGGCTATTATAACGGGCATTATGTGTTTTTATACGAATAGACTATTATTTGTTTAAGTGTTGCTTTGTATATCCCCACCCCCAACATATCAAACCATATTGCAAGTGAGAATAACTTTAGTTGGCACAAGAATATTCCTTCCATGTTAACTGTGAATCTAATGAAACTCCGAAACGCCCAACTTTATTAACATTTTCTATTCTGGGACAAGAGAAGAGTGCTAATCAAGTTGTCAGCAGAACAATGCAAATTGTGATACGAAAGATTCTGCCACAACAACTTGTTATTCTTTTAGGACAAAAATCATTAGTTTTACTTTCATTATGGAAACGATTGAGTAAAAAAATTACAATTTATTTTTCGACATGGGAGAAATCCAAATGTGTTTAAAATTAATATGCAAGAAATCAAACTGTATTTCCTTCTAAATAGAAACTTCATTCTACCATCATCAACATTCGAGTCATTCACAATAATTAATAAAAAGTTTTTTTGAGAATTTGTATTTATTTTCTCTTTTTTTGAAAATACAGGTTACATCTGTCTTTAATTATATATGGGTGGGGGTAATAAATGAGACCACCCTTTTTAAGAACAATACCTACAGTTAAACTTATAATCAAAATACAACATTAAACAATTATCTTAAAAATTTTAAGGACACTGAGTAGCCAAAATTAAATAATCACATTTCATTGAAAATTCTGTAAATATCAATTAAAGGACATAATAAGCTAACATAAATACAAATATTTACCAAAAGAACATCACTTTATTTAATTTAAAGATAAGCTTACTTAAAAGTAGATTTTTTTTTTGTGTACAAAAACTACCATGACAGTGGTATTTTTGTATTACAATAGTTTTTAAAATCATTCACTTCCATCTCAACGAAAATCAAACACGTTAAAGCTATTGAATGAATAGTGTTTCTTAAAAAAATGAGGAAATAGTGAAAATTGTATTTCGTTATAATAATTATAAAAGCAATATAACACGTATTAATTAAATTTTTAAAACAATTAAAATTATAATGATTTCCCGTTTTAATTACATTATTTATTTTCAAATTCTACGTACAGTTTAAGTACCATATAAAGAAACCAGAACAGTTAAATTACATTTTAAACTGTATCAGTAAGATATTTTGTATTTCGAATTAGACTATTTAAAATTACAGGCTTCATCACAATAAACAATTACGTACACAAAAATATTTTTTGAGCTAAAGTTATTTTTCTGTCATTAGTTTAACGAAATAATGTTTTTAAAGATAAGTTATAATAAACCAATAGTTTTCTTTGAAATTTAAATTTAAAGTTTTTAAATATGTGAAAGCTTGTGAAAAATATTGAATAAAACTAAAATTTTTGTACCACTGATCGCCATTACGAATATTTTTGTACAGTTATGCCAAATTGAACCATAATTTTGTTAATAAAATATACCCTCTGCAACTTAATGGTATGACATTTCGATCTCAATCGGATATTATTACTATTAGGCCTATAGGTTTCAGAGACGAAGATATATTCCAATTTTAAGATTGGTTATAACTTTAAGAATGTGTAGAAAATAAAACAAAATTCATACACGATCAGCACACTTTCTTCTGAAACGAAATCTCAGTTATTCTTTGAGAACATTATTTTTAAAACGTTAGCAACTCCATTTGACCAGGTGGTGGCGGCAGTCCTTTACATCAGAGAGTTTGTATGCTCATCAAATAAGTTGTCACTACGTTCCAGGCTGTCGCATCGGAGGGAGAGATAACCGAGTCAACATTGGGGCTCACATTGGGGTTGTTTTCCTTCCATTGACATTCATCCTATCCAGTATTACTTGCTAATCACAACTTCTAAGTGAATAGGTAGCCTAACATAGGGGGTAGGCCTATATAAATGTCGAGGTCTTACAAAAGATACTTTTTTTAAAATTTAAATATGTTAGTCCTTCAAAAAAAATCACTCTAAATTACCCCGTTAGGTCTTCTATTTCTTATTAGTAATACGATATCATTATAAATACCAAAATAGCTTCTATATTAACCTATTTTTTCATAAAGAAAATGAAAGTAAAAATATATGATGGTTTATATTTCAGTTTGAAGGGTTTAAAAAAAGTATCATTACAAAAATAGTTTAATCATACTTCTTAAACCATTTGTGTAATAATTATTTAGTAAAAAAATATCGGTATAAAAAATACCGCATTATACTGTATTTAAAACTGAAATAAATTTTGAAGCGTGTAAACTTAATAACAAATAGGCAACATGATCAGCTGTTGATTGTAAATATGTGTTCCTCAAAGTTTTATCTATTTTCCACAGGAAAAAATACCTATTTTTTCACATTTTTAAATAAAACCTTTATAGCCCCTATTTAATACACAATCGTAAATGGTTGGGCGCATTTTCCCGACATATTATTTGGCCGACTTTCATTTAATAAACTGTATTTTACCATTTGAAAACCAGTTTGTTAAAAAAAAAAGCGAGTTTGTATTATCTTTTAGTTAATGTTAATGGAATGAAAGGGTTGGTGAAAGTTTACAACTGATTCACTACTTTCTATGACTCACATCCATAGAGTAGCATGGATATGACGTTACGTTTAAATATTTTCAATTTAGTCTGTTTTTTTTTAGCACCAAACGTAGAATCGAGAGTTAAACTCAGCACTACCTTTTCTTATTCTAATTATTAATATTTCTTATGTACCTCCTTTTCCTGATATTATTGACCGTAGGTAAATTCATTCTCTGCAGTGACTTCCCTAAGTTTATCGTAAGGAATTTAGTTTTTGCTTGTTTTAAGTCTCACATTCTTTGACCTTAATAGCCAAGGTATTTCGTTCTTTTTTCATTTCTTCTTTGTTACATAAAATCAAGTAAATATGATCTGCAAAATTAGTCTTTCAGCTGTTTATACCTCTAGGTTTACCCGTTCTTTCTATATATTTTTAATTTCCTAATTTATCACTTTCAAAAATAGAGTTGGGGACAAAGATGCACTTACCCTGTTTCGCTCCCGTTTCTACTTTTACTGAATCTCCATTATATGCCTATAACTTTCTTCTAAAGTGCGTACATTTGCTTGGCAAACCGTACTTAGAGCCCAAATCTATTGTGATAGTTAATTTATCAAAATATGACTATCTTATTTTTTGTTGTTTTTTTTAAAACTTTTTTTTATATACCCATCTAATGAAAAATAGGTTTAGGATAAGTTAGGAATTAATTAATATCAAATCGTATTTATTTCACGGCGGAGGGAGACGAGTGTACAATTAAATTATTTAAAGTCAAGGCACGAGTCCCAGAAGCACAGTTCATCAGAAAAAAATCCTCTTTAGATTCATTTTAGAAACTTCAAAACATCAGTTCTATAGAAAAAAAAAACTACCTAAGAAACTCCACGGTTTTCACACTTATCAAAAAGTGTAACTACCGGCCAGTTTGATAAATTTAGTTTACTATCCAACACTAGAAACAATATAAATATTGATAAAAATATAACTATGAATTATTTTACTGGCCATAGAAGAGCGATTACAAGTAGATTGACCGAGGAATCAAATTTCAGTTCTTGATTATTAATTACGAAAAAATTTTCCTTCAAAACATTTTTAGTTGAAAACAACTATTTATTTGATTGTTTACTTATTTTGATGTGTAAACTTGTTTCTTATATTCTCTAGAATGGGAGTTGTGTAAGCATATGTTAAGCTTTAACAGTAAAGAGACATTCTCACATCCCACATGTTACAAAAAATAAAATATTAAACCAAATAAGTATACGAAAGAATTTTCCAAATGCTTAAACAAACATCCACATATACGAAATTAGAGAGACTAATGCACTAAAAATGTACATGATGACAAAGTAAAGTGAGTTTTTTTCATAAATTTTTTTTCTCCCCCTTTTTATTTTAGTAATGATGTATATTATAAATAGAGGTTAAAGCTTGCTTTACTTGTGACAAACTTGTTCTCAGTGCGCCACGGAAATAATTGAAATTAGGTTTAAATGAAAAGCGATGATAAACTTTAAGTTTTTTTTATCTAAAAAAATGTATGTGTTTCAATGACGACTGTTAACTATTTTTGTCAATTACTCCTGAACCGTTATATTATTTTATGTTAAGTTGCTATTTGACAGACTGCTACAAACACTTCAAATGAATGACATTATTTATTCAACTACAATATTCCCTACAATAGATTACGTTGAGAAATGACAGTTTTCCTTTATCCAACAGGAAAATAATTAAAAATCACATGTTTTCTTTGGTGCCTCCTTGAAGCACAACTACAATGTAAGATTGTTTATCTCCGTGTATCACAAGCATTCAGCCTCCTTTGACTGCCTGAGCCGCATTATTTGCTGTCAACCTTACGTTTCCTGCTTGGTTCGTTACCTGTCGATTTTGACGTTTTGTTTGCGGATTAGTCTTAAAACGTGCTTAGCTCATCATCTCCTCGTGTGACATGTTTATTTAGACCTACACAAATACTTTCGGGTTTCTTTGAGTTTTAGTTGGAACGACAGACGTTGTTTTTCTTTTATAATTACAAAAACTGTGTTAAGTATTTTAGAAATAACTTGTAACCATGGAACTCGTAAACTTCAGCTAAAACTAAATGTAGTGAGTTTTTTTTACAGAAACTAATAATAGTTCAAATCAAAGCTAAATTAACAAAGATAAATAAACGCAATCAACGAAATGATTATGAAATAGAAGTAAATATTTTTGAAGTAAAACTTCTTTCACACGATAGAAGTGAACTGAAGTCATGCGGCTGAACTTGTAATGAAACGCTGCACCCTCACTCCTCTAGTAATGAAACGCTTCACCCTCACTCTTCTAGTAATAAAACGTTGCACCCTCCCTCCTCTAGTAATAAAACGCTGCATCCTCAATCCTCTAGTAATAAAACGCTGCACGCTTATCTCCAAAAACATAATATATGTATCTTTATACTATTATGTTATGCACATTATATTCGTATATATTCGTTCTTGTATTATTTTGTGAATATTAGGCTATAAAGGCTACACATATATTTGTATATATAATTAATTATATTATGCATAGGAAAAACTCAGTATGTCTTAGATAATAGCAAGGTAATTCTCCTAATCAAGTTATGTTTATATTGACGTCTTTGATAATGAGTTTGTGGTTAAGTAAAAGAACAATACATCGATTCTTAACAAAGACAAAACGTTGTACCATTTTAAAATCACAAAGTTGAAGATCATGGGAATGATTGGAAATGATGAACGAAGACTGGATATGGAAAAATAAACGAAGAGGGAAATATCGCAAAATATAAAAATAGTGAAAGAATGACTAAGTTATAAAGAATTTTGTAAATTGGACTGCAGAACCATCTTGAGAGATAAAACTTAGACTGCACTGGTGGGGAGAAAAGGTGTCGTGTCCCAAGACATGTGTAGATGTGTACTAAGAGGACCATTCATACTCTATTTGTAATTATAGAATATTTTCAGATCTATCATTGATTTGATTCTGTTATGTATTATAACACAAATATTGAGTGTGTATCTGTTACGTCAAATTATTACGGTAAATGTATTTTGTTTCAATGAGTATATCATAGTTGAAACCACTGAAGATAAAAGTAGTGGACGACAGCTATTAATTAAGGACAAATTTCAAAATATTCACATTTACGACTGCTTCTACTTATTAAATGTTTACGGTATTACATTCAATAACTTTAGAAATGAAAGTCTCCAGGCACAGTTTAATCACACCGAGTTATTTACACTTTTCTGTATTGCAAATTCTATCCAGTCGTATTTACGCATAATAATATATTGTAAAATAGAAGAGAGACTAAGTAAGTTTCAAAATAATGGCGACTTGAGGAAGGAAGGGTATAATCCTCCTCCGCTTTGAGTATATTGATAATCTTAGACAAAGATAACATATACATAGCATACAATTAAATTTGTAAGTCTTGAGTTAAAATAGAAATATGTTTAAGTTTTAACAAATAATTCAATCTCTTCAATTGGCTGGAACTATTTTGTACTGCAGCATGCGCTCCTTAAAATAACACTATAATATTGAAAAAGTCCTTTCTTAGTGAAAAAGTATGCTAACGGTGAAATGAAAGAAAATTTGTTTTAATTACATATTTAAATTAAGTGTTAAAGTAAGGTATAACATCATTCATCTATTGTTGAAAACATTTTTTATAGTACGGTCTATTGGTAGAAAGGAAGTAGGTCTAGTTGTCCTGGAAATTATAATTTTCTGTTGTCAATACATTCAAACAGGTGGGTTTAATTTTGTTGAATCTCAAGTAGACATTTTCATATTTTTAATAACTCAAATTTGTGTTACTTGCCAATTTCAATTATATTAAAATCGGCTAAAAAATTGGTTCAAATTTGACTAAATATACTCCCTAAAGACTCGATTAAAAAGTATTTGTGGTAAAATGGCTACCTTTTTATAAGCTTGAATATCTCAAAATTTGTGATTACGATTTTGATCAAATTTTGGTGAATAATGAGGGTTTATAGACACAACAATGTGTCAAGACGCAAATAAAAATAGGTTTCGATTCTCCAGTAAATTTTATAAAAGAAATTAACCTTCCATGTCGGATTTTTTCGCTTTTTCTTTTAGTTTAAAAATGTTAAAAATATATGTTATGTTACAACTTATGGAATGTTTTTCCATTTGCTCTAAATAACGTATTTTTTAACAAATTGTTGTCATATTACTAAGATTAAATTCACTATAGAAGTCCTGTATTTTGCTCGAGTAAAGCAGTAATAGTTTCAGTGATCTACATGTAAGTTAAAATATTGGAAATGTGATCATTTTTTTGACAGCAGCAGTTTAATGTCCATAGCTTCATTAATAAATCACAAAACTATAATCCAATTGTTTTATATTTCCTCACCTCTCCTCATTCTGACTAAGACAATACAAAATAAAACAATAAAGTTTGACTAAATCAGGATGAATATATAATGTTTAATGGCAAGACAATGGAAACAAAGCTACAAGGAAATTAATATTTGATTACAGTAGACTCAGCGATGTTAAAGTCATTTGCAAATGTTTCCATTAGCTGGCTTGAATCATGTTAACATCTTGATTAGGCCATGTCAAATGCTGCTACTCTAGTTGTCTATCAGCAAACACTGTCTTACATACCAGTGCAATTTGCAATCTATGTTTACTACGAAACCCCCAACAACATGCATTATTCACATCGGTTGCCATGGATCATTGATGATACTTTGTGCTTAATGGAAATAGACGTTCGCTATTATTTAACCCTTTAAAATAAACTTGAAATAAAACGCACAAGCGTTTCATTGTTTTCTGTTCTTTTTAATTTTCTTTATTTGTTACAAAGTATATTTAATTTGTTTAGCGTTTTGTAATTAACTATTTTTGAAGTATTATTTATACGCATTGTCTCAAATAAGATCTGTATTTTTATAATATTTTACATTTATTTATTAACAAGGTTACTTATTTCTTTGCAGGAATTATGTATTACTAAATTTAAAAAATCACACAATTTCTTCAAGAAACACTTTATTTGTAACAAGACAAAGTTTTAATGAGTAATTATTTGGCTACATGTACTCAACTTTCTTGGAACTTGAAGAAGGTTTATCCAACAATTGAAGATCATGAATCAACTTTTGAAACGTCATATTATTACAAATAAAGTGTAATATTTTATGTTTTATTTAATTTGTTGATTACAGTTTTCTCAACTGTTACTCATTTCAAAAGAGAAGTATGCCTATGTAGCAGATTTATTTGACTACTAAACGAAATCATACTTTTTCGTTTTTCAATTAGAGAACTACCTCTTCCGTAAATGTTATATACAGCATAAAAAATATCAATTGGCATTTTGAAATCATCGAAAAATTAACTCTCTTTTATTTCCGAATAGAAAAATTCTTGGTTTGTATTATAAAAACAATTTGTTGGGGATATCATGATACGTACCCAGCCCCATTATGCAATGTAATACAGGCAAGTTGGTTTTATAGGCTCTGTATGAAATGTTAAATTGTTACGGTTATTATATAGGTATCCTGAGTCACGTAATTTTGTATATCACTATAATCTTGACGTCGTAGATGTGTTTATATTAAAAAGTCTCTATTCTTCCCTTGTCTCAGAGTTTCGGAGCTAGTGGGGCAAGAAGCTCTACGTGTGTGAAAAGGTCTCTAAGCCTTAATTTCTTGTCGGTGATTCGAGAATACTGGATAATTATACATAATTTTATTGGGAGGTCAGGATTTTAAATTACATTTTTACAATAACTTTGCCATCCTAGAGAGATGGTGTTGTATGATTACATCCATAATTTAAATTCTTCCCTAACTTAGTGTCTTGTAAGATGAAGAATGCACGAAATTTGAACAACAAACTGTTTATAATCGGCACGGAATTACCTGATCTCGTAATAATAATTGTATAAATCATCACATTTTCTTTGGAGGTAAGGTGTTGAAATTACTTTTTTTTTACAATAACTTTCCTATTTCTCACGTTAAAGAGATTAGGTTGTACCATTACATCCTTAATTTAAATTCTTATCTAATATAAGTTAGTGTGTTATGAGATGAATAACATAGAGATATGCCACAGAACTACCGGATCTCGTAGGGCCTAACTATACGAATATGAGATTTTCTTAAAAGATCAGGGTTCGAAATTACATTTTTGAAAAAAAACTTTCCTATATGAGATAGGGTTGATACCATCACAAACAGTATTTAAATTATTTTCTAAATTATTGTGTTATAAGATAAATAACACACAATATATAAAACAAAAATTAATGGCTTCCATAATTGAGATTTGTAATTCGATTTTCTAAATTCCACTAGTGTTCTATTTCCCCTATTTTTATTGGTGGGCGCCACCGTGCTCACATACAGACGACAACGGACAGTAGGCCTATGTCGAAAAATCACATTTTCATTTTCATGAGGCCATGAAACGTGAATATTAGTATAAAAACGGTGGTCGTATTACCAACTTACCCTATAAGTCGTATTCAGTAGGCTTGTTTCTGTATTTTTCAAATTAGTCGAAGAAATGTCGATCAAAGTTATTTGTTTAAGGTTATGTTTATTAATATAATTGATGTAGACCTCATAAACTGAATAGCCACTAAGCTTATCAGAAGTTGTATTCGCAAATAGCAATTTAATTAAATGAATGAAAGACAAGTTGAGAGTGTTTACAGAGCACAGGCAATGGCTAGTTTATAAAGGTAAGAGCCGAGACCTTCTAAGATGAAAGGAAGCCGCTTAGTCTACAGATGTTTGTATTTGTTCTCCGCTAGAGTGCTCTGTCAATGTATCGAGTTCCTGTTCTGTTTGTGCACTTGCCCAACTAGAACTGTTGACATTTAATAATGGCAATACTGTACCTTGAGTTGCCGACCTGCCATACTGATTTCTGGACAAATAGCAAGCTCCAATGGTTCGTGAAATCATAATAATATATTTATTTATTAGTGTATTAGGCTTCGGTTCTTTATTAATGACGACGTAAAAGTACGTTAAAATTTGTATTGATAAATAATAATATTATGTTTAGTTGATATCCCTAATATTAGATAAATCCATAAGTTATTATTGTTTATGTTCGCCTTACCGACTATTGTTTATTAAGTAAACTTTTTTGAACTTACAGTCCAATAGTCTTATTTAAAACTTCCAACGACGACCGTTTCGGCTATTCAGCCATTTTCAAGTTAAGGACTATTGTCCTTCGTCATTATAAAATTAAAAACACATAGGGCCTATTACACGTAAAAACACTTATGCACACTAGTTCACAAATATTAACGAATAGGCCTACACGCTCGCACATTTTTAGTGCGTGTGGTCTGTTCACTGTATAGCCGTGGACAGTGAACAGACCACACGCACTAAAAAAATGCGAGCGTGTATTCGTTAATATTTGTGAACTAGTGTGCATAAGTGTTTTTACTTGTAATAGGCCCTATGTGTTTTTAATTTTATAATGACGAAGGACAATAGTCCTTAACTTGAAAATGGCTGAATAGCCGAAACGGTCGTCGTTGGAAGTTTTAAATAAGACTATTGGACGGTAAGTTCAAAAAACTTTACTTAAATCCATAAGACCTATCTATTGACGTAGTCAAATTATAAAGACATATGGAAATATAATTACCATATTGGCCGTAGTTCAAATAAGTTCTAAACAATTGTGACTTTTGTATTTTATAACCCATATTATTTATATTACTGTCAAAAGGAAAAATATACAGGAATTTTTGAAATATATAATATTATGTTTGAGGTAACAATATTATTGTGTTTTCCATTACTTTCTTTGTGAGTTTGTTTGTGGTTTAACCTAAAGAAAGTTTTATTCTATTTTCAGTTTGTGTGAACTGCTTAAAAGTTTATTATTTAAAAATTGCTCTTATGCTCTTATTTGTTTTTTAGTTTTTCGATGGCGCTTACACTTTACTGGTAACATTATTATTGTGATTCATTATTTTCTTTGTGTGTTTAGCTTCAGGGAATTTATATTCTATATTCGGTTTGTTTAAACTGCTTGAAAGTTACAGTAACTGTCAATCCTATCTTTATTACACACATTTTTATGTACGACAAAAGAAATAAATTAAAACAAAATTGTGCAATTTTTTACATCCACATAATCAAGGTAGGCTACATTATTGAATTTAGGTTTAAACTGTTTTACCACCTCATTTTCGTTCACAAAAGACCCATTTTTTTCTGTAAAACTGAGTGAACTAAATATTTTTTTTACGATTTTAAATTGCACAGTCAAATTGATCGATAAACGCTATTTTTGTAAAAACACGAATTTGTACTATTGTATTGTTTCACAATGCTTGTGTAAAATTTTACATTCTAAAAACGATAAATATTATAATTATTGCAATTTTAGTATTATATAGGCCTAGGCCTGCTAATAAAAATATAAATAAAAGGTGCATAAACTTTCACAAATTTTATCACTCAACACAAAACTAAATTTTCCACAAATAAAAAGGAACCAAAACCAAAAGTCACCAAAAAATATCAGTTCATTTGTTGTCAATTCATTAAAATTACTACGGTATTTAACATATTTATTTAAGTAAGTTGATGATCCTAATATATCGAGTTATAGCATAACACACACACACACACACACAAATAGGCTACTAACTACTGTTAGGCGTTAGGGGATACATATTTAAGTGTATACTATAAGAAAAGAAAGAGCACTTATATTAGTTAGTACGTAGTGAGGCTTCTATAGTTAACAAAAAACTCGTGTAAGCGGACGAAAGTCAATAGACTTATACAACAAATCGGAGGTGTTGAAATCCAAGAACCAATAAGAAATTACCAGCTTCGTACTTTTCAGGGTAGAATATAACAATGGAAATGTGGTCAGTCGAAAAGAGAGGAAACAAGAGGCAGTGTATAGAAAAACCCAACATTTTCGAATCCAAAAAACAAGAGGTACTTTTAAAGTCCTTCAACTATGTTTGTTTTTCACAAATTTATACATTAAAAAATATAAGAGGTACACAACACTGGCTACTTGATCAATTTTAATTAGTTCTCATATTGTAAAGAAAGATACTAAATTCACAAATATTATTACAAATAAAAAAAAAGGAATCTACAATATAATTCCATTTGATAAACAATGAACTCCTAATTAAAATATTTTGAAATCCGTATTTCCTAATTCTTACGCATACGCTTACAAAGTTCAATGTACTCATTAATATCCCTTCCATATCCTTTTTTCCAAAGCAACAAATCAAAATTTAGGCAACACTGTCTAGATAAATTGTGGTTCCACCAACTCCTAAAATATAGCAACATATAAAACATAGTCTTAATACTATATAATCAGAAGAGTTTGCATTTCATCGTAACTTATGTTCTTTAGACAACAGTATTTGTGTAGTATATGCGTGTAGACAAGTAGGTCATAAATAACCCGAAGTGCTTCCCTATATCTAGCAAGTTTCCGACACTCTAATGAAAAACATCCGCAACTTCCTTCTTGATTTATTGCATATTACCTATAATTATTATTACTTGTTATATGCACCTAACTGAAGACCTATGCCAAAAGTTGTACGCATTCAAAGTTTCATAACGAATAATGTATCGGTAGTCCCTACACCTGTAAGTGGTATTCGAAATAAAAATATAATATAGGCTACCTTAAAATATGTGCAGTTACATAATTTTTTTAAAGAATAAATAATTTTAAAAACTTAGTTCTCCACAAAACCAAAAATAATATTCCCTTATTAATATTAAAATCACAAATTAAATATCAACACCTTAATAATCCATAGGTCGAATCCATCTATGCTACCATCGATGGAATGATGTAATCGATTTCGTATAGTCCAAAGATTTCCAAACTTATTTCGTCCACTTCCCACTTTTCAATATCCAACATTTCCAACGTCCTTCTGTAACAAAGCATTAGGGATGTTTTAATTGAAACACTATGCAATCTAAAATTATTTATAAATGATTGCATATGTGTTACTAAAACTAAAAATTACAAACTGCTCATTATTAATTAATCTGAAGGATGAACCTGATATTTTTTTAAATAAGATTTGTGGTATTTGGTTCAAACTTTGATAAAATTCATAAGTATATCACTACCCAATGTTATTTGTAGATGATTTCTTTCCTCAGAAAGTAAATTAGTTACAACAATGTAAATTCACGTACAACTAAATAAATGACGGCAATGTAATTGAAAGTTTCTGCACTATTTCCCATAATCCTTGGGTGAATATCGGTATTAAATGCTGAAGCCAGAACTCCAGGTTTCCTCTTTTGAACCTTATTTTCAGTTCTCTTCTCCAGTTAACTCGTCTGATTTACTTACTTGTTTGGAGATAGAAGTTGGCTTATGATTGTACCAATTATGAGATTGTGACTTAAGCTAAAGTCATCAATGCAGACAAGCTCGAGGGTTATGGTTGAAATTTTTAAGCTCGACAACGTCAAGGACATTATTTAGGCTTGTTCCAAAAAGTATGTGTTGGCTCATGGGGACCCAGTGTGACAATGCTTTGATATAATTTTATGTAATACTTTACCGTATAGGTTTCTGACTCTATTCTTCCACAACGGATATTTGGAATTCAGTCAGGCCATATGTATGATCGCATTGTTGAATGGAGTAATCTTCGAAAGTTCAACTTTGAAAAGTTGGTGTTTATAGAAATATATGTGAAGATTATACGAAAATTTGTGCATATACAAATGATTTGAAATGTGGTGTACTCAAAGGAGATTGCAAGATTAGAGCGAATCCATGGTGTATGATAATCTGTGTAGCATGGAATGATTAAGTGATTTCTGTGTTTAAGAAGTTGTGAACGATATAGCTATCTATGTCCTGGAGAAAATGTCGTAGCTCAGCCATACTTTTCAGGACTCCGGAAGCTTTCCATTCATCGTTAGTTGTAAGATAACTCGAATTCATTTAATTATATTGGAGTTCATTATGTTTAAAAGAGTTAAGCAGTGTGAGGATCCAATATCTTCATCTCACTGTGGTGTAGTCTTGGCTGCATTGGAGTAATATTTGAGGATTTAATGATTTCACCACTGATGAATGAGTAATTGAGTTACCCTTAGGAAGCTATGTCTTCTTGGCTGGACGCTGAGCCGGGGAATGATGATGGGTACAGACGTTTTCTGTGTTGACTGGAATAGACAGTGATATTTTTGTGACTGAAATTCACATCAGGAGGTAACTAATTGGTATGGATGGTGGTGGATTTGGAGCCTACATTTTCGGTTGATCTGTCTGTGTTAGCTTAAGCCTCTACTCCATTCTCCACTTTTACAAAACATCCTCTGTAGTTGGAATTGAGATCATTGTTCCTGTATTGAGTGCTGCCGTATGTATTTTTACGTAATGAACTGGTAGATGACAATTAAGAGAACTGTGTTCAAATTTCTGGAACATACTCGTATATCATTGAGTAATGGACACACATTAGATTGTAGTATTCACTGGTTGATAACTTAAATATATGTTCTATCTTGTAGATCTCACGGACATTTGGTGTATTTTGAGAGAGAGAATCCCCTAACCGTCAAATCCAGAATTATCTATTCGCTTGGGTGGTGAATGGTACATCCTTAGGCAAAATCTCCATCTCCTTTTCTAAGGAAAATATAAAAGTATGAACATGGATTTCAAATCGGAGGAGTGTCGATGGAATGAAGTCCTTGATTGTTAAGGGGAAGAGTCCGAAGATTTTCCTGGGAGCTTAACACAAAGCCGTTGGTGGCTTGGTTGAGTTTATTGGAGATGTCTTGGCCAGTTCATAGGCACATTAAATAGAACAGGCGGAATTCCCTCCTTATGAGTAGCAGTGGATTTTCCCACGGAATGGGTGTTAAGGTCAAATTGAAACCTGAGTGTTATGATGAAGTGTGGGAATGTTACGTTTCAGTTTCTTCACAGTCCTGAAGTTGTCAGAACATGTGATATTCTTACAGGACTGGCTTGTGTTCATTAGGTGGAACGTCTGATTTTAACTGTTTGTCTGAAGAACCTTAATTGTTCTGGCTATGAGAATGGGTAAAGTTGACTAGGTCCTGAAAAATCCAAAACCTGAATTAGGTTGTCGTACAGGAACATGATAAGATTAAGAATGCCAAGAAGGTTTCACATTTCTTTACATTGTAGTTACCTGGAGACGCTATCCGACAGGTCTGGCTTAGATTAGACGATTATCAATGAGGGTTATTAAGATTATAAATTTGAAAAGCAATTCAAAATTCGTACTCGTAAGATGTGAACACAAAGCAATTGAAGTCCAGGTGATCAAAATAAATGGTGAAAAAACATTGCACAAACTGGCTCACTCACCCAAAACCAAATATTATTTGTAACCCAAAATATTAGTTCAGTAAATGTTAGTCGAAAATGAACAATGGACGCCGTCTTTGAAACAATATTTATATTTAAACTTAAACTTGCTTCGTTCATACCATAAACGAATCTACAACTCAAATCTTATTTGATTAAAATTTAATTTTTAATGACTGCTATTAATGTTTATTTGTGTGTTTTGCTTATTATTTCTGAACCCTAATATTAATTAAATGGCGATCTTGCACTATAGTTTAAAACTTACTGAAAAACATAATTAATTATTAATTTTAAAGACTAAACAAGAGTTCTCAAAATTTTGTAATGGTGAAGCTTAAAAGTAAATAAATTACATTAAACATGGTTCTAATATTTATTAATTTTGCATAGCTTTCTTATAAAGAAAATCTTCTTTTTTTTTATTTAGGAAATTAAATATTTTTATTAACATGATTTTGTTGGAATATTAAATATTTACCTTAAGCGATGCATTTCCAATTTATCTAACATTTATTAACAGGGTTTTCCGTAAAATACTTGATATCAGAGGTTATATTATAAGACAGACTGTTTTGTACAAGCGCGTACAAGATACGTGTTTCTGCGTTTTATAAACTCCGTAGTAAAAGCCCATATTGGAGCGCCGTTATGTGGCCGCTACTTTGTCAGGCTTTCACCTGAACCGCCATAAACGTTGAACCCACGTCCTGACGTTACACTCAAGATTACGTGACATCTTCTACCTCGGCTACCTCAGAGAGTAAATATTTTATGTGCATAAACTGATTGTGTATAAACAAGACATGGAAGAAATAAGGATTGATACACAACGAAATGAAATTTAATATAATTTTTATTTTGTTTCATTCGTTTGCTCTCTGTTATTATTATTCTATTTTCAAGATTACTGACAGATTTTCACAGAATTTTTTAATGTTCATTTTTAAAAGATACGGACCGATTTTGATAATGCGCAAATTCGATTATGCTCTTTCTTTGGGTTCTCGGCGCTTTTTATTTGATTAAAATATATTTTTAATTTAAGTTTTTAATACGTACATTTTATTACGCTGATATTTATTACAATATTATATTAGACCACTGATTTAAAAACTATCATCGGGGTCTATCTGCGCCACGAATCATGAAAGTAAAAAATATAAACAAATTATGTTTTTGTTTTAACTTTCCTATCAATATTGATGAAATTCATTAGAGCCTCTTAGTTTGAAATTAGCAACAATCAATCAACAATTAAAGGAACCCATAAATATTTATGAAATAAATTCTTGATTTTGAACAATATTTGAAAGATTTTATCCCTACTTTGCGCCAAAAATTTCAATTCATTTTACTTTCAGGGACTCATTAGTGAATACGGGCTTGGCAATCACTAGATACCCAGCTTGATCTAAATGTTGTCTTCATAATAGTCTTGGGTTATATTCCTCTCTTTCATCTTTCCTGTCAGATTTCTCTTAACAAACTCTTGTTCTCTTCCAACTCTTGTTCTCTTCTTGACGTAGTATTCGAGGGCTAGGGGGTCTTTATTTTATATTATTTTCTTCCTCTCTTAATTTTTTGTTGTTGTTGTTATTTGGCGACGATGATTGAGAGATTTTCGCTTTAAGTAACGGGGGGGAGGGGTTCAATTCATTACCTGTCCATATTAAAACTTGTTCAAATAATATTTTATTCCAAAAACTAGTTCGAGAATATGTGCAGGAACTAGAGATAATGTACATTTTTTGTTGAATGTAGTGTGTGTACGCGTTTGTTGTGCATCTTTGAGGATTATGGGAATATGTTTACATTCGTGTTTGCATATAACAAATTACGTATTAAAACTGATATGGCATTAGGTTCAATTTTTGTTTAATGTATATCTAATATTTCTATTCATATTATATTTAGTGCAAAATTAGACATTTTATGTTTGATAAATGGAAAACAGCAGGAAGCAATGAATCTTGTATGTATGTGAACGTGTTTAGGTCAGCAGCTCTTCTAAATCATATGCGTTAGATTATAACACGAAAAATATTATTTCAGACTACTTCAAACTGCGTTCACCTCGAGGTAGAGTATTGCCCTTATTATAATTGTATATTGTAATGTGTAACTAATGTAACCATATTAATGATGTATATGTCAACTTTCCAACTGTATCTAAAGCATAATAATAAATTTTCATTTCCTTACATTTTTAACAAGACGATTATTTTATCATCTTCAGTTGTTATATTAACGTATATTTTGTGCTACTGTAGCGAAAGAGACACAAATGATAACCATTGGCAAAACCTCTTTTGTTTCAACGGCACAAAGTTTATGTATGTACGGAACTGAAGATAATGACATAGACATTGAAAAGTTGTTTAACATAAAGTGTTTGTTGTATAAATATATTTATTTATTTTAAAATGTAGTTATATTATTTACTTTTTTAATTTTATATCGATGTTTATGTAAGTGTTTGGAAATTTCATAACAATTGTTTGTTACTTACTTTGTTATAGCAAACTAGTACCGCAACATGATTCGGTTAAATATTTGGGAATGCACCTTGATAAACGCCTTACTGGAAACTCCACGTGAAAAAAAAAGTAGAAAGGATTCGCCTTAAAATACGTCAAATGTACTGGCTAATTGGCAGGAAATCGCAACTGGACCTTTATAATAAGCGACTACTTTATTTAACAATAATCAGACCAATCTGGACATACGGAGTGGAACTTTGGGGATGTACAAAAAAATCTAATCGACTGTTGGTACAAAGAAGCCAAAATGGTATAATTCGTGCAATGACCAACGCAAGATGGTATCAGCGTAATGATGACCTACATTCGGACTTAAATCTGAAATCAGTAGAAGACGTTATAACGGATTATGCAAATAGACATGAGAAGAGACTCCTAAATCATGTTAACGTGGAAGCTTTACAACTGCTGGACACGGAACTGTGTATAAGAAGACTTGGCCGGCTGAAGCCACAGGATCTACCTCAATATTGAAGATTTTAGATACCTAGTAAGTTTTACGTAGTTAGAACCTAGATTATGATTTAGGATTCAAAACATGTTTCTCGATTTCTTGTATATGTATTACTTATTTGAGCAGTAGCTTAAGATTGTAATAATCCGGTATTTCAATAAAAATATGTCATTAAAAAAAAAAAAAAAACTTTGTTTACAATTACGAAGTACATATTTGGGAGAATTAATTTATTTTGACAGTAAGGAAATTGTAATATCAGGTTTTCAATCAATTCACTTGATGATTTCAGGTCGTATGCACACATTTAAACAACTCCCGGAATGATGCCTTACCTACCTGTGACATTTTGTGATATGTTAATAATAACCGGTGGCCTCGTTAAAAATTATTAGATTGTGTAAAGAATAACTTAAGGGTGGAAAATGAAAATTAATTTTCTTACATTAGCCTATATGAAGAACGAGTGATCTGAATGACTTAAGATTTGGAGGGAAGGAGTTCATGTGTTCACTAGATTTGAAACGAAATCATAGGAAGGGTTAATAACCATCAAAAAAGGAATTGACTCCAGATATAAGAACATTTATATTAATTCACTGATTTTGAAGAAATTCTTAATACAAGGTGGTTCAGAAAAACGGGATAATTTTAAATTGATATTGGCAAATCTGGAGATGAAGTAGAAGTGGTGAAAAGACGTCAAAGTGTCTAGTATAAACTAACATTTAATTAATTGTTATCGTACAATGGAGTGGTGTGGAGCGTGCTGTCGCTGTGCGTGTGTTTAGTTTTGCTGCTCAACGGGAGTTTCGGCGACACTGTCATATCCCGTCACTCGGTATAGTAGCCTAGTGTGCATCACCTTACATTTCATTACATTTTGATTGTGTTGTAACAAACACGACCACCATTGTATTTTATTTTTATAACGAGAAAAGCTTTGTGATTGTGACAAAAGTTTGATACTAAATTGTAGATAGTTCTCTACGTCTTTAGAAAGAAGCGTTGCCGTTAGTAAAACACTTAGATCTATTTCGGAATGATGCCTGTCTATATATCTGTCAATCAGTGACATTTTTTTCTTGTATTATCTCACTCGCGGGTGTTGGTAATTAGTAAATATTTTCCCGTTTAAGTGGGACAGAGAAAAATTAAATTTTGTTCAAAATAGTTTACAGGACGCGGTAAAAATAGGAGCAGCCCTTAGTTTATAAAAACATAATTAACGTAATCGACTCTGATGATGTAATATTTATGTATTTTTGGAGTGGGCTTTCAAATTTGACATCGGTCAATACCCATCTGGTCCTCATGTATAACCCAAAATCCAAATTACATTATAGACTATCGACGGATTTTGATGAAAATTGTAATTATTATTGTTCTAAATCAATAACTTTTAATTTAACACCTGGTTTGTTGTGTCACTAATTTTAAAATTATATGCTGTTCACATCAACTATTTACATTTTTAACCAAAATGTTTAAAATTAATTAAATAAACTCCTAAAAAATAAATTATTAATTATTTTTTTAAGTATAAATTCACAAAAATACTTTCTTTTTATTTAACATAGGACTGAGAGAAGAGATTTATTTCTAATCGCTATTCAAGTGTCATTGTGTCCAAAATTTACGTTGTAAAAGGATGTGTTGTCTAAATGGATTTTTGTAATAAATGTAGGCCTATCTGCTAATAAATTACATATATTTTATAAAACAATATTATTATAAAGTAAAAATATATAAATCGCCATTGTTTTATAGTAGCTCATGTAATTTTCAACGAAGTAACAATTAAAATTATTTTAAATAATAGCCTGTAAACCAAATTATCATTTGTATAAAAGAAAACCCCTAAAAACTAGCTTCGAAAATAGAAACAGTTAAATATAGGATAGTATTGTTGAAACATTTAGTAGATGAGAAACAGCGGAAAAACACAATTCTCAACTTTTAAGTATCAATGCATAGGTTGAATTAATTTCATCTTTATGACGTTCAGATGCGATGTACATTAATCTGAAATTAATAACAACAACAACACTATTGTGAATAGGTCTTCCTCTATCTTTAAGATTTGTATAGAGTACGCTTGATTATTATTATGCTCTGAAACTTGAAATCGGATTTTTTTTTGGAGTCAAGATTGAAGCTCACCTCACATAGCAAACAAACCACTATTCAGGAATATACAAGACGAATTTGGCCTATATTTTCAACTTGTTGGTAGTTAAAAAAAAGGTCTTTTTACTTAAATTGGTCGAGCTAAGTGTGAATAATATTTGAGTTGTGTTCCTTGAACCATGTAACGTAAGATGATAGTTTACTGACTGAGTTGTTGACGCTTAATCTAGGATCTGACCTGCTACTGGGCTCCAGACCTCATCCGATTAAAATACCTTCGCAACAGGCCACGATGTTATCAACCACTTACAATAGTCTCACATTTCTGTACATAAAACTCAAGTTAAAAGCTTCAGATTACGACAAATGTCACTCGTGTTAAATCTACCATTTTGTGTTTTCCAGTTGTGTGTAATTTTAGCTGGAGGTATGAATTATTTACTTTCTTAACCGGCTCCAAATATTTCAGGAATATGATAGAAGACAAAAGTCTATGTAATTTGAAATAATTAAATTTCATAGTTGTGTAAACAGTTTTATATTTATTCCAATAAATTTATTACTTACTTCTCTTTTCCTCAAAATACATTTTAGCAATAGCAGAGGAACAACCACGATTGCGTGTCTTGAAATGAGTATAATATTTAGATTAACAAATTAAAACATCCTAATACTAATGTTTACAATTATTGAGATTGATCGGTGAAGAAAAGAATCATCAATTGATGATCGAAGAGCTCACTTTTGTAATAGTAACCTAATGGTAATATTAAGAATTTTGTTTTTTTGACTCAAATGTCATGGATACTTCTTAAAAATAAATTTGAATTATTCCTTACTCCACTTTTAATTATCTTGTAACTAGGCCTACTACTCAATAATATATCTTTTTGAAAGCTCGAAAAATCTTATTTATCAGTTCTTCCTACCAAAATTTTCGTACATTAATCCATATAAAGTTCTATAAGTTAGGACACGAATTGATATACTTAGCCTAGAATTAGACATGTTTATAAAAAAAAGAACTTTAAAAAAGAGATGTTCGCCACTTTATATATCCTATAAAATTGTATTTTGTGCCTTTCGGTGCACAAAAGAATGCTAAAAAATATATTAAAAAATTATGGAAAAACAGCTTGTATTCTTGTAATTACTGATTTTTATCGTGCGTAAAGCTGTATAACGCGAGATCAGAATTTATTGTGTTGACCCAGCATTGTGAGGAAAGTGGAGAGTTACTTTACTAGCGAAAGCTGGTTACGAAAACTAGAATTACAGCGACAGAAATTCGAAGTACTTGCCCCACACTACACCCTGAGCCACAATAATTTGTTACGCCAAGGATTTAGTCTAAAATTGATAGTTTAAAGTAGTGTTGTATTGAAGTGTCGGAAGTTCCTCTAATGGTAATCGTAACATCTGATGTCCATCTCAGAAACTATGGTTGCGTCTTTTTTCTTCCATTTTTAATAATTATTATATAGTACATGGTAAAAAATTGTGATGATCAAACATTTACACATGTCTGTTTATTGACGCGCACTCCCATTCGCGTAGGTAACGTACATAGAAGATAATTTTCAAATAACGTAGGCAATTTTTCGTCTTCGAAAGAAATTTTTTCATTTTAGAACAGCTGAAAATCATCCAATCAGATGATGTGTAATGACGGATTCTATAACGAAATAAATTATGGTACGTCACGAACTTTATTAAGTATTAAGATAAATTTCACAGATTTGTGAGTAATAATTATTATTGCAGTGATTTTGCATGTGATTAATGTAGATTTTACATCATCATTTAGGATTTCTACAACTCTGGTGGAAAAGTAACTAAATACAGTATAGCACTCTTTAATGTATCACATGGGTTCGCATAGTAAATTAAATGCACACAGCACCATTAAAACTCAGTATGTAAAGAAACCGAATTTTCCATTCTGTAAGACGACGATAACCATCCTTCATGGCTATATTTATAAGTCATCAAACCCTATCGTATATGAGTTAACCAACTCGTTCTATACAACGAAAAACTAGCTTTCAAGCGAACTTCTTTTATATAGGACAATCCCATGAATATTGTTTATGTTTAATTTTTGAAAATTACTTTTTAATAGTTCCTAAATTTATAGACAGTTAACATGTGAAATGCTCTTCGATAGTGTTTCTCAATCCATTCTAAGTTAAATTCTAATAAGAAGTTTAAACTGATTCTCTAATGATTGGTCATCTAAAGTTACTTGCTATGCTTTAAAAAATGATTAACAGGATATCCCAACTATTTTCCTTTCCAATCCCAGTATAGAGGTGCTGTATTCGGTAAATTTTACAATGAGGCCCCTAATTCAGCTCAGAAGGCCTTCTTAACAGCAACCGCGATTTCAAGATGTCTTTGATCTCTTGATGTCCGGGAATTGTAACACCAGATATAGTACCAGTCAAAGTGTAGGTCGAATCTGAAAATCCACCAGTTACTAAATCTTTTAATTGAGATTCATAGATTTTGGAACATTTGTGTGTATTAATATTATATAAGCATAATATAATGTAGTTACCTGTTACTGGTCTATTTAGTTTGTAAAATACACATCATCAGAACCAGCTACTGTCCGTAGTTTTAGATCGTATCTTCTTCATTACCAATACTTCGGTCCAGATGCACTTAAATAACAAATCTATTGATAATCGCTAAAATAAATAGGAAATTCGTTGTATAATAGAACCTTGCTTTGCGTTCGTAGGAAGTCTTCCTATCATCTAATTTTCTGATAATATTTTACAAATGAGATGAGAGCCCTGTATCTCCGTAGAACTGTGATTTATTATTTCTGTTATTCCTTAAGTTGTACCTCACGGATCATTAAAAGGCAAATTTTGATGGATGAAAGTTAAACAGAGACAAGTATTGAACGGAAAAATAAATTTCCTAGTCATTAGCTACACTCCTGCAGTCCAGCATGTATTGTAACGAATAGTTTCAAACGTTATTACGATAATATGCGCAATAAAACTAACATGGATGAATATGTAGAGAAACAGGTTATTATAGAATATTGACGCCTGTGTTTAAATATACAAAATAAAATGAAGTAGTTACTGTTCAATAATATACTACATCCTTCACTACAATCGTTAAAGTTGTAGGATCTGTCTACGAGAGATGATATAATCTTAAAACATAAATGTCAAATTAACACTAAACTATCAGGCATGGGATCAGAACGAGGCGCCTGACTGGTCCAGTCTTTGTCACCGGAGCAAATCTTGCGGAAAATTGTCCGAGACGGGCCAGGAAGCGTTTTTAACGGGTAATTTGTCTACAACCGTCACAGGTTCGACTGTTAAAATAAAACCAAGTTCAATCAAAATCTTACTGAATCACTTTATATCTCCTCAGAAACATAACGAGATGTGAAAAGCGTATAATACGCTAATTATCAAATTATTATCGGTATTAAATCTGTTTCTCTGGAAAATGTTTTTTTTTAAATAATTTGAAGTATAATAAACGGTTTTGTTACTTTCTAATGTATTTTGTATAAATATCTGAAGGTTAGTGATCGTCATAATGTTGTACTTAAAGTAAGTGTCCTACTCTTGAAACATGAATAAAGTTATAAAAATGACGTAAAACGTGTAAGCGATGAAACTTCTCTTTAATGTGTATGATACGTTACGACCACCTTTATTTGTCAAGTTGTTTATTGAAAACAAAGTAATGACTTCGTCATAAACATTTAGAACGTTGATTTTACCAATATGTTTTATCTTTAAGGAGGTTAGGAATGAGGACTTTTCAAGAAGTGTTGTTATGATTTATAGAACGACTTACGTCAGTGCCTTCCTGATGTGTTTCTGTTGGAATGTGTTTCACATTTCTGTTTTTTAAAATTATTTGATAAAGACGGATTGTCCATATTACTGAAAAGGTTTAATCGGACGTTTGCCATCATTTATATAATATATTAAAAATAATATGCAAATGATGGCAAATGTCCGATAAAACAATATGTATCATAATGTCAGGAATGTGGTTTCTATTTGACATTTAGATGTGAAGGCCTGATTAATAAGATATGAGATTTGTAATTACAGTAATTGTTGTGAATTTATTTATTTTACTTTTTTCGTTTCCTATAAATCTAATGAACAAATACAATGAAATGGAATACTCTAATTGCTTACTGACATATCACATACTTATTACCATTTCATTTCCTGTTTGGAATTCTTCATCATTTTTTAAACGTTCATTAACACACTTGTATTGTACGCAAAACTAAGTTCGTTTCCCTCTAATGAAAACTTGTATTAAACATAAATATAGTTTATTGTAGTTGTGTTGTGGAAAAACTATTTATCGCCTCCGACAGATAAAGTAACCGTATATTCAATACTTTCATAAACTGTTATATTAAAATTTTGTTATTAATTTTTATTGGCTTATCCATGACAACATTTAGAATGAATAAAGAATGTTGTCTTTACAAAAACACCAAGTCTCTTGGTAATACAAAGTTTAATCCATTTCTTAACATCTCTAATCCTTCTAGATGTCACACGCACCTGCAACATCAGGTCTGGGTTCTTAAAAAACCAGGCTTTGTTAAGTTTGGTATTATAAAGGATGTTAAATGGAAGAAGAAAACCAGATAAATTTATTATAAATTATTATACTACAACATTACAAAGAAATATAATTACTAATTAATAAATGTAAAAATGAATGCATACTAATAATAGACAAGTTATAATAAGGTTTTTTTTCTAAAGATATTGACAAAAACATTGGAAACATAATATTACAAACTTGGAACAGACTCTATTCTTAATAGGGACAATAATAGTGTAGGACAGGTAGAAAAGGACACAAAGCTTTAAGCTGAAAGAAAATGCTAACAACATATTAAATTGTTATCTCAGATCTCCCACATTGAGGAAGATCAAATTGTTCCTTCGGCGTTTAGACAAATAACAAAATTATAGTGATATTATGTTTAATAGTAATGATAGCCATTGAATGTGTGTAATCGCTTGGAAATACATGTCAAGAGAAAAGAATTTCTTTAGCCGACACTTGGAATATCTCCTAATTCTAGTTAAATCAAAATATGTTATACATTTCTGTTTCAGAACTCTCTTAATTTAGCATATTAGTTGTGTGATTTTAAATCATAACAACAGTTATATACATAATCAAAATATAAGTGTATAAACATTTTTGTTAGTTTGTTTTATCTGGAAAATAAAGAAGTTAAAAGTATGCCTAGTTCATTTTCACTTTTTCGCCTATGGGTCCAAACTGGAATTTTTAAAACGACCAATATATTTTGTTTTAATCATTAGTGACTACAAATAAACTAAATTTGATTAATTTTTTTATAACATATTTTCAGAATATCAAAATCATATAAATATGTGTGTAAATTTTGTGCAGAATGTTTTTAATTATTGACAAAATAAAAAAAAAAATTAAAAAATGGCAAAATAGGTAAGACATTTTCAAAAGACCTCAAAATTACTATTTGCGTATTAACTTCATCATTCGTATTTTTCCTTGTCATTCAGCATTTTTATTCTGCGTAGATAAAATGAAAAATAAACATCGGTATGCAAAACGTTTTAAAATTAAGCATATTTAGAAACTTTCAGTTTATTAAGTTGTGTTTTATCTTTTCATTCTGTAGATACCCTAATAAAATTATTATTTATTAATGATTTTTAAGCATATTCTTGATCGACTGTAGTACTTTATTATGTCCCCTAGAGTACAAAACAAACCATTATAGCTGAAAAATATGAGGTACTTATGGAGGCCTGTAAGCTCTATCTAATGGCATATTATGTGTTAAGAACATCGGCTGCAATGGTATTAATTAGGCCTAAAAAAAGTTGTCAATTGTCAATGTCTCAACACGATGAACACGATGATAGACCACTAGTTAATGTGAATAGTAAACATCTTTTTGATCGGAACGAGTTGCAACATAACCGTGTTGGTAAGAATTCTCGAAGGGTGAATAATTATTCGTAAAGTTGGCAACGCTGGTAGAGTCATCGTTTCACATGCACTACGAGTGTGACTCCTTGGCAACCATGGTAGAGCATCATTTCACCGGTACTGAGAGTGTGACTCCTTGGCAACGCTGGTAGAGTCATCGTTTCACATGTACTGAGAGTGTGACTCCTTGGCAACACTGGTAGAGTCATCGTTTCACATGTACTACGAGTGTGATTCCTTGGCAACGCTGGTAGAGTCATCGTTTCACATGTACTGAGAGTGTGACTCCTTGGCAACGCTGGTAGAGTCATCGTTTCACATGTACTACGAGTGTGATTCCTTGGCAACACTGGTAGAGTCATCGTTTCACATGTACTGAGAGTGTGACTCCTTGGCAACGCTGGTAGTCATCGTTTCACATGTACTGAGAGTGTGACTCCTTGGCAACGCTGGTAGAGTCATCGTTTCACATGTACTACGAGTGTGATTCCTTGGCAACACTGGTAGAGTCATCGTTTCACATGTACTGAGAGTGTGACTCCTTGGCAACGCTGGTAGTCATCGTTTCACATGTACTGAGAGTGTGACTCCTTGGCAACGCTGGTAGAGTCATCGTTTCACATGTACTGAGAGTGTGACTCCTTGGCAACGCTGGTAGAGTCATCGTTTCACTTGCACTAAGAGAGAGTCTCTTTGGCAACACTGGTAGAGTCATCGTTTCACATGCACTGTGAGTGTGACTCCTTGGCAACGCTGGTAGAGTCATCGTTTCACATACACTACGTGTGTGACTTGTTGGCAACACTGGTAGAGTCATCGTTTCACATGCACTGTGAGTGCGACTCCTTGGCAACGCTGGTAGAGTCATCGTTTCACATACACTACGTGTGTGACTTGTTGGCAACGCTGGTAGAGTCATCGTTTCACTTGCATTGTGATTGTGACTCCTTGGCAACGCTGGTAGAGTCATCGTTTCACATGTACTGTGAGTGTGACTCCTTGGCAACGCTGGTAGAGTCATCATTTCACATGCACTGTGAGTGTGACTTCTTGGCAACGCTGGTAGAGTCATCATTTCACATGTACTGTGAGTGTGACTCCTTGGCAACGCTGGTAGAGTCATCATTTCACATGCACTGAGAGTGTGACTCCTTGGCAACGCTGGTAGAGTCAACGTTTCACATGCACTACGAGTGTGACTCCTTGGCAACGCTGGTAGAGTCATCATTTCACATGCACTGTGAGTGTGACTCCTTGGCAACGCTGGTAGAGTCATCATTTCACATGTACTGTGAGTGTGACTCCTTGGCAACGCTGGTAGAGTCATCATTTCACATGTACTGTGAGTGTGACTCCTTGGCAACGCTGGTAGAGTCATCGCTTCACATGCACTACGAGTGTGACTTGTTGGCAACGCTGGTAGAGTCATCATTTCACATGTACTGTGAGTGTGACTCCTTGGCAACGCTGGTAGAGTCATCATTTCACATGTACTGTGAGTGTGACTCCTTGGCAACGCTGGTAGAGTCATCATTTCACATGCACTGAGAGTGTGACTCCTTGGCAACGCTGGTAGAGTCAACGTTTCACATGCACTACGAGTGTGACTCCTTGGCAACGCTGGTAGAGTCATCATTTCACATGCACTGTGAGTGTGACTCCTTGGCAACGCTGGTAGAGTCATCATTTCACATGTACTGTGAGTGTGACTCCTTGGCAACGCTGGTAGAGTCATCATTTCACATGTACTGTGAGTGTGACTCCTTGGCAACGCTGGTAGAGTCATCGCTTCACATGCACTACGAGTGTGACTTGTTGGCAACGCTGGTAGAGTCATCATTTCACATGTACTGTGAGTGTGACTCCTTGGCAACGCTGGTAGAGTCATCATTTCACATGTACTGTGAGTGTGACTCCTTGGCAACGCTGGTAGAGTCATCATTTCACATGTACTGTGAGTGTGACTCCTTGGCAACGCTGGTAGAGTCATCATTTCACATGTACTGTGAGTGTGACTCCTTGGCAACGCTGGTAGAGTCATCGCTTCACATGCACTACGAGTGTGACTTGTTGGCAATGGTGGTAGAGTCATCAATACACATGCACTGTGAGTACGATTCCTTGGCAACGCTGTGGCAGCAGTGTTTATTAGGTTATTATTCTAAATCTTAAAATATAATTAAGGTGTAGGCTAGGAAATCTGACTACATTATACAAATATTGTTAAAAAAACTGACTATTTCAAAGTGGGCTGGTGGGCAAATGGTTTAAGTCGTCACTTTCTGGTCAAGATTGAATAACGGATTGAGACATCGATCCAGAATTTTGTAAAGAGTTGTATTTTATTAGCGTATCACAAAATCTTATAATTTTTCACTTCACCGTTTCAAAATGTCGTTTATATTTGATGCCAAATATCTGGAAAACCATTGATTTTACAAAATATTGCAAGAAACATAATAATGCTAACATAGTTCTAATGCTAAGAAAATATATTAATTTTTATAGAATGTTGAAGAAAGCCGAAATCAATAATGTTTTTATTATTATTTTTTTAAAGGAATTCTTGGAAATGTAGTAGACGACACAAGAGTTTTTCTTAGTCATCAAGTACTAGACAGTAAACTTAATAAATACTTTAAAAGTTGACTGTAAATGTTAAAAGGCCAACAAAAACTCTTATGTGTAACTTACTACTAATTTACCAAGAATGAGATTTGTTTATAGTTTTATTACCAATATCTCGATTACCCTTCGTTAAGTGGAGAGAATATGAAGAAAAGCGAAACGTGATGAGGTAAGCGAGGGAGTGAAATAACTAGGAATACAAGAGTAGCTGTCACGAGCGAAGCGAAGATAAACAAATAAATTTAATGAGAGGTTTATAAACTTTTCAATTTGCTTTTAAAATACTCAAAACTTCCAACTAAATGTAACTGACAAATGTGTGATATGAATATGTTATTTGACATAGGATCGAATTAGTCTGAGATCTTTGATATTCAGGATTGGGTGTTTGAGGCAGAGGGAACATGTGTCGAGGTGTGGTGTAAAAGCAATTGACAGACGGCAATTTGAAAGTCAAAGTTTAGCCGATCCATCAGTGTTACGGCATGTTCCAATATTGCCTCGTCTTGCTTCGTTGCCATCACAAGTCGACAAAGACAAAATATTTTTATTTTGACACCAAAAAAAAAAGATTTAATATTTTTTCTGTTCTTGAGACATATATTTCCATATATATATATATATATATATATATATATATATATATTTATTTATTTAAATAAATCAATAGTATTAAAAATATAAAATCCTAATTCTATAAAAACTATGAACTCTTTTTAAATATTTTCAATCTAGAAAGTTCACGCTTTGTGAATTGTAAAGATTATTAAAACACAAGGAAAAAATAGTTTCAAAATCTGGGACATAAATTATAATTATAAAAATAGTAGGACGTATATTTACTTGTTGAATAAATAAAGTAAACTAACTTGTATCTGAGCAAGGAACCTTGTGCCTTAAAAACTGTGGGCATACAACCTCAAATACATTCAATATATTAGCTTTTACAGTTTTTAGACCTCAAGTCATATACACAGTTGAAAATTTTTTATTCACTGATTACGTTCAATGCTATACGTTGTCATGTAATCAATAGAAAGGAAAATAACAATATGAAATTATAGAGGTGCAATCATTCAATCAGATTTGAATATTTTTAAATTAAAAGCTATTTAGACCAAAATCAAGTTAAAAACATTTTCCAAAATTTTTCATATTCGTTTAAACTAAACCTAACCTTGGCTATTTTGTGTTGAGTTATTACCTGATGACCCAATCAGCTGTTATAATTGTCTGTAGAATGGTGGTTGGTGCCATAATTAAATTTGTGTCTTAACTCACAAAATCAAGTTTTAATAACTTTCCAAAATATTTCACACTGGCTATATTTTACAATGATAGAGTCTAGTCCTAACCTATCTTTGTGTTGAATTATTAAAACTATGAACCTAGCTGTTATAAGTAAAATGTTTGATACTGCTGAAGGCTAAGCATAATCTATATTTGTGCTGAATTATTAAAGCTGGTCTTCTTAATCAAATGTTATAAATTAAATGTTTCAAACTGGTCTAGGGTTAAGCCTAATCTATCTTTGTGGTAAATTATTAAAGCTGATGTACCTAATCACCTGTTATAAGTGGATATTATTGTATTGGTTAACAAATACAGATTTTCATAGTTTAAAAAATTATACTTTTTTTGTAGGTTTGAAATTTGTGTCCGCCATCTTGGATCCACCATATTGAATCAGATTCTTATATAGAAAGGTGGAAGAAGTTTCATGTAAAATTGACAAGAAAAAAAATGTGAAAGACGTTTTGCGATATATGGCTTCGTTTTCCAGTTAAAAGCATAGTTGCAATGATGGGAAAATCACGTAAATCTGTAAATATTAGTTATTTATTATTACAGTCATATTATTAATACTGTTTAAAGTTCATTATTGGATGTATTCTGTAGCAAACACATAAAAGAAAAGTTTTAACAGTACATTTAACGTTTTATCTAAAGCGATTTTTTCGTCATTGCAACTTTGAATCGCTTACAACTTTAAAAAGAAAGGCATTTATCGCAAAAAGTCTTTCACCATCGTTTATTTTGTCAAATTTTAGATGAAAATCATGTATCACATGTCCACCTTCCTATATGAAGAAATAAGCTTTGATTCAACATGACGGATCCAAGATGGCGTACAAACGTTTCAAAACTACAGAAAAGTATATTTTTTTAAACTATGTAGATTCGTATTTGTTTCCGCCTTCAAATACATCGCAATTATGTAATACAAAGTCGTTTCATATTTAATAAACACCCTTTAGATGGGTATTTAAAAATCGTTTAAATGGCTATTTAAGCCATGTATTGAACCATATTGTTAGAAAATACCAACCTTATTAACTACTTAAAACTCATTCAATTTTTTTCCTTTTTCCTCCCCTGTTTTGCACGATCGACATTTTGAACACGGTTTATTTCGAAATTTATTTGTTACTCGGTTTATCATATTATGAAATCAATATTAAGTAAATCAAGATATGATTTGTTTAGACAGTTTCATTAAACAAAAATTTAAAGTAATATTTTGCCACCAAACATAACCACACCTTTTTATGAGATTCCAAATATAGTCCGGAAGTGCGGAGTAGGGTGTTACAGGTCAAAGAAGGGGAACATGAACTTATGATGCTATGGAATTTTTTTGTAAAGAAAAGGAAGAAAAGAAGCTCTCGAATAGCTCCAGGGTCGGGAGATAACAAGAGTTGGTCAAGAGAGACCCTAGAGGAAAGGCAGTTCGTATATCTCAAAAATACTCAACTGATCTAATTTTGGTGAAACTATAAGTTTAATACTAGAAACCCACAGAAAAAAAACACACATTTTAAAGTCCATTACGGACCTCGAGAGGTTTATAAGTTATACAAATGTGCATCTCAACAAGAGTTGTAACATTAAATTTGCATTTTAATATGTAAGTTTTATACTGAAAAAATATTAGAATTTGATACCAATCTGGAGTTAAAATATTTACCATTTTTTAAATATTTCTATTCCTAATAACTTCTAGGTGGAATTTGTTCAATGAGCAATATGATAAGATATTTAGGGGCTATAAGAAAAAGGTGAAAACAAACAAAATAATAGTTTAATTGATTTCTTTTTCCTGTCCTTAACGTTCTTACTTTAGGTTCTTTTTGAGTATTGAAGTAGGGGAGTAGGTAAGACACGGAAAACGTGCTCCGTCAACCGGGCTTGAACTTGTGTAAAGTTTGATGTTTCACTAGTTCGTAGTGAGTTTAAATTAGTGCGCGTTCTACCAATTGAGCTACGCTCCATTCAATTAAATGATCTTATTGGGAATTACACAAACCCCCATAATCAGTAGATTATACATTTGAGTAGCTTATACATTAAACCATTTCAATACTTTTTTTTCCCAATATTAGTTTATCTTGTTTCCGAAACCGAACTCAAAACAGCCCACACACACATATTGTAGACGATACTTTTGTTGATTTCTAAAATTGAAACCATTCAATTGACTTGAAGTTATCTTTTGTCAGCTACAAATTGTTAACACGTCCTGCTCACACGATATTGTTCAGAGTCAAGGGTTTCGTCAAACCGAATAACAAGCTGTCATAGGCTTACGCTTCAGCGATTCCGAACAAAATCCATGCCCTTGTTATGCAAGCTTTGACGCTCTTTCTAATATTGTATCATGACTTTTCTATTCATACTTGGGTGGATTCCGAGGGCGGATATTATTTACCATAAAATTTGGTCCAACGTGTTACAATCGCGTGTTAGGTTTTCTTACACAAAGGTCGTCTTTTTAACGTTGTATAACAGAAATCTTATACTTATTTTTGTTTTCTCGCTTTGTACAAGGGCGTTGTAGTGTTAAAATACAAAGCCAACCCAAAACCAGAGGGGATAAATTGTTTTTATAACAGATTTTATTTCATGTGTCCTTTTGTACCTTAAATGCAAAATGTCGTAGGTTATTTGTTTGTTTGCTTGTTTTTTTGTTTTTTTTTACTGTAAAACGTTTCATTTGTAGAATCATCCATTTCATTACATTTATGTGGAATTTTAAGCCTAGCAGAATATCATTCAGTCATTCTATAAATTATGTAAGGGCTGAAGAGCTTTTCTTAATTACTAAATATGTCTATTCACGTTTTCTTTCATTTATGAAATATGTTAAATTTTTGAATTAGCAAAACATGGAATGTGACATAGCCTATAACAGTAAAAACGAAAGTAATAGAAAGAGTTCCATAAATAGTAATAAAAATGAGACCAAGAAACCTACTTTATTGAAAATGTAGATATAGATATTTAATAATGAAAAAAACACCAAATTTTCCAAAGGCCTTTCGAAGTTTTGTTTATATTCTTACATCACTGATACATATTTCATGAGGTTTTTAGATCTAATACTAGTTACAAATATCCCAATAAAATGTATGGTAAATTTTAGGCTTAGAAGTGAAAATAATGTAGTGAAAATCAATATAATTATAAGTGTACATAATAATTATAAAGGCAATTCGGTGATCTCATTTTCCACATTGGAAAAACAAATTAAACAGGAGTGGGATTGAAACATTTATTTTGGTCGTTCATTTATACATTTACCAAATTTCAACCAATTTTTAGAAATTCGATTGTCAAACACGTGTATTTTGAATTTTCAGTTTTTTGACCGATAATTCTAGAGACTTCCAAATAAGTTTAGCTTGGATCCTTAGGATCTAGATTCGATTAAAGTGATTAGAATTAGATATTTTTTTAACCGAACTTTTGTGTTTTTATGTTATAGTATGCAAAAATTATGTCAAGATATGGCTAACATTTTTTTATCAAATTACGTTTAACTAGGACTGCGCCGATGAGAGACAGATATCATTCCAAAAATCACTTTTGCCTCAGGAAACATCAATACGAATATTTCCTCCCCCCCTAAAATCATTTATATCCATTATAATTATAGTTCCCGCCTACAAAATGATACAATTGTAACATTTGTGTAGATGGATGTAAACAATCCATATTTACGTTGTGTAACTGTTTTTAAATCATTCAGTAAAATGTCGACAAATATATATTTCTCAACTCGATATGTTTTTAATTAAAAAAAATAAATGATATATGTGTGGGGGGGAGTGTGTGTGTGTGTGTGTGTGGTGTGTGTGTGTGTGTGTGTGTGTAGATTTTGTATGGATAGAAATAGAAGACACAGGCTTACCTTGGTATTTACCTAATAGAATACAAATAGAAAAGCACAATAAATCACTAACCTTCTGAAATATATCGTTTTATATTCAAAATAATAGGAATATTAGTTTCATATCTAGAATTTCTTAATAAAACAATGTACCGGCCAATACAATACATTCACCACACTTGTCGATCAATACAATCAGTGGTTTACGAAAATGTTCAGATCATCTTCCTGTAATATTTTGAAATCTTTCAAAGCTTTTACTTCGATTAACGTTTAATAAACCGTCATTTTTCAAAATAAATGTAATACATAATTATTTATCAACAACTGTATTAGTCTATTTCTGATTCTCCATAAAATAACTACAAAGGATACATAAACAAATATTATTTGTACTATACGCTTATTGATAATTTTGTTTTATTACTTATTTTTGTTTGTGGCTAACCGGGGAAAAACTAAGTTGATGGTACAGACTAAGCTTTATTTTTTATTAACAAATTTATTATTATTACAATTATATGTAATATAACTAAACATTTTTATAATTTGAGTTGATTGTTTGGTCTTCACTTTCTATTTATTTCAACAAACCATTTTACCATGTATAAAACCTAACCTTAAATCCAAACTAACCTAACCAAACCATTTTACCATGAATATTCTTATAGATTTTCCAAAGCGTCTAGGACCTATTAATATTTTAAATAAATTAATACCTAGTCTTGTATTAATAAGGAGTTATTAAATGCAACTGTCTTTTAAACTTATTCAAATTATATTAAAGTCAACGCATTTACTTATCACATGAACTGCTGTCTGATTCTACATACAAATAACCCGATAAACAGTTTTAAATAAGCTAAGTGATTCTTCATACCACTATTATTTATGGAAGAGGACACTAATATCATGTGGTATTAATAAATGTGTACAATGTTAAGTATATAAATCTAACATTTAATAATAGGTTGAATACATTTACCGCAGAGTGTTGTATCGTACATTTATTTCTTATATTCATCTGTTCTTCTAAATATAAAGTACAGTATAATTTTGGTAAAACATTGTCTATTAGATTTCGATAAGTGATCAATGCATTGCATATTTATATTTGCCTTATATCTATATAAAATCTTAAGTTAGGGTAATCATTTTATATTTATTACATTATTATTTTGTTTGTATATCAGTGTAAATTCACTTTTGGAAAACCCTCTACCAAAACAAAACCAGAACGCCAGCACCTGCAGCCTATTTCTGGAAAAAACAGGCGTTCTGTTGAATGATTAGTTGAATGTCGTTACTTGGGAGTCAGATTTAAAATAACAAATAGGTAATAATTTATGTCCACGATATGAGCAAGAAACATTGACGTTGGAGGAATAGAATTGATATACTAGTTTCACAGGATGAACCAAAATTTGTATGGATTTATATTTTTACACTTCTGAAGAAAATTTGTCTTTCATTGAGGACAATAAAAATAAATAAGATAGAAGTGTAGCTCAATTGACTTAGGCTTGCGTTTATGCAGCTCGGAATAGTGAACAGTCAATGTTATTTAGGATACACCTCAGTTGATGGAGTTGCGTTTGAAACTTAAATTCTACAAAATGGGTAAAATGTAAATGAATTATTACATATTCAATTTCTGCTATTTACCTACAAACAAAATAAAGTTATAAACCAAAAAATAACAAATAATTGTAAATTGAAAATTTATTTCAATGGACATCTTTAGTGCCTATATAATATCTGAGAGGGACAACATTTTAAACTACCTTTATGTTTTTTACGTTTCTAATTTTTGTATTTGTTTATTTATTTATTTATTTTTATTGTATCAAAGGAAAGTGATTAATTGATTTATAACGGTTTTTTTAATACTGATTAAAACCTTTTTTTTTTCAGCTTAAGTGAACGTTGTTGCAGCCATTGATTACAAGAAGGTAATATTAGAGACGTTAAGGAATGTTTGTAATTTAGTTAATATATTAATTTAAAGTAGAGAAGTTACCATAGCTGTCACACAAAATAAAATGTTAAACAAATAATATCAATCAAAGGGTTTAACTAGTTGTATTTGCATTGTATTGGTCGTGTTGAGTTCTGCATATTGTACATTATATAACCTTGGCATTTATTAAACCTAATTATCTAAATACTTAGTTGTTCTTAACAAAATCCAATTATTAATATTTTTCATTGCCTAGATAATAAGAAAACTCATATTACATTTTGGTTAAAATTCCGACGAAAATTAATTGAAAATGTTTGCTATAAACCTATCGTTTATTTAGTCCAAATTCACGCAAAAGAGAAGGTATATAGGCCTACATACGAATCAACTCTATAGCCATATTGTTGGACCGATTTATGTTATTTTAGTATTTTTTTGTTCTTATAAATCATGTGTAGCGCAATTTTAAAATGTTTGCTTCTAAATCCCGACAAAACTTTCGTAAAACCTGTTTAATTGATGATCTTTACCTGTATGATCTAACTCGATAATAATGTTTCGCCTACAAAAATACGAAGAGAAAAAGCCAAATATGAAAACAATTTCTGTCTTTGCTTTTTGTTTATTGTAAATTTGAGAAATTACGTAATGATAATTAAGTTCTGAACCTACATTTGGCGACATTTAAAAAAAAAAAATTATTCTAGTGTTTTATTTTTATTAGTTATACATTTTACCACATCTAATAATATCGAGAAAAATTGATTTGAACAAAATAGTGTAAGATTTGACAAGTCACATAGGACGCATTGTCTGAGCAGTTGAAGTGGTCGCGACCTTACTAATCCCGAATGAGTTATTGGTGGTGACTGAGGCTTAGCATGAGCAATGAACACGTGCTGGGAAAAACAAACACACATCACACGTTAGAACACACTCTCTGTCATTGTTCCGATGGATGGATTGCAAGATTACTTTCACAACATGGATAGAAATGTTAATTGCAAACTTTTGATCTCTTTAAGCTGCACAACCTTTCATTCCCTTTAGTTACGCTTCACAATACTGAATTATTGAACTTACTTAATGACTGATATATTTACGTCATAGATAAGACTGCCGGACTTTTGTTATTCTTATCGGGAGATGTAATGACTACATACGGTTTGAATTTATTTAGATTAAATATAATGTGTTCAAATAAGTTACCCCAAAATGAATAATTGTTACATTTAATTAAAAGAACTAATAACATTAACAGTGAAACATTACTAAAAACATCATACTCTTTTCGTTTTTGAGAGACTTTTTTACAGATATTAAGGGAAAATAATAATTATAGGAAATTTTTAAACAATTATGGGTAATTTTGAAAGGCCTAAATTTTTGTTTACTTTTTGGTCCTCAAACGTTTTAAAAGAGTAGAAATCTCAAAACATATTTTCCCTCAGAGAAAAGGTTTTATCTATGAATTATATATATATATATATATATATAATTCATAGATAAGTATATATATATATATATATGTACACATCACATGTCCCATGAAGTAAACTATGTTAATAAGTATATGATTTTTGCATTTATTGAAATTAAAATTTGGTACAAAGTAACCCTGCAAAGAGGTTAAGGGATTAAGGACAAATGATCCCAGGGAGTAGCTGAGAATGATAATCACATCTAGATCCGAGGAAGCTACCCTCAAAATCGCTGTGCGCGAGCGAAACCGCTGTGTTTTGTTGAAGCAGAGTCACTTGCTCGAGGTGACCCTGCTTCAACAAACACAGCTGATCTAGAGCGGGAGGTCAATAAACATTCACCAGAGCTAAAAAGTGTCAAAAAGCTCTTGGAAAGACTCACAAAACAGGGCATTGAATGGAATCCTAAACTGTGGAGAAGAGGCAAAAAGAAACCTAACGGAGCCTATACGGAGAGTATAATAAAAGTCGCTCAGAGAGTGCAGTACCCCCACAGAGAGTGAAAAGAAGAAGAAAAAAACCTAAGACACCAGAAGCAAACAAGTCCCTTACAAGTAAATATAAAGAAACAATATTGTAGTATAAAATGGCTAGTGTTCAAGAAAAATATCCAGACCAATTATTTATTATAAAAAACTTGGAGTTAATTGTTGGTGTCCTAGCTCTGGAGTTTGAAGCTCTGTAACATGGAGAATTTTCTCAATTCAGTAACACCTACCTAGATTCTGGAGCCCGTGTCATGGTCTGTGCAAACTTAGAAACCAAGATGTGACTAGAGAGAAAAATTCGAAACAAAAACATTGGAACGATCCTAAGCTACGTATAGGTGACCAAAAGGACATCCTGGGAGTTATCAAAGTGATATTCAAAGCTCCTAAGGTTTACTCAAAGGTAGATCCTTTGAGCATAAAAAGTCCCTCAAAACCGAAAACCTGATGGTAATTTGTTCAATAAGACCAAACCATAGTGGTCTTGATAAACAATACCTTTTTGCCAGCTTTAAAATCAGCAGACATGAAAGCCTACCTGAGATTTGGTAAAGTGTACTTCACCATACTCCAGAAGAAAGACAAGCCATTGGAAAATTACCCCTGAGGATAATATTTATTTATTTTTAATTATATGACATTAAGCTCAACAATATAGGCAATAGGCATCGTCAAATACAATAATGTGTTGTAAATAGTAATAACATTATAAATAGTGTGGGATTGTCACAGAAACTTAATTAAACCTTCGACCCAAAACCAGGTAATACTTGGCTGAATACCAGCTCTCAAGGGCTAAGAAGACAACGAAAAGGGGAATAATCTGGCAAAAAAATGGATCCAAGAAAAACTTTGGTCCAGAACCCGTATACGGTATAACTATAGTCGTAGCAAAAGAGATTCTAAAACAATGTCTTATACTTAAACATTAAGGAACGATGGACAAAATACTCAACGGGATAACTTCACAAATCACTGGTCCAACCGGATCATAAACTCTTAAAGTTCGTCACTTCACAAAGTAAACGAAATCAGAGAACAATATTAAGCTTCGTATCCTAATGTCATGGGATTATTCCAAGGAATCCTGATCCAACCAGTATATAGAAAATGCAGAACATATACTTCTAAAGTCCCCCTCATTAGGACGTAGAAGGCAACTGATCTTCACCTCAAATGTGACCATTACACTAAAAAGCAACCTGCCTTGGAAAATCCTGTCCTTAACCAAGTCAGCTAGTCAGGAAGTAATACACAAAAAGTCTTATAGGCTGAAGTGTCTAGGAGGTAAAACCGGTTTCTTTTATAATAATAATTTTTAAAAAACTTAAAAACTAGATGAAATGTTCTTATAACCAATATTCAAACAATAATATAATTCTTAAGCAAATTCAACGTCTAAACTCTGATCATTAACAACAAACTGTTTAAAAATTAAAAAGAACTAGACTACTTCAAAATTCAGAAATACAATTGGAAATATAAAATAAATTACCACATATTAGTTAAATAGATATAATTAAAAAGTTTATTCACGAAGTATTAAACTCATTTCTAATTAATTAGTCTTGCTTAAAATCTTTGATTACAAATTCATTCGTGCTCTAATGGAAGTTCGGGTAATATTTGGTTTTTAGTTGTTCTTTATTCTTCTCTCCCATCATAAAGAGGTCCACATACCCTGTATCTTTAATGGAAAGTATATGTATATTTATATGCACTTTAAATTATGAGAATAACGTAATATTGTAGGCCGATATAATTCATTTTGTAATGTAGTATAAGTTTTAAGATGAAACTTAAAACAAAACAAAATAAATAAAAAAAAGTTTATGCCTATAAATTTGTATGTAAAAGATATCTATGGATGAAGGTGAATGGTCAATGATTCTAGGTACTCTATCTATAAATTTATATAAATTTTGGTATATTTACAATAGAAAATACCATAAATATTTTATATTGTACACATTTACTTGTGTAATCTGTACAGGTTTGAGTGTTATTTTAATTGTACCTACCAAAGAGAGAAAAGTGATAACTTGAGAAAACTTTTTTTTTTTTTTTAATAATACCAAAAACCCAAACGGAAAATTACAGTTCTTGTCAAAATCGCTTAAGGGTAGAGGTAAAAATGGGGGTGGATCATAATTTATTATGAAAGGTTTTAGTAATTTGTACTTAGGAAAGCTGCTTTTGAATTTTGATTTCGATTTGATTTCGGTTTGTACGGACTTGCTCTTCCCATAGTAGCCTACCTACTTACAAAATCGAAATTAAACACAAAATGAAATACTAAGTTAATTTTAAAAATCACGAATTTGTGTTTGTATGGATCATTTTGTAAAACGGTAATTTCCATGGAATTTTAGAAGTTGTTTTCAAATTTTACACCAGAATTTTATACTTGAAAAAACTTAATGCTCCAAAAATATTTTAATTAATTTTATAAATATTTAATGTTTTGAAGAAAAAGTAGTTACTGTTCGTTTAAACCCTAGAGTCTATCTAAATACCGAGTTTCTAATTTTATTGTAAGTAGGTTTTGTGTGAACATATTTTTAAAGTGTTAATTTATAAATATTTCACTTTACAAATTCCACTATATCAATCTTGTAACAAAAAGATAAATAAATTACAGGAAAGTTCTAATTTTGTTATTTCTCTAAATCACAGTTAACATCTCAAATCACTTCCTAGTGTTCCACTTCACCATGCTTTGTCTTTATATTTATAAAATTAATGTTGTAGTACTTCTTTGTTTTAATTAACTTAGCTAAAGTTTGACTTGAGGATAGATTGAACTTTCTGTCGTGAATAGACTAACTTTTAGCTCTGTGTACACACACGCTCTGCTTTTACTTTATGGTGACAGTTGTTTGTGCTCCCTTGTTTGAACAGCCAAACTTGATTCTTGTTTGCGGTCGTATTGTGAGAGTTTGTCAAATATATTAAATTTTAAAGAGCGGAGTTCGTCTTCTACAATAGACTATAATCCCTAAACTTTATATCGCTTTGCCGTGATTCAACAATATAAGAAGATTTAGTATGTGCCATTGTGTTATCTCTGCGAAATATATCAAAATGTCGGAAATATTTTTAGAAACTTGCATCTGCCGGCAAACAATAGCTAGGGGAAAGGGGAAGGGGCAAAAACTTAATATTAAAGTTGCTCACACCGATAGAGTCAGCACAATAACAATCGGCATTGACAAGTAGAACACTCTCTGTTCAAGTTACTTGCATTAGATTAAACAAATATTATGTTATTTTACTCTACTGATATCGTTGATTTTTATTATTCCGGAAAGTTATTTAATCCCACAAAAATCAAACAAAACATAAAAATGTAATTTCAGTTAATTTAAAAAAAAAACACCCATTTCTCTAAACGCATATTTAAAAAAAAAAAATTTTTATTCCATAAATATAGACTACAGTATACTTAAATTATGAAAAAGGTAAAAATCTAAGAAATTCCTATATAAATTGGAAGTTACTTTCAACTTCAAATAAAAATACAATAAATAAATAAAACATACATGTTACTTATATTTTTAAAATGTGCTCGATTTTCAAAATTCTTTAAAATAAACGTCAAAAATTCTTTTCACATTTTATCCAACTTTAATGTAATACTATTGGAATTTTAAATATTTATTGCGTTTGCAAATTTATCACCAAAGTCTTGGTTATTAATTTGATTTATTTTGATTTATATAATTATAAATCGTAGTACATTATATAATATTATGATTTTTTTTATCAAAGTTAAATATATATATATATATAAATGCAGAAATCCTATTTAGTATCAAATTATCAAGTATCCATGTATGGCGAGAACCAGCCTTCCAGGCCTGAATTAAAAAGTTGGGGCCATAGTCCACAGTGGGGTGTTGTGTATTAAAATAAATTTAGTTTAACAATGACATTATATTTTCTTTTTATTATTGTGAATTTTATATAATTAATAATGTTTTTAATTTAATTTAAAGAAGAAAATAATTATATTAAAAAAAAAAATGTTTATTTTTTAAAAGTTTTGTAAATAAGAGTTTGCTCCTTGGTCAAAATAAATATATTTTGGAAGAAAACTAGAACTTTAGGCTAAAGTAAATTAAGTATGCTAAACATGTAAATATTTGTTATTTAAATATATAATTATACACATATTACCACTTGACACGTGTAATATTTCAATATATATATATATATATAAACACACACACACATATATATATATATATATATGTGTGTGGGGGGGGTGTGTAAATGACTAAATTACTCCTGTGAGTGTGAGTAGGATCAAGATATATTTCATGAGAGTTCCGTAATTGAGATAATTATATCAATTTTTATTAAAGATTTTACCATTACAAATTGATTGTATATGTATATTATACATACACACATGAGTATGTACAAAAGTATGGAATCTGTAAAAGTAAGTATCCAGTGAGGAAATGACAAAACTTCAGGAAAATTAATTTCAGTATCATAACAAAGGAACAAATATTATGTTATGTGTCCCCTTTCATTAAACTACCTTTTTATATAAAATATAAATTATGTTGGTGTTACTTCACGAGCTATATGAAAACTGTTTTCAAAATGCCGATATTTATCATATAACAACAGTTTTTAAGTCATTTAAACATTTTAAAATGTTTAGCAATTTAAATATCGTCATATCTTCAAAACGGTTTAGTTGAAGTCTAAACGTTTCTGTAAATAATTTATTGTTAGCATAATACTAATTTAAAGGATGAAATTCGGGAGATTCGCCATATAAATACACATTAACAATTAACACAAAATGAAATGTGGTATGAAACGTTTTTCCTTGTATCATTTTATTTTTTAAAGATAATATCATTCCGTTCTACACCATGTTTTTATATTAATTGGTTTGTTTTAAAAACACATTTTGCTATAATTATTATAAACATTCTGTTTGAAAGGAACATGTAACGTATTTGCGATTTGTTGAACAATATACAAAACTGTGAAGGCAGAAGAATGGTCAAACACCCTAATGGTTATAAGATAGGGAAGTAAAGTGAGACGAGGAGAGTGGAAGCGAAGCTATCCGTCATCATTAGACCCTCTTCCCTCCACCCTCCTGCCTCCACCTCCACCATTACTCACCCCCGAGTGGTCAGTTTGTCCAACAAATATACCACAACAATGTTAATGCTTCTGGTGCTGTAGGTTAAACCTAATTATATTCGCTCTCATTTGTGAGAATATAATATTTTGCTTAAAGTAAGATATAATATTTAAAATATTTCTACTAGTTTACAAAATTCTGTTGCTGTTATATTTTTTAGTAGATAAATATAGGCTAAGGCAATTAGTTCGTATTTCGAATTCCCAATTTCTATGGACATATCGAGTTGGAAAATACTTAATTTTCTGATTTTTGTCTCATGCTATTTTATCAATTATTATAAGTTTTTTATTGTAGTATTTTCAACATGTGGAGAAATGATTTGACGATGTTTAAACTTTTTCATAACTTCGTAGTGCGCAAGTACTTTACAGAAGTGAATATGAGATAAAAATCGGTAGAGCAGTTTAGGTTGTAGACATGTTGCATAAGAAATCGGATTCGTTTATGAGTTTGGTGTTATACATAGATGGATCTATACATACATACTCGTTTATTCTAACCGAAAATGTGTCATAATTTTAAAAAATATATTAGAAGCTTTGAAAAGCGTAAATACAAGATACTGGCAGTTTGTATTTGACGCAAATATCAAGTCTAAAAATATCAAGGAGGTAGGCAATTTACTCCTCCTGTTTATGTTCCAGTAAGAATAATAATAGTAATTTTAAAAGTAAAGTCAATAGCCATATGATAATACTGATTTTTATCAAAACAGACAACAACAAAAAACTAAGTAAGCGCCTTCTCTCGCTCGGTGTTATGTCCAACATCTTTAATCCACATATGTTTGTGTCTTCCATTTATATATTATTTTTATGTATATAAAATGGTTAAATGTGACATATTTTCTCAGAATAATTTATTTCTCAGCATATTCATTTATGTTATTGTTATTACTTGTTGTATATTAACAATAATTATGTTTTGAATTCATTTTAATAAAATCTTTGTACAGCAGTTTTGACCCAAATAAAATACTTTTAAGGTTAGGTTACAGAAATTGAGTAATAAAAGTAATAAATTACTTTCTGTTTTTAAAATAATAATTAGTTAAAATTGTACTTTGGAAACACAAATTAATATTCTTATCTTATTACTAAAACTTTTTTAAATAAGAAATATCACGAATTGTTTTAAAATTCAAACTAATATAACGTACGTTGAACCTTAATTAAGAATCTCTAAAACATGTTAGCTTCTACATATAGTGGTACAACGAAATATTTATTGCAAAACCAAGTCTTCGACATTAATTTCATATTAATCACCGAGCAGAAATTAATCAACGCATACTTTTGAAATTACAGTATTTAAAATACTCATCAATTACAAAAAAACATTTGATGCCAAACCGATAAAACATTTAAGCTTTTTGAAGACTAGTATGAAGTCTAACATGGTTGAAGAATATAACTAAATTTCGGTGTTTATATTATATAGAAGATTTATTTAATCTGAATAAGCTGCGAGTTATTATTAAAGGATTTATTTACTTTACATTTTTGGTTCAATTGATTCAAGTAATTATCTGTTCTGTCAAAATTCATATTTACAATTGTTATAGATTTAAAAAAAAATCAACTTATAAACATTGTCTATGTTAGGAATTAAACTAAATAACACATGATAAAAATTTTCATCGGAGACCATCACTATATACATTTCCATATTTCGTCATAAAATTAATTATATTATTTCTACAATATTTGTTTTGTTAATTAAATTAAAATGCAATAAACTTTGACGTCCTTCTATTTACACAAAAAGCGCTTACATTCAATACAGACCAGATTATTTATTCCACTAATTCATTACGCCGTGTTTGCATTATATTAATGCACATTACAGTAAAGTTTTAAATTGAATAGGTAATGAATAAATTAGAATAAAAGCAATGATTCGCCATCTACATGGATTTATATATGTTGAACAAGTGCAGAGAATAAAATCATTATTGTAATAGAATGGAAGCTCTCAAAAGGGAAAATCGTGTATATTGAATGTTTTGGATAGGGGAGTGTTGGAAGAGGGGGGGGGGGACAATGTCTATTGAATCATTTGTCGAGCATTGTTGGCAACTCTGCGCAATCCACATTAATTGATTCACAGCCATAAAACAATTGCAAACAACCACAACAGAGGGCCTGTAAATTTCTATTGAAATTAATTTATCGATGAAGCATGAATGAGTTGTTTTGATTTACTGAGTCGGAAGCGCTATCTCTCGACCCAAACAGATTGTTCTGGTGTTGTTTACAAAAACAATAGAGGAGAATATATACTCTTTTAACAAAAAATTGGAACTTTTATATTTCCAAATGGAAATAAAATAAATTCAATGGAAGTTGTCGATAAAATCACGTTGAGTAATAAGTCAACAATGCAATAATAGAACGGGAAAAACACGATAAAGTTCGGTCCGACATATCCAAGCCCTCCCTACTGTAGTAATTATTTCGGAGAACATTGCATTGTTATCTGTCTATTAAACCAAGTTTTTTTATCACAAATATTTCAAATTATCAAAGCAGAACTGATCTATACATTAAGACTAATGCGATATAACAGTTACCCATGTAGTATAAATACGTTTGCGTTTGGTGTATAATAACAACAAATACATAGATGTAAAAACTTATAGGCCTATAGACACTTTACATTCAGACTTTGCCTCTTAAGTTTGGATGGTTTGGTAGTATAACCCTAACCGTATTGTTTACTTGGAACTAACTATTAGTGTCTTAGTATTTTAGAATCTAAAAAATAACTGAAGAACTTTGTGACCAGAAAGTAGAGTATTGGATTTGCATTTAGAAGTAACAACAAGCAATGGAGGTTTGTTTTGCCTTTGAAGTTTGGGATGTGAAGTTCTGTTTGATCCAGAAATCACGCAACAAGTAGAATTGTTTGATGATGTGATGTGACGTTTAGTGTATTAGTAAATCGCTAGAAGAGAACGTGATTGCATCAGAATATCACTGTAGTTGCTGAGTTGTTAGCGGGACATGTCTTGTCACCCAGCCTCAACTGATGTTCATGTCGAAATTTATTTAAACTTTCAATGTTAAAATGACTTTATAGAAGCTATCCTTACAACGAAGTTCTAAATAATCGCATGTTGCTCAATTTCCAAAAATAGGCTCTGTGAATGATGATACACGATTTTCTTAAACGATGACTTTGGAAAACATCTGTCAATTCTTTTTGTTTTCGTTAAAGAAAAACAAATAAATACAATGACTCGCGGTAGTGTTCAAAGCGTAACAATGAAGTTACACCTTCGTCCATATCAGAAGTATGTTATGCATAAACTTAAATAACCTGATAATTACAAACTACTTCCGGTGGTTTGAACCTTTAATTCACAATGATGGTCCTATTATAGATAACATTTTCCTCTCAGATGAACCATCCAGCTTCAACCAGGATACTTTGTGGGCAGAATATTAGAATACGGAGCTATGATAACTAGCACTTATGTTCATAAAGAGCTTCATTCTCAAAAAAATTGTGTATGGTGTGCGATTTCGAGGAAAGGAATTGTAGCCTCATTATTCTTCATTGCTTCAATTACGGCTGTACTTTACTAAACATATGTCATCAATTAATTTCACTGTTAGAAAGTAACAAACGAGAGTATTGGTTACAACAAGATGGGAGAGTCCGTTCATATTCCATACCGCTCACTTGTCAACATTTTTTTGAAGGTCGCATCATTTTTCGTAGATTATCGCAGCCTAGGTCACCCGACTTTTCTTCTCCACAATTTTATCTTTTGGGAGACTTTTGGATGTCTATAAAAGCCAAACTACGTACTAATGATGAAATTAAACGGAACACACGGAGGTATCGAGTGTCAGCTTAGGTTTAGTACGTCTTCAAAAGGTTTCATCAAACATTTTGAACTCGCTGAAATCTGCATAGACGCAATACAATTTCCAGTTTTTATTGTATACCAAAAATGTAAGCTTTTTCCCCCCCAATATAGGTCTATTATATCTATAACTGCTCATTTGAAATAATAAATAAGATATTATATAGTTTTTACTATATAGATTGAGTGTTTCCTGATGACTCGGTATTTTTCAAAGCTAACTTAAAACTTTGTTTCTAGATGTTTTTTTATATGAAAGTAATTGATTTGACGTTAAACTACTAACAAGCAAAAGAAACTGTTTGGGGTGTGAAGTACATTGAATAATGTGTGATGTGGAACGTCTATTAGCAAATATCAAAAAATAAACTAGTTGAGTTCGCAGATGTTTTGATATTAAATATACAAAACTATCCATGGTAGTGGAAAAGTTATTTAGCCACCCAGGTATCTTTAGTTTGGTAGTAGTTATTGGTTTCTAAGTATTTCTCAAAGGCAAACAACAAATATTGTTAATAGAAAGACCTATCAAGTAAAGTATTGAACTTGAGCTGGTAAATATGAAATGTCGTTGATCATATCATTATATTTGTAATATCAGATAAAGTATATCTGCAAAGTATAAAATTCTATTTAAATCATCTAACCTATCTTGACTTTGTTACAGAATAACGGAAAACATAGGTGAGCTGAATAAAGTAGATTAGGTACTTGTAATAAATTACAAATACTTGTAAAAATAAATTAGGTACTTGTAATATGAAACTTTTAAAGATGTTAAGCTGTAAAGGTCATTTTTGTGATGTAATAATAAAATTAAGAGATAAAAAAATTCGAACCCCTTATCCTTACAGGGGTGGTCCAAAGTTTGCAAAAAAATGACCAGTTTAAAGGTCTAATAAATTTTAAAATAAAATATTTTTTTATAATTTTTTATACGTTCAAAAGTTTTAGTTACTATGATTTAGACAAGTTAATAAAAAAAATCATTTTTTATTTTTTCAGAGGAGAACCTTAAAGCGAGCCTCTAAGCATGCCTAACCGTAGTGGTTAGAGTGTAGCGAACATATCCACATGACTTATCTATAAAAGTTCACTGTTTCCTTTTCATTATGCCAGTGGTTTCTTATTACGACAAGCACATTTCGATCAACAAATAGTTATTTGATTTCTCTGGTCTTATTATTTATTATGGCCACAGTAAACCTTGAATCAAGTGATGAATCAAGTGAACCAAGTGATGAAAACCAGATAAACGTTGTGTTATAATCTTTCTGTTGTGTTAAGAAATCAATTTTGCTAAAGATTAAAAACGAAGGACTGATGCAGTAAAATAAATAAAATCACGTTTAAAATCGGAATTGGGTGTGAGCACAAATTAAATGTTAATCTGGGAATAACTATAAATTACGAAAACAGGTTCAAAAATTCTAAATAACGAAAACAGGGAACAACAAAAAAAATATTTTGAAAATTGCTGAACCTTCTAGTAGGAGAATCAAATCTTGAAATCGTCCCTATCAACAATGCATATGTTCTATTCCATTTCATGATTTTACAAATTTCTGAATATCTCCAAATTCGGTTGTCGTGTACAGAACGGAGCCAAGAAGCATCTAGCTGGTGAACTATCTCGAATTCTAAGTTGCATGAACATTAATACATAGTAATTTTTTCTGTTCCTATACTCGTCTCTATACTCAAACGGCTTTACTATACAATGCGATTGCGCCTTCAGTGCATAGAACATTATACTCTCCTGCCATTTCTTGTTCTCTCATGGAAGAACTGAAGGATCCTTCGTCGTTAAAATCTTGACCTGAATCAAATAATATTTACTCTGTGACGTGTTTATGGAAGAATCGAATCGAGTTTATCCATACATTGAAATCTCTAATTACAGCAGCAGCCTTCATATTGAAAATTGTCTTAAATACTGTTAATCTATGAATGCTGATGTCTTTTCGCAACTAGGTTCTGAATAGTGGGGTCTCCAATGAAAGTAACCTTCATCCGGTTTTCATAAGAAAGTAAACCACCACGATTTTTTAACATTTTCCCTAAGAAATTGTCGTTCAATAATTTTCCAGTTAATTAAATTAATACATGGCTCGGTAGTACTTCAGACGTTATTATCGACTAATTTTGTATCCCTTGCGACAACAATCAGACACGAATTAGGTTATATTTGATGTGATCACACAAACTATGATGAACTTACTATTAACTAAACTGGAATATTTTGGAGTTGGGATTCAATTTATTGAATTAAGGTTAATTTTTATTTAGCTGAAAACGAAAGTGGACACTCACATTCAACAACATTGGAGTGGACACTCAATAATATTATAAAATCACACACGCGCGCGCGCGCACACACACACACACGCACACACACACACACACACACACACACACACACACACACACACACACACACACACACACACACACACACACACACACACACACACACACACACACACACACACACACACACACACACACACACACACACACAGTGTAGTCAAAAAGTAAATAACAACAACAAAGCCCCTCCCCCCCAAAAAGAAGAAGATAAAAACCAAAAAAAAATTCTGCTATCCTTATTTAATAGTTAATAGTGATAAACGTCTTTGCCTATGGGTAAAAGTATATTTTTGTAAACATATTTAGAATATCAACCAAAGTGTTTAACATTTTAAATAAAAATATCAATGATACAGCTTTTATCTAAATTTTAACTTATATATATTAATAATACACCTGAGGATACCGTAGAAAGTCCAAGAAGAAAGGAATTATTACATTTTTTGAAGTATAAGAAACGTTAAGATTATTTTATAGAAGTTGAATTTTATTAATTACAAATTTCATGATATGGATACCAAATTATCTTTCCATATTCAATAATTAATATAAGAAAGTATTTTAATCCCATAAGAGCGAAGGTCTTCATGGAGTAATGTTATGTAAATAAAGTGTTAAATTAGATTTATATTTGTTACTGGAAAAGTCGAATATTTTATAAAAGATTAACTAACACAAATTTTATTGGTATAGTTATTAAAATGTTTGCTTGTGTATAAAAATTAAGAACATTACGTTTTGTGAACATAGAACTACTATTGTCGTCGAGTGATAAGCTTTAAAAAATAAAATTAAGTACCATGTAGCCTAAGCTTTTGTTTAAAACTAAAACTAGTCAAATAACTCCAAGTAGTCATGGGTTAAAACTGTTAAAAGAGGGTACAAGTAGTTTCTTCTATAAAACTAACTAACAATGACAGACGCCCTTTTCTTTGTTTAAGTGATCAATATGTTACTTGGGTCAACTCAGTTGATTGACATTTCCTAATATTTACAGTGCGCAGTTCAGATTCTTTTATCAAGTATGCAATTATTTTAGTGATTTTGACAGATCAGGCTGGGTGATTGGTTCCTCATTCTTTGTTACTAGTTTTAGTTTCTAACATAGGATTATAGGCTCTTAATTTGTTATATTATAGGTATTATCATTTGATAACAAAAACATTCTCGAGATATCAAGCATTATTTTATAAACGAATAAAGTCCGAATTAAATATATTAATTATATGAACAACCAACTTACATACACTATAGAAAACTTGAATATAATTTATTATTTTTTAAAGATCTGAACAGTCATATACAGAGGTGGTGAAAAGTCTGGAGACGGCTTATTTTTTATATTCATTTGGCAAGAAATGTAAAACTGTACAAATCTATTTGGTAGCTAAACAAAAATATTCTAAGGCTCTTACCAACTCTCCACCTCCAATGGAGGACGGCCCACGTGGAGTCAGTAGAGAATTATAAATGTAAGCATAGTTTGATATGTAAATCATTTTAAAGGCCTTGTCAAGTTTGCCATATCGCAAACCGCACCACAAAAAGGTTATTAATTAAAAATGGGCGGCTGATCAAAGATTTTTACAATAATGCGTAAAATAGCTGCAGGATTGCCGAATCCTTGTTCATAGACGTGGGGTGGAAAATTAAACTTCGCAAAGAAATATTGATCTTAAAAAGCTATTTTTAAGGGTGCTCAGTCACCATTCATCTCTAATGAGGGACGGCCTACAAGGAGTCAGAAGGAAATCTTAGACGTAAACGTAGGTTAAGATGTACATCATGTTAAAAGGCTGCTCAAGCAGAGATCAATGCTGCAAACTACACTCCAAAAGGTCGATCCGTTACGAAATGTCAGTTACTTTAATTTTTACCTCTTCAAGTTTCTCTAATAAAGAACCCAACGGCTAGTAAATGTAAGGTTATCTAAGTACTATTGCATTTCAGTACATTTCATTTTGAGTGTTTTGTATCCATAACAACATAAAAGCACTTACCATGAATATTATAGCAGATGTTAAAAATTTTGCAGAGTTTTACTCTTCTTACCAAGTTAATATAAAAGTTATTAAACCGTCTCCAGACTTTTCAGCACCCCTGTATAAAACTAGATGAACAAATTTTATTATTAAATTACATTATATATTTAGTTAAGCCTGGAACAATGTGAACTGTAGGAATTTCGAGAAATTCTCTCACGCAGTAACATATGCATTGTCAAGAAGCGTCGTTTTTGTAATGTAGAAATTTGGAATTTTTGACGATACCATATGTAGAATTTAGTCGGGTTCTGTAAGAACTAGATATTGGTATATTTTAAACATCAATCGAACTTAAAGCATATTTACGTAATTTTATTGTTTGAAAGCATTTTGAGAGCTATTTTACATATTGTAATTTCAATAGACGTTAATTTCATTTCGTATTGTAATTTTAAATAGTAGTCTATTAAAAACATAGAGTACGAGAAAAATATTTTTGAAAGAAAATAGGATTTCCATTAAACAAGTTGGTAAATAAATAAATGTCATCTGTATTAAAGGTGTTCAATACCAAGACAAAATGACCCACGCAGCATCTAAAATGTTATCACTTTCTTATCGAAATATAAAGATAAAATTATAGGTGGGAAATTCTTTACAAACATCCAAACTAATGTTTGTAAAATAAATATATATATATATATATTTTCAAAATTTGCTATTACAAACATGTGTCCGCAATAAAAATAGAGTTGCCTGTAATATGATTATGTGTTTGCAAGCAATTTTTAAGCACTCTAACGTATAAAGCATTATGACAAAGAGCACAGTAACATAGAGTGACACAAAGCTCTGTAACACAGAGAGCACTTTAACACAGAGGACTGCAACATAGTAAACATTGTAACATAGAGAGCATTATAAAATAAAGAACTGTAACCTAGAGAGCATTGCAACATAGAGCACTGTAACATAGAGAGGACTGTAACATATATCACTCTAACATAGAGTGAATTATGACACACATCACTGTAACATTGCGAGAATTGTAACATAGAAAGTATTGTAACATAGAGCACTATAACATCGAGAGAACTTTAACATAGAGAACACTGTAAGATAGCTAGTACTGGAGCATAGAGAACATTATACCATAGAGTGCTGTAACGTAGAGACTTTTATAACATATAATCATTGTAACATAGAGAGGACTGTAACATAGAACACTGTAACATAGAGAGGACTGTAACATATATCACTCTAACATAGAGTGAATTATGACACACATCACTGTAACATTGCGAGAATTGTAACATAGAAAGTATTGTAACATAGAGCACTATAACATCGAGAGAACTTTAACATAGAGAACACTGTAAGATAGCTAGTACTGGAGCATAGAGAACATTATACCATAGAGTGCTGTAACGTAGAGACTTTTATAACATATAACCATTGTAACATAGAGAGGACTGTAACATAGAACACTGTAACATAGATAGCATTGTGACATAGAGCACTGTAACATCGAGAGAATTTAACATAGAGCACTGTACCTTGGGAGAGCACTGTAAGATAGAAAGCATTGTAACATAGAGAGCATTGTTACGTATTGCACTATGACATAGAGAATATTGTAACATAGAGCATTGTAACAAATAGGGCTGTACACAAAATTATTGTAACTTAGAATAGTAATGTAACATAGAGCGCTGTTTGCAAAGAGTATTGTTACATATAGAGCACTGTAACATAGAGAGCACTGTAATATAAAACGCTGTTAACATACAGCACTGTATCATAGGGAGGATTGTAACACAGATCATTATAATATAGAGAATATTAACATAGAGCACTGTAACATAGAGAGGACTGTAACATAGAGTGGATTGTAACATAGAACACTGTAACATAGAGAGTACTGTAAGATGAAAGTATTGTAGCATAGAGATTATTATAACATCGAGTACTGTAATATAGAGAGCACTGTTACATAGAAGCATTATAACATAGAGAGCATTATGACACAAAGCACTGTAACATAGGCAACAGCTTAACATAGAGCGCTGTTAACAAAGAGTATTGCAACATAGAGATCATTTTTACTGTCATGAAATTGTTTCATTAGCCATAAGAATTGTTTCACCTTTTAAAACTTAAAAAGAAGTTATTAATTAAGTTCGAAAAATTAAATTATTACTTTTAAAGTCTTTTATATTTCCGAAATATTAAGGAGCTTAGAAGTTATTGAAATTATCATTTAATTTTTACCTTATTTACAGTGTAAAATTCTAATATAAAAAAAAAAATTAATAATTTTTACTTCCTCATATATACAGTATAGAGCAAGTTCTGTGATGAATCCAATAATTGAAATTAATTATTTTTTTGATTGAACAAATTTGTACATATGTCGAGACGTTTTTAATTTTTTCGGTAACTCAAAATTATGAGGGTAGCAGCTACCACAAGATAAAAACTCAAAGTTTGTTTTAACGATTTTGATAACATTTTGTTAGAATTTAGTCTCTGAGGTCGTAAACAAATATTGGTTACCATCTCCTCGTAAATATCGGTTCTATACTAACACATCTTCTATAAGTAAGAAAGAGTGAAACGTAACAAATCACGTATAAGACGTAGAATAAAGACTTTACGAGGGGAAGGAATTTTATTTTTAAGTTTGTGGAATGGTGTTTGGGAAACTTAATGTAATGTTTTGTAGCGTTTATTGTAATTTTTCTCTTTGTTTAAAACAAAAACGTCTGTCATCATCCCCTTATATAAAAAAAGGAAGAAATGATAATACAATAGAGACCAAGATCTCGTGAATATTTGAATAGCGTCAGGATCGGAAGAAAACAAGAGTTGGACAAGAGAGATTCAACTCTCAATAGATAGAAAAGATGAAAGAGAGAGATTTAACCTATAATTACACGAAAAAAAGATATAAATCTAGTTAGGTCCTTTGGGATTGTCAAGCCCAAATTCACTCAACTGAAACCTTGAGTATGTTTATTGTTTAAACAGATTTAATCCTTTTAGTCGGATATAAAAAGTAGATTGGTTATAAAATACATTTTTTGTAAACATCTTTTGTTAGGTTTGAAAACATTAAAAAAGAAATGTTATCAAAGATAAACTTGAGAATTCTCATACATTATTCTTACTTTTCAATCATATTTATATTTTATACAAGCACCCCCCCCTCGTGTTGATAGTGTTCCTAACCATAGCTGAAATAGGTCCATGAGAACTAATGAATGTGCTGTATAATGAATTATTGACTGAGGTTTTTATAGATATAAGTCTAGAAATTTTCAAAAAAATATATCTTTTTTCTTAAACGGAGGAGTACATGGAATCAAGAAGCGATCACTATTTGTTACAGGGTTTATTGGATGATTGAACAAGTTGCCCCTCTAGAGTGTTGGAGTGGAGTCAACAGTTTCGATGTGCAAATGTAATCAAGAGCGCCAGCAGAGCATAGAACCACCCTCCATTCATTTATTGCCAATAAATTGGTTGCCTGGACTAATCCAGTTATTCGAGTTTCCATCTAATCAATAGCCACGTCATCACAGTTTAACCCGATGTAATTTAATGTTGAACCAAACACATTACTCGTTGCATACAATGCGATATTCGTTGATTGGATACGACAAAAAACTCGTTATTTTTGTATCCCTAATGCAGTCCACTGTCCACTGTTTACATTAGTCTATTTGTAGATACATTTCAATTGCACGATTTTCTCCCTATTTTAATGAATGTATTGATAATACATTCGTTATTCGACTAATAATGAAATAATTATGTTAATACATTGTCAATACGTATTACTAATTAAACTGTAAATAATTTTAATTATATCAACTTATTTAATTTCAGTTCTTTATTTATTTTATTGATGTTTGACTTGGAATTTTATACTTTATTTAAAAAATAATAATAAAACATTCAGACAAAACTTTAAACTTCATATGTAAATAATACAAAACATTTTATAACTCTAGTTTTTTTATTAATTTTAAATTTTAAAATGACCAAAATATGAAAATAATTTATTTCAGCTCTTAAATTATTTATATTGTTGATACATGAATACAACTATAGACTATGTTTTTTTTTTCTTAAATCAAATGTTTTAGCTTATGAAATAGGTATATTAAATAATTTAACATTCTATATTTTTAATTTCCTCATTCATTTCGTGGATTAAAATTTTGAACGGATACATACTATTTCCTACATAATTTTATTAAACGATTTTTGAGTAATCACGTTTCTGTTGGGAAATATCTCAAAAGTGGTATTTTTGTAACTGAAGTAGGAGATGGGCGTGGGTGCAGTTATAAATAAACGATGCAAAACATTTCACAAACATCCTCACTCACCCATCAACGAAAACTATTCGCTGGGTAGTAGTCGCTCAAGAAGTAAAAATTAATTTTGTCTTTAAAAAATTATTTATTTACCTCAACTTGTTCCACTTGTGTTATAAACATATCCACAGCGTAAATCGTATTTGATTAATCAATGTTTTAATGACGGCAGTCAAGGCACATTTTAGTTGTTTGCCAATTATTCCGATGTATTCTTATTACTTGCGATTTTTCACACTGGTTTGGGTCATTAATATTCTCACTTCACTAAAGTTTGAACGAAATCGGTTGACGCGATTTTGAGAAATTACGTCTTTTGTAACAGCCCGATGCCACATTTTATTTTTTTTTTTTTTAAACTCACGAACTGCAATTTTTGGAGAGAAAGCTATCAGCACGTTTTGTTTGGAGGCTATACTTGAGCAAAATATGATAACAATGGTTAGAGTTTATTTGGAGGAAATAGTATTTTATGTTTTTTCGTAAATTTTGAGATATCGAATAATAAGTGTCCCGAAATATAGCCAAAATGTTATTCCACGAAATACATTACCACGCGTTTAAATTTTAAAGCCCGGCACAGACGGCAGACAGACAATTCCATAAACCACTTTTTTGACTCATGGGGCCTCAAAACAAATATATGTACGTAAAAACTCTAAATTGATTTTTGTCACATAATTTTCTCTATACTAGTCTACATATATGTGAGAAAGTAAAAAATCGTCAAAGGTTGGCACAGAAGCAATGTTATAAATTTAACAATGTTCATAAGTTACCAAATGAAATAAACCACAATTTCGCACAATATATATTTTGTTTGTACGACGATGACGCTTCACACTGAGGAAGCCCTTAGCTGGTTATACACCTTTCCCCACATAATCTTGGGTTATATCTTTCTAATTCATCTTTTCTAGCAAGTCTCTCTTGACCAACTCTCTCCCAACCCTGATATTGTTGGAGTTTCGGAGACTACGGATCATTATTTTATGTTCATTGTTGTTTCTTTTATATGGCAATGACGAGAGTTGTTACAACTGAAGATAATGGTTTAGTCATTGTAATATGCGTCATCAGGCTACAAACTGTTTGTTGTGGAAAATTGTTTTATCTCTCATTTCATAATACAGTAATTGAAGTTTCGACAAGTGAATTTTCTCAGATTCCCATACATAGTCAAATTAATAATCAATACAAAAGTTTTGCACAAACTTTCTTACATACCCATACATATTAAAACTAAAAATCGACGAAAAATATTGCACTAACTTTCTCAGACTCCATACATAAACTAAAAAATGAACCACTACATATAATTATTCTTTTATTACATTCAATGAAAGTTTAAAATTTTATTAATTTTTAAAATTAATAGTTAAAGTTTTCATTTCTGTCTACCGTCCTGCGACGGTAGCTTTAATTTTAATTTCTGAGATATGTCAAAAATGTAACTTTACGGAGATCAAAAATAACATTTACCAGTCATTTTACTATTAAGCTGTAGTCTAAAACTATTTAAACTTAAGTAAAACAATTTCCTGCTAGTTTTGTGGAATATCTGTTGAAATCATTATGATTAAATTAAACAAAACCGACTTCTTGACATTAAGCATTAACGTTTAGGTTATAATTTGTTTGAAAAGATCCTTGTGTAAATTTTAAGTTGATTTGAAATGATTGTGGAAAATAAATTTAAATTTAAAAGAGAAACCATTTTTTAGTGATGTACAAATACTGTTTTAGCCAAACTAACAAAGTAATGAATTAATTTGAATATAATTTAACAAATCGTTATTGTATGTACATCTTGGTAGAAAGACACAACACAACACACGTATTGTTCAATTACTTCCATCCCCTAATCTCAACGAATGTTTAAAAGCTGTATAATTTGTTGCGTGTGTTTATTCGTATGTATTTTTGTTGGGGGGAGGGAGGTAATTGATAAGATGCAGATGGGGTGTGGAGGGTGTTGGATAAGTAACTAAAGAGAGCGGAGGGGAAGGGTAATGGGAGACCTCTTCCCTAAGGGATCACAGGGAATGGATCTTTATTAAGGGGTGCCAACACTCAACTTATTTATACGTCGTCTATGACATAATCTCTTTTAGTTACTTTTTTACCAGTTCCTTTATTTATCTCATCTACAAAAAGGTGTTTCAATGAACCATTCTCTGTAAACCTTTGTCTATTTTAATAATCGTTTTCTTTTTAGACGTAAGTTTCAATTCTAAGCTCTTTAATGTGTTGGTATTCTGTATTTAAACACAAATTATTCATTCAAAATAATTTCATCCACTTTTCTTTCCTTTTACTTATTAACCTTTATCTGTTATGGTGGAGGTCATAATGACACTGCGTGTAAACATTCTGCTGTAACTTTCATATTTGTTTCTAGCAAAACATCTCCAGTGTCGCCAACATTAAGGTAACTATAATTTTAAGTTCGGTTGTATAAAGAATTGATCATATAGTGTTATACAAAATATTTTGTATTATTATTTATATTTTACAAAATTGATGTATGTGTAATTTTCCTAAATAATAATTTATTTCAACAAATTTTACATTATATAAACGATTTTAGTACGTAGGCTATTTATTTCCTGTAACAATATTTTTTTATTATTAATGTAGCAAAATATAGTGACTTTTATAAATCTCTTTTATAATTAGACTTTGAAAATTAAAACTTACTATAACTATTTTATATCTTATTTATTGATTATAATATTTGTTTCAAAACTTTTCTTTCATTATTTTTATAAATTTCATTATAATGGATTACTTTAAAAAAGGGTCATTCTGAGTCGTACTAAACCGGTTAAGCCTAGTTTGCAAATATCCCTGGTTACGCCTAAATAAAATTTAAGGGTTGAATAAAAATCGTTTCCGATCGCCCATCTTCTAATAATGACTCGGCCCTAATAAACCAAGAAATTGTCTACTTTTTTAATAGCCACATTGGCAAGCTCTTGTCAGTTTTATCCTCAAGGACTCACTTTAGTCAGTACGGGTTTGACAATCCCCAGGTAACCTAGCTGAATCACCTTTCCATGTAGTCTTAGGTAGATCCCTCTTTTTCGTCTTTCCTATCAGGTCTCTCTCTCGACCAACTCTTGTTTTTTTTTTTTTTTTTTTTTTTTTTTTTGCATTGACGCTAAACGCTAAAAACATATTCAAGGGTTAGGATGTGTTTATTTCATTCTCTTTTATTCTCTTTTTATGACCGAGATGATTTTTCCTCTAAGCAACAAAGGAAAAAAATTATGTCAGTTTTGACAGGCCTCGTAGTTCATCGACTATATGATGAGAAAGATTGCAATAAAATAAAGCCAAATTTGTAAATAATTACAATTCGTTAAGAGATGTTTAATAGGTTAAATCTTTAACATAGCCTTAGTAATACAAAATATATTCCATATGAAATCTAACTAATTAACTGTTAATGTACAATTAAATTTCTTAACTACCGATATTATAATTGTTAAAATTTTTTTTTTAAATGTCTGTTACATTTTTCTTAGTACAAATGTTTTATTTGTCCGCGTTTTCGTTATCTATTCAGATGAATATATATATTTTTTTTCAGATATTATGGTGTTTAGCCTGTACTTTACACATTATGGTCTTCATTAATTTTCCGTTTCTGTTTCTGTTATGCTCATTATATATTATTTTAATAGTGAGATAAACATTTTCCGAAAACAAATATTTAGTCCTTGGGTTTATAAAAACAAATATCGAAATTATTTGTCCTCAAAGTATGTAATTTAGGAGATAGAATTAATTCATTTATTAAAAATAGTGACAGAGCAAAATATATTACAAAACGTTTTACAACGTTGCCAACAAAGTCACGTGACTATACAACTTAGTTTCACCCCCTCCCTTCTCTAATACTACCACAATTATTTTTATATCGATTTAGAAAAAAAATGGGTTTGATATTAGATCAGGAAAAAAATTCCTTAATTCTCCATATTGAATTTCACCTGAACATTAGGCCAATATAATATCAAAAGAGTGTTTTGATACGTGATATCAGATTTTACTAAGAACAGTGGTGAAATACAATGATTTTTAAAATCCTTTCCCTTTTTTAATACCACCACTTTGAACCCAACTCGAACCCTGGCATCTTTAATTTTCTACCTCCAGCCATCGATGCTTTATTTCGTCTCCGCTTCCTATTTCGTAAAAATAATACTTCCAACTCATTCTTTACCACAATCATTCAACCATCTTTGTCAGCACCACATCTGTACACACCTCTAGTATTCCATATTCCAAAAATGATATTCATATTTCGATCCCAATTCTTCATTTCATTTTTCCTAACCAAATTCCAAAGCATATTTTGAGGTTTGAAATGAGTTCTTTTTCCGAGACTGGAAGGATAGTAGTCCCTACTAGAGCATCAGTGAGCGTTTTTACATTTAGGGGTTGAATCTATGAGACATCATTTCGCTCATCAAACCCTTTTACAAAACACCTGTTTAAGTTATGTATGTTTTAACTAATATTCTGCCTGAACGGTAAAAACTCGAACCGATCAGTTTAAACAATTTTTTTAAGTAACATTTTTTTGTATAAAGACACAATTTGTTCCCCACGAACATAAAACGCTGAGAATTTATGCCAAATTGTTCGATAAATATTACAGTGTCTCAAATAAATTGCATAATCCACCATTTAGTTTAGGAAACTATATTTATTTCTTTAAAGTAGGTAATGTTATTATTGAATAATACACATTTATAAATTTACAAGTTAGATTTTTAATTTCGTTTTGTTCTAAAGTATAATAGGAAAAGTAAAAAAAGTAGACATTTTTTAAGGTGGTTAGACACAATATTGAGGTTCAGCGTTCCAAGAATGTAAGGAGTTGTAGTCCTCTTTATAGATTCTTCATTCTTCCTAATTCATTTCATACTTTTCATTTTTCATTTCAAGTAAGTCAAATGTTCTGTTTTTAAGTGAGGTTGTAATTATTTATATATGTTAATTTATCATTTAAAGTAAATATAATTACAAGCACAGATAAACAAAATAAAATTAATTGTTCTGTTATGTATCAAAATCAACGTCGAAGCAATATAAGTTAGATGGGGACGATTTCAAAGGTTTTACTGGAGTGCAAGCCGTCCTAATATCACATTACTTACAGGCTGTTGAGCATCAATATAGGCGAACAGAAGCAAGTAAAATAAAATGAAAAGTCCTCATATACAAGAGAAACATCACACAACGCAATAGGAAAACATGTGATGTGTAAGTAAGCTAATTTAAATTTTCTCCGATTTGAGTGACAGTTGAAGGGACACATTGCCACCCAGGTGCCTGAGAGGATTATGTTTGAGGGGCGGGTCCCTTTGTGTTTCCCCACTTTGCATCACAATACGAACCGTTGTAAATTCATGGAAGTTAAATGCACCATTAACACTTACAAACAAAAGACTGATTCTGTACATTTATAAACAAGTAGCATACCTTTTAAGTAGTAAACCATGTAAGATGTGGAATTCTGTACAGAGGTCACATTGTAAACTTTAAAAAAAGTTATATCGATCCTTTATACGGTTATCATGGTGAGATTTGGCTGAACATCATCATGCAGAGAAGATCATACAATAACGGGCTTAAAATTATACACTATCTTTGTTTTTTTTGTTTTTTTTCTTCTTAAATTAGTAACAAATTTATTTTGAATCACGTACAATATCAATTATTTTTTATAATAAAATCTAAATTAGTAATAAAACTCAATACGTATTAAAGTTAACTATTTTTTTATAAATATATTCAATAAAAAATACTTTGGTAATTAATTATATGTAACCATATTATCCGAATTTTATTGTGAAATATGAGTCAAAAATAACCTAACCTAACCTAATCTAACTTGTAGAGTATAAACTTTAGCTTTCTATCCATATTATAACAACAATTTAAAAAAATTGAATATGAAATATAATTTAAATCACGGATACTAGAACACTAGGATGTGTTATAGTATCCGTGATTTAACCCAACCCATCCAAACGTCAAATAATACCTTAATTCGTATAAAATATTAGGTTCGTAATGAAATATAATTCAAATAAACAATCAATTTACAAAAATGTAATTTCGTTAGAAACACAATAATTCTCATTTTAAATATCAGTGAAATGGATTTAAACTGTGAGTTAATGTTTTACTACCCATATGTATTACAAGTGGGTGGAATAATAGAGTGAGAGAGATTATGAAAGGATTTGATTAAGTGAGACGAAATTTTTTATAGGAATCGAATAAAGTAAGTTGGAAGGTAATTTAGTTTTGTATGCGGATGACTGCACTCTCCAGACCTTTTTTCTGAAAGGAAAATCTGGAAATTAATACTTTAGAAGCAATAAATCATATAATAAACTGGTTTGATAAAAATAAGTTAACAATAAATCACGTCAATCAATTATTTCATTCCATACAATAACTGAATGGTAAAATAATTATTATCATTAGTAAATATTAATCAACGTTTAAATTAGAGAACACATGTAGAATATATTTGCTCCAAAATTAAACTCATTGGGCTTCATTTGCATATTTGTGTTTATTGTGCACATGTATATACACACATGAGCTATTATAATGTTTTGTTTCCAAGGAAACATTTCACCGAATCTATACAACGTATATTACTACTTCAAAAGTGAACAGTGAGCATAATGATGAAGGTTTTTTCTCCTGATGAAAGGCATTTGGTGAATTGCACATATTTATATTCAATTATATTTATGAAGCTTTTATATACGTAAAATGGAATGAAAATAAGGGTGGCTATTACTCGCTCAATGGTTTACAATTACCCTACAAGTAGATGAAAAGCTATCGCAAATAGAGAATGAGACACTGATACAGTGACCTTAAAACAGATTTACACAACATATATCAAATCGAGAATGACATATTGCAGGCAGGTGTGAGGCTCTCCTGTGGGCCTCATGTATCATGTCAAGATATTGCAGCTTATACAATCAGCATCAATTATTGGGTCAGAACCACGCCCATTAGTGTTATGGAAATAGAGCTGGGAACGGAGCCATCGAACTTGTTCATTAAAAACCAAAGTTGAGCAAACACTTAAAGAACCCAACCAGATTACCCTATCACCTTTTTGAATAGGACAATTGCTTAGTAGAACAATTCATCGACTGAGTAGAATTGTTCTCTCAGACCATGTTGAAAGCCCAACCAGAACCAATCCCATAAATTTTTCAGAACCGTCTAGGAAGAATTTACAGGTCAAGGCTAAGAAATCAAAAGCTGGCCCTAAAGAAATTTTGAACGTGAAACTATAAAAATGTTTAACATGAAATACGAAGACTCGAGAATTTTACATATAGATCGGTTGTCCTTATGAAGCCCACCGTCCTGATCAAATCACCTGTCTTTTCTGAGTCCCGTAACTGTACTTTTGAAACAAGACTCGCTTTCTACAATCGATTGACTATTATATAGTATTGATTGTAAATTGTTTGTAACATGAGAAACATGAGCACAAATCTTGGTAACGTATCTAACAGTTTGATACTTGATAATTTCTGTTTGATATAGCCAAGAGGTCGATTGTTATATTAGAATTGACACTTTGGATACGAATTCCCCAAACAGATGGGAAATAGTTCAGAATAATCGGGCCAACTGCTCTAGAGACCGAGTTTGATTGACATGTTTTCCCAAACTCCCTGATCCCTGGTCGCTTGACATTGAGCAAAAATATGATTCTTGTAGGCTTATGAGTTGGAAGGGAGGGGGAGACAATATGTAAACAATACAAGCCTTAGCCTGTTTAGGCCTAATCCGTTGGTACTTTCCAAACATCGTGTCCTTACAAAACCAATCTTATTAACATTAGATTCTAAAAGATAATGTCGGATAAAAATGTCCTTCGTGGCAGCTTAATATGACATTTCGATATCCCACTTCTGGAGAAGCTTTAAGTCGACTTCAAGGATTAACATAACACGCAGTAATTTTCTTTAAAAAACTTTAATATAATGAATATTATTTAACTTACATCAAGCAGTCGTCGTTTAGGAGGTTTTCTTATTTTGTCATAACAGCTGTTTCTATATATAGTATACCATCATCAGATGACGAACACAATTACACATACGGAACATTAATATTCATTGCACAAAATAATGTAAAAATTTTTTAAACACATAGGACGTAAGAACAAATTAATTATAGGTACGACTTCGATAAATTAATAATGAATAATATAATATAGTAATAGATTTCCATTCTAATGATTACCTACTATAATATGATAATAACTAGCTACTACGTTTATAATATTTTTTAAATAAATAATCTGCCAATAATTTTATTCTACGTATATAGTGTATTAACTGTAAACATAATAGTCGGAATAAAACTGTACTTTGGGTATTGCTAAAATGGTAATATCAATGCCTCGGGTGGGGGTTTTTTACTTCACACATTGTCTGACATAAATCCACATTCTGTGGAATACGTACATCCACATTCGCACTTCGAACGAGTAACAATTATTCTGGACAATGCCCGAAATCGGCGATTGCGAATAACATATTATATAACGCAAATATAAAATTTTTGAAAAAGAGTATAGAGAATGTTTTAGATATTATAGTCTATGTTAATAAATTATATTAACTGAAACAACGCGAGAATGTATGGCTGTACTAAATAACGAACTAATTGAGCCATTCTGTAATATACTGAGAGGAGAGGGTGACTAGATCTTCAATATCTTGTGTTTTATCACTCTTGGGCACGCAGCTAGTCACATGCTGGAGCGATTCAGCTAAAACCGCTTTCAATGTCCTACAAGTCAACATGAGATGCTATAAGTCAGGGCTGTCCAACTTCGAGTGCCCCAAGGCCTGCTCTAAATAAAATTACGGTTGTGGTGGCCGCATTATAAAATCTTCGCAACTTTATCAGTGATTTGTAATAGATACAAAAACTGTTTGTTTAATTATTTTTATTTACATAAAAAAATATATATACAAAAAAATAGTGGGAAGTTTGAGGATGTTGGTTTTCACTAACCAGTGTAGGCAGTGTATCAACATTAATATTTGTTGTTGACAAACGAAGCAACTAAGTGACTTATGAGACAGTGAACACTTATAATTTGACTTTATAAATTTAATGATGGAAAAGCTGCTTTCGCAAAGATACATGCTTCCCAGCATTGAGCCCATTATAAGGCCTAAGTTTCGCAGGGTGGGGTAACGTTCTTCTGGGAATATCTCAAAAAGTCCATTCCTATTTCGGTTCTTCGCTGATCTGTCTGCAAATCACACAATACCAGCTGGAGGTCTGCCCTGCTAGGTTCTCAACAGTGGCTGAGTAAAAACTGAAATTTCTCCCTCGATTTTTTTTTAAGTTGCTAAACCGGTTTTCGAATTCTCCTGCAATTGTGTCAATGTATTTTATATGAGTTAAATATGAAACCTCAAAATCTTTCATTTCTTCAAAGTACTCTTTATAGCTTTGAAAGATTTTGAACATCAACGTTTTTCTAGTGAAGAATTGAAAAGCTTAATTTTATTTTTAAATCCATATAAATTGGCAATATTCTGATGATTTCTTTGTAGATTCAAATTCAATTCGTTAAGGTGGGATGTCAAATCTATTAAAATTTTTTTGGTGGGTCTGATAGAAATATTGCATCTACAATTTGATTATCCAGTTCCGTAGAGTCGGACTTCACTTCATTTTTAAGGAAAGGGGGAATCTCCTTGCATAGAGAGCCAAAAAATCAGGACACTTTCTGTGAGTCCTGTGGAAAGCACGATAGCTCCTTCTCATAATATTAGTTAATTTAACAACAACTTTCATGACATTTATTTGACGCAAGGACTATCCACATACGGCCTCTTGGTGAACAATGCAGTGTATTACAGGACAGTTGATATTGTTTTGTTTTAAGAGTCCTGCAAATCCAATTTCAGTTCCTATCATAGCTCTGGCTCCATCAGCGAGCATACAGGAACATTTATCGAATCCCTTATAGTCTGATACCATCTTATACAGCTTCAAAAATATCCGTACCCTTGGTTATACCATGGAGTGGAATAAGATCAAACATCTTCTCTGCTACGCTGAAGTTCTCTTGAATAGTTCTAACAAAAAGGCTGTTGTCGGATAGGTCAGTGCATTCGTCCAGACAGAGTGAAAAATATGTACATTATTTTCAATTGTGTCATGCAATTTTCGGATACATATCGATTAATATGGTCTCCACGTCTTGCAATCGTTTAATGCAACACTGAGACTGTTTCGAATTTTTCGGCAAAATTGGTTTCATTGCCGTTTTGCTAATTTGATTGCACAAATCTTAATAAGCACTGCATCACTAAAAGGTTTTTTCGCTTTAAAAATTCCCAACGATACTTTGTAAGTAGTGTTATCAGTGTCAGATTTTTTTTTAAATGTGTTTGATACTTTTAACTTAATTAAGAGTTTTTAAATTTAATTTTTATAGATTACTATCTCATTTGTAATAATAATAAAGTTTATTTTTTAAAGTGCAGGATGATTCTCACTTCCTATAAAGAGAAATCGCCACTATAAAGAGCTCAAATTTTTTTGTTAAATGTCTAATTATGTTTGTTCTGTATGGTATTTGAATATCTTTTCTTTTAATTTTAATTGCCCCTCTTATCTTCTTTCTATAGTAAAATACGATTTTTATGAGTGTGCGTTATTATTATATATTACAATTATTAGCTGCAGGGGTAAACAAATATTGAACAAATTATTGAACAGGGGTTATTAAATAAAAGTACAAGATAATTCATACAGTTAAAAATTATTGATTAGCTTGCAACGGATTTATGTATTAAACAATTGAATAATAGACCTAAGTATTACATGGAGATAAATGCATTTTAACATTAAAAATGAGAGTTAATAAGAATTTCAAAAATGTTAAAGAATATCCATTTAACAATAAAGGGGAATGTTGGACAACCTGCCTCAAGCACTATAATAAGCACTCCCGATACCAACCTACATTTTCTGCAAAGTGAAACGTCGTTTAATCGCTTTCAACATAAGTACTTAGTTCCCATGGAGTGTCCTGGAGGATAGATGTCCGGGGAAGGGTTCAATTACTGTTGGACGCGAAAAAGAAGAGAGCGAAATCAATTTGGAGCGTTGAAAGAGGGTGTTTAAATACGTTACTGATGGTGTCGGAACGATACCGGCAAGAAAAACTGTTGAGGCTAGCTCCATTGGCTGGGAGATAACGTCTTAATGAGCGCAATCCTGAGAGAGGGTGTCACACAGGACGAGGGGAAGGGGGTAGGAAGAGACAGCAATACTCAGTGAGAGAAAAAGAAAAAAAGCTTCAGGCAAAGTTAATTAAATTCCGTCTGAATTAGACCTTTTAGTGTGGGGTAAATCGAGAGGCGAATGATGAGAGCCCAAGGGGTGGTGAGGGGGACTGATGGGTTTGAAAACGACGTTTTTTAACAGGGAAACAGACTAGGGGAAAAAGAATGAGTAGGATTCGCGGCGGGTTAAAACAAAAGAATGGCTACCGGTGGAAGGGGGTGAGTTATTAAAAAGACGGACTCTGGTGCTGTAGATTTGCCAATCCCTCAACCCTCAGGGAGTCTAATAACAATCGGTTAATTATTATTTAACTTGGGTTGTGTTTTGCGATCCCCCGTACTGTGGTTAAGCTTCAATACCTCTGTCCACAATAAGCCCCAAGTCCTATTTGGATCGATTTGTAAGCTTGATTCTAATACTTCCGACTTAATTAACATGGCGTCCTCTCTAAACAGTAATACGTTTATGTTTAAAACTGAATATTTTGTATCTTGTGTTTTATAGTAAAGAGAGAATAGTAATCTGTTCTATATTACTTCTTACAACATTACAGAAATAATCATTTATACTATTTGACAATATTTTTCCTACCTATTCTACGCTATTGTATTTAGTACTTTCAAACTACAATACTGATTATTATATAGGAACTAATTATTTACTATTTTAATCTATAATAAACAAAAACCAAACCTTATAAACCAAACTTTTTATAAGTAATCCTTGAAATAAGTATTATGAGCCCGACCTTATATTAATTAATGTGAAAATCGTACTAAATTAGTTTTTTTCTTAAGTTTATAAATACCCTCCCTATATTAAATTAACTTTAATCTTATAAAACACAAAGCTTCATGCTATTTATAAATCTATTCAAGTTTCTTAAAGCTAAATGTAAATATTACGTTCATAAAATGTATCATTGTATTTGCAAGGCCATCCAACAACAAATGAAAGAAAACACAGTTTTCCCCAATAAACAAAGGTAAGGTTTGTCTACTGTATAATATGTAGCAACTGAAGCTGTTTATTCAAACTGAAGCTGTTCGCAACAAACAAACGAACGATTTATTGTTGCGAATTGCGTTTTATTTTATTTGTGATTGAACTTTCAACAAGCGTTGCTCTTTTCTAGTAAATAAGGTAGGCTTATCTAATATTAAACGTTACATTTTGTCTCCTATAGAACTAACTGTATTGGGGGGGGGGGGAGGGGAAATAACAAAGAAACAAAATTGGTGGTAATATTGATTTCGTATGTAAATTTATTACATTAGGTTCGTACTAAAATACTGGTAGGTAGGTTTGTAAGAAATGAAATAATTTACAGTTCATTTGTATTTTTTGTAAGATTATTATTTTTAATAAACGTTAAGCATTATTTGTATACTCTTTAGTTCACTTTTCCATTAATTTATATACACAAAAAGAAATATTTAAAATCTCTTGGTATTTCCTCAGAAGAATGAACGTCTGATTTCAATTTGTTGCTCTATACACATAACAGATTAGACAATGTAATGCAGAGTTTTAAAGTTTTATTTTATTGATTAAATGGGATGAAGTTGAAGTGAACCGGAAGTACTGTTGGAGTTAATCTTCGTATATAGGAAACATTTATTCGGGTCTGGATACTTGTGAAACAGGCTGTGAATAATATAGCTTACTGTCAACCCTCTCAGTCCGATTATACATATTCATGGTAGGTCATTACAGGCTGGACACTCACTCCCGAATAATTTATTCAAATGAACAAGTTCATGGACTCCACTCTGTCATTTGTCGATGGTTATTGATAGAAAAGGAATGTTTTATTATAGTCTATATGAAAAAGAAACCGTTAGTTCATAATAAGATAAATTTTGTTAGTTTCAAAATTTTGCAATTAATTTATACGAGTAGATAACTGATAATCGGAATTTTGCCTCTAATAAAAAAAAACCTTGTTGTTTTATTTCTAGTTAGTTTACAATTACTTTAACCTTCAGAAGTTTTTTTTTAACTAAATTTATTTGGACTGTTCTTTTTTATTATTTTTGTGTATTTATTCTATCCTTTTTTAAAACTTAAATGTTTTTTTTTTACAATTTTTCGAAAAGTATTTAAAACCATTGTCAAATCTATTTTTATAATACAAATTTGAAATACCAATAATTCAAGATCTTTTATTTAAAGTTAATTATTATTATGGTACTCTATTAATTAAGCTTTTCGGTCATATTAATACATAATATTATTTGGTTCAGATGGAATATCCCTTATCCAAAAATGTTAGGTTTTTCTCTTGTTAGGAACTATTTAAAATTGGTTTACTTTATTTAAATAAATAAATTTTCTTTACTACTTCTATGTTTTCATTTTTTTAACTCGTCGTTTGTTTTCAGATCTTGTATTCTAGAAAATATAAATTAACATTTTTATAGCCGTATCCTATATCCTAATAAATAAGCAATACATTCATTAAAAATAATAATACTTTTAAAACAAAATTTAATTCAAACCAAGTTTTCTTAAATAAATAAAATATAAGTCTTCACTAGCAATAAAAAGAGAAATTAAACCGAAATTAAAGAGCCATATAAATAAAAAATATATGATATTAATAGAACAGAAACATGAGATAAAATAAAAACACTATGTAGAAAACTTACTTCGTTTATTAACAGTTTATTTTTTAAATTAATATTTAAATTAATTAATTAAACTACCTATATTTCCAAACAATTTTTCAATAACGGCTCAACGATATCCACTCCTTGCCATTCAAAAAGTTCTTAAGCAAGTTTAAACTCAAAGTTTTCATAACCTACAATCCAACAGAACTGGACAAACAGCTATAAAATTAAGATCTTTTATGAGAACTTGTAACTTTTCGTTACAATATAAGATTAGCGGTATATTTAAACATATGCATACAAGTTATAATTGATAGATACTACAGTTAATGCGCTTTTATTTACCATATTTACGTAGTATAGACAAAGCTATATGATGGCGGATATATTCGTTATGAGGTTCAAGTGTTTTTTTTTTTTTTTTTTTCTATTCTTTTGTCTGTCGTATTTGTAGTGTTGTACAGACAAAACACGTGAATCGATTTTAATGAAATTTGGCATTGAGGCAAATTTCGGCCATATCTTAATAATATTTTTTTTTTTAAAACATAAACAAAACGTTTGGTCGTCATCTATCCAAAAATACTTTTAGTAACTTATCGTTAAAAATAAAAAATCAGTCGTAGAGTAGTTATATAATTTCTCAAAATTGGCTATACCAATGCGAATAGAATTTTGATGAAATATGAATGTTAATGACCCAGATCATGTGCCAAAGTATAAGTAAAAAAATGGTCCTGGGAAAAAATGAATTCTAAGCAACCTCATTTAAAAATTGTCTTCAATTAAATACTATTTACTTAAGCCCTTTTTAAGTAACTTATATAAATATCCTTTAAAATATTTTTTTAATTATTACAAAATATTGATAAGGGTAGAACCCACTTATAGTCTATAAGAAATGGGGTGTTGTAATAAAGAAACTCACATTTTATTCACCTAAATATTGTATAGTAGATATTTTGCAGGAGACAGTGATGGATATGATTTTTTGTTTTTTAAATACGTGTGTGAAAAAGTTTGTGCAATGTTATTAAACAGTTTATTTTTATTCGTATTATTTAAATTTGCCATAATTATAACAGTACAATTATGGATTATATTTATTATTTTGTATAATGGCTTGATATATTCATCTTAGTGTCTCCTTACAAACAAGTTTATCAAAGGTTTTGATTATACACAGTTTTTCCTATGATCTGGAATAAAACAAGTTAGACGATTATGGTTATATGTGGAAGATTATGTTAGTATATGACTGCAATTCGAAAAATTGAGAGACAACTTTGTTTCAACAACAACGGACAAATTTTTCCATTAATTTAGTTGAGATAATATTAGTATGTAATGTTCACATTCGATAACATCTCTCAGTCATAAATTAAATTTTATAACAGGATATTCAAAGGTTGCTTACAACTATTTATACCAAATGCTGGAATAAACGTGATAATTTTGAGTTAGACAATTAATTACCGTTGTAAATAATTACACAGTCGGGAATTGTATTTCATTTGATTTGAACTTTTGTTTTTAAGAGCAAGATATAAGTAAAATAGGTAGAGAGAGAATTAAATTATTTTATACTATAAGAACGATGGCAGGTCAGAGAATTTGTTCTTGGATGTTTCGCAATGAACGGCATTCTTGTAAAACAAGCTGGCACTAATTCCGGGGCGAGACAAAGCGGCACAAGAGCTAATTCAGTTTCTCGTGTTAGTTAATTAATAAGCTTACAAAGAGGTGCCTTAGGGACCTCCACATTGCCTGGATTAAGGGATACAATGGAAGCACCTCCCCCCTCTCACCCTGATCACTATTCACATCAGATCGTATCCATCAAATCCCACCCCAACCTGTGTAAGATGACCGCTAACAGACTGGTTTTCAAACTATTCTCCTTTCAAAAGCTACTTTGTTGGTCATTTATAATTAATGCAGAATCTGTTCACAGTAGGCCTACATATACTTTGTTACCAATTTAACTCAGTTTTAAATGTAGTTGTTATTATACAAAGATCTTCTGAATACAAAAATGATGTTTTTTTCTAAAAAAAAAAATGATTTAGTGCACTTCGGGCCTAACAGATGGACTGATTTTGATGAAATATTAATTTGTACCGAGACTTTATCTATGTTTTTACTCTCTTACAAAAGACGTAATAAAGAAAAAGTTATGTGATGTGTCAAAAAATCAATGTCGAGCTTTTGCGAATTTATTTTAAAAAATTCAGGTCCCTTGAGTGTAGTGTTCTACAGCCCCAGCGCGTGGACCAATTTTAATCAAATTTGGTATTTGGACATCGTTTGGCCATATTTAAGGTTTTTTTTTCGATTACTCAATATTTGGAAATATCTTTTACACAAAATAAATTAAAAACTACGATCTTCTCAAAATTGGCTTCAACAATATTGAATAAAGTTTCATCAAGTGATATTTTTCTCTTTTATTCTCTTCTTATACATTGCGATTTTACAATACTAACAAAGTCCTAATAGCATAAAGTTTGTGTGCATGTAACTGAAGATGGTGACTTAATCGGTGAGACGTCAACTAGTTAGCATGATTTATTATTGTGGAATGTTATTGTTTCTTTAATAATTTATTTGGATTTTTCCCTGTTAATACTGACTCTAAAAAGAAAAACGAAAGTGGATATATTATATTATTTAAATAAATCAAAACCTACTCCTTATGTATTATTTAACGAACTTTATATTTACACCAGTGTACACAAGTAAAATAAAAATAAAAACATAAAAGCTTTTCTTTTTAAATGACAAATATTCTAAAAGTTATATACATAAACAATAACCTTACCGAATATTTATTTTAACCTCCACGCAAAGACTGATTTATAAACACTTAAGTATTAACATTACAGTGTATGCATTGTTTTAATCTAATTAAAAACATAATTCATACTATAAACATTGGACATTATTTCCAAAAAGAAACTTGTTTAGCTTGTAACTTCAGAAAGTTAGCTACATAAATGAATACATTAGCATTTATGTTAAAGATTAGGCTACTATGACAGATATAATCGTTTTGTAAATAATGTGAATAACTTATTGTTTATCTCAGTTCTGTAATATTATGGAAACCAGAAGAAAATTCGGTAATAGTAAAGCATAATCGGCCCTTATTAGATTTTATCAGGTTGAATTTAATCTATTGGTTTGTTTGTTACTTTTGTTATCAATTATTAGACACGCGGGTTGCTTAGCGTTTCTCTTGCAGGGATACTAGTACGACTATTAGCCGCAAGGTAGTAGCACTATGCAGGCTTTGAGATCATATTTTTGAAGTACTTTTATTTCGCGATTTGTTCTTACGAATGGAAATTACGAAATGTTATATTTCTTTGTTTTTAAAGTTATGTTTCTTTATATTTATTTGATTATTTATTATTTATTTATTTGTTATATTTCATTGATTTTGTGAGGAATAAAATTATTTTCTAGTTAAATAGTTTCACAAATGTGTGTTTTTTTAACTTGTATTATTTTTATATATTTCTATTTATAGTATTGCTAGCACATTATATTAGAATAAAAGAAGTGAGTTTTAATATTTCTATTATTCTTCTGTTTTTCGTACGGAGAGTATATTTTTGATAAATACTACGATTTTATAAAAAGATCTATAGATATAATTAAATACGGTGTCTAGTTCCAGGATAATGGGTTGCATTCTATATATGCTACAGTCAATTTGAAAAGTGTGAAAACACAAAAAATTACTCTGTGAAATATATTGTGTATGTAGGTATCATAAGTCATTGATAGGTCATCAAATTTTCATCGAATGATATTCTGTTAATAGACCTTGTTTTTTTAGAAACTTCACTTTATTGTGTTGGCACTAAATAATTCGAAAACAATTTAAAAAATTTGAAAACTTGATTTAAGCGTAAAATACATCATCTTCCATTTATTGTTTTTACTTCTTATAGCGTAAAACATAAATTTAGAAAAAAATTTATAGACCAACAAACGTAATAACGCCCTCTTTAATTACGAATTGTCAAAAATTATTGTTCCTGGCTTAAAACAAATCCCTTAGGGATATTACTCTTAGTCTACATAATACAGTAAAGACAACCTAATGGTTTTCAAACTATACCCATTCTCAAAAATGTTTTACAAATTGTTAATATTTAGCGCTATATGATGATATCAAAAAATGAATAGTGTTAGCTTAGTTATAGTTAGTCAAAAATTGTTCCATATTATTCAAACAGATTTTCTAAATAATTCCCCCTCCACCTTCAAAGTCATCGCGTAATTAGACCTACAAAAATGCTCCTAAAATATCTTGGGATTTAAAAAAAAAACTAATAACCCATATTCATAACACTTATGTGACACATACATAGATGTTCCACACAGTTCCAATAATTTTCCTATCCCAGTAGGCTGGTTTAAAGGTTAGTAGTCTTGCTTCACGAGTGAGAGGTTATAAGGAGGCTCAAACATTTACGGTGTTGACCCAGAATCAGGAAATAATTGTGAAGCTAGAATTAGTAAAACATTCTGGTTGATAATGCCAGAACAAAGGCGACGAGATGTGCTAACCACACTTCATCTAGTGGTTAGTGGTCTCGCTTCACGAGTGATAGGTTCTAAGGAGGCTCAAACATTTACGGTGTTGACCCAGAATCAGGAAATAATTGTGAAGCTAGAATTAGTAAAACATTCTGGTTGATAATGCCAGAACAAAGGCGACGAGATGTGCTAACCACACTTCATCTAGTGGTTAGTGGTCTCGCTTCACGAGTGATAGGTTCTAAGGAGGCTCAAACATTTACGGTGTTGACCCAGAATCAGGAAATAATTGTGAAGCTAGAATTAGTAAAACATTCTGGTTGATAATGCCAGAACAAAGGCGACGAGATGTGCTAACCACACTTCATCTAGTGGTTAGTGGTCTCGCTTCACGAGTGATAGGTTCTATGAAGGCTCAAACATTTACGGTGTTGACGCAGAATCAGGAAATAATTGTGAAGCTAGAATTAGTAAAACATTCTGGTTGATAATGCCAGAACAAAGGCGACGAGATGTGCTAACGACACTTCATCTAGTGGTTAGTGGTCTCGCTTCACGAGTGATAGGTTCTAAAGAGGCTCAAACATTTACGGTGTTGACCCAGAATCAGGAAATAATTGTGAAGCTAGAATTAGTAAAACATTCTGGTTGATAATGCCAGAACAAAGGCGACGAGATGTGCTAACCACACTTCATCTAGTGGTTAGTGGTCTCGCTTCACGAGTGATAGGTTCTATGAAGGCTCAAACATTTACGGTGTTGACCCAGAATCAGGAAATAATTGTGAAGCTAGAACTAGTAAAAAATTCTTCTAGTGCTAACCACACTTCATCTAGTGGTTAGTGGTCTCGCTTCACGAGTGATAGGTTCTAAGGAGGCTCAAACATTTACGGTGTTGACCCAGAATCAGGAAATAATTGTGAAGCTAGAATTAGTAAAACATTCTGGTTGATAATGCCAGAACAAAGGCGACGAGATGTGCTAACCACACTTCATCTAGTGGTTAGTGGTCTCGCTTCACGAGTGATAGGTTCTATGAAGGCTCAAACATTTACGGTGTTGACGCAGAATCAGGAAATAATTGTGAAGCTAGAATTAGTAAAACATTCTGGTTGATAATGCCAGAACAAAGGCGACGAGATGTGCTAACGACACTTCATCTAGTGGTTAGTGGTCTCGCTTCACGAGTGATAGGTTCTAAAGAGGCTCAAACATTTACGGTGTTGACCCAGAATCAGGAAATAATTGTGAAGCTAGAATTAGTAAAACATTCTGGTTGATAATGCCAGAACAAAGGCGACGAGATGTGCTAACCACACTTCATCTAGTGGTTAGTGGTCTCGCTTCACGAGTGATAGGTTCTATGGAGGCTCAAACATTTACGGTGTTGACCCAGAATCAGGAAATAATTGTGAAGCTAGAACTAGTAAAAAATTCTGGTTGATAATGCCAGAACAAAGGCGACGAGATGTGCTAACCACACTTCATCTAGTGGTTAGTGGTCTCGCTTCACGAGTGATAATTTCTATGAAGGCTCAAACATTTACGGTGTTGACCCAGAATCAGGAAATAATTGTGAAGCTAGAACTAGTAAAAAATTCTGGTTGATAATGCCAGAACAAAGGCGACGAGATGTGCTAACCACACTTCATCTAGTGGTTAGTGGTCTCGCTTCACGAGTGATAGGTTCTATGGACTCTCAAACATTTACGGTGTTGACCCAGAATCAGGAAATAATTGTGAAGTTAGAATTAGTAAAAAATTCTGGTTGATAATGCCAGAACAAAGGCGACGAGATGTGCTAACCACACTTCATCTAGTGGTTAGTGGTCTCGCTTCACGAGTGATAGGTTCTAAAGAGGCTCAAACATTTACGGTGTTGACCCAGAATCAGGAAATAATTGTGAAGCTAGAATTAGTAAAAAATTCTGGTTGATAATGCCAGAACAAAGGCGACGAGATGTGCTAACCACACTTCATCTAGTGGTTAGTGGTCTCGCTTCACGAGTGATAGGTTCTAAAGAGGCTCAAACATTTACGGTGTTGACCCAGAATCAGGAAATAATTGTGAAGCTAGAATTAGTAAAAAATTCTGGTTGATAATGCCAGAACAAAGGCGACGAGATGTGCTAACCACACTTCATCTAGTGGTTAGTGGTCTCGCTTCACGAGTGATAGGTTCTATGAAGGCTAAAACATTTACGGTGTTGACCCAGAATCAGGAAATAATTGTGAAGCTAGAATTAGTAAAAAATTCTGCTTAATAATGCCAGAACAAAGGCGACGAGATGTGCTAACGACACTTCATCTATTGGTTAGTGGTCTCGCTTCACGAGTGATAGGTTCTATGAAGGCTCAAACATTTACGGTGTTGACCCAGAATCAGGAAATAATTGTGAAGCTAGAATTAGTAAAAAATTCTGCTTAATAATGCCAGAACAAAGGCGACGAGATGTGCTAACCACACTTCATCTAGTGGTTAGTGGTCTCGCTTCACGAGTGATAGGTTCTATGAAGGCTCAAACATTTACGGTGTTGACCCAGAATCAGGAAATAATTGTGAAGCTAGAATTAGTAAAAAATTCTGCTTAATAATGCCAGAACAAAGGCGACGAGATGTGCTAACCACACTTCATCTAGTGGTTAGTGGTCTCGCTTCACGAGTGATAGGTTCTATGAAGGCTCAAACATTTACGGTTTTGACCCAGAATCAGGAAATAATTGTGAAGCTAGAATTAGTAAAAAATTCTGCTTAATAATGCCAGAACAAAGGCGACGAGATGTGCTAACCACACTTCATCTAGTGGTTAGTGGTCTCGCTTCACGAGTGATAGGTTCTATGAAGGCTCAAACATTTACGGTGTTGACCCAGAATCAGGAAATAATTGTGAAGCTAGAATTAGTAAAAAATTCTGCTTAATAATGCCAGAACAAAGGCGACGAGATGTGCTAACCACACTTCATCTAGTGGTTAGTGGTCTCGCTTCACGAGTGATAGGTTCTATGAAGGCTCAAACATTTACGGTGTTGACCCAGAATCAGGAAATAATTGTGAAGCTAGAATTAGTAAAAAATTCTGCTTAATAATGCCAGAACAAAGGCGACGAGATGTGCTAACGACACTTCATCTAGTGGTTAGTGGTCTCGCTTCACGAGTGATAGGTTCTATGAAGGCTCAAACATTTACGGTGTTGACCCAGAATTAGGAAATAATTGTGAAGCTAGAATTAGTAAAAAATTCTGCTTAATAATGCCAGAACAAAGGCGACGAGATGTGCTAACGACACTTCATCTAGTGGTTAGTGGTCTCGCTTCACGAGTGATAGGTTCTATGAAGGCTCAAACATTTACGGTGTTGACCCAGAATCAGGAAATAATTGTGAAGCTAGAATTAGTAAAAAATTCTGCTTAATAATGCCAGAACAAAGGCGACGAGATGTGCTAACCACACTTCATCTAGTGGTTAGTGGTCTCGCTTCACGAGTGATAGGTTCTATGAAGGCTCAAACATTTACGGTGTTGACCCAGAATCAGGAAATAATTGTGAAGCTAGAATTAGTAAAAAATTCTGCTTAATAATGCCAGAACAAAGGCGACGAGATGTGCTAACCACACTTCATCTAGTGGTTAGTGGTCTCGCTTCACGAGTGATAGGTTCTATGAAGGCTCAAACATTTACGGTGTTGACCCAGAATCAGGAAATAATTGTGAAGCTAGAATTAGTAAAAAATTCTACTTAATAATGCCAGAACAAAGGCGACGAGATGTGCTAACGACACTTCATCTAGTGGTTAGTGGTCTCGCTTCACGAGTGATAGGTTCTATGAAGGCTCAAACATTTACGGTGTTGACCCAGAATCAGGAAATAATTGTGAAGCTAGAATTAGTAAAAAATTCTGGTTGATAATGCCAGAACAAAGGCGACGAGATGTGCTAACGACACTTCATCTAGTGGTTAGTGGTCTCGCTTCACGAGTGATAGGTTCTATGAAGGCTCAAACATTTACGGTGTTGACCCAGAATCAGGAAATAATTGTGAAGCTAGAATTAGTAAAACATTCTGCTTAATAATGCCAGAACAAAGGCGACGAGATGTGCTAACGACACTTCATCTAGTGGTTAGTGGTCTCGCTTCACGAGTGATAGGTTCTATGAAGGCTCAAACATTTACGGTGTTGACCCAGAATCAGGAAATAATTGTGAAGCTAGAATTAGTAAAAAATTCTGCTTAATAATGCCAGAACAAAGGCGACGAGATGTGCTAACGACACTTCATCTAGTGGTTAGTGGTCTCGCTTCACGAGTGATAGGTTCTATGAAGGCTCAAACATTTACGGTGTTGACCCAGAATCAGGAAATAATTGTGAAGCTAGAATTAGTAAAAAATTCTGGTTGATAATGCCAGAACAAAGGCGACGAGATGTGCTAACGACACTTCATCTAGTGGTTAGTGGTCTCGCTTCACGAGTGATAGGTTCTATGAAGGCTCAAACATTTACGGTGTTGACCCAGAATCAGGAAATAATTGTGAAGCTAGAATTAGTAAAAAATTCTGCTTAATAATGCCAGAACAAAGGCGACGAGATGTGCTAACGACACTTCATCTAGTGGTTAGTGGTCTCGCTTCACGAGTGATAGGTTCTATGAAGGCTCAAACATTTACGGTGTTGACCCAGAATCAGGAAATAATTGTGAAGCTAGAATTAGTAAAAAATTCTGGTTGATAATGCCAGAACAAAGGCGACGAGATGTGCTAACCACACTTCATCTAGTGGTTAGTGGTCTCGCTTCACGAGTGATAGGTTCTATGGAGGCTCAAACATTTACGGTGTTGACCCAGAATCAGGAAATAATTGGGTAGCGAGAATTGGTAGTAAACTCTGGTTGAGAATGCTAGAACAAAGGCGACGAGATGTGCTAACCACAGTTCATTACTGAAAAGTCTTCTAACAGGTTCTTCACGGTCTGTTAATTCACAGAGTTTAATTTTTATTTCAATCAAAAATCGTTTCATTTTTATTCTCATTTTTATAATATTCCAACTTTCGCTGCACCCAAAATAAGTATTATGTGAGGGAAATTAGTCTAAAATGTAGCAGAATTTTTATATACCAATATTATCTGTGTCCAAAAAATGAAATAATAAATTTATTTATTTTTTAAGGAAACATGTTGAAAAAAGCTAAAAACAATGTATAATTTCGATTCATGAATTACATTTTTGATCAATCTTCGTCAACGAACATTCTTCCATTAGTACTTGCACTAGTATTTGTTAAATAAACAATTTTACAAACTGATGATTGATGTTTTGTATTGACCACCTAAATATATTATATATATACTACACTCCTGGTATTTAAGTTTTTCTAATAATATTTTAGAATTATTGAGCAGCAATATATAACTTTAAAAAAAAAGTAAGTAAATATTTCAACCTTTCTTTACCAAAAATATATATATTTTTTATGATTTAAAACAGATTTTCATTAGTTAAATTTAAAAAGGACTTATGTCGCCTTTTACCAGAATAATCTGATTTTACCTTTACTCTCTGATTTACCTGAATAATAGTTAATGTGCTTTTCAAATAAACAAACTTGGTCTTTGATACATAAATAGTATAATCTTACTTTTACAGTTAATAAAAAAAAATAATAAAAAAAATAAAAAACACTAGAATAAATTGTTCTCAATAATAATTATTTATGAGACTGAAGTTGTTTAAGTTGATCGACAAGTGTTCAAGAAAACAAACTTTGAGATGATATTTCTGATGGATGGAAAGTTTGACAACAAAACAGCTGAAACCCGGCGTTCAACACAGATGGAACATTTTCCAAGTTGAAGAAAACAAGACAATCGGTAGAAGCCACTTGCGTTTCGCAGGCTCTGAATTACAGAAACTTTCATTTTAGTCTGGAGCCAGTTACTACATGAATATTTCCACTTCTCGAGATATCTTTACAAAGTTACCAAACAAATGTTAGAAATCACACCACACTCCGAGTCCATTAACAACACAGCCCCTCACAATCACACCCTCTAATTAATACTCTCTTATAGTATAACCTTTTAATCATAATTGGATAATGGAAGGCAGGGAGTGACGTCACACCCTTCACTAGAGGGTGATGCCAATACACACCGCTCAGACATGATACGTACATTGTGTGATGAGGGGGAACTGAAAAACAATTAGAAATTGAAATTTTAGCATTTTATTAAAAGATTTACATACGATTTTTTATTACTTTACAGAAAAGAAAAAAAACAAGCTTTTGTTTCAACACGCCCAAATGCTTAATATCATTTTGTCAACGACGAAACAGCTTTTTTCCAAAGTGGGTTCCAAACAATTAACTTTATTTCAGTCTCAGTGCCCATTCTAAAAGACCCTAAATTTCACTGCTTAAAGTTTTATCACCTACCGTTTATCACTCCACTATGTGAACGCCTAATGTCACTTTAAATTTTCCTTGTGGTTTAAAGGCAAAAAAAAAATTGGTCATCACTGTCGAAAAAAGATCATTAGATAACCCTGGCTCTGGAATACTCAAATTTTTACTATAGAAAAATTAATAAAAATATATTTTATTTTTACAAAAACATTATTAAAAAATGAGTTTTTGGTTATATATTGGATATATTAGTAAAGTGTATCATTTTTTTATATGTATCATACCTACTTTGTTTAAAAAAGTCATTTTAAATTTCTGTTACCAACTACACAGTAGTACATTAGACAATTCAAACAAAACACTGGTGTTTTCTAGGTGCAATTCTTCTGCCTTTCTAGACTTCAGTACTTATTTACGGCGAATGTATTAAACCTTGAGCTCTTCGGTTTAAAGAAGGTACTTCAGCTTCCTCTTATTTTTGAACCTAAATCCTCAAATCTTCCAATTAGAGTAAATTTCTTTTAAATTCGATTGCTGTTGTGTTGTAAATATACCGCTATTTACTAACTCCATCTTAAAGACTTAGTATGTAAGGTTTTTTGTTTGTTACAAACGTAACCCTACATTTGTTAATGCCAATGAACTGTAAAATACATTGAATGGTCGAATTATTGGTCCCCGCTTGCGAGGGGTAGTAATTTCCATTCTGTCTGCAAGTTCTACGCCAACCATATTTTTCTTATACGAGTTTTGGTTAAAAGAAAACCACATCTTTATTCTAATTTTAAACACTGCTTTGCCTCACACATAGATTGCACTTCTTAGTGAATTGATATCATTCGATGTGGTTTATCTTCTAAGCGAGCACCCAGCTGGTCTCTTGGCCAAGAGGTTTCGGGTTTGATCCCAGTGGGAGTCCAGCATCGTGAGGAGTTGAATTAGTAACAACGTGAACTCCATGTGCCGACCACACAAGGACGTCTAGCATACATAAATCCACATAGGGCTTTGGGTTAAGAATTTTATTGTTTTTAACCATTTAATAATCACTATTGTACCTTCTACTGGTTATCACTTACATCTTTTATTTTTACGGTTTTTGTAATGACTAAATTGATATTTTAGGGGAATTATTACTTTTTTCAATATTCAATATTTCAAAGCAACGAATGTCTCGTCTTAATAGCTTCTGGATTAATTTTACATTGCTAATAACTGGACTAACTGACTAATTTAGTCCATACCTGTCTTGATATATAATGCTGTGACGCACTAAAGATCAAGTTAGGTTAGACACTCTTAAACCTGGCAGATTTGGTCGTGGCTGGTTTTCCTAGGAAAAGTTTCCTTTAGTAAACTCTAAAGTAAAAACTCATTTAATTGTACTTACCAAGACGTGTTTTTAATCAAAACAAAGTTTAGTTTAAGGCAGTGTAGTTTCATGATATGTTCACAAAAACAACTAAAAGGAATCAGTATTTTCTCTAAACTTAATTATTCTTTATCCCTCACAACTCCTGTAAAGTCCTACCTAGAACAAGTCTCACTTATAAGTCTGTATATAATTTTCTATTTTTTAGAGATATAATTATTAAAAATCACCTTCACTGATTTAAAATAAATCTCTTGCTTTAGAATTGCCAATTAAGGACGCCATTCACTTATTTTTCCAATACACTTTTAACTGGAGAAACTCTAGTTGGACATTATACAGTTCACACTTATCCACAATAATTTCAGTTATGGTTTAAGATTATCCAGAATTTTTAAAATTGTAGATGTTTTTTGTCAACAATCACGGAGATAATGGTATTTTAACAAACATGTCTCTGCCCCAGTTTTCGCAACTATTTGGAAGGTTAATGAATTGTTAACCATAAAGCTAATTGGGAAAGCGCAAATGTCACTCTCTCAATCATATTTTACTGCCCTCAGGCTTTCTTCCTATTTGATATTCTACGTTGGGTGCTGAGTGCTTAGTTTTTCTTTAAAAAACAAAATTATCGGTGTTTTGGTAATGGTATACGTGGATTCTATTTGAATTGGTATTAGTTTAAAGTAATAATAAATACATTTACCATGATATACAATTTGAAAGTTAGAGGTTTGGTTTGGATCATAATATCGTGTGAACTCTTTTCTAATTCGTAGCTTGAGTCTCCTTCTGTGACGTCATTCGAATTTTTTGATAAATTGTTAATATCTATCTATATATATATATATATATATATTTATATATATATATTATGTAATATTTGGAAACTCTTTGTCCTCATCTTCTACGTTTTCCAAGTCAACCCAGTCTCTGGATAATATAATCTCTGGACTTGAAGAGAAATAAACTAGTAGACATTGGAAATTGTTGAATTAGGTTCCCTTTAAATAACTTCTTTGTATTTTTTTTTAATGTTAAAATCTATTTAAATAACTTACCACCACACTCTTAAGGTTATTACTGTATTTGTACTATTTTATAATAAGATTTTATTGTTCTATTGTAGGGTAATGATATTTAAGGTGGATATTTAATAATAATACAATATTTACACTACTTTCATAGTTATCGTTTACACTATTTTGATTAATGCAAGCAAAGTACATTGGCACTAAGGCACTAAAAAAACAATAACAAAATGGAGGTAGTATACATGATAATTTATTGGATCATTATTTGGTATTTAATGCAGTATACAAAATAAAGAACAAAATTGAATCTAAGAACCATTTCACTATAAAATAAGACATTAGGCAATGTTCAGATGGCCAGCCTTATTGCTTGTGAGAATCTAAAAATGTACTTTTAATACACTTTATTTGTTGTTTAGCTGAGATGGAATATTTCAACGAGTTGAATCCATTTAAATACAGAGTGACTAATAACGATACAGTAGATTTAGGAAAATCAAGATGCTGGGGTAAAGGGGTGGAACAGAAAATCCGTTAGTTTAGTGGTAGAAACCCAATCTGCTGTAGAGTGAAACCCAAGACAAGTTCCAGGAATTTATTACTACCTTTTGAGTAAGGATTAGGTTAAGTCTTTGAATATCACGCTACTGGGGTGAAGGGGTTAGACCACTTCCTTGGAGTTAGCCTACCTTATAGAGTTGACAATTTTATTAGAATTCAGTTAATTCAAAGTAGAAGTACAGCGTTATGTCTATTAAATTTACAGCTATGTTCTAGCATCCAATTTGAAATAGTATATCATATATAAAAATCCGATTTAAACTTAATTGAACCGACTACAAGGTGAAGTATACTTAAAACATATGAATGTCTAAAAGTATTAGAACAATGTCATGAAGGCTGTCGTTTTTACTGCCTGTATAAACATGAAATATATTCCGAGATATGAAATCCTTTCCTTCTTGGGTCGGGGAATTACAAGGATACCAACACGAATCCAATGGAAATATGAACAGAGGAAATCAGAAGGAACGATTCAAACAAAGGGCCTGTTTCTCAATATCTAGAGTAATAAATCACGTAGGGGCAGCTCTTTCAGCTCACCCCTACACAAAGAATAGCACTTGATAATATATTCGCTTTAAGCCATTCTTAGAGGGGCGAGTGTGATACCGACCCTCCTACACCCTCACAATCAATAATAACATTTCTTGTAAATTTAGAATGTATGGGCATTTTATTGGCTATTGGGATTGGTACTGAACGCTACGTTTATTATACGCTTTTAAAATACCCCAACTCTTGAAAATCTCGTATAAACGTTTTAATATTAAAAGCTGACGATTTCACTCTCAATTAATATTATTTGCTTACTTAGGCTGTGATAGAGTTGTCCTCAGAATGTTTAATTACAACGCTTTCATATTTATAAACAGATGTGTAGATTGTAATTAGTCAGAATGACAGATAAAGAAAGAAACGTAAAACAGGACGATAGTGAAAGTGGATAATTTTAGAAGTAATACGAGGTAGATTAAAAACGACTACCACAAATAAACTCTTTCTGAAATTACTTATCTTTATTTTTTTACAAATACACAGTTTTGCACTTTGAAAAAACAAAGAAAGAAAATCATGTCTGTTGTTCACAGGAACGTGGATAGCTTTTGAAGTTTTGAGCTTGATAAAATTCTTTAATTATCCGAAATCCATAAACATTAGTTTTCTTCTGTCAAGCTGAATCTACCACCTGCTGGTAGCATTTCCTAATCAATTGAATATCTACTGGTAACCGCGAAATGGACGAGGTATAATTCCACTTTAGCCTAATTGGAAGTATCATAGCGTCTCCAGGCGGACTCCCCGTGCGCCGAATATTAAACAGATCCTATACAATCCATTCCGATGATTGATGGATCCCTTTTCTTTGTTTTAAGACAATGTCTTTAAAGTTCGGCCTTGTAAAGCATTTATATCCACATTAAATGTTTTTTGTTTTGTTTTTTCCAATCTTATCTTTGGTGTGCTACCAAAACTGTCATCTTCCTCTATAGCTTATATATATATATATATAAAGAAGATTTTTATGAGAGATAAGAAGAGGAAATACAATGTTATCTGAAATCTTATGAACTTTAAACAACTGTTCAAATTAACAGTTGTTATATAAATTAAAAACTGAGACACTCTTTTTTGAGTTTCTACAAATTATTTGAGATATGTCGCTATTCTCTTTTAGTAACATTCTGTTTAAAGCTGCCATAATTTGTGGAAACCTAGTTCGACAAAGCTTAAACAAATTTGTGGAAACCTCAAAAGTTTTTAATTTACAATGGAATTCCATTATATGTCTACAGTCGTTAGTGTAAATATATTAAAACGTGTTTCACATTAAAGGGTTTTGATTGATTTACGTTGTATAACACCAGATTTATATAACTTTTAACATTTAAAGATTTAGTGTAAAATTAAAAATTAACAAAATTAGGGAGATTATATCCCAAATTAAGGAAACACATTTTAGAAAAATAACTCTTTTTGAAATTATTCAATAAATATAGATACTAAATAAACTGAACGTTTTTTGTTCCTCTAAATTATAGATGTTTCTCACTAGGTGTGTTTTATTAATCTGCTCAGTTGATTTTATAATTTCAGTTCTACAGTGGCTTTATTGATGTTACCAAATTTTCTTTTTCAAAGTCATAATTTAAATATTTTTTAAAAAGCTTTCAAAAAGCTAAACACCTTTTTTTTTAAGTAGGCAGTATAATTCATTAGAAATATTGAAAACATTTATACTACTGTATTATTTGAAGGGGATCATGGGTTCTCCATGGGTCCCTTAAATTGCAAAGTTGAGAGCCATTTTGGTGTCTCAGTCTCTAGATGCTTTAACGGACGTTATGCTTATCATAGATTATTATAATAATTACATCTGCTAGGATCTACATAATTAATTTGAGTACAATCTTCTTGCCAATCGTTGCATTTTCTTATTATTTATTTGCCGACGCGTTTCGGATTTCCTCCATCTTCGAAAATAATTTAATATTGGATTCGTTGGTTAAAGACACGTCTATATATGCAGTTAACGGACGAATCCTGTATAAAGTCTTAAGAAACTGCATAACGCGTCGATAAATATAAATAATAAGAAAATGCTAGGATTGGCAGAAGATTGTACTCAAATAACTTATGATAGATAGTAGGAATAAACTGACAAGGGGTTTGGAAAATAAGAGAAATTATGAATTCAGTTAGGTTGTAAATAGGATTTTAAAAAGGGAAACATACGGACCACTTAGAAAATTATAATTTTAAATTTACATTCGTAAAATACACTATTGTCCAACAGAAAAATTCTTATCAGATTTCCTAGGCCCCCCCCCGAAATATTCTAAAATCTAAACATAAATGGTGAACTCGGGTGGAAGCGTCACTTTGTTCGATTCTATAAGTAGAGAAGAGCGTGGTAACGGTTTAAAGATATGGATTAACAAATAATATTAGGATAAATACACGATACATTAAGATAATTATTATTTAAATGAAACCTTAACCATATTTTAATAAAATTAGACCTTTCTCCACCACACCACATACGATAATTGTAATAATAGTAATTATTATTATTTTGCCTAATGTTGTTATGACCAATAAGGATAGAGGAACAACGTAACAAACGGAAAAATCCAAAGCCATCAACTGGTTTAGATTCTGTTAAATTTGCTGGCTCCAAGTCTGAACTTCAGCAAAGTAAACGTGGTCTTAATAATTGCGCCATACTGCTCCCCAACATCTTAACAATTTAGAATTTTAAATAATAACTATAAACAAAATGTTTTAAATATTAAGTATATTTCAAATAATTTATTTAATGCAATTGGTCCACAATACCATTAGCACAAATAACATCTAAAGGATTTTCAAAATAAGATTCTAAGATGTACATTCCAGTTCTCAGTTTTCAATTTAGAAGCTGATGGTTAAGTAATGGGCGATTACCAATTACAACTGTTATCTACAACAGTGAACTATTCTAAAGTCGTAGGAAATATTCTAAATTGTGTGATGCGTTGCTTCCATCTTATTAACCGTTGACAATAATACTCCATCAATTTGATGACTAACTCCAAAACATACAATTTTAAGTACATTTAATATTATTTTTGTTCAAGATTTTCTTTTTCCTTTTACCACGTAAGTGGTACAGTGAAAGGTTTGTGATGGGAAAAAATATCGACGTTGAGCTTTTTATCGGTTTTGAGGCCACCAAGTAAAAAAATAAAATGGTTTTGGAATATCTTTCTGTCCATGCCTTCTTCTACAGACCGTAAGGGTAGACCAATTATGAACACATTTGATACGTGGCTGTATCTCAATTAATATTACTGTTTCAAATACGTGTAGTAAGTGAAAGGCCAAATATCTATACCGTCTCTTCGACATTTATTGCCATTTTAAGCATTAAAAAAACTACTAGGTAGTCAGGATGATGTCCGTTTGTATATAGATTCCTCCTTCCATTTGTGGCATTTTTGTCACCGTGGCGGATGGCTCGATTTACTCAATTTTTTTGAATGGGTCATGGGAATTACTAAAAGTGGATAAAATATAATTACGGGAATAATTAGGGTCAAAGTGATATGTAATATTTTATCTAACGAACATGTGGTTTGCATGAATCAAAATTGTTCAATCTGATGGAGTAGTAACCTTGGGTTAATTTTTATTAAATTTACTTAAGAGATGGGAAATCATGAAGGGATTAGTTCTAAAATTATTGTTAAATGTTTAATAATGTATTAATTGAGTGATTGTGATGAAATTCATAGTATTTGTGATTTTTTAACACTCGAAATTTCATTTGATTTGTATAAAATTGGCTTTACTGAAGTGGTCGCTGGATGAAATAGGGCAAGAATGAAAAATGAACGTCAAGAATGTCTGAATAACGAATCGTCGTTTGAATAACTAATCATTTATAGTTTATTAGAAGAAAGGTGTACTACGGGTTGATTAGATTGTATTCAAAATCACTTAGACAGTAAATTGAGTAGAAGTAATGGTTGGTCTCAAATGAAGGATAAATTTGTACTAATAGTCCGACTTTTATTAAATTTATATTGTGTATTTTTGACAGCTGATATTGGTTTATACGAAGGCTATCTAGTTGCGTATGAAGTACAGGTTTGGCAGATGAAAATAATGTGAATGTGAAAAGAGATTGTCAAGCTTTTCTAAAGATCTTTGGGCAGGTTAACTTCATTTGGCGATGTGATTCGAAGTAAGTGAACCACAAGTTGGTTAGATTTTTGTTAAAATGGCTTAAGTGATAAGAGATAAAAATATGGATTGACCCCATTATGTTATATTATTTTATTGGTGCTAATTTAATCAAACTCATAATATTTACACAAGAAGAGATGAAGGAAATGAGAGCTTACTAAAGCTTCACAAGACAAAAGCTTGCCTTAATGCAACAGCTGACGAAATAAGTAAAGACCTAAATGGTAATGAATCTATTGACAAGCTAATCTATGATAGCACTACTCGCTTTGGCAAATATAACAATTTGATTAAAAAGGCTTATAATAATTACGTAAACAAATTATTGGGTACTAGAATAGAGATAATGCACATTAAGCTAATATCTTCATTGCACTTTAAGTGATTAAGACATCATCCATGCACATTGCGATTTAGAAAAAAAAAGAATTAAAATATGAGAACCTATTCATGAACAGAAGGAGTTGACAGTTGTAGAAGTAGAGGTAGAAATTAAATATAACATAAACTCCAGAAAATTCTAGGATTTGACATGATACAGTAACAGTTTCCGAGAAAAGCGATAGCATAATAAACTGAAATGATGAATACTATATTCATTTTTTAATATTTACATAGCATGTGGAAAGTGGCAGCAACCAGACAAGTCACCATTGATGCTTCATCATGTAGACCGATATAGTTAATTTCTAAGGGATTTTCAAGCTTCTTTGAAAATGTCCTTGAGAATCAAGGTCCGACGATCAATCAGGTATGTAGAATAATAAATATTAATCTAGAAGGAAAGAATGTCTGTCTCAAGTTTTTTTGATACTGTGACGCAGACTTTGATATATTTAATATGAAGGATTCCAAACTTAGTTAAAAAAAAGTTATTTTATAATAATATATCTAACAATCTTAACTGGCTGAGAGATTGTTCAAGATCAACAGGAATACGCCTATTTAAAGGAAAGAATCTAGCTCGGTTTGTCTTAAATACTGGTCTTAGTAGGTCCTGGAGATTAAATTTGTCATTAAGGGAGTCAGCCAGACTTGCTTGGAGGAGACTCCACCATAGCAATCCAACATGGCGCAGGACTTGACGAAGGAAATCCTTTAATTTAGAATAAAATTTTAAATCGAGCTGTATTGTATAAAGGATGTGAAAGATGTGTATTTATTTTAATAAGCTTAGAATTCTGCTGAGTTTCTCTTAGTTATAAGAATTTACTATGAGAAATTTGAAAAATATTACTAAATAATATTAGAAAACTAGATTGTAATTTAATTTAATGAAAAACGAATATTTATATTGATTGGTTAAGTTTTAATTGACATTAGCATTACCCATAAATTAAACAAAAAATGTTTAAAAAAATTATGAAACTTATCACATTTACTTTTTAAGACCCTAAGACGTATTTACGTGTCTGGTTTCAAATGTAATATGTAAGATTAAACCAATTACATTTACTTATATATGTAAGTAAATTCAAAATAAAATGAAATTTTGAAAATGTGTGTATTTACTTATTTTTATGAAATTAATAATTTTTTTATTTGAATATTTATTTATTGACTGATTTTGATGAAATTTTAATTTGAATGTATGTTGTTTAAAGGCCAAAAACCGTTGCAGTCATCATCGTTTAAACAACTAAAGGTAACGTAAAAGAAAATAGATTCTTAGCGCTCGAATGCCCCAATAAGAGATGGTGAAAACAGACCTAATGGGAAAAATAAAATGGAGGGATTTAACCCAATATTAGATGAATAAAACTCAGGTGTAAAACTCTGAGCTGACTTCTAATTTGTAAACCTTAGCATTTTAAAACCAAGGGCTCCAATATTACGTCAGTTTATACGTTCTTGGCCCACATACATTAAAGTCGAATATATAGTCTATATAAAACATTTGTGATGGTAGTTTTTAGTTAAATTTATAATACTTGTATTTTTTAATTAGCTGAGTTCAAATTTCTCATCGGTTTAGTATTTCCTACCAAATATACCAAAACTAAAAAAAAAAAAAAAAAAAAAAAAAAAAAAAAAAAAAAAAAAAAAAAAAAAAAAAAAAAAAAATATTAAAGTTTAATGACTGATTTTTAGAAACTTATAACAGGTTTGTTTTTAAGACACTGAGTTTGAAAGTAACTTTCTTTTTTAAGTAAATACATCGAAAGTCATATGCTGGTCAAGTGAACTATTGTAGAGAAACAACCAACAAAGATTAAAACCTAGTTTTTAAGTCAAATGTATAATGATGACTGCGCCGAAATTTAGAAAAAAGATTAGAAAGAATTCTAAACCACAAATACAGATACCACAAATAATAAGGCTGTTTTAAAAACCCAGTTATGATTGCTGTAACCTTCTATTGATGATGACTATGTCATCGAAATGTTTATCATAGTACATAAGCATAACTAATATATTTCTATTTATCAGTTTTGAGATTATGTAGTTTCTATAAATTCCTTGATTTCTTTTAAAGTACAGAACATATTTGGACATATTTCTAGAAAATAAATATGCCCAAAATGATCTATTGTGTAACGTTGTAGCAACTATATGTAAAAAAGTATTCCTGATAAACCATTTAGTCAAATTTGAAAATTGGCCGCCATTTTGAAATATACCAACCGAATTGTTCTGGTTAACAATTTGTAAATTTTAGCCTGCATACTAAATTTGAGTACAATAGCACAACAATTGCAACATCCATGGGATATATGTATAACCTCTGTATTACAGTGAGTGAAAAATGGTACCAACTTACATGGGTAGGAATTGGTAAACCTTGCATCGGCGTTTCCATGACGACGATTGCAACGGCTAGAATTTGTACTTTAAAACATTTTACACCATTCAACATTTTCTAATAATATTGAACAAGAAAACATTAAGAATCGTAAGTTTATCTCATTCAATTCAAAAATACATTTATTTGTTTCTACGATGTTTAATAAGCTTCAGTGAGTTACCTGATATAACTAATGTTTGTTAAACAATTATTATTTAAAACAGAGTACATTTTCATTATACAGTGGTTTTTGTTATTGAATTTGTATTTACTTTATGTTTTGTTTTTTAACAGAGAGTCCTTACATAAGTTTAGTATTGACCTCTGAGGTTCACCTTATTGACAACGGCTTTGACAACCCCGAGGAATTTACACCTTACTTCATGTAGCCTTGTTTTAATACTTTCTCTTTCATCTCTGTTGATCAACTATTGTTCTGTTTTTACTCTGACGCTATTAGAGTATTCGCGGACTGGAGGTCTTTATGTTATGTTCTTTACTTCCTTTTTTTATAAGGCGATGATGACCGAAATAGTTTGCCTATCAACAACAAAAAACAAAATGTAATAACTTTTCTTTTTTTTAGATAATTATTTTTCTTAGATGTACTTTGAAGCAATGTTTTGCTTTTCTTTTAGTTATGAGTTGCACTATATTTTCTTTAAATGTACAAAGGAAAAAAAATATAAAAAAAAGAGAGCAAAAAACATCTATGAAAATTGTCCATGTGTATATAGCTGTCACTATTAAAATTAGAATAACTACTGATAAAGTATCTCTTCGTGTTAGAGAACTAATATCATTAAAACTTGTGGTAAATCTTTTTAAATCCATTGCTTACAACAACAATTAACTTAAAGGCTTAATAACGAAAACATAATGATATCTTTGAATTTATGTTAAGTTGAAGGTAAACGGATATATTCAGTGAAAACTAATTCTTTGGAATTAACTAAGAAATATACCCAAGTGATAGATTATAAAGTTTTGAAATCTTGAATAAATAATAAATTATCAACAAAATAAAACCTCTAATATCCAAAGTCTTACAATTTTGGAGTACCAAATATCTTGTTTTATTTAATTTTCAAGATCTTACAAATTAGGAGTACAAAATATCTTGTCCTTTTCAATTATCAAGATCTTACAATTTAGGAATGCAAAATATCTTGTCCTATTCAATTATTAAGGTCTAACAATTTAGGAGTACCAATTCAATTATCAAGGTCTTACAATTTAACAATACAAAATATCTTGTCCTATTCAATTATCAAGGTCTTACAATTTAGGAATACCAAATATCTTGTCTTTTTCAATTATTAAGGTCTTACAACTTAGGAGTACCAAATATCTTGTCCTATTCAATTATTAAGGTGTAACAATTTAGGAGTACCAATTCAATTATCAAGGTCTTACAATTTAGGAATACAAAATATCTTGTCCTATTCAATTATTAAGGTCTTACAATTTAGGAATACAAAATATCTTGTAGTATTCAATTATTAAGGTCTTGCAATTTTGGAGTACCAATTCAATTATCAAGGTCTTACAATTTAGGAATACAAAATATCTTGTCTTTTTCAATTATTAAGGTCTTACAATTTAGGAGTACCAATTCAATTATCAAGGTCTTACAATTTAGGAATACAAAATATCTTGTCCTATTCAATTATTAAGGTGTAACAATTTAGGAGTACCAATTCAATTATCAAGGTCTTACAATTTAGGAATACAAAATATATTGTCCTTTTCAATTATTAAGGTCTTCCAATTTAGGAGTGCCAAATATCTTGTCCTATTCAATAATTAAGGTCTTACAATTTAGGGATACAAAATATCTTGTCCCATTCAAATATCAAGATTTTACAATTTAGGTGTACAAAATATCATGTCCTAAGGTCTTACAATTTATGTGTACAAAATAACTTATCCTATTCAGTTATCAAGATCTTACAATTTAGGAGTACCAAATATCTTGTCCAATTCAGTTTAGAAGAATTAAGTTTTATTTTACAAATATCTATTTTGACTTCAAAATAAAACTCTTTTGACTTCAAAATAAAACTCTTTTGACTTCAAATATAAATATATGTTAATCATTGAAAGGGCAACAAATTTTGTTTTTAAGGGTAAATTTATCTCTAACGTAAAATCAAGGGTTTTTGAGATATTTGGTATCAACAATTTAAAATGAATGCCATTTTGTAACACATACAAATGACTGACAGACGTTAAAAGACATATTTCAGGACATATTTTCTTCAAAACCATTTCCTTAATTTAGCCATCTACTAGTAAACATATATACAAACTATTGCCACTTCCCTCTATATATGCAATGAATAATTTTGTATATCACCAATGATAAATTTGATTAACAATTAATCTCTTGCGAGTAGACTAACTTATTGGTATGTGAGCCACTTTATTAAACACGATTCTCTAGTTTCAAAGTTGTTTTCTATTTTATTACAAATTAGTATTTTGTATTACAACATAAACATAATCTACAACCTAATAACTATATATTCAATTAAATTATTAAACCTCTTTATACTTTGCCGCCAACTCTTATCTACTCTCTTCATCGTTGTCGTTACGTTAAAATAATCTATTTTGCTAAATTCCACTTTTAAACGTGAGAATAATACTAAATTGTTTTATCATAATCAAAAAGTTAATTGTCGTCCGTAATGAAACTGTCCTATCTTAAATCAAATTACTTGAATTACTATTATTTGGCGGTTGTACATCTAGTTTGTAAAGTGTCTGATTTGATGAATGTGGCCAAATTGGTGTTCAGCCTCTTTGACGGATTGGTCGGTCTTCCTAATTGTAGCTCTTCGCTTCTCTCAATTAACACTAATAACATGGTTTGTACTTCACAGCTACAAATTGAACTCCATATATCTTGGTGTGGAGCCTGACCTACCATCTGTAGGACAACAGCAGTCTTGCTGTTAAATAAAGGAGGTACCTTTCTTGTACACCTATTAATTAATTGTCCTTTTAACTAGGGCAGTTGAAAAAAGTGAGTATTCTTTGAATGCATTTTGTCAATGAATAGTTGTTATATGAACCTCACATTACTTTTAATTAGAAATTCAAGTTTCGTGTTTACTTTTAAAAGATGACGATTAGTGTTAATGTTTTAGCTGAAATTGAGATCAGTTTTCTGTTTAAAATATGATTTTATTACAGAATTTACCATTATATTAAAATATTGAATAATATTTTATTGGTGTTAAACGTTTATCAATTCAATCAGAATTTATTATTTTTCCACAACTGAGCAGAACTTTTGTTTACAACTCGCAAAACTTGTAAATATATTTTTCCGTTATTTAACTTTATTACCGGTAGCCTGTAACACTAATGAGTACTTGAAACATAAACGAGAAAAGGTGTAATAGTTATAGTATAGATATGGTATATAGTATAGATCTCAGCCGTTACTTTACAAGAACAGGTTAGGTAAGGTTGTCTTGATTTTATATAAAATTAAAACTATCATTGACATTAAATATAAATTATATTTATAACTGTTATTCAACTTAGTTATATAAGGTGTTGTGGAATCGTTAAAATGATAGTTTTAATTTGTAGATAAAACCCAGGTAATGTAAGCTAACTTGTCCAAGTAACGGTGGAGGGCGTATAAAATCGAAGAAAGCTCATTTCATCATAGTTTGGACAATAATTAAATGTTTTCATAATTTTCGGATTATTTTGCTTATAAAGTGATATTTGATATGAGGGTCTTTACGTATGTAAGTACTGAAAGTATTTATAGACAAATAATTTTCGATTTTAATAGATTGTTAAACTAAGGTATCACTCAACATCCTTTTTATTAATCTTTTATCATTATTATTGTCATATAATAACAAAAATAATGTTAACAGTAATAAATAAGAGGTGTATTCTTGTGCCTTTATGTTAACTTGCTCCAAAACAACGACATCCCAGTGTAGGGTTGGAACCGTTAGGTCTGTTTGAATTTTACTTAAGCTCCAATGAGTATTGATTATTGCGTTCTCTGTTACCATATTGTCTATACTGTCAGTACGATTGTAATGAGAGTAATATCAAACTCTTCTGGGTTGCTGGAGAAAGATCAGTGAAGTGGATCTAATAAATGACTTCATTATTTAATGAGAATGAAACAAATATTTCAGTTTGGTGTATCTGTCGTGGTTTGTGTGTTGGACATTAAGTACTTACAAGAAATCGCAAAACATTAGAACTGATACTCAAAATTGATATGCTGGCCTAATTCTACGTTGATACTCCAGGAAACTGATATAAGGAACCGTACTAAGAAACTAATAACAGAATCCGATACAGGCCTGATTTTTACTGAGGAATGATTTATAATAGGGCTTATAACTAAACCTTCTTCAAATCCAGAACATCCTTATGGAGCTACAAAAATGCAACAGACACACGTCTTTCAGAAAATTGTTGCTAGCGGCTCAAAATGTTGAGGACCATCAAACACCGATAAAACAAGAGATTAATATTAGTGCAATTATTCTTTGAGTCATAATACTTAACTTACTAAGTCATATAACTGAAAATAAAAAAAAAAACACAAAATTATTTATCATTAAAATAATTTTTTTTTCATACTACAAACTGGTAGAATTAAATAGTCCTGTACATGTAATTCTAAATATTTTTCTTTAAATACTTTCTCAAGAAACATTTGGAAGGAAATGTAGCTTACATAACATAAGCTTACAAACATAAGATTGAGTTTCCTTATGAAATCCATAAAAAATGCGTAACTATTTTCTTTTGATATATTCTGAACTCTCCTCATAGAACTAAAATATGTACACTTCAATTATGTAGAAATAATAACTTAAATATCACAGTGTTTTATACGTAAACTTCATTAATTAAAAAAGTTATTTAATGTAAAATAAATTGTCTCATGTTTTCAAATAAAAATATCATCATCCTTCAATAAGTAAACTCATCTCAAACTAATGTTTACAACCTTCCAAAAATAAAGTCAATTTAAATTTCACATTCGTGTAATCCATCCTACCAGATCGAAAATTCGAAAAATAATAATTACGTAGCGATAAAATTTACTACCTCGGACATCGCAAGTGAGTATATAATAACCTTTAATTAATTATTTGTTCATTACCATGTAAATCAAGTTTGTTAATTAACATGTAGGCTGAATGCACGTAATTAACGCGTCCACGTTCTTCAACGTTCCGCTGAACATCGACCAAGTTCAAGCAACGTGCTTTCATTGACTATTACCGAACCGAAATCACTAGGCTACTTACTGACCATTAAGGAAGAAATAATGTAAATTATTCTGTAGCGTCCCTCACCAGTTACTACTTTTTGTTTACATTTATTAAACTAATCTAATTATTGAATAAATAAATGTAGTATATAAAGTACAAAAGATAAACTATGATTTTTACCTGCATTAAAATATATATATATATATATATATATATATATATATATATATTATTAAATATTTTTACTGGTGCTTTAAAATCATATTGATTATCTAGTTTTTAAAAGCTTTGTAATTTTCATGTAAAATTAGTTTCTATTTCGCCATAGCTACTCGTATAAATTAATGATTACGTGTCTTAGAACAACTGACAACGTAGTATTTCAGAAATGTTGGTCCAACCACTGCTTTGGTCAATCAAACTTTATTTTTCACGGGTTCATTTTCTAAACTCGACTCATTTTTCCTTTGTTTTTTAATGCCGACCAACACCTCCGTCATCATCGCCGTATAAAGAAAGGAAGAAAAGTACATAAAATAAAAAGACACCTATCCCTTGAATACTCTCCCTACACTTGAACTATTTTGTGCAGCTTTCAAATCTGTATCCAATTAGATTCAAACATGTTTTCCAAAATAAACACTTTTGAAGTGTTTACTAAAAAGTAAAACTTTTTAAAACTAAATCTCAAAATAAGAACAGATAATAATAATGGATTTAGTAAATTGAAGTTGAATTTTAGGGTGTAAAATGGTTCTACTATTGGTCGATTATGACTGAAAAAACGGTTGCAAAATGACAGCTATTTTAAATGTTTTTTTTATCATTTCATTAAATTTAAATCCTATGTGAGCCTGTAATACCTCATTTTGTGTATCTAACCTTCTGTATATGCCAATGAGAAGGTCGAGGTCGGCAAACGAGCGTATACATACAAAAGTAGCAAAAGAAAATCAGGTCATATCATATCAGCGAGTAGCGTATTAGTTGCCTGCAAAGTCATTACGTAACAAAACCCTGCAAGGATTCCACCTTACGTCCTTATTCTTATCACGCTATCATTTTCTTAAAAATATCATGTATTAGGTAAGTTTAAAATAAATGGAAAAATTAAGTTTATAGATTCCGGCTTATATTTTAGAGCAGGAGCACCTTTCTTCAATTTCAGGTAGGGTTGTCAACCCCATATTACACGAAAACTACCGTTATTCTTTTGAATTTTTAAGCCTTAACCCGTCTCTCGTATTTATTTAAAATCCTGGAGAACATCGATACAACGATATGACGATGTAATATCGATAGAATGACTGCATCGATATGAAGCGAATATAAAAATATGTTTCTTGTTTCAATTCCAGTAGGTCGAAAAATCGGCAATTCCTTGTAGATTTTATTAGCATGCGGTTGTCGTCGATTGACAAATGTAGATTTGATGAAAGCAGAGATACAAATAAGTTTTAAATTTGGTTACACATATCAAGAATTCCTAAAGAATGATTATAAACTTCAGGTTGATCCCAAAAATGAAAACAAATATAGTTTTAAGTAAAACGATTTGCAGTTTGTAACTGTTTAAAATAGTTTTTTGTCGTTTGATGCAATAGATCTGTTTTAAGAATTATATATGTTATTTTGTCGGGTTAAAGTCTCCCATATTTTGACGAAAAAAAGTTGGTAGCCCTAATGTTTTCACACATTAACCATTAACATGAATATAATGTGTGTTTGACTATGGGGGTTGTTTGTATTTCTGCGACAATAGGCAGAACTTTCGGAAAGGTAGAAAAACAAGGAATAGAAGTTAAAAGGAACTATGGTTATTTCCTAGTATAAACAGTTTCAAAGTAACATATAGGTTAAATGAATGTATACTTTAAAGAAAGTTAGTTAAATGTTATAACCGTTTTGACAATAATAGTAAAAAACAGTTTTCTTTTACAAGTCAGTCATTCCAGTACTCATATAAGTGAAAATATTCCCAGGATCACGATCAAAACACGTCCACATAATACCTCCATCTTGGATAAAGACATATTATTTTCATTGAGCACCTATAAAACATATCTATGCTTCAGTTTTAAAAGAACATTTAACAGTTTAATGATTCTCGTAATTTTTAGAATTCTCATTACGCAAATTAACCAACAATAAAGGAATAATATTGACCAACCCATTTGATAAAATCGATAACTTCGGTGATCTTGACAAACTTTTGTTCTTTTTCGACCCTGACGCTAGATGTTATTTATTATTGTTATTTTTTTCATAAGAAGATGAGACCGAGAGACTTTTCGCCTTTGAACAACAAGGAGGGAAAATGCAAAGATAAACTCAATCAACTTGGACAGATTGTAATAACTTGGGAGGGGGGGATCTTATTTTGGTTCATACAAATTTGGGGGTTCAAAGGTTAACATGACTTTAATGAAGAGGTATTCATGTGAAAACGTCTAGTTACGTCTTGTTGCTTTTGCATTATAATGAATCAATGTTTATGTAGTGTGATTTAAATAAAAACTACTTTGTACATGGATTTTACTAATCAGCAGATCTAAATGTCAGTAAACTAAATGTAACAAAGCTCCAACATGATTACAACTACTCATACTGTCGGAGCATAGAATTTACATAGCATTGCGAACTGACCGCAAAGCTCCAACAAAAAGTTGTAATAACAAAGTCCATTAGTAAATATCAGGAAGTTGGTTAATTAGACGGTGTGATTGATCGTTGGAACTTTGGCTAATAACAGTCCACAATAATTATCTGACTAACTACGTGACATTTTCCTAACGTGATATTTTTACAAGGCTTAGAATGTATACTTTAACTTAGTTACAACAGTTATTTATAAAAAGCATTTAGCTACATATTTTGTTTACACATTTTATTAACACCATATACATTAATTATAATATTATTTATCCTATTTATCTTTACATTAAAGACAACATCCTAAAAAGAATCATTTAGAAAGAATCACTTAAAAAGAATCATAGCAAAATAAAACTATTTCCTGTCAAAATGTTGACAGTTATTTTATGGAAACAACTAAAAAAATTTAAGATAAATGTAAATATTTTTTTAAAACTATTTAATGAAAAAAAAATGTTAAAATGTTTCATATGTTAAACCTATTCTATATATTCAATCAGTAGAAGTTGTATATATAATTAATGATATTATACAAACTTTAATATAGTCATCTAATCTTAATACATAAAACTAAACTCTTATACCACAACAGCCCGTGAAGAGCCTAGCCCTCTGGTTTTCAATAAGAGAATCTCGGGTTAGTACATTGAAATTCCCATCACCGTTGTTATAACTTTCTCAACCAGTGATCGCTACTAATAATAGTAGCTTCCAATTGTTCCACACGAAGCTGGGAGGTCAGTCTTCTTATAATATCTGTCTGCAATTTCAAGATGAGCTATGTTAGTAGTGAAAATGTTTTTTATGCCTTTGAAATACAAAATTCAAGAGAATTTATGGCCTCAATATTGATTAAGGTATGTAAGAGAGAAAATATAACAATGATATTAGTTAAGATTATAATATAAAGACTTTTCTCTAAACATTCTAACTGAAAAAAAAGATTAGGAAGGAGAGAGAAACTTAGTTGGGAAGAGTATTATCAAAATATAAGGAAGGCTGAATTTGACAAGGAATTTTGGCCTAAGTATCTTCTTTCAAAACACAACTTGACTAGGATGTACCGCTGATGATGTATAGTCATGTGCTGTAAAAGTGGAACTAGAAAATAAGAACGTATTTTAAGATATATATATATATACATATACATATAATATACATATACATTTATATACACATATATATATATATATATATATAGAGAGAGAGAGAGAGAGAGAGAGAGAGATACATATTTATATAAAATTTCGTCAGTGTGTTTGTATTTATACCTATTAAAGATGTCTTAACCGATTTGTATGAAACATTTTGTACTGGATTCAGTAAAATTCCAAGAAAGTTTTAAATTATAATAAATGCATAAATACTTCTGGAGAAGGAATTTAATAAGTGTGTCCTCTCTTTAATAAGTCTGTGTAAAGAACAGATGATCCGCTAAAGATCTGCTTAATTACTCCAATTTCCTTGAAATGTGTTGTTTATTTTAGGCCTAGGTGTGTACATATAGGAGAAGACATCATTTGGTAAAAGTTATCAATTGCCAAAATAGTCTCAAAAATAGTACAGATACAAAGTTTTCTATCTGTTAAAAAATGGTTTACCAAGTTCTGTGTATCCATTTTTCATTAATTGTTTGTGTGTTAACATAACCTTAAAATACTGTAAATACGATGTAAAATCGTCAAAGTTACAAAGTAGCTACATATTTTTTCATATACCCCAAAATTAAATTTTGTAAATTTCTTTAAGCTATACATCTGAAGACCTAATAGAGTGAATTGGTTTTCTTGTAAGTTTTAGGTCCATGTGCGTAACTATAACGCCATAATTATTAGTGTAAACCAAACTAAATTATTATTGATACTGTTCAATGACCATTTGTCATATATGTGTCGGAGTGCTTTCATTGCTAAAAAAAACTCTTGCTACAAAACTGAAACGAAAATGAAATTAGGTGGAGTTAATAGTCTAATATTACAAGTTCTTATTGATATAGATTAATCGGATATTTTATTTGTATTTTTATAATAACTAATAGACAACGTTTCGATGTAATAGATCACCTCCCTTTATCAAGTCATGACAAATGAACCATTCACCCAATGGCTATAAAACGAGAATTATAAGTCGATTATTAGTAACCGGGTTACGTAAGCTATTATTTGGAAATTTCGCAGTAAAATTGCTGAAAGACGACGTCTTATCAAGAGAGAGTGTGTGACATATTAAACTGAAGATGACTTAGTTGTATTGAAACGTCGTCTTGTGATTGTTGTATTTTCTTTAATTTCTAATCTTACTAGTTGGTTATTTAGGTGCATATCAGTTAGACAAAAATAATATTTCATAAATTCTTTGAATTACTTATTAACAACAAACTATTTTTTCACTACTGGGAATAATAAATATCTCTTTTTGGTTAATAACAACATTGACTTTTAAACTGCAAACATGCTACAAAACTTCGCAGTGAATGAATTACCATATTATGCTAAAGAGAAATACTACAAGGTTCGCTAAGTCAACGGCACACACATAGACTGCTTAGAGTGTTGAGGTTTTATATAAAGTTAAGCAGTTCATAATATTGACAATACTACAGGGAGAGATGATTGTGTTAAATATGAGGCTTTTTGGGTACAAATGGTTGCTAAATAGAGTGAGTCCAAACTTATTAGTAATTTTCTGCACCAGTCTCTTGCTGGCTCAACGTGCAGATTGTTATGAAACATATAAACCTGGGTGTACCATGATAACACCGCATTATACCATTACATATTAAACATAATTATGTGCAGATTACGTCATGAAATAGTTTAAGCTATATTCCAATTTCTTTCAATTTCCATTATTTGCTTTATTTGTAACCTATTAAATGTGTCTATAGGATGAGAGAGTATTGTGAACAATTAATTATTTTTTTTATATAAAATAAAAATTTCTTTCTGTTTGTTCGACGATTGTTCTAAAATAATATTTTACTTTATATTTCATATGAACTGGTTACCACACACAGGCCATGTGGCCCATGTGTGGTATTAGTTCCATGACCAGTTACTTTTATATATGTAAAATACTGCAAAGAATAAAAATAATTTGATTTGATTTGGATATTACAGAGGATGTGACACCAAGTTTATATGTGTGAATGGAAATTATTTTAATGCAAAATTATTCCAAGATTAATTAATTCTACAAAATCCAGAAAAATATTGCATTAAGTATATAGTGTCTTCGTTTACAGATCAAAATAACTTCGTGAGAGTTTTAATTTTAGCTACTAATTTACTAAAACAAAGATATATGGTTTTCAATGGATGAGGGGACATAGGGGGAAAACTATCTCAATTATTACAAAATCATATATGTCGTACTGTTCCCCTTGTTTCAGAACTAGGACATTTTCTCACAAGATTTTAAATATTTTGTCTGGACCAAAGATGAAGAACTTTTCAGAAAATAAATGTTAAAAATATTGATCTCGGTTATTTATTTATGTTTTGCACATTCCTTCATTTTTATTTAATTTTATCCTATTAAAATAAAATAACAAAAGAAAAAATAGAAGAATAAAATAGTTTCGAAATGTCACTACATTTTCAGTCAAACAAAAATTAGGTTTTATATGAACAAACAACGTTAAGTGCACAAACAGTACAGAAGGTTTCTTACACGCATATCCACAAAACTAATTACAAATATAAAAATATTATTTACTATCACCCCAAAAACGTCTCTAATATTACTTATAAGTGTAAAAGTATAAATATGTTAAAATATTTGCTTTCATGTTTCTAATGGAAGATAAAGTGGTCTCCAATCTCAACTTTTTTGTAGGTGTTAAAATATTACAAATTCTATTTATATCTTTAAATAGAGCCGAGTTTGCTTTGCTTGTGCCACCAACTTTACCTAAATGTAAACCGTATTTTACTTAATTTTTTTAACAATAGCGGTCAAGGTTCATTTCGATGTTTAACAATTATTTCTGAACCGTAATTTTCTTTTAATTGAAATTGTACACCTGTTTGAATGGTTTAATCCAAATTTAGTGCCGATTTGTAAGAACTACATTTGAACACTTTCATGGCTCCGGAACGACAAAATATAAATTAAAACAGTGCGTGAAATACAATCGACATTTTGTTTGGTCCTTCACATTATTTTCTTTAATTTACGTAATCACGTAAATTTATCCAAGGACTAAAAACTTGAATACTTCATGGTAAATTATAACATAACTCCAATGATACAAAATTTATAAATAGTAAAACTATATTACGATTTGAAATAATAATTGAAATAGATACAAATAGTAGAGAAATGGAATCAATAAAATTATTAAAAATAATCTATGAAGTTATATAAAAACTGGAACATAAGATCTCACAAAAATTAAGTTTACGTAATCAAACGCGTTTCAACGACAAATTCGCCCTCCTCATATAACTTATGAGTTAGTAACTCATGTTTAGTAACTCATATATGACTGAGGATGGCGACTTTGTCATTGAAACGCGTTTGATTAAATAAACGCAATTTTTGTGAGATCTTGTGTTCGAGTTTATTATATCTAATATTATCTCACAAGTCAAGCTGAATATTTATTTATAATCTGTGAAGTTATGAGTTATTTTTATTACCAAAATCAAAAACAAATATTACTCAGAGTCAATTAATATAAATGATAAAAAGACAATTAAATCAGAACTCATCATCGACACCTCGCTTCCTCACGTTAGTGACATCATTGTAAGATATTCAAACTTTCAATTATTACTAAAAATTATTGGTAGTTTAAAAAAAAATTAAATAATAAACAAACAGCGTTGAACAAATATACAAATAACGTTGAACTGAAGACTTCAACATTGTTGCAACATTCCCGAAGCTGTAACCGTACTCGGTATAATTGCAGAGACAAACAAGTGCAGCGCAATCAGAGACCTGATCAAATATCTGGAGTTGTCTTGGCTCCAATGTAATTGTGGTTCGAATCACGCATCTCGTCACATAAATTCATTGCCAAATCCAAGACTATTTGTTGTTGAAAAACAAAACAAATGCCACACAGTTAATCTTTTATAGACTGGATACTTACGAATTCATTTTTTTCTTTTACAATTTTGTAAGAACAATTAGACAACTGGTTTCTTGGATTTTGTTTGTTTTTGTAAAAGTCAAACCAGTTTAATTAAACCATGAGTTTATATATACAAGCTTAAAGCATGTACAATCCTATTTACTAAACAAAATGTACAATAAAATATTAAAATATTAAAATGTTAGTACTTTTAAATATTCTTCTTTATTTAAACGTGATGTTCTAGAACATTTCATTATTAATGTTTCCTAAACGATTTCCTTTATACATAACTAAGTTATTTTTTAACCAAAAATTTGGTATATTTTTTCTGCGTTTTTATTACAATAATTGTGTCATAAAAATTGTAAAGGAATTGTATGACAATTTAGGCATATCGATGTAATTGGCTTACCCTATTGAGATGCAATCTGCTGCGTCATATTTTATACATTTGAGAATAATTTAAACATAATTGAGTAAGGAGTCTCAATTTGCATATCTTCGTTGAGAATTAATCATTAAGGAGCTTAAATATTAATTATTAAGTGATATCTGAATTACCCAACATTTAAACAACTCTATAATAGCAAATAATTAATGGTTACTAAATTCAAATCTCTTTCATTTGTTGATTGATCCTTAGTCAATGTGGACGTGAATTGTTGTTGCCCAGTAGCCTAATTCAATAATTATTACAATTAATTAGAATACACTAACGAGGAAACAACACAATATGAGAAAATAACTTTTTTTTTTTAAGTACAATTTAAAATGATACACGCTTATTCTTTATTAAACTAAACTGTATAATTATAATATTGTTTTCGGTATTGTAGTTTATACAACTTTTTAGTAGACTAATATCGAATGAAAAACCTAATCATAAAACAAGCCATTAGATGAAGGGGAACATCAAAATAATAACATAATAAAATTGTAATTTTGTTAAAAAGATTTTGTTTAAATATTTTTATTTTTATTGTTTAGTCTTTGACGATTATTCTGATGTACCCATGGTGAAGGTATTCAAAATAAATAAAAACATTATGATTCAAAGAATTACTATAAATTTAATTAACGATAAAATCCATGAAACACTAACTAATGATAAAACTGCTTACAAAATAAAACATCGTGGAAATTTCTGGGCTAGATTAGCCAGTCAGTAATGTAATCAGTCCATTTCTACTATTCGTAGGCTTTTTTATTGTGATTTTCGGCAGTCCAGTTATTCAATTCTGAAGACATCTGAGGATGCAACTCTGCTGAGGCCGATGAATGTTGGATCATCCTTGTTAGACTATCCCACATTTATCTAACATTTCTGGATCTTGTGAACCTAAGACAGGATCAATGGTAGCATTCTTCTTCGGTAGTTATCTAGGTTAATATTACAAGAAATTATACTGACATCGGCTGCATGATAAGAAAGCCAAATTGTAAATTATTTGCGCAAACACTAGTAGAGAGAGATGAAAGAGACAAGAACATATCTATATAATTTCTTCCAACTACAAATATAGACGGTAATGGAGAGAATAATAATGCGATACGGTTCCTAACACGACAATACAACAGTCCTTTGCCTGTGTCTACTTCACCATTTTAAAGTATTGTTGGGGCTTTTCAACAACGTGAAAATCGGTAGGGAGGGGAGGTTATTCAAATGAAGTATGAAATAGTCACTATGATTTTTGTATAGATACCGATAATGCTGGGGTTATCCGACATAATATTAAAATTAGCGAGAGCGTGGTGGGGGGAGGGGGATCAACTCAAAGGTTATAGAATTTGTATTGTCATCAGAAATACGTAATTTGCAAAGACACGATTGAAAATTGGGAAGTGTGTTCAAAACCAAACACAATTTTTGAAAGTAACGTAAAAGCAAGCTAAATTAAAACATGGAAGAACACATTCAAAATTAACTTAAGGCGAAGTAATACTTTTAAAAATGTATTAAATAATATTTAATTTCCAATATTATTATGTTTTATACATTTTTAATTTGTTGAAAATACAGAGCCACTTCCTACTTGTCACATTATAATAAATATCTTTTAATCAATAAATACAAGTATAATACCATTATTTTACGTTCATCTGCATACTTCCGAAAGTTTATGCATTATTTATCCAGTAACATAATTACATTCAGGGACATCAGTTAACACTTACACCATATAATAAACCTAATGAATGGTTATGGCTCCTATTACAACAGTCATCAGTATAAAATAACTGGTATATATTTTAGTTTAACCGAGCTTCAACTTTGTTCACATTCTATTATTATACTAAACATCTTCAAAGATACCTTTTAAAATTAATTTGAATGTGTTAATTTTACCTACTGATTAGTCTATAAATATGAATGTAATTAACAAACAAAAATAATTACGAGATTTCTATATTATACTTCTTTTATAGTGACCAAATGAGAAAAAAGAACAAATCTTTCCTCAACAAATATTTGAAAAAAAGGCGACATTTCAGTGAACGAGTCAACTTCTTCAGTAGTTTTTCTTACCTGTATACAAACCGAGAGTGATTACACAAAGTGTGTACATGATATGACTTAAGAGGATGGCATAGTTATGAGAAGTCTATTGATTTGGAATTTATCTCTCTTAATAATTGAAACTATGCATTTCTCATTTTAAGTGTATATTATTATAATTTTAAGACCTATACAAAGCGAATTGTAAGTTCTAAGAAAGGTTCGAGAATATTAGGTAATTTTTTGAAAGAGGAAGATTTAATTTCATTCGTATGCTTGGCTGTTGTAGTATGTAACTAAATATAAATACAAGAAAAAAGTTTTATTCAAGATTATGATTAAGGTATCGAGTGTGATATGTAAATCCAATTAAAAAAATATATATATACTAAAGTAATACAATCTCAAAAAAAGAAAGAAAAGTTTACCAGATTTCCAACATTTGAGTTTATTAATCTACACATACTTAACAAATGATATGAAGTGTACAGGTCAAACAAAGAAGCCACACAATTCAAAATATCTTTACCTCAAGACAAATCGTTAATCGAATTAAAAGATAAGTATTTCTAATCAAAAGTCCTGCTAAAAATTCCTAAAAAATTATATTTACAAAAGTATCCAAAATCACCCAATGAAATATTATGTAATGCGTAATTACAATAAAATAAAACCATGTAATTAATTCATTTAAAGAAGAAAAAAATGGTATCTGACGAGTTTTCACGAAGCTGTCAAAACACTCAATGGTGCAACTTTTAATAGATTTTAATTTGAAATCTCAGTTGCAAAATAAGCAATAGATGTATAATTAATGAAATCTTTTAACTAAACAAATAACCTAGTTAAGTGTTTAATTAGTACTTCATGACAGATGTCTGTGCACTTGTTGAATAAATTTAATACATTCCAACGTCTCTGATAATTACAGTAATACATCTTCAAAGGATTTCTTTTCTGTTAGCTCAGAAAATAACAGCTATCATTTGTTTGATAAGCCGTTTAGATTTACTTTATTTTGACAGAAACGATGGACGTAGTGGTATCTGTAATCTGTCGTGTTTTTTGGATAGTTCGTGACCGAAATGGTTGTGGAGTGGGAGAGTTATTAACATTCCAGGAGCCGGTCGCTGGAGTAGCTGGAGGCTGAGCTCAAATCTCGACTAAACCTCGCGTCAACCTGAGCTATGTGTATTGTGTAGAGGTTATGTGTGTTGTGGGGAATTGCTGTAACTGAGGTAAGTCAAGTGTTTTATCATTGCTAACTCTGTTATCCCCCCTCCCCTTCTGATTCCGCAAGGTTACAACTTATACAGTCACAAGACTGGCCTACATCTTTGTATAACGTTTTAATTGGTGCATGCATATTGCTAGGAACACGATAAACTAAATAATAAATTACCAAAACTATTTATTTACACTTTAATATTGCACATAAATGATGAATTAAAAAAAAATAACGATTGCAATAGTAAATTAATGCAATTTAAATAAAACACAATGGTAGAAAAATGTAAATATAATAATAATTTTTTTGAAATATTAAAAAAAAAACAGAGAGAGACTAACTAAATAATAAAATGGTTTATATATGTATATAGTGTGTCTAATACGTTTAAAGTCAAATTGACTTCACTCGTTACCAAACTCCAGCTTTCAAATGACTTATTTTACCTTATTTTATGTTAAGTCGGTACATCGACCCTATCGGGCCTCTTATACATATGTATATAGAGTCTGCACTAATTAGTAAGTATACCAAGTCAAGTAGTTGTACATATTAACAATAAAGGTATCTGTTCGCTTCGGTCATATCGGTAATTCGAACCGGGTAAATTTCATACTTGTTTGTATTTATTTGGATTCCACCAGCTTCAATTAAAGGACCTCTTAATTTTTAATAATTGTGTATTTTATGTTGGCAATCCTGAAAAAAAAGTTTTGCTAAAATACTATAGAATTCGTACAAATAATTTAGTATATTTATACATATTAAATTCGATAATACGCTACACAAACTTAATGGTATTTTTGTTTGATGTGGTAACCCTAAGAATTAAAAGGGTTTGATTGATTATGGACTTAATGTTTTTTTCCGGGTAATTCAGAAAAAATGTTTTATTTATTTTTGTGGGTGATGACAATTTTGACGAAAAAAAGCTAAAAACCAAAGGGTTACTCCAGTGTAATGAGATAACGCGCATACCAAATTAGCTTATGCGTTAATGAATAATCTTGTCATAGATACATACGGCCATTCGTGCTCACATACTCACACAAACCAACAGATGTTTCGTGTTTTATTCCTAAAATTGTTACAACATTAATTTCTAAACAGCCTGAATGTATTAAAATAAAATAAGATAATTTTCTTCAAATTTTATTTTTTTCTTTCTCGTACTATAAATATTTTACTGTGGTAAATACGATTGTTTCATTTTATAATTTTAATGTTGTTCTAACATTTTTTTTTTTTAATTCGAAGATGCTACTAAACCTAAAACAAATATACAATATATAAAACATAAGTTCACATTCCTCATTCCCACTCAAATAAATTTGGCAAGTTATCTTTTATTTAAACTTATGTTATATTTAACATGACTATTCTATATTTGATTTTTTAACGTTATTATTGTTATCATAAGTTATGTGTTTTTCTTTATAAAGTTTATTTAGTTTCCCATAGTTGGTACTCAGGTCAGCTAAAATTGGACATTTATTTACATTGAATGTTTTTTTTTATTTTACCGTTAATTTAGATTGATCAATTTATTCTTTGTCATTAATGTTATTTGGATAAGTCGTTTTTAAAGCATTCATGTTCATTGAAAGTCGTTTTTTACTCCCCCGTGTTCATTGTGGGGTTAAACTGCATTTTGTAAATAAATTTTGGTATTTACAATAACTGTAAAACCTTAAACAGCCATTGTATAGGATAATGAGTTTATTACATTAAATTGATAGTTTAAAGACATATGTATATTTGTTAGTACATCTTACAAAAATTACCTAAAGTTTTCTATTCGGCCTTATATTCGTTAGATTTATTGCAATCCGCTCACATAGATTTAGGCTATTGATAAAATGTACATTCCTTTGCTCAATCAGTCTGGTCTCATCCAGATTTATTTAAACACGACCAAGAACTTTCACTTCTTGTCGGTTTACAACTTAAGAAATTAACTTTTTATTTATTTCGACATAGGATACTGTTGTGATATTTTAATGTGTACTGTGTTTGTACCTTCCTTATACGCGTGCTTTGCCTCTAAGACCATTGGTTTTTGATTTTTCTGTGTAAAATTTTTCTGACTTTTGCAATATAAACAACACGTTTGACTTCAACGAGCTACAACTTGACAATTATATAATTATTTTTCTCAAATACCGGTACTTTCAAGGATTTGTGCGCTGAAAATCTGGAATTCGATTTTTGTTCTCTTTTTAATTCCATCTTTTGTTCCTATTTGATAATCTTGATTTTTCAAGAACTCTCCTCTCCACCATTACCAATTTATTTCTAATAGATAACACATATTGTAATAAGCCTTAATGAGAATAGGCTAAATGAGCACAGAATGTATATTTATTAATAGCCTTAATCTATGTGTGCTCATTCCAATAAGCTTAAGAAAGATAAGACTAGTTAGAAAACTTCAGATCGTTTTCCAATCTCTTCGGCTCATTGTAAAATGACCACTTTCTTATCAGATTATTTAACTTTCCGACACAGGCACAATACCATGTGTGCTTGATACAAATAAATATGTAAACGTAGGCCTTAAATATTATACTAAATGTAAAGGTCACAATATTATACGAAACCTAAAATAGTGATATTAACATGGTTTACTTGTAATATTTTATAAGATATCGAAATAACAAACCATTAGTTACCATATGTAAGGTACATTTAAACACGATCAACTTTCTTATTGTACAACAATTATCTGAAGGAAGTAAAAACAAAAAATACCCGTATAAGAATGTGTCACTGAAGAAATGCAGGGTTTGTTAAAACAGTGAAATTCAAAGACTTTTAACAAGGTGTAAAGGCTGCAAAATGGTTCCACGCAATTACGTTAGTTAATTAAAGCCGAATCGTAAGAATTAATCATTTTAATTTCAAAGACAATTGGTATCATGAAAATGTGTTCAGTTTTTTGAGAAATGCTTTTTTATTCAATGATTGTTTACGAGTAAGTCTCAACACACTTCTAGCCCATAAAAGACTTTACTAGTCTTTTATATTACTTATATAGCCGGTGGGATGTATAAACGTTTATTTTTGAAAAGAAAGAAAAAGGATGTATGCTTGTTCTTTACCTCTCCCCTTCCAATAAAAATGAGAAACAAGATTAACAATGTTGACAATAATTATTGTTGTCATGTTTTACGTTTAACTTTGTATTGATCGTGATTATGTCAACTGAACTTATGACATTTAGGTTTAAGTTGATGCACGACATCCAAAGTTCGAGACCGGATTCTGCTAATCATTTTCGTGACTACATTTCTTTTTTTTTATAGACGGTGACATAACATTGACTTCTTCGTCAATAAAAAGAACATTTATTCAATATTAAAAAATAATATTTATTTATTTTCATTTTCTTCAAACCCTTGTATTAATTATTATTACATTATTATAATGTTTTCTTTTTTCGTAATGTATTTTATAATTGAATTTCAGTTGATTTTAGATGCGGCTTATCGTAGTGACATAGTTATATCTTATACTACTTTTAAACGTTTGTAGACTTAAATCAAAATTTTGAAAATAAAAATGTACAACTTTTCGTTTTAGATATTTATAAGAAAAAACCTATAAAAATTGGAAGATGTCTCTGGTGGTGCATGTATCGTTACTAAACTCAAATAGGACTAATTTTCGTATGAATTTCGTTCTTCTCTTCCTTTTACAACTATATTAAACCTGCTGTTTTAAACTACAAACCTAAATTCATCAATTATGGACTACAACGTGAGCCATTTATTTATTTTATAGCTAAATGGTTGAACAGATTTAAGTAGAGTTTTAAATATTTTATTCCTTAGAATTTTGCAGTAATAAGCTATAATATACAATGTTTGTTACATTGTATTTAATCATTTGAATATATGAACAATTTAAACAAAAATATCATGGTTTAATCTATATTAGGAATATTATTATACTATTTTATAATAAAGACACTCAACATAGTGGAAAAAACTGACTTGTTTTTGACAGGGTGTTAATTAGGTATTGTATATTTTGATTTATGAGCTCCGAAAATATATTTCGACTGTTTCCTGATAAATTCCTGAATTTGTCTATAATACAATAATGCAACAATTCGTCACGCATCATGACAAGAACGGACAGAAAACGTCATCCGGAATATCGAAGTTTGTGTAAAGATTGGTGTTCTACCGGAATGTTTAGAATCTTAAGCAAATTATGTATGAGTCAAAGGGGGTGAAAATAGAGGGAGAGTTTAATTTTTTTTTATATATGAAACACATTAATGAGTCTGTTAAAACCTTAAAAAAATCACAAAATGAAATTTATAAGAATCCATAGAAATTACATGGAAATGTGAAACAATATTTATGACCGTTAGTTAAAATATTGTTTTCAATAATTGGCTACTGGCTATTGCTAAAAATAATTATTGATTTTATGCAATAACTTAATGAATACAAAACTACTATAACTACCAGTTACTTACTTAAATTTACAATACCTAAAAATGTTTTTCTTGATTTAAAAACCTAATAAAACGCAAGATCTTTTGATAGTGTTTTAATACAATCATGCATTGTGTTCATACAATATAAACTAATGTTTATTATATCCAAGGTAATATTTAAAAGTAGGCTACAAAAACAAAGTTGTTTAATATTCCTTGTGTTGTTATACTTATTACCTTGATTGGTTGTTATTTTCATTTTTATCATAATATAGAGTTCACGATGTTTATCAGGCAAAACGTGAATGTTGTGTGCGTGTATATTGGTTGTTGCTTTGCAAGGCTTAGTTCATAACGTTAGACTTACCTTGTAACTAAAGACTTTTAATTTAAATGATAAGATATAATGTCTTACTCCAAGGAAGGACAACACAGGTTGAACAACTTTATTTACTTGTAGGTAAAAGAACAAAAACAAAAATGAATAAACATTTACTGTATTTTTTATTGCAATTTTGTGTGCAAATAAATAAATGCAATTAGTATTGGTTCATTTCAAATAACATACATGGATTTTAAACACTTCATAAACTATTAATTTAATTTAATCCAGTAAATGTTTCAATGAGATATGGATTAGAATCCAGAATAGAGCAGTATAGGATTAGAGACGACATGTAAAGCTCAGTTTTGCACTTATTATTTACGTGAAGTGAGATTTTCACAATGGTAATAACTAACAATATAATTAATAATATTTTCTACAAGTAAAACTGAAATCTTAGTTGTCAATAATGTTTTATTTTTGAGTTTCTTAAATCGTGTTCAAGTATTTGATTTTTCTATTTTCCTGAGTTTTCTTTCTTCCGTTGGTTCGTCTCACATTAGCTAAATATTCTATAAGCATATTAAAAAATGTATAAGATTTGATAACTCGTATAATGTTAATAGTTTATATCAATCATAAAAACATATCTCTTCTCTCTCTTTCTCCTCCTCTCTTTAAAGTTAGCTATATTATTACATTACGTACAGCATAAACTATAAAGATGAGAGTGGAAACGGGCAACTAATATTTATATCATCACCTTATTATAACTTGAGAGTGAAACAGTTTATTGAAATATTAAATTCCTGTTAATGCACACATCGCAAATCCAAATACTCGTTAGTTTTTAGTAAAGACAATTACAAAATACAAACGACTTCGATTTTCTTCTAACTGAGACTAATATCCTTCATTGAGCTTCGACTCTCGGTAAATCTAACTAGAAACATTTACAGATTGGAGGTTGAGAATAAAATTTGGGTTTTAATGTAGTAAATCCTTTTACAGTTCTAAATTGTACAATTATTTATTATCTCTCAATAATTAGTGAGTTTAATTTGGAAATATTGCACTGCTCTCGTGGCAAAATTGGGATCATCAAATAAGTAGGCTACAGAGAGACATGATAACCAGATCATGTTTTTATGCCCGTTTGGTTTATAAATAACCTATATTTTTGTGTATTTGCGTTTTATGTATGGGCGTGTGTATGTGCACGGGTGGTGTCACAATTTTTGTTACATTTTAATCATAAGACACAAATATATTTTTATGACTATGTTTAACATGTTTATTACTAAGAAAAAAGTCCCATCAGGGACTCACTTATAGTAAGAACGGCCTTGGCAATCCCGAGACGTCTAGCTGCAGTTATATATATATATATATATATATATCATCTGTCTCATTGTGACCAAATCTTGTTCTGTTAAGACTTTGAAGCTATTATAGGACTCGAGGTCTAGGGCGTTTTTCGCCTTAAAACCACATTTAAAAAAAAATTAAAGTCTTCAAATTTCAATACGGCAACCATTTAAATAGTTTTACCGTACCTTTAAATCATATGTCGGTCAAAACATAAGTTAAATTTGTATCGATCTGCGCATAATGATCGGGGTGTCAACAACTTAAACACATTATTTTTAAAAAATAGCTTTCTATAAAGTCAAAGAAGTGTTGAATTTGTATATTGTCTACTAAGAGCATCTCTATGTGGGACAAAGATATAAGCCCTTCCTAAATCGCTACGGCAGATGTCTGGTTGTGGCAATAACTGATTATAAGTGACAACATATAAGATATTGAGGATGTTGTTTTCCATCCTCGTCACAAATCTCGGTACAGTACAGAATGACAAGCAAGTAGTAGATTAATACTTTTTCGTTGTTTTGGTAGTCTAACCATCGATTCTGAAGTCGTTTTTTGTGTATGTGGAATAATAAGATGTACTAAAATTCAGGTAAAGGAAGTATGAAATGTAAATCTAGTTGCTAATTATTATTACCAACATTTCCATGTGTTATTTATACACTATTAATTAATAATGCATTTTAGTTGTGTCTACAATTTAATTTTCGATAGTAGCCTACATTCCGCCAGTCGCCATTGACAACAAGATATATTAAACTACAATTTAATATAATTAAAAATAGTGCATCAATGTCCACTCGAGGACACTGATTTCAAACATTCTTATTCACTCAAGTTTAATAACAATATTAAAGTCTCCAGATGATATAACTTGAGATTTCTTTCATAACCAATTGTTAATCCATATTATACTGACTATATTATATTCCACATTTAATCATAAAAAAAAATTAAAAAACAGCATTGGATGAAGTGATAGCAATGTAAAATTTCATACTTTGATACCTTTTGACACTAATACATGTCCATTAGACTACAGTTTATAAATACAAACATAAGAATTCGTTCTATGCTACACTTTCAACAGTTAGATAGCAATTACAGTTATGTTATTAAACAATCTTTAAAAAACTTCTTATCGCATTGCTCTTATTGTGACTTATAATGTCCGTTGTAGTGAATATCGAAATATCCGTTCACTGAAAAAAAAATATATTAGGCCATAAAGAAAAAAATATTGATTATGTGTTTTCAAATATAAAAGATTAAAGTGGACAAATATTGAGAAATAACTGATATTTACGATATTTTAAAACTCAAATCTACTATTATTTTAAATACACTATTGAATTACTTGATGCTACTAGTTTAAAATACAATATAACATTTAACGATATTGTTATTTATTTTTAAACTATTTATCTAGATCTAGATTGTTTAAAATATTTAACAATATAATTAAATGTTATATTATATTTAACAAAGATATGGTTATTCTTATTTACATTCACATATGTACAAATTACATACACTTCTCATTATATAAGAATGACATAGGTAGGTTGTGAGTTTTTTCATATAATAGGTCAAAATTAATATTACTTGAAGACTTTAAAACATGACACTAGAATCAGTTTTACAAATTAACAAAAGTATACATACTGTCTATTAAGGATTTAGAATCAGTTTTTAATTACATTAGATAATATGAAAATTTTACAATTATAAAGAAAGAAGGTTGGAGATAAAATTGGACTTAACTTTCAGATTTTAAATGTACAAGACAATAATAAATAGGGGAGATATACCTAAAGCTATGTAGGGTTACTTAATTCGCATATTACACCAACAAGGCAACTTCAATGGAATTATTTTCCTGTATAAATAAAAGTATTGTTAAACCGATGAATTTAATTTAAAAACATTATAAATTAAGCTAAATATGTATCTATATATATATGGGTGTGTAAAGATATAATTTTGGGTTTATATTAAGAATGTAAATTTTAGATATATAACAAACCTATTATTCCAAATTTAACTGTTAAATTACTTGACGTTATTAAAAACTAAAAATAATAAATCATATTAAATTATTGGAAAGGATTACATTACAAAATAAAGCAAAAATATTCAACATTGTTCAATAAAAGAAACATGACCCATCCATGGTCACAGAGCATTCTTGATAAATGTATTCATATTGAACGACCCTGGTCACGTGGTCACGCCACAGTCCATGTTTACTGAAACTTTGCTTTCGTGTTTGACGCCTATTTACTATTGTTTATTTAACCTCACAATTCACATTTCAAACCGATTTTATGAGTATTTTATATTGTTTTCTGGCAAATGTTTGTATTGTTGTGTAAATACAATGTGAAAACGGATGGTTTAAAACCGTGGGTTTTTATAAGTTTGTAGAAAAATAAAACACGAACAGTTAATGTGGATAAAACATGGTATTTTATAATTGATTTGTAAAGTTCAGTATTAAACTTTACGATGTAAATATTTGAGAAATGTACAAGTATAACAGTTTTGATTTATAGGAATCAATTTGCATTTAATTAGGCAAATGTAAAGATTAATGTTATGAAATGCGAGTAATGTAGGCCAAATTATTGAAACAAACATGTTATTTAGACATTTAGGCTGACACAAATCCCATCAATAATCTGTATTAAAGTAATTTACTATATACAAAAACAAATAGTAATCTAAATCGGGACCAAAAAACAATATTCCGATTTTTTAAATAGCAGCTCAACGTTTTTACTAAAAATGAAACCGCTGAGGGCCTAGTTTTAGTTGAAACCTTTCTAAACATTTCGGATCTAGAATTATCATTTAAAATTCGTTTCGTCATAAAATCTGGAATATCTCGAAATCGAATAGAGCTGCTTCCCATAAATTTTGATGTAATATGAAAATTGTTAAGACAAACTTAAATGACAAATCCAAAGTATAACAAAATTATAATGGTGAATAATTTGGAAAATAACCAACAGAAACCTACGATGGTCATTTCTCATGAGAAATTTCGGTATTTTCTAAGTTACACATAAAACATAATTTATTTTATATTTACGGCTTGCACGGGTTGAAATTAAAAATCCTCACGATTTATTTAAATATGATACAAATCGCTCACGTCAATTTTGAGAAATTCTAACTTTTATGTTGCAGCACATAATTCACTTTTGGTTTTTAATTGTTAACACCCAAACCGGAATATTTGGGAAGATGGTATCGGCCATGTTTTGTCTGAATCCTTACAGGCTACATTTCAGCAAAAATTGTCAAAATCGTTTAAACCAGTTTTAGTAAATTGGAGTTTTGAATTTTGATCTGTTGACAACTAACTCGACATTTTGAGTGGTCGAAGAAACATTTTAATTCCCGAGATTTGGCTAAAACACATAAAATGTTATTACCAAAATAGGTTTACTTGTTCGGACTGTAAATACAGATTACAGACATCGTTACAAAAAAAATGATTAATGATCTCAATAAAACTCAAAACGGATATATGTACAAAAACTTGTTTGATCCATTGCATAATTTCCTCTATATTACGTAGGCAATATGTAAGAAATTAAAAATAGAATTATTATTACTTAATGTATCGTATTTAAATTACAGGAGACATTTTAAAATTATTTATAGAGATCGACTACATTTAACCGTGAAATTTTAATATATCAACACATACATATCTTTTGTAATTTTGTTGAGGGTTTAACAAAACGACAAAATAATATTTGGTAATTTTATTTTCATTTTATTGTTTTACAAATAAGTTAAATAAATCTTTTTAGTATTTATGAATACATATACAAAATAATAGTTTAGTAGAACATAAAACCTTTAATTAAATCCTGGCAGAGTAAATAACTAAATTAGTCTTCTTAAACAGAATCGAAAATATTGAATAAAGATGATAATTTTGGTATAATTATAGAGTAAATGTGTAAAATATACCAAATAATAAAACAGTGTTGTAACACTACATTGTCTCACTGAAACATTTGCGTAATGAGTTATTAAGAAAATTACCTGTATGTAAACTCGACAGGTAGCAGCACATACTGGCACTTTACTTTTATTACGAGATAAACATTATAGCATATACATCACTCGTAAAATAAAGTTGATTACGTTGCTAACATTTAAATAAAATTAATGCATTCTCTTTGTTTACCATAGTTCAGAGTTATATATAACCTAAGAGGAGATAATGTAGGCCTACAACCGGTTTAGTTTTGTTGTCAACTCTGAGAATAGGTATTCAATTCATTCAACTGGTTAATCAATTCAACTCATCTACAAACCACTATTTGGTTATTTTTAGTGAATATAACTTAACCTGTCCAGAACCTATAAAATCCCATTTTAATGACTTTTTCTTTAATCCTAAATGAATACACTCAGACAAGTGTCATGAATTTCAAACATCGGTGTTGTGGATAATAGAATACAAAATTACAAAACATTTAACAAGATTCACTTCTAGAAAAGCAGTGTAAAACAGTTTTCTATAATTAAACCTAAAACTAATATTTGATTATTCTGATTTTGATTATGTAATATATTGATCTGTGTTCATATATTGCATAATATTTCTCACAAATACACACTTTGTATGCCCATAAACACAAACATGAGTTGACAAACATTAATTAATAAATAATTTATAAAATATTGAAAAAGGATTTATTATTTGAAATACCCAAATATTATAAGTGTTATTTAAGAAATGACAAAATCAAATGACATGCAGATGTTTTGTAAATATTCTTGTTTGCTCTCAAAAGAAAAAAAAAATTTTCAATAGATCATGATATCCATATTTGTAGAATTTCTTTTTCTTCACGTGTGAAATTAATAACATTTAATTTTACAAAGTTCATTCGAAAATCTGTTAATAGTTTTTATATTATTAATAATAGTTAATGTTAACTTTAAACTAGTATATGGGAACGAAGTAGTCACTACATCATTTGAAATTAATGTTAATAAATTAAAACATAAAAATATCCAAATATTTTATTATTTTTTATTCTTAATAATTTTCGATTAATATCAATCGTTAATTACAAACTTTAAAAATATTCAAATTTATTTGTATTTTTTATTCTTAATAGTTTATAAATAATATAATTTTTTTATGTTAAATTTAAACTATTTTATTATTATGAATAAGTTACTATATCATATTTTAAATATGTGCCCATAAATTACAAACTAAAAAATATTCAAATATTTTTGTAGTTTTTATTCTTTCATGCTGTTTACAGAAACAAAATTATATTTGTCATTAAATTTTATAGAATGGAAACAACTATGTTGGGGAAAAATCTATGACACCTTTTTTAGATATTCCGTTTATGTACCAAATAGTTTAAAAAATATCTGTTCATCGAACTATACAACGATGTTGATCAAAGTAAGTTACCCATAAGAACGATATTAGAATAATTTTTAAGGCATGGCTACATGTTAAGAAAAGTATGGTTACATTAAAACATACCCTACTACAAAGTTAAATAGTTCTAGATTGCTGACACAAACTAAGGGAACAAATGAACACGACAGGATCCAACTCCACAAATTACTCAATAGGTTACTATTAAAATATGAACCGAAGATGATCCTCAAAAACCAAGTTGCCTACAAGAACTACGAAGTTCGTTTTACTTTCTCTCTCTTCTATATTTATTTATGACGTGGAGAAAAATCAAATTTGTTTTGTGATTATTAACTTTGTTTATAAATTGAGTAACGAATCAGACATACACCAAATGTTATTTTTAAATTAATATAGGGAGATGTCATTGAACTGTTAAAAAACTATTATATTTTTATTTATTTATTGATTTAATTAAATTCTCCAACCAGTTTCAGGAATGTGTGCTTCGCTGTGAACTCCGTCCAACCCTGGGTTCGATCAACGGTTTTCCTATCATTTACTCGATTATGTTTATCTGTACTCATTAGTCTTACGGGACGGAGCAACTTGAGATTTGAGGCAGAATTCCTAGGATACAGGTTATAGTTGCCTATTTCCCTAAGAGTGAGAAGTGAATGCTGTGATGATCCATAACCAAGAACTCAATATAAATGACCATCAGAACAAACGGCGATCACTGATCTATATCAAAGAACAAAGCGACTCTATTATATGTCAACAGAAAACAACCAAAATATATAATTCTGTATTAGTTTCAAGTTTACAACTTACTGCGATCAATAGGTCCACTAACTGGAGATACTTTATAAAATAATGAAATAACTGTCGGTTCTGCTCATAAGATACGAAGACAGGCCAGATATCTTTAGGGGAGCTGATCCCCGACCCCCATAGGTTTAGTAAGAAGCCTAAGGAGGAATTGTATACGTATCATAAATAACATGTATTTCACAATAGATGCAGTTTAGGTTATGGTTAAGAATGGCTCCCAATGGCCTTGCACCTCAAAAAGGAGAAAAATGTGATTTTGACTGGGATCTAATCACCTACTCCTCACCAAACTTTAAATTTTGTATAACTAAGACCTCTTGTTCTTGAGTAATGACTTAGTAAAAATTCCATTGACGGTTATATGATTGACGGCTGACCTACCGTCGGATATCGTTCGGTGGGTATAACTATCAAAAATTCGGGGAAATTATAGCACCATTGTTCATATTTATTATATAGACGTTACAATAGTTTTTCGTTGTAATCCCGAAGCTAGGGAAATGTAAAACGCTTTTCTCAACTGTTTTCTTTAATCGAATATATATATATATATATATACATATATATATATATATATATATATATATAGATTTATGTATAAGACCTTTCGAGTGCCTAATGGTACGGGCGACGACCTATTGGAGGCCTGGAGTGCTTGAACTCAGGCATTCAAAAGGTCTGTTTTCATACACTAAAACGACCTTTTGTGCCCTCTGTATAAAGCGAAATCGTCGACGAACCTTTTGGATGCCTAGAGTGCCTGGTGTGAAATGTACGGGAGACGATATTTTGAAGGCTTATATACGATCAGTTACAAATGCCACCTTTTGAAGTCTTATACGATCAGTTACAAAAGTCACCTTTTAAAGGCTTTAGTTGACGCCTGTTCCTGTTAATTTCTATTTTCTAACGCCTGTTATCACCATGGTATAAGTCATCGTGTTTTAGAGAATTTTTGAAGACCTGCTATTATTTAAATAGAACCTTTTGAAGACCTTATGCTCTCCAATAAACTTAATTTTGACATTACTTTGTCTGAAACATTATTTGAGTAAAATTATGCGTCACATAACAATATTGTATAGTTTTAATACAAAAAAATTTGATTTAAAAATTTTCTCATATCACTTACTTTCTTTCATTAATACTATTGTTAAACTATTTATGCTAGAGACCGTAGGTACTTGGTGGTATTCCATTTTTAATAAAATTAAAACAACAAATTTTTTAGTATCAACCACAATGTTTTAATAGAAACTTGCCGACCATGGTTTCGCTAGTTAAAAAGTTAACTGTTAAAAAAATTGTTGTTTTAATTTTATTTAATACTATTGTTTGTCAAATACTAAGGAAGTAACTATTTATTTTAAATATAACTAGAGCGTACATAATCCTCTGTTCGCGGTACAACTCACGTTCAGCCAATCGTTGTCCTCGTTTTCATAATATAGTTAATAGAATGTTAAAATATGTTACACATTATTAATCAGAAGACGAAAATAGTTACATTTTTTTCTCCAAACAAGTAGGCTACGGTATTTATTTTTTCAAGTTTATAAATAAAACTATATTTGAACTAGTTACCATTTTACTTTCACACTATACCATAGTATAGAGAAAGTATAGTGATCGCAAAAAAATCGATGATGAGATTTTTGTGGATATATCCGTTTTGGGACCCCCTGAGTCCAAAAAAGTGGTTTTTACAAAATGTCTGTCTGTATGTTTGTATGTAAGTATGTCTGTATGTATAAAAAGCTAGAGAGAAAAATATTCGATCGATTTCAAACAAATTTGCACCAAGCATGTCAATTAGGCATGCTTTATTTTTGTTTAAATTTGTTAAATTGTTAAATTTGTTTAACAACAAAACACACGTCATAGTACTTTTCCCAGCCTTAAAATGTATGTTATACTGTACAGTCCTAATTGTAGTTATGCGATTAAGCAGAAAAGTGTCTTAAATTAATTCAGCAGCCTAAACAGTTACTTTTGGTAGTGTTTAACAACAAAACACATGTCATAGTGCTTTTCCCAGCCCTAAAATGTATGTTATACTGTAAATATATGTTAGGTGTACTGTTTAATTTGTGTGTGTGTGTGTGTGTGTGTGTGTGTGTGTGTGTGTGTGTGTGTGTGTGTGTGTGTGTGTATGTGTGTGTGTGTGTGTGTAAATATTGTGTGTCTCTACGATGGAGACACCGAGTTTGGTCCCGCCTGTTTAAGTAGCCTATGTATAGTCCTCTACAAAAACATGTATTAAGTTAGTATCAAAGTTTATTAATATTTCACTACAATTATTATTATTGCATTTTATAGTGTGAAGCATAAATATTTACGTTATTGAAGAACGTTAGTTTCCGTTAACGTTTCGTTCTGCAGGTTAGTGATAGAGCTCTCACGTGCATATTAGTTTCATTTTTCGTATTTTGCGGAATTTGAGAAATTTTTCGGGCCTATGAATGACTCATCAATTGACAAATATTTTCCCCCAAAAAATCCGAAAGGCTTAAAACGTTTCAGGGCGTACAGTTCGCCAGAACTTTCGGAAGACGCAAGTGTTTCGTTAGGAATGTCGGAAAGCATTGAGACAAGATGGATAATGCAAAGGTAGGTGACACGACGCATGGACAGCTAATGACTGGGTTGAGTAACTTGCTAGATACAAAATTATCGACATTGGCTACTAAAAAAGACCTCTTAATTGTGTCTTCTGAGGTGAGAAGTCTGACGGAAGAGAACAAAGTTTTGAAAGCAAAGATAGACTGTATTAAAAAACAAGAACAGGTTATTATGGATAAGCTAAATGATTTAGAAGGTAGATCTAGACGTAACAATTTAATTTTTGTAGGTCTTAAATGGAATGGTCAGACAGACTTTAAAGCCCTTGTGAAACAATTCTGTGTGGAAGTGTTAAAGTGTAATGACAGTTTGTGGGTCAATAGAGCGCAACCATTAGGAGCAAAGGGCAGAGCAATAATTGCCCAGTTCCCTTCAGATGACGATATTGGGTGGATCATGTCCAATGTAAATAAGTTAAAGGGAACATCTTATGTCGTACATCGGGATTACACACAGGATGTAAGATTAAAGCGAGCCTACCTTGCTGCAGTCCGACGGGAGATAGAAAAAGATTTGGGAAGACGTCGTATGCCGTTAGTTTTTGACCACATTAGAATAGAAGGTGTCAAATTCACCTGGGAGGACAACACACTGATGGCCGGCAGAACGGATGGAATAGTGAAGCTGAAGGATCTATTCAACTACGATTTTTCATCGCGCATAGCGGATTTGAGAAAGGACGGTCCAGGGAAGCTGCAACCAGGACGGACGGACGAGAAAGGAGTGAAGACAGCATCTTCTTAGGGACTAAACACCAATTTCTCAGGACAATGTTCTCAAACAGCTGATAAGGAGTTGGACAATATTATAGTGCCTCAGACAGTTAGCAATTTTAAAATATTGTCTTATAATGTATGTGGACTAAGAGCCAAGGTTGGTGAAGATTATTTTTTTCATTTACTAAATAAGTATGATTTATTTTGTTATTAGAAACATTTATATCTGAACATGATGAAGAGTTTATTGTTAAGAGTCTTCCTAATTTTAAAATCGATTTTTTAAATATTGCTGAAAGAAATGCTAATTTTGGAAGGGCAATAGGAGGTATTATTTGTTGTGTAAATTTACAGTCATCCTTTACTAAAGAAGTTATTTTCGTATCCAAACGTAATATAAAATTAATTGAAATTAAAAATTGGTTGGTTTTGCCAATTTATTTAAATTATAACAAATGGGAGAACAGCTTTGAAAATTTGTGTAATTTTATTAATTCAAATTCAGAGCAAAATTTAATAATAATTGGAGATTTTAATGGCCGAATATCTAACGAACAAAATAATTCTGATATGTAAAATTATATTAATGTAACTAGTACAATTAGAGGGGTCAGAAAATCGAAAGACAGGATATTAAATACAAGGGGGCGTAAACTTCTAGAATTATTCCTTAATTTTGGATTAGTGGTTTTGAATGGCAGAACGCAAAGTGATGCTGAAGGAGAATTTACTTTTATTGGGAAGATGGGTAATTCTGTAATTAATTGACCTTGCGGTTGTATCAGTGAGTTGTTTAGAAATAGTAAATGATTTTGAGGTTATAAGTCATGCAGGATCGGATCATCTACCTATTTGTGTAAATTGTAAAGTTGGTAGACTTGCAGAGAGCCAAAGGGGTGGGGATTGTATACTACCATTGTTGCCAAGAATAAAATGGACTAATTCAGATAACGTCTTGTTCGGTAAAAACATAGATAAGGAAATGTTAACCTTTGATGTCTTGAATGATAACCAGATAAATGTCAATAGCATGATTCGTTGTATCAAACAAGCAGCCCACTTAAACCGAGTACAAATAATAACACTACGGTAAACAAAAAACAACAATGGTTTGATTTCGAATGTCTGGTATCAAGGCAGCGAGCCTTTAAACTCTTAAAGCTGTTTCGCAAAACAAATTCAACTATGGTTAAAGTCGCATATTTAGAGGCAAATAAAAACTTTAAATCGTTATGCAGAACTAAGCGTAAGCTACATTACAAATATGTTGTAAATAGTTTGGGGCAAGTTAAAGATGCAAAACAATTTTGGAATTCTATGAAAAGTTTTAAAAATACAAAAAGCAGATTAGCTGGAAATATTAGCTGTGTCGAATGGGTGGAGTATTTTAAAAATCATTTGAATCCTCTTATTGTACCAAGGGATATTTCTTATACGGAACAGTTTGTTTTCGACAATGATCTCGACAAGCAATTCAACCAGCAAGAACTACAAACGATTTTGGCAAAATTGAAAGATGGGAAGGCTCCAGGTTTTGATGGAGTACCGTATGATTTTTTTAAAAACGGCCCACGGGTTTTAAGTTCAAAGCTATTAGCTATTTTCAATAAAATATATATGGAAGAACGCGTTCCAGAAAGTTTAAAAAAATCTATAATTTTTCCCTTGCATAAAAAAGGGGATGTCAATTGTGTGCAAAATTACAGAGGTCTGTCATTTATAGATTGTATAGCGAAAGTGTTTGCTAGTTTATTGCACAATCGATTAAACAATTGGGTACACAGTCATCAAATAATTAGTGAATTTCAAGCCGGATTTAGAAAGGGTTATTCCACCATAGATAACATATTCAACTTAACTAGTATGATTCAGTTGCAACTGTCAAAGAAGGGGGCGAAACTGTATTGTTTTTTGTAGATTTTTCCTCTGCTTTTGATACTATTGATAGATATGCGCTGTATTTTAAGTTATCGTGTTTGGGTGTTTCTTCTCATATGCTGAATATTATAAAAGAGCTTTACAAAGGTACAACATCAGGAGTGTGGTGTAATGCGTGCGTAACGAAATGTTTTGAAACTAATATGGCTTTAATGTAAAATGGCTTGTAAAGAAACAAGGCTGTATTTTAAGTCCATTGCTATTCTCTTTATTTGTGAACGAGTTGGCTGATATTTTAGATGGAGGATGCGATTTTGAAGGGTGTAAGGTCAGTGTTTTATTGTATGCAGATGATATTGTTATTCTGTCCCCTACTCCTGGTAGTTTGCAGAGTATGATAAATAAGCTCGAAAATTATTGTAACAAGTGGAATCTTTGGGTTAATTTAAGTAAATCTAAAATAATGGTTTTTAGGAAAGGGGGTCAGTTGTGTAGAAATGAGAAGTGGTGGTACAAAAGGCAACGGGTAGAGGTTGTCAATAAATATAAATACTTAGGTGTTATACTTACTCCATCATTGTCATGGGAAACTCAATTTAAGGACAAATCTATGGCTGCAAAATATGCTATAAACGCGGTATGGCACAACCTTTTAGGTAACGAGAGGGTCCCACTTAGTGCCAAGTTTACATCCTTTAATTCTTACAAGGAAAGCGATGAATTGGAAGGGGTATTTAGATTATTTATAAAAAGAATATTTAAGTTGCCAAATAACACCCCAAATTATGTCTTGTTTTTAGAAACAGGGTTTGAAAAGGTTTATTTGTATACATTGAGAATCCACCTGAATTTTCTTTTAAGGGTTGTAGCTTTACCAAAGAATAGATTGCCAAATATTCTTCCTAAACAAATAATAAAAAGGGGCATTTACTGGTACCAGGATTGGAAAGTGTTAGGATATAAATACGGGATTGATGTGGATATGAGCAATATTGATAGGCTACGTGAACAGATGCTTAGTGTTATTGAAGCGGTCAGAGTTACTTGGGAGGGAGAATTTTTACAGAGGGCAAGAAATGCGACATATCACAAACAGTACCGGGACCTTGACTTTAAACTCGGCAGTAGACTTGTTTTATTTGATAAATATGATATACAAACAATAAGTTGGATCATCAAAGCAAGGGCGGAACTTGTTGACTTAAACTATAAACCGTGGTGTAACGATAAAATATGGTAATGCTCCTTATGCAACATACAGTAAATGAAAACGAGACGGTTTACCATTTTATTGCTCGCTGCCCTATCCTAGCCGATATAAGAAATTTGTGCTTTTTCAAACGCAGTTTAAATAGGGGGGAATTTGAACTTTTATTAAATGGGAGAAATTGGTGGAGATTGGATAAATTCATGAAGATTGCATGGAAATTTAGATGGGAATTAATAAATGAATTTAATTTTTAACTGTAACAGTACACAAAATTTTGGTTGGGAAGGGGGGTTACACCTAAATTCTTGGAAGGATTACTGTAAATCTATTTATATATGTAAGTAATTTTAATCGTATAGCTGGTGCCAAATTAATTAGTTCTGTAGTCATTTATATTGAATATTTTGTATGATTATATGATTATATATGTATGGGTGCACTGATGGAAGGAAGGTTATATACACAGGTCTATATGTGTAAATATATGTGACTCATAGTATAATTTTTAACTATATTGTTTTGTTTATGCCAACCCAGCTGACGGTCAAAAAGACCATTGCTGTAAAGTACTCTGTAAAAAAAGAATATTATTAAGTTTATTTCATTTTATTTTATCTTCTATAATTAATTTATTGTGAATTTATTTTATATTTTGTATGGAATAATGTCAAAATAAAGTACTTTTTCTATTCTATTATATTATTCTATATTCTATTCATAGTACTTTTCCCAGCCCTTAAATGTATGTTATACTGTACAGTCCTAATTGTAGTTATGCGATTAAGCAGAAAAGTGTCTTAAATTAATTCAGCAGCCTAGACGGTTACTTTTGGTAGTGTTTAACAACAAAACACATGTCATAGTACTTTTCCCAGCCTTACGGCATTTATTGTCTGGGCATTGAAAGACAAGAAATTGAGATATTCGGCAAAATACACTGGGAAATCCTCACACTAAACAAATATCATAAACCACCTAACTTATAGCAAGGTTTTGAACCCGAACGGCCATAAAGGACCACCGGGTTTTCACTAATTGGTTCTGTTAAAAGCACGCGTTAATGACATACCTATAAATAAAAGTAAATATGTTTTTTTCACAAACACTCCCGAAATTACACGCCCTTACTACATGTAAAAAAAAAAGTTTGCCAATGGCCACCTTAGGATCGTCACGTTTAGGGAAACAGGTAATACAAAATTTCCCTAGGCCCTTTAGTGGAACCGACCTTATTAACCTATCTTGTTATTTGTGCTTTAGATAATAGTAATAATACATACAACTGCTATATTATAAATTGCAATTATACAGGATGCCCTCGAAATCTCTGGTCTCCTTTTGTGGATTTGTTCCTGGAATCGAGACAAACATATTTCACAATATAAACTTAGGTCAACGGTGCTTACGGTCTGTCTGTATGTTTTTTCACAAAATAATTCATATCTATAGAACGGTTTCACCAATTGAGTTCATACTAGACTTGAAGTTATACCTAATAATGATCTATTATAAACAAAATCAACGATTATATCCAATCATGCGTTTAAAAATGGCGACTGTTAAAAATGTCATACCTAACAAACTAAAAAACCTTTTATTTTGTCAAAAAATTTCAATACATCTTTGTTGTTGCCCTTTTCAATTTCCTATCGGAAAGTGTAATAATCAAAACAATTGGATGAAGGATAATAGTTAAGTTAAGGATTATAACAGCATAATATGTACACACAATATATTGTTGTGTTTACTGTGTTGGTATAAGATGCCGGGTTGAACAAACCGATTATTACACATAACTTAACTATTATCCTTCACCTGATTGTTTTGGCGGTTACACCATCCGATACGAAATGAAAATGGCTACAAAAATAATTTCTTGAAATGTTTTTGTTAAAATGTAGGCCTACGGTTTTTGGGCAATTCAGGTTTGAAATTTTCAAACACCTTATTGTATATAATCGGTTAGTTTGTTTAAATAGATCATTGTTAGATTACACTTTGTGCAAAGTTTGAGCTCAATCAGTCATATAATTCTCTAGTTAAAAATTATTTAGTGAAGAAACAAATTGGTGGCTATGGGGAAACAAAGCTTGTCCGGACCCATGTCTAATTGATTTTTTTTCTCATTCTTATGTGCTGAATCATATCCTAGAATATTGCAGAGTAATTACAAAACATCCTGCATATCTTATTAAAACTATGCAAAACATCAAAATATTGTGATTACGTACGCTGTTATTATCTTTAACTTAACTGTTATCCTTCATCCGATTGTTTTGAGGTTATAACATCCGATAGGGAATTAAAAGTGCTACAAAAAGTTGTCTTGAATTTTTTTGTTTAAAATGTACTGTTTTTGGGTATATTAGATTAGAAATTTCCAAACAGTCGCCATTACGAAATGCAAGATTGGATATAATCCTTTATTTTACCTAAAGTAGATCATTTTACTTTCTCACTATCCTACTATAGTATAGAGAAAGTATATAGTGATCGCAAAAAAAAATCGATGTTGAGATTTTTGTGGATATATCCGTTTTGGGACCCCCTGAGTCCAAAAAAGTGGTTTTTACAAAATGTCTGTCTGTCTGTATGTCTGTCTGTCTGTATGTCTGTCTGTATGTCTGTATGTCTGTATGTAGACAAAGCTAGAGAGAAAACTATTCGATCGATTTAAAAAAAAATTACACCAAACATGTCAATTAGGCCTGTACAGATGCACGAAAAACTGTTTTGACAAATTTTGAAAAATAACCCCCTTTATGGCAAAAAAACTCCCAAAAAAATCAGTTATTATTTTTTTATAAAAAAAACGGCTCTAACGATTTTGATAAAATTTTGCTTATTTTTAGCCCTTAATGTACCCTACCATATGCGAAAATCGGCATCTTTCTAAAAACTCTCGTTTAGGTAATAATAATAATAATAATTTTATTATTAGAAACTCTCCTACTTTAATGTGTTCCTTCTCCTACTTTAATACAATTGTGAAGTCACAGTGAATCTGTTTAGTAATTTAAATGTGAGAAAGTATGTGCCAGTTTCTGGTACCGTTTATTTAGGTATAACTTCATGTTACGTTTGAACCGAATCGGTCAAACCATTCTCTAGATAGATATCAATTATTATTTTGTTAAAAACACATAGAACCTACATACAGATAGACGATAAAGTAAGCACCGTATACCCATTATTATATTGAGAAATATGTTTGTCTCGATCCCAGTAACAAATCCATAAAAGGGGACCAGAGAGTTCGGCGGCATCCTGTATATAATCATATGTAACACAATACAATATAACAATAGTCCCATGTAGGTATATAATGTTTCCAGATTTTTCGTTGGAATTACAACTTTTTTTACTAGAACCCCTTATTCTGTACTGAAGAACAAATTAATTCTTTATAAAAACATAATTTATGGAAAGATTGATTAAGCTATGCCTAAACTCGGTCAAGGCTTGTACCAATGTACTAGGATACTTAGATAGCATTTTTTTTTTATAGAAGATGGCATAACAGTTGAACCCAGCCTATATGTATGTATTCACCTTAAAAGTAGGAGGAATTCACTAAATGAAAGTTTTAATAGTAAAATTGAGTGTTGGTGTGGAAAAGTGGGTTTTTTGAGCCCGAACCTAAATAGTAAAATATGTAGGAAATTTTATGTTCTTTTATTTTGAATATGCTAGAGAGGTTATTAAAGAATAATTGATAGTTTACGAGTTACAAGAGAAAACCCACAAGAATGAGATTTTTTACCTTTTTTGCATTTTTGTCAATGTTTCGTCACGAAATTTTGTAAGCAAACCTCAGATTCGGATTCAGCACCCCAAAAACATATAGAGGGGAAGAAATAAAAACTACCCCACAACTTTCCTAGTAAAAAAAAATACTAAGAGACGAGCAGCTCAAAAGTTGTAGATTGATAATTTCCAAAATATCAATTTAACAATGAATTTTACGAAACAAGTGCACACTTTGTAGAGAAGTTGGAGTCATAAACTTGTGCCCAACAAAATTAATCTATACTAGAAATTAACCATTCTAGTGCGCTTAAGTCTTATTTTGCGCACTTGTTCACAACCACTCGTTAACTCTGTCGAGATGTAGTTTAAGCTACAAAGCCGTTACATTTGCTGTTCATTAGCCCCTATCACATCCCGCCGGAAATAAGTCGAGTTACAGTAACCCTCTATTATGTTCATATTAGGTTAATACCATTCAGTTTTACTCGTTTTCAGTTACATATGAATTTACTTACTTATTCAAATACAGTAGATTAAGTTGTATTAAACGCTTTATTTGTTTAGCATACAGGGTGTTTTGCGAGAGTTTGGCACAACTTCAGAAGATGATAGGGGTCCACCTAAAAAAAATCAAAATTGTTCATATGTACCTAGGGCCAGAAAAGCTTCGTTTTCCAGACATCCGACATTTTGTTTCTTTTCCAAAATGATTTATACCTAGAGAACAGTTTGACCGATTGAGTTTAAACTTGGCACAAAGTTTAACCTAACAATGATAGACCGTATATATATACTTAATGATGACACCATTAACTTCGCCAGTATGTTCTACTCACTAAATGGAATAAAAAAGTTCATATGGACCCATGTCCGATCTCAACCGTTTGGCTGTAGTCGCGTATTTTGAGTTGTTTTTTTTTTTCTTTCAAAATCATGCTATTTTGCCTCACTATTTGTTTGAGCCATTTAGTGTTTAAGACATTCTCGCTCTTGATCAGAGGACATTTGTCGCATATATACTCTTGTTCAGAGCACAGTTACTGTCCTCTGAATATTAGGAAGACAGTGTATTCTCATCAAGAGTATATAATTATAACTTACTGTCCCACACTTTAAGAGTGTTATATAGGTAAGGAATTCTTTTTAAAGTACTAAATTTAAAATGGATCAGTCAGAGGTGGGAGGCACAACAAATTACCTGACGTTAAAGTTGAAGAAGTCCTGGAAAATATTTCAAAATTTTTAAACAATAAATCGTACTATAGCTATTCAACAACTCGAACAGAATATTGGAGAACTCAAAAATTCCAATAACTTATTTCAATAACCTATGTATGGTCATAGTTATAGGCTTCTTTGGCGCAGAAGGATAGCACTTTCGTAAAGGATCTTTAATTGTGGTGTCTTATATTTATATTTAATTTTAGCAATAAATGAATTACAGTACTCTAGTTATTAGTTAAAGCACAAATTTGGTAATTTTCCTAGTCCACAATATTATCCTGAAAACGAAAGATAGACAGCCAGAGTGAAGTCTAAAGAGGACTTTATTTTTATTATATAGGGGAACTATATTAATCTTTGTTTTTCTAAATCTTAGGTAGTTGGTTCGAATCTAAATCTCGTTATTTTTTTTAATAAGCCTAAAGATTTCAATTTATTTAGGAAATGCTATTTATAATACTAAATTAATTACGATTCTACAAAGAAAGTATGTTTGTTGTTTTTAAGATTCGTGATAAATAGAACAATGTTGAAAGTTGAAAATACAATTTCCGTTCCCACCTTTGATTTGTTCACATGTAGGCCTATAGGTTACTCATCGACATTATTTGAAGAATTGTGTCAGGAAGTAGTTCTTCCTTCATTGGAACACACTGAGCTTGTAAGGAGTGTTACTGAAAAAAACACACCTTGCTTTCAACTGAACTAAACTAAGATGTTTACAAGGAATTGTTTAATCAAATATTTACACATTTTATCTTTACAAAAAAATTAAATACTGTACTGCAATTTGTGAAACACGTAAAAACATTTTGCCTTAAAATAGTTAATTTTTATTTTTTTTTGACAAATTTCTTTATTTATCGAAGTTAAAGAGACCAACAGTCAAAAACAAAATATATTTTATCTAACTTCGTTTTAAGATATGTTAAACAATTTGAAGAAAACTGAACAAAAATTACGCGAGCTACTCAATTCGCCAGAGTTTTGAAATCCCAAAAATCGGTTCAAATCTTTTCCGATTTCTCGATTTATTTTGGATTTAGTAATTTGTATTAAACATTGAATTAAAAAAACGGGTAAATATCATCAGAATTCTTTGACAACTGTATCGAACTCATCCAAAAGAAATGTTTGTCACAAATAAGTTGAAATTACTCAATCAAACTTTAGAACAATCAAAACCTCAATAGTACAGTCCAATAGAACAGATTAAGTACGACAATATATACATTAAATGCTATATAACATGTAGAATAGTCCTATCGTGTTTAGTTTTAGAATCTCCACCATTTTTTAAAAATAAAATAACATTATAACTTTAGAAATATATATGATATTGAGTTCAGATTTGATAAACGCATTTTTCATGTAACGTTTTACACGAGATTTGGAAATGATTTCCATTTTAAAATGTTAAAGTCCTATATATTGAAAACTTGTTAACTTTATAAAACAATTACAAGAGAGTAAAAACTTTTATTTGTTAATGACGAACAATATGGTATTTATATTTTTACTGTAGCAGTAAAAGAAAATATATTTGAACAGAAAAGGGAAAATTGCATCACAAATATTATATAATTTTAACAGCAAATAAACTTGTGCTCTATGAAGTAAGAATCGGTTGACATTTGATGGTTGGAGAAGTGAGGGGTTGGTTTTGAGATTGTCTAGATAAACATTTATAGTTATTTTTAGAAATTCGAACAAACAATATTAGGTAGTAGCAAAGTTTAAAAAAAAGTAGAAATATGCTGTGGATATCTAGTTATGACTCACTGACGCTCAGTAAGGAGGGAGTAATGCAACGTTGCCACATGGTGTGTTTTTTCTACCTGCACCAATTCACTGTTTATTTTACAGTTGGACACAATATTAATATTTGCCCGATCGCAAATTTGACTACATTTGTATTCAGGAACTATACAACTATATTTTAAATTTTTAATAATGTTTTTAATTGATTAAAAAAATACTATTATTAGGTCTGGAATATGAAGGACAAACGTTTATTTATTGTTTACCTTATTTTGAGGGTCACTCAAATTATAAAGTCATATTATGCCACGTAAAAGTGAGACATTTTTATTTCTAGAAATGAATAGAGGTGTAAGTACGCCTTTAATAAGATTTGTTGTTTTTCAGAGACAAGAATCTTAGATGCCGAGGATCCTCCAAGAAAAAAAAAGTATTAAGAAAAATTGGTGTATGTATTGTGAAATGCAATCAAAAATAGGCAGGCATATGGCTGCAAAACATAAGACTGTGGTAGAAGTCCAGCAGTATATTGAGGCAGAAAATTCTAAAATTAAAAAACAAATAATACAAACCATCATAAACAAATCTAATAGTCAATATAATAAAATGGCAATGGATAAAGTAATAGATGGCACAGTAATACCCGTTAAAAAATCAAGTGAAATAACTGCCATATCGTACGTAACATGCACTTCTTGTGATGGCTTATTTTCTTAAATAAATATTTCTTCTCTGTAAAACACGTCACGAACTTATATTTAAAAATGAATCTATATTCTACAAATGTGTTAAATGTATACGTACAGTATTGAATTCGCTGTATTTAAATTGAATTAAGGTTTTGCATGTAGGTATGTTTAAAATGTAGTCTTATTCTAATAGTTTAATCGTTTAGAACTATAGCATATAGTTTGGTAAAATCATACCATTGACTGATTCACATTATAGTCGTCGTTTATTTGAATTATAGGCTTCTGAAACTGTATACAGTGTCGAGAATGTGTAATGATTCCAACCATATAATATTTTAAATATTTTACCCAAACTAACAAACCATATCTGAACTGTTAACATTTTTCATATATAGTAAAAAGACGAAGTTTTTTAAAAACATTCAATCAAAGAAAATCTTCCAATGATAATTGTTATGTGTTATTAACAGTACCTACTCTAATCCTTTTTTTAAATTATATAAATAATACATATTTTTTCCTAACAAGAGAAATGTCTTTACAAAAAAATAATTTGTTAAGTCCATAATTTATTAGCAAATAATAAACGTTTGTTGAAAATAAACTGTCTTTTAATTGGAAATATCCATGTCTTAATGAAAAATATGAATAAGATTGTACGAGTTGATAAAGTTAATAGTTGACAGAACTATGGGATCAGATTAATATAGCACAGTAATAGCTGACATTCAAAAGGTCAGATAACAGAAGAAAAAGGGTTACTGGTTGTAGTGTCGTGTGTGCGAGAGGGAAGGTAAAAGAAGGTAAGTTGTTTCTGTAGGCAGGAATTAGGGGAATTTTTATTATTTTTATTCTGTAAAGACATACATTCTTATAAAAGATTCAGATAACATAAAAAACAACTTCTTAACACACATAACTTAATATAATCAACAAAAGAAGGAGAATATAAATTAATAGAACATAACTTCAAAAAAGTTAAAGGTGCTCAAAACCTGACAGAATTTCCATTAGCAGAATTTCCATATAATCTTAATAAACCAAAGTTTCATTTAAATGTAATAATAGTTAAATTGCGATTGATGTTCGTGTTATGTGTTTGATATATTTATTTAATAATGCATATTTAATTTATACAAATGCTGAGCAACTATTTGAATCTAATAACTTGTAAATATTCCATTATGTTCTTCTGTTATATAATTTGTTTTATTTGTAAGCAACTAATTATGTAATATATTTTATCTATTGCAATTGAATTTTGTATGTTATTCTATGTAAATTTTTCTTGTTTAAGAACAATTCAACCTTAAACATAAATCTGCTGCTTGTCATATACAGAGTGTCCCGCTACCACTTGAAAATAAATTGACCAGGTTGTTCAGCAGGTAAAAACTAGCAAAACATGTAATATAACATGTGTCCTATCTCTTTTCATTTTCCATCTGTCGGTCTGTATGTGATTTTAAGTTAATAATTAATATTTTTTAAACGGCTTGACCAAACTCAACCATATCTTGCTTGAGAATAGAATTTGATAAGTCCTTTCTTAAAATGGCCGCCATTTTTAAATGGAACAAAGTTATGCCTTGAAATTTATTCTTAAGAAAGGACGTATCAAGGTGTATACTCAAGCAAAATATGGCTGATTTAGTCAAACTGTTTTAAAAATATTAATTTTTTAGTTAAAATCACATACAGACCGACAGACGGAAAACTAAAAGATCTATATCTTCATGTTATATTACATTTTTTCCAGTTTTTACCTGCTGAATAACCTGGTAAAAGTTTATCAAATGGTCGCGGGATACCCTGTATAACAACTACGCTGTTAATATACCTAAATTTCATTTAAATGTGATAATAGTTAAAATTCATGGCTGTTCTTGCAATGTGTTTGATGTTTATATTTATTTTATAAGACATATTTAAATAGTAATTTATACATCGCTGTTATTTAAATGTAATAACTAAATTGTAAATATACCAAAACGTTATTTAAATTTGATTGTCATGTTAGTTTTGAATGAGTTTGTGTAGTTTGTTTCATGTTTTCTCATACCAAACATTACAAAGTTGTAACGATACTGTTTTCTATTAGATAACTAATTTTATTTGTGAAAAACTAATTTTGTAATATAATAATTGTTTTAGCTCTTGAAATAAAATATATTTACACATTTTAATATATATTATGTATTTTTTCGTTTTATAGAACGACACAACTTAAATTATTTGTCTGCCGCTTTTCATATCAATGACTACGCTCCTAATAAACCAAAAAATCAAATAAATGTGATAATGGTTAAAATGTGATGGCTGATCTATACTAACAATGTCTTTGGTGTTTATATATTTTACTAGACATTTAATTTACACATCTGCTGTTATTTAAATCAGATAAGTTGTAAATATAATATTATGTTCTTTTATCCAATTTTATTTGTGAACAACTAATTACGTAATATTAACCATGTTTTATCTCTAACAATATAAAATATTTACTTGTTTTAAATGTATTTTTACTTTGCGTTACAAAGTTCTTTTTTTGCCAATAGGTTATTTAAATTAGCATAAAAATTTATACTTTAATATCAAAGATTTAATAAATAAAACTTCTCAGGGACTAGTTTACAGAATTGGTGCCTTCTAGGCGTGTTTTGCTTCTAGAGTAACAGAAAAAATTTCAACACCAGGTAAATTCTAATTCGAGTAATTGATTGTGAAACCGTAGAGAGACGAGAGATTAAAAGGGCGCATGTGCCACCACAGCTGGCAACCTGAGCAGGCAGAGGTAATGCTACTAACAAGTTTTCAATGTACTTCCCAAATTGAAATATTCTGATGAATCAAATATTTTCCTAAAGCCGGTAACTTAATCTGGGGCTACATCAATCATTATGCAAGCTATTTCAACACTAAATGAAAATGTACATCACTTTCACATTTGTATAGTTATTGTGCTCAAAATGATAATAAACTGTTCATCTTTTAAAGTAGAATTATCAAACAGATAAAGCCAGGGTTAACTCGCTTAACTGTTGTTATAGATATACTTCTTATCACCTACATAACTCTCTCTATATTTTTATTCCGTAAATACGAATCAGTTCCAACAATATTATCTCGAGCTAAATAAAAGTGACACCTTGTAACGATTTTTTTTAATGCTTTAGTTTGAACAAGTTGGGTTGTTTTTTAGTATGAAAAAAGTGTCAAAATCTGACATTTTAGAATTGGAATTGATGTAGTGGGTCGGCCTTTCAGCCTTTATTATTTGCGTGTGGAGTAAATCGATGAAGATAATATCATGTTTGGCCTATGTTAAAGGTAAAGGTAAATTTTATGTGATTCCTAAAGTTATCAATTTAATTTACCTTTCTTAACGGAATTAATTCAATAAATCGGTCGTGTAGAACACCCTGGATAAATTGTATTGTTTTATATAAACTGTTGTTTCCTAAGTATTACATGAAGAGAAAATTGCACTTCACTGTCCAGTAGTTCAATAAATAAACGATTTAAGCAACTCAAGACATATGTAAGCTTAACATTCATTTCATCAACCATGATAATTGATCTGGTGATAATCACCCTGCTTGTCCAGAATTTAGAATAAATTTAGATTATGATGTTTTACGATTACGATGAGAATTTTTAGACAACGATGAGATCTAGTTCATAATAATAGGTCATTAGAAGAGTGAAGATCAATATGTAAACTGTACACCTCTACAATAAGAATATCACTTCCTTATTTTTTTTATAGTCATTCTGTTCAATATGATGCAGTATTGTTAATTGTTAGTGTGAAATACATGAAAAATGTATAGTGCAGCCCGGAGTTTACACGCGAAAGACAGATGTGGTTGGAGCGGAGGTGACGGGGGGGGGGGGGAGGTCAGTTAAGATAACAAACACCTAAAAAAAAAACGCGCGAACATCGAGCTCTCAAAAAGTCGTGAATATGTCTAAGATATAAACCAGGCATTTGTAAGGTCGCAATAGTGGTATCTTTATATCAAGCACCCAAAACGCCGTGAATGCGTTTAAAGTATAAGCCAGGCACTGGAAAGGTGGTAATTGTATACACGGTATAACATTTATACTCAGGCACCCAAAAGGTGGCCTTTATGTCTGATCGTATAACCGCTCCAAGGTCAGGAATCGCCAGGCACTCAAAAGGTCTTATACATGTATATATATATATATATATATATATATATATATTTGTTTAATATACTCATCTATAACATTAATGTGTGTGTTTTTATACTCTGCTGTTTAGCTTGTCTTCATTATACATTTTGATTAGACTATATTATGTCTGATCCTCATTGACAGATTGACTTGGTGTTTAATTTTATAACAAGCTCCTGTTTTTCCAAAGTTCAACTTCTTCTAGCCAATTTCTCAATTTGTCAAAAACATTTGACAATTAATTTAGAAGTAATTATTTTACTTTTATGAAAGCACATGTTTTCATTAGGTTTATTTAAATTCAAAATAATTTATATATTTTTACGAAAATTTTATCAATACATTACATTCATTAACAATTAAACAGATATATTATTAAACACAAGAAACATATGTTAATCTTTAAGAACGTTTATCATTTTCCATAAAAAGAATAATTATAAAAGAGTAAATAACAATAACAGAGAAGTGTGATTTTTTTAAAATTTTACTAGTATTAGAAATGAATAAAGAATGAGTTTTGTATTTTTATAAGGAAATATATCCATTGGATTATTGTTTAGAATGTAGCCTATTGTTGATCATTTAAGAAAAGCTAGCTTTTACACCGTTACGGTGAACGGTGAATTCGCCGCAGGGAATAATCGAGTTCCCGCAGAGAAATGTTCTTACAAACAAGAGCACCAGAAAACATGTAACCGCTTCAGCAACCGCGCAGAAATCTAGGTGTTTCCAGTTTTATGTCTGATATTAATTAGAATTTTGCTTTTATAATTAATATGAAATAAAACAAGATTTTTGTTTTTTTAAATTTGACATCGTGTGCGGGTTTCTTTTTATGAGTTTCTGTTTATCAATGGTTTATGTTACATTTTTATAAATAAAACTTTAAAAGTCCAACAAATAAAAAAAATCAAATGTTTTTATAGAGTACATTGATACAATTTATAATATCATTTTAGATTTCATCTTTTTTTTATACAATTAGTCTAATAATTACAAAATATACAGCATATTTTTTCAATACTTTGTTTAGATAAATCCATTTCCCCCACATTTTTCTTGCTTGGATAAAAAAATAAATGTTAATCAAATCACAACTGAGAACACAATAATTTTAAATTATAAATGTAAGAGTATTAATTTCTTCTGTTAACCAGTGTTCATTTCTGTGAACCTCCCTCCCTCAGTTTAAATGTGGTATATTTGTTTTGTAACTGTGTATTACTTCTCTACCTTGATACAACGGGCATTCAGAGACTTTTTAAAAGTTATCCTTACTTTTAACGCTCTTTAGTGAAAAAAAAAAATACAACTAAATGATCATTCATGTTATGAATTATTGTAAACTTCTTAAATACTAACAATGATTTGAATTGTTTTTGGTACAGTCCAAATTGAGCGAAGACCTCAAATATTATTAGTTTGTGCACAAATACACAAAAGAAGTAACTCTAAATATGCTTTGGTTTACGTATTGTTTGAGAACTTGAAATGGCAAATTAAACTTACGATAATTGAACTCGCTGTAAAAACAAATTATACTCAAAATGGAAAAAAAATCAATATCTTAAATTTATTTACAGCAGAAAGGAAAAAATCGTAGTATAAACCAAAGTATCACCATACAATTAGAAAATACTGTACTGTCAATAATTCTGACTAGAATAACAATTATGTTTAGTTGAGCTTGATAATGAAGACAAGAGAAATGTATTGGGAACAGAATCGCATTTGAACTTAATGGTTGAACTCTATTCCTAGGGTATCGACGTCAGTAAATTGATTAATGTTGCTAAATGGAGTAACCCTCCCTGCTGCTACAAAGCACTTCATTATTCTTCTACAAGGATTGTTGTTTTTAGTCTTTTAAAGGGCTTGTAACAGTTTGAGAAAAAAAAAGGTTATGCATCTAACATTTGCACAATCCAATTTAGGCATTCACTTATTGTATTAACCCTACCCGAAACAAAATATTACTGATTTTATTCAAAATAAGATCCAATATTATTCAAACTGTTCCTAGATATATATTATTCAAACTATTCATTCCGGGCCGGGTCTTACCTTGACCCGTTTAAATCGCTGAACTAAACAGTTATGTCCAGAAGTGATTAGTTCTAACGTCAAACTTGAGTATCTCAGTTATAATAAAGTAATTTATAACATATTATTTAATTGTTGAGAACACTAGTGAAACATATTTCACATTGTAAGTAATTTAAATTTAATGAAAACTCATATTTTATAAATGCAAACAAGGGTCGTGTGAAAGCCTATTTTAAAGGTCTTTCGGCGAGAACACAATCAATGGAAAAATAATTTGAATCAGTAACGTAAACCAAATATTAACAACAGCTATTTTAAAGGGGTATAGACACCAAAGTTGGATAAATAATAATTTAAATATGGAGGTCAACGAAAGTTAAATAACTTTAAAATGTAACCAAACAGCAAATAAATGCATTGGATTGAAACCAGGTATACTAATTGTAACTCGAGATATTGTTTTCTCTTTATTAGATATTTAACTTATTAAATCACCTGTCTTTTGTCATTTAAGGTTTGTATTTAGTCACCTCCTCTTGAGGTAAGCTTTGGTATCATACTACCACTTTAAAATGGATAAGATGTTTTAATAAAAATGTTACTTATTACCAAAAGATTCGACAAAAATATCAGGGTAAAAGTATAAATAAGTTTCATCTTTTTTTTTTTAAATATTGAACCAATTTATAAATTATGTTATATCAAGAAATTTCATATCGAATACACAAAAATTGAGGTTACTTGTCAGTTTAACTTAAATTTGTAAATTTGAAAAATGGAAATATGTGTACAATTTAAAATTTAGAACGAGTATAGGGAAGGGTGTATCGTGTTATTTTTGGAAAGAACTGAAAACAGAACTAAACCTTAAACTAAAACAGTCTAAACCACTACTTAGACTAATTAATTTAGTTTCGGTTAAAACTAAATCCTCTCAATCGTATGTTTATTTAACGACATTCCGCTTTAAATCTCTTGCTACATTTAATTATTTCTTATTATGTGTTCAGGTGTAGTAAGAAAATTAAATTTACAAGTTGAATTATTTATGTGTTCTGTAAATTGCGTTCTGTATTAACGTTTTCTTAACATTAGATGTTGTATATATAAGTTGTAATATATGTATCCATGGGTCGTTGAGAATAAAATTTCCATAGTAAGAAGAGAGAAAATGAAGTTTGGAACTGTACAATGGGCCATTAAAGTGGCTATAAAGGGCAATGTTGAGTCGCGTTAGGTACAAAGAGTGTTTGATTAAACTGGTAGAAAGCCACAGCTTGAAATGTGGAGTTGCAGTCATTTGTTGAACACGAGCTCCTACAAATCCAATAGGGAAGTTCCAGAGTCACGTCGACTCGACTCCCTTGAGTCCTTGTAAATGTGTTGTACTTTACATCAGATATCGACGTTCTCTGGAATAAAAGACTTGGTTTTTGGTTGACGGTAACAAAGGAGGCACGAGAGAGGGGATATCTCAACGATTGATTCAATCCCATGTTTTCACACAGCCGTGAACTTTAACCACCCATTCGCCTACATATATAACAGCTTTACTTACAACAAAATACACTTTAGAATGAACAGTGTTTCAAACAAAAGTATTTAATCTATTCGATTTTTAAAGCACTCCGATTCTTTTTCACCAAAGGAAAAATTCAGTAAATAACATTTTCGAAAATAATATTTCAAATGTGTTTCAATGTTTAGCTTTCAATATTTTAAATAAAAAGTAATTTTATATATTAAAATAAAAGTAAAATTATCAACTACACTTGTATTTATAAGTTTACTCGATTATAAGTTTTTTAAATAAAAATTTTAAAAAGTTGTTTATTTTATTTTTGTTGTTTGGTAAAAATTACAACAGCGTTTGATGTGCCACGTAACATTAATATTTTATAATGGTGGTATCTATAGCAAGCAAACAAATGAATTGGTTCCAACTATATCGCACCAGAAGAATTTATGGAAAATATTTCTTTTAACCCAGTCCCAAAACCCATAATGGGGTAGGGGGTGAAGATAATTTAAAGCCTTTTAAGATTGTACACCATTTAAGAAAAATAAGTTTTAACTTACTTCGTTCCGTTTCAAGATGGCCATATAAGTACAAAATTTTGGCTTTTGCTATTTTATTTACTACCACACATTGCTTATGAGATACCCTTTCAACAATATGGTATTTGGACACTTTATTACAAGTTTTCCAACATTTAAAACACTTACAATTTACGATAATTAAAAAAATCCTACACCTAAAACATTTCAAAATAGCATTGTAGGTGGTACGATATTTAGAATTAAAAGGGTCTCAAAATCGCAAAGTAAAGATTTTTTTTATATTTAAAGTTTCGCCATATCTCCAACCATTTTAAAATGACGGCCAAAAAATTAGTTTTACATGTTTTATAACCCCTTTTGTTAATAATGGGAAGCGTATGGAACACACAAATAAGTTGACATTACCCTTTATAATTCTTGAAAAATTTATATTTAGTAAATAAAAAAAACCAACCAACTTTAACAATTTTGTACTATTTTTAGAATTACTAACACAAAACTGAGAAATTAAGTTTTTAAGCTATTATGTAATTTCAAATAGGGTGGAAATTTTGAAAATGTAATCATATTGAAAATTATTATTGTGACCAATTTATTGTATGAATAACCCTACCAATGTTTAAGTTAAATTTAGGAAATTAAAATCAAATAGAAAATCCTAACTTTAAATATGATTACAAACCAATAGACTACAGTTCACCTTATTGCGTTCATTTAAAAATTATATAAAATAAAACCGAAGAACCATGTAAAGCAGTTTTTGAAGATAAATTGTATCTATTCTGACCTCCAATCTTATCGCTAGAGAGGCCCCAGGTCAATCCTAAAATTAGGTTTAAGCCTAGGTCTTCTGTAGTCTAATGCAGTTGTCCGTGAAAGAGAAAGGCAACTACGCTTTCTATTCTCAATCTCTTTAAAACAAAATTTAATTTACAAATTAACGAGAATAGTTATGTGGTTTTCAAATATCAGAAATTCTAAACGTTTTAAATGGTGGCAAAAGTAAAGAAGCGCCTAAATTGTCTATTGTTTAGGCCCCAGGTCAATCCTAAAATTAGGTTTAAGCCTAGGTCTTCTGTAGTCTAATGCAGTTGTCCGTGAAAGAGAAAGGCAACTACGCTTTCTATTCTCAATCTCTTTAAAACAAAATTTAATTTACAAATTAACGAGAATAGTTATGTGGTTTTCAAATATCAGAAATTCTAAACTTTTAAATGGTGGCAAAAGTAAAGAAGCGCCTAAATTGTCTATTGTTTGAAATGGTATCTCATCAGCAATGTTTGGTTAAATTTTAGTGTTTCAGAATAACATCGTTTAATGTTATTAATTAAAATTTCAAAAGCCAAAATCGTTTACGTTTATGGCAGCCATCTTAAAACGGAATGAAGTACAAATCAAAACTCTTTTTCTTCATATAGAATACTTTAAAACGATGTCTCTTTGGTACTATGTTTATATTTTAAACGTCTTCAAAAAACCACCCCTCCCCCAAAATATGGATTTTGGTACTGAGTTTCGAAAATAAATATACTTCTGGTGCAATATATTGGGGATTAAGTATCTAGACTCACTATACGGTGTTGCACAACTATATTTTCGTGAAATGTATAACTAGGACAAAATTCTAACAATCGAATGTTTAATTGATCAAATTAGTTTTACGAAAAACCTTGTCTACTCATATTTAAACTAGCTTGAAATAACTGAGAGGTAATTGTTATTGTATTATTTTGTCGTTGAAACGCTTTTGCGTATTTAAACATTTTAATGTAAGAATTTGATTTAGTTATCCAATGAAATAAATTATACGCAAATTTTTCTTTCAACTTAAATTCGGTCTTAAAACAAATGTAAAATTTTGTTTAAACAAAATTTTTTTTAAACAGTTTATAAAGAGTAGGTTAGCTTAAAATTAGGTATTTATAAATTTAGCGTTCATACTTTGTTATACTCATAAGATTAATAAAAACGGAAAAACTGTCATAACTAAGAGAATCGAAATAATGAGTTAAATAAAGCGAACTTGATCCCTCAATATTCGATTGAGTCCAAGTAACGTCTTAAACGGTTTGGCTATGGTAGCGCCTCCTTGATATTAAAGCTTGGTAGCTCTAGTAAAGACAATTGGTTAGTTAAAAAAAGATGAAGAATATTATGGTTTTCTATAACAAGACATGTTTTTATAATAATCGTAACCCTTTCTACATCCAAACTACCCTAGCCAAATTAACAACCCAAATATACTGTCGTGATGGTTGATGTCCGCCTTGTTTGTTGATTCGTTTCCGGCCAAGATACCTCTTAATAATACCCTCCTAAACAAACGATTTTCCCTTCAACTTTTTCATTCTGACATTTAGAAGTGAGAATTATCCTATTTGAAATGAAAATTACACTATTAGAAGACGAGGTGAGGTAACCAGCTGTTTTTGTTGCATAATAAAGCTGTAAGTTGTCAGAGAGGTTGGGTCTTGGTTGAGGTCGGTTGGTCGGTTGTAGGTCGGCCGGCTTACATATCACTTGGACGCAGGAAGCGATCCCTTCTAATAAAACATCATTATACACAATTTGCAATCTATTCTGTAACAAGAATGACTTGTTTTAAAATTAATAATTTAATCGTCTTAAGAAACTTTTATTGTTAGTAATGTCGACTCAAGGGTCAGAACGACACTACTGGGCGTACTTATCGTATATGTATCGCTAATGTACGTTCGCTAGGTAATTCATAAGAAATAAATGTGCGTTTTGTCTCAAATTTAAGAATGCGCACTAAATTCAAAATATAATTAAAAATACACAGTGGAAAAAATATTGTAAAAATTTTTAAACATGTACTAAACTAAATCTTGACAAATAAAAAGTATTCGGCCTTATCCCTACAAAAAATCAGGAGTTACCGCTCAAAAAATGAACGTAGCCACAGCCCCTATTCTAAAAGACAGAATAATCCAAATCCTCTCAACCGATGTCTACCACATCTTAATGAAATGGTTTATAATCTATAAATAAATGTACAAAACGGTTAAGATTCATTACCAATTTACTCAGGAGTTAGTAATTTTGTTTTATACCTGTTTTCATATTTCACAGTATTTGGTCAAAATCGCTTGGACCATCTTTAACTGATTGCCAGTGTCCATAATTTATTTTCGTTTCTGGTAATTGACTCTCATTGATATTTTTGTGAAGTTGCGTTTAATAAGTGACTACATTTTAGAACCTTTCGTAAAATCGAATTTGTGTATTTTGATTTTATGGGAGATAGCAATATTCTGAATATGTGATGAAAATATATCCATATACCAAAAATAACTAAAATCAGTTTGTAATAACTCAGTCACCAGATATCAAAACCATTAATAAAATTTAAAAATAAAGACGTCAAACTATAAATTCTAATAATTCTCGAAATTCATTTCATTTTTATTTTTCTACTATAATACTTCATACACATTTCGATTATGTGAGAAGGGTATCACTGATAAGAATACATGATGGATATTCGATACAGTCGAATATCTAACTGTATTTAAAATGAATTTAGTTTGAAATTCTACAACAAGGGTTTATATATATATCTATTTATTTATTTTTGTGGCCATTGTATTAAATTGTATTTTATTTTAGTTTCAGAGTGGAGGATTATTAAACATCATCACATAGTGGTAAGTAATTGATTTATGATATAATAAGATATATTTTACTTATTTAGTCAAATGTTACAAGCACTGATTCGGTTGATTTAAAGATATGCCGTTTAAAGAAGTAGGCTACTATATTATTTATAGATATTAACTTTTACCATAATCCGTCCCTTACATTATAATTTACGTACCTTTCTGGATAATATACAGAGCTTTTGGTTGGTCCATTGGTTAGTAACCTTCTCTCGAATCAAGAGTGTAAGATCCCGAGTTCAATCACAGTGGGTTTGAATAAAATTACTATGTTAACCCAGCATCGTGATTCCAATTGAAACTAAACTCTGCTGGAGAATGCAAGAATATCCGCGATGGGAACTCTACGAGCTAACCACACATTGAAATTTCCTCTACCAGGCATAGGTTCTTCAGGGTTATTAAGTCACTGAGTTTATTTTTATAGGAAAATATGTTACTGTAAAATCTCAATAAACGATAAATCTTAAAATAAAAATATTTAAAAAAAGTCAGAACATTATTTAGTAAACTATTTATATACTGTATTTTTACTAGATATCTTGGCAAATGTCAACTGATGTTAGTTGGTAAAAGGTACAAAAAGGTTAGATTAGGTTTGTTTTTATTGGATATTTTCAGAAAGAAAGAAATGATCATTATGGGCTTTTATAAAGTACAAATGTAACTTAGTACAAAATGTATTTCAGAAGAAGACACACATAACGGAAAACTGATAACTAAAATAATACATTGAAACATAGCTAATGTTTACTATTACCAGAAATCAGTAAATGCCGACAATTACCAAGAAAGAAATTTCTCGTAAAAAACCTCCCGATATTTTATAATTTACTAAATAATTCGGACAATATTTTTTGGCAAATCCTTTCTTAAACATTTACCGATCTTCTCCATTATCATAAACATTGTTATAAATTAAATACAATAATAATTTGTTAGGATTATATTAAACAAATCTCTGTCCATTGCATTGAAATTAATAACGTTAGAAATATAAAATAACCTCAGCAAATCCATTACATTATATATAAAAATTAATGGACAAGATGTGCGAGTTATAGAACCATTAACCTCGGACTTTGCTAATGTAAATTAATTTGATAGTCCATAGAGTGAGTAGGCTATAGATGTTGATCTCGTGTTAGTAAGCTATTATCCCAGAGCGCAGGCCCAGAAGACTGCTTAACATATAATTATTGATTTACTTTGCATTGTTGTAGATATTCGTTGTGTTCTTCACTATCTAAACAAACAAAAACCACCCTAATAGGTTTGAAACCTATGTTTAGGCAACGTAAATTATATAGGTTTTAATGTAAATAGAGCCCGTTACGGCGCAATCTTGAATATTTAACCGAATTTTTCTAATGCTTTACAGTTTGTTAACAATGTGAATAATAAATATTTGTAATTTTTGAAATGGTGTATTTGTAGTTCAACCAAGTGCATGTACAAAGTAAATTAGGCGGAAACAAATTGAAATTTATTAAGAATGTTAAAACTAAAACTATATCGCATTTTATCAGGAAGTAGAGACTTTTGAAGAATTTTATTAACGTTACAATCACACATTTTAAATGTTATGTTTAAGTAACTTTCATATTTTAAAAATATATTGACAAGTGCTAATAGTTGTACCAAATATTAACAAATGTTTTGTATTAAATATTTCCTATTGGGGCTTTAAATAAACTGTGACAAAACACTATACAAACTTCTTCACAAAACCAAAAATACTATTATTAGTGTTTTTATCCCAAAAATTTAATTTGTATAATTACAATAAAAAGTAATTTTCTTTGATACTGAGTTCCCCCCCCCCGTGTATTTCTAAAGGGCTCTATCAAAGTTTTGTAATAAAAATCTATTTTTTCTTAATTAAAAAAATTCTTGAAAGGAAAAAATATTTCAACTATTAAAAATCTAACGAAAAGTGACTGCAGAGCATAGCACAAATGACAAACATAATCACAAAACCCACTTTTTTAAGCTTAAGAAAACTCAAAAGGATATTTTGCGAAAAATATAGATATATTTTTGACATAAACTTCCTCTATACCAGGAATAAATATTCTACGTAGCCTATATTTGAAAAAATATAAAAAGATAACCGACCAACAAAAATATACTAATATAGTAGATAACATTCAGTTATATATTTTTTTAAAGATTTTTTTTAAATACGAATAAAATGACAATTTATTTGTAATTATTCCTTATATTTGAAACACTCTTAAATTATATAAACAAATTTATCACTTAATTAGACCTAATAACTAACTTAATTCGATGCTGGAATAACTTAATATAACAAGAATATGCTGGAATCCTACTTCCACTAAAATATTTACTGCTACAAATCATAGCCATCTTCACTCAGGGATACTGCCTTACCTTTTTGTTTCAACTTGGTTTTGTAGGAAATTTTTTCATCTATTAATTTAGCCAAGCTATCATTTTAAGTTCCACCAAATTCAATCATAATGATTCATATAACTGCCAAAAATGTTTCGACATTGTTTATAACACTCTTGAATTTTTTTCTACGAATACATATCAGTAATTGTCTAATACAAGACAGTTTTAACACAAAAACCATACATTTGAATAACCTACTATCATTGTTCTAATGTTGCTTTCTAATATTAAACTAAAAACATACATATTGCTGTTTTTATGTTTTCATTTATATGTATTAAAACTACTTTGAGTTTCATAGGGCTACAAAAATATCAAATACATTATTAGTGCATTATAATTACCCTCTTTTTTGACATACTCTAAAAAGTCTTATAACTCTCATGATATGAATCTCAAGTCTCGGAGATATGAATCGATAAACACGATTGTTTATTCTAAAAACCTCAGTGTGCCAATACCGGGATTTTAGCTATATCTTCATCTGGTCTTGGGTTAGAACCCTCTCATTCAGCTATCCTATCACGTCTCTCTTGGCCACCCCTGACACTATTAGAGTATTTGAGGGCTGGAGTCGCCCTTTTTATGAAGGTTTTGATTACTTGGATAGTTTATCGCCTTTAAACCACATAAACACTCCACACTCAAGAATAAAAATAAATACTTAAAATTAAGAAGCCAGGTCTACACTTCTAAGAACTTCTAGTAAATTTGCCTCTTTCTCTTATCTTATTTTGAGCATTAATTAATCTCCAGTGGTAAACACATCCAGTGACGATAGTAGGAACTTCAATTCTCCCTTCCTTCAAAATCATCGTAAAATAATCATCCAATCAACGTTTCCTAAATTTACTCTGACTTTATAGCACTTCTACTATCTTTAAAGCTGCTAATCCTCAACTGTTAATTAAATTTAAACATTTAAATATCGACAATATAAGTGTATATCTTATAGCCTACATCCAACACTGTACCTGAACGCCTTGGTATCTGAACCCATATTTAGAGCGTAGACTAGTTTCTGACACTTTATAAACAATGGTTCAGAAATTATGCGAAACTTAATCACAGATACGTATGAATTGAAAAAGACATAGGGTAATAATAATACCAACAGTTATTATGTTTAAATCTAAATTAATTTAGTATACCACTTGGCACAGAATAAATCTGTACTTAATGAAATCTCTATTCGGTTTGGCTCGAGTAGATAACTCTGCTGTGATGAACATTGTAATTTGTCCGTGTTCAAATAAATTTGTTTTAGAAACAGCTGTTAAGATTTAATTACCCAGTTTCTATTGAACTGTATTTGTTGTTGTTTTTTGTTTCTTACTGACACATTAGTTTTTGTTATTAATGTTCAAACTTCCATCAAAGTTTCATTGAAACTGATGGAGCCTATTTTGAGTTACACCTATACTATTAGAGGAAATTTTGAGAAATGTAATTTTGTGTGTTTTTTTATATCAATAAATTCCAAATTTTGTCTCCCAAGTCGGGGAATTAAGCAGTCACCCTAAATTAAATGTTCTCAATACACCCCTTAATCTCTTACAATCTGTTCCATCGGTTAAAATATCAATATCAAGGTCACCTACAATTAAAAATATTAGTTTGCCTATAAGTAATTTCTTTAATAGAATCTCAAATTGTGAGAAAAATATATTTAAATCACCACTAGGTACTGTATGTACAGGCAATAATTATTAATCCATTATTAAGTAATTTCAGCCTTGCTAATTCAAACTGCTTCTCCATATTAATTGTTTCACAAAAATGAAATTTATGTACTCCATAATTCCTGTTTGCAAATAAAGCTACACCTCCTACGTTATGAAGAGACATCACAAAAAATGATTCTAAACTAAATTAATTGACAGATTAAAGTTATTTATAGTGCTAAGTTGAAAGTGTGCTCTGTAACAACAAAAATATAAGGTCTTCTACTATCAAAAGAAAATCTAAATCATCCAAAATGTTTGTGGCAAATTATCCATTCTGATCAAAACAGAATAAGTATTGAATGGATCAATTTAAGAGCATGTCTGATTAGCCAGGAGTTTACTTTTAGTTATAACAGAGCTGTCATTCACACGTTTGAGTGGTTCAGAGTTTCTGATATTATTATTTATCTTTTTATATGAACTGATGTTAGAATTTTGCTTGCCTCCCATGTCCTACTTTAGGTCTAAAAAACACTTTACCCGTTTGTTTGTTAACTTTATCCAAACCATTCCTTATAAAACGCATTATTGCTTTAGTGACAGCTAATTTACCTGAATAGTTTATCTGGAGGCCATGGGATGTGTAACAGCTCCTCGGGATGGTTGTTAAATTTAAAAGCTGCACGTGAATAAACTTCGTGACTATAACTTCGATGCCAGTTTCAGTGCTTGTAGGTCATCATTTGAACTTAGTTTATTAAAGCAGTAAGGAACAATAGATAACAAAACATTTGTGTTAGAAGTACTAGCCTCGGACACACATCTTACAACCTTCTCAGACTTATCATTTTATGAGGTAGAAAGAATCGTTTGAGCCTCTCAAAATTATTAAATTAAGTTTTTTGGAAAATTAGATACACTACTTTTCACATCTTTCAACACATGTTCCATTTTTACATTAGGCTTAAGTATATTAGTCACTCAGAAATTTTTCCACACTGGTCATGTAATAGTTCCCCATATCCTCTGCCATTACTATTCCCGAAAACTAATAATAATAATTAGTTCACGGTTTTCTTTGTAATATTTCTTTTATTTACATTTTTGTGTGAATTCAGTACTTTTTTAACTTCAGAGTGTTCTACACAGTTACCATCTTTATTAAAATTAATAATATCTTTGCTTCACCTCCCTCTAAGTTTGACATCACTGCAAACCTATTATCTATTTAATACCTTGGCACCCTATTTATTATTCCAGAGTTTATTCCTATTTTGTTTTTGGAGTGTTTACCAGTAGGCCTACATTGTGCACTGTTTTACCTCAGACTACTCGTCTTTTGATCTATGCCTATTATTCCTTTCTCGATTTAAATGATTAATTTTACATTCAAGTTTTATTATTGTTTTTTACTGTTCAAGAACATTTTTTCCAGAACTCCGTTTCTGATTTTAAGTTCATTAACTTCTGTCCTTGATTTAGTCAGCTCATCATCGAAGGCTTTCATTAACAATTTAACTTTTCAACCTCTTCACATAATTGTATTTCTTTCGTTAATAGTTCTTCAGTTTCAATATCCTCTATAAAGAAGCGTCTGTATCATCCACTGTCAATAATGAGGAAGAATCACAGAACAATTTATCCCCTGACTTTGCTTTTTTTTGAACTCTTTGATACTTAAGTCTGTGTATTTTCTGTGGAACCATGCCGAACAATTACCCCTAGATAATACTCATTGACTTCCTTTTCCCACACGTTTACGTCAGTTTCCCTATAGATAATTTAATTTAATTTTCCATAATTTAGTTAATTAAAATAAACCATACAGATTTTATTTTTACAGTTAAAACGAAAGAAAACTGAAAATTACGTATTACTAGAGATTTTAAACAAATTTGCTCCCATATACACAGTTTATAGTATGACCAAATATTTACTCAAGTTCTGCATTTAAAAGTAAACATTTTGAAGACCTTGGATTGTTATCTCTTCTAAGATAGTCCATGTCCAGAGTTCACTATCTACTAATAAAATAAAATAATGCAAAACTATTATTGATTTTTTTCTTTCTTTTAAACAAAGATTATACTACACCAACCGTTCAAAATCAAACATTCAAAGTCCAATGTGTAGAGAACACATCAACATACTAGAAACCACTGTAAAACACATACAAACGGGAGAACGATTTTATATGTCATACACAATCAGTCCAATCTATTTTTTTCCCCATACAATTAGAGGAAATCTTGAGAAATGTATTGGTGTGTTTTTTAAAGCAATATATTCCAAAAATATTTTTCAATACTAAGAGGGCGGGGGTTTGAAACGGATATATCCAAACGAAAGTTATAAAAACTAAATGCTTTTCAATTTCAAAGAACCTGTTTCGTGAAATACAAACATCAAAACAGAAATGTGTTCCATAACGTCAGGAATGTCAGGGATGTGAGAGGTAAGGTTTTAGAAAAGATAAAGACGGGTCCACTCCCACACTTGAGGTTTAAACCACTGTTATTAGCTCGCGTAATTCCCAGCTCATTTCCATAATACGTCGATCCACAAAGAATATCTATAGCTGATGCTTTGTATTTGAGGACAAGGTTCCCCGATATAGACATTGTGTGTGACAACACAGTTCGTGATCAGCTGTGAAAGCATATTTTACAAATTACGTTTTGTATTAAATTAAAAGAAGGATAATTTTTTAAAATATATAGTAACGCACTATTATGTAACACTCTAAATTCTTTTCTAATAATAAAAATCAAATAAAAGAGCAAGACTTTTCAAATAGTGTTTTTACTTAAGCATAAATACGTATTAAATTCTAACCAACGTATTTTAAAAATCAGTTTAAAACTATAAGATATTTTAAATGTCTATGTATTTAGAGGAATTCGGTTTCGTAGGTACAAACCAAAGTCAAATTCTAAGTCCGGGTACAAAATACATAAGTATTATGAGTCATAATTTTAATTAATCTTGGTAAATCTAAGATTTTATCCCCACCCCTTAAACAGTGTTGAGCAAACTATAATCATTCCGTGCAATGTCTATTCTGCACCACAAGCAAATATTATTCCAAAAATCTTTGAAATGCGTTTCTATTAGTTGAAAATGTTAAAAAACTACCAAAAATTCTATTTTTAAATGTGCATAACGGATAAATAAATAAATCATGATATTGCAAATGTTGCGTAATATATGATGTTGATTTTAATTTTATGTCATATTCAATCTTACTGAATTTAATATCTTACATAAACATTACAAATTTATTAAAACTAGTCAACAAACAAATTTCAAAATTGTGAGTTTATTTTAACTTTTGGGAATACGGATATGAAGGAGGTATAGACTGATGTCGAATTCAAACTTAACAATCCAATGCTAATGACAATTAAATAGGCTTTTAATATATGTTTTAATAAATTTATGACCACCTCTCTCAAGAGAGTTTCATCGTAATACAATTCCATGGGTAACCAAAACGTATGAAATAAAAGAATGTTCTCTCATTTGTATTAGTCGTCCTTGAAATACTATTGAATTACTTTTCACTCTTATCTTACATTTACCCCATATTTAATAACACTGTTATGCTTATCTCAAATAATCATACTTCAATCTGACTAATGTTTTTGAACTAACTGTTTTTTGAAATAATGTATGAAAATAATATGTCACAAACAGACAGAAAGGCAGATCATTTTAAAAGTAGTCCAGTTTTGTTCCAACGCAGAGAACAACTGATAGGACTAAATCAACATTTTTACACCTTCACAAATACTTTCCTCACTGGATAGTTTAATTAAATAAAAGTGTTTGAACCAAACACTTGGGGTTTTAAAAATATACTATGAGTTTGATTAACAAACATTCCTTGGGGCAGACGTCCGACATGAAAATTTACAGTCAATCGCACGAGCATGTCCTCTTTCTTGAGACAATGCGTGATAAAAATATTTCAGACAGACAGACTTCATTCTGAAAAGTCTAAACATATGCCCTGGGCTCAAAACTTCGAGGAGATCAAAAACTCCCAAGCGGAATTGTCGCAATATCAAACGTTTCAGTTACGGCTCGTCTGATTAAGAACTTTTCACCTACTGTATATCTTCATTGTTAAATAATAGACCTAATGTAGTTACGATTTAAATAGAATGTTTGAAACTGAAATATAACTTGAAAGTTCTGGTAATATAGTTTTAAATCGTAAATATATTTCTCCAAACTTAACAGAATTAAAAACTGAGGAAGTGATTGTGAAAAACTTTTAAATGCATTATTGTTTTGTCAGGTAATGTTTAAAACACGGCCTGGAGCAGGACGGTTGCCATGGTTTACATTGGAACGTGGTTTAACTGAGGAAGGGGTGACCATGAAGGAAAATATTTTGTCTGCCTCCTGGACTCGCGTATTTGACCAGCTAGTAAATTGTTTAATCTTACTAGTTATTTTCTCTTTTATTTATTTATTTTTTAATGCAATTATATCGCTGAAGTGTATCACCATACTTCTAATACTTGTGCAAGCATTAAATTCAATTTATTTATAAACTATCTGATAATATCTTTAATAGTGTATTACAGTTAGCTAATTTCTTATATAGAAAACCCAACTCTATAACTTTTTCGAACTCTCTCATGAAAACACAAACATCCCATACTAAGAAATGTCCATTGATCTTATCAATAAGAGTATTTTTTGTTTGTCCACTGTATATTGTTTCAATATAAGATCGGACTAAATAAAGAAACCCTATTGTATGTTCAACTCAAAAGGACACAAAATCGCAAGACTGCACATAGCAGATACACATAGATAATTATGGCTGGTAGAAAAATATTGTCTACTTCACGTTTTGGGCCACTAACCGTTATTGCTAGGGATATTTCTTTAAAACAATTGTATGTTCTAGTTGTGCGGTTATTAATTCATTTGGTTATTTCATGTGATTATAATTTACAAGATATACATTAAAAACCAAATTCTATCACTCCCCATCCACAGTTGTGTCAGAAAAAAGTGCTCAAGATAATAATAATAGAGTTTACGTTTTATTACACTATGAAAGTAATGTTTGTCAGTCAGTATAAACCAAACAATGACATTATAGCCTATTAATGGTGTCTTCTGTCTGAAATATGGCCGACTTTACAACATGGTTGACAATATGATTGTATCAAATAATAAAAGAGTTTATAACATAATTATTGTACAACCTTCAGCAGAGTAACTTGCTTACCACGCATACATTATAGTTAGTTTAGTGAAAGATTATCTTAAAGTAGAAACTTATAAAAGCTTATTAATGAAATTATTTTGAAACCACGCCCGTTATTCAATTCTTGTTTTATTTTATATAGTTTACATTTGAAAACTGATATATTTATTTACAATTAGTTTTAAACATAATAACTTGCGTGTCATCTTACAGTAAACATACAATATACTCTGATTAGTGTATCATGTTGCCGATAGATTGCGAGTTTGCGTGTAATGGGCGGAGCCTAAGTATTACACCTTGTCCCTCTTGCTCGCCCAAACTGTGTTCTAACCAAAACACGCTAATTATTAAAATAACCAAATGTTATTGATGTTTGCGTAATTATTATTATTTGTTATGTGCAAAGTCAATATGAAATTAATTAAATATATACTCTTTATGAACGTTCCGAATGTACGAGACTCTACCAATATTTATATGTTAGAATTTAATAGACTAAAAGTTGACAAACAATTAATTGATAACCCGCGTAATTAATTCCTTTACATTATTTGTGGACCACTTGTTTGATAACACGGATTTTTAAATCAATATACCAAGATCGCTAAACTACAGAAAATATACTGTTAGAATAGGCTAATGTTATAATCGGCTAGAGGTACAGTTAACAAGAAACTATAGACAAATCTATATCAAACACCGGTTTTTTTTTGTTTTTTTTAAAATTTCCCTACCTAACTATTTGAATAACAAACATAGACTATTATAAGCCTATCTTACGTGAAAACTTTTACTGAAATTTAACTAAGTTGCAATATCTGGTACAAAAAAGATAACGATTGATTTGTTTGTTTTAAAATTTGTTAAAGGGGTAAACATTAAATGGAACTTTTAAAGTAGCACACAGTAATTTACTGTACAACTAGTAGGATATAAGAACTTTTTACAACTTTCCCCATTTTAAAATTTATTTGGGAAACATATTATTCCAAGTTAATGTAAAAAAAAATAATCTTTCTACCAAATTTGAGGCATTGTGGACTACTTATTGACACATGCGTTTGTTATAATTGTAACAGATACTCTGTCCGGTTAACCATAGAAAGAGCTATAGCATAGATATCACTCCTGGCACTTTATTGACGATATAGTGATACTAATTCTTATGGTCGAGGTAGGTCGCTTCGGATATCAATAAAACTAAGTAAAATGCGCCATGGAAACTTTTCTATTATGTTTTTCCTGCAGAATACACCCAATAACGAATTTTAAACAGTACTAATAAGATTGATGATGATAATAATAAACAATAACTAATAGTTACACATCTACAATAACACAACTACAAAGTAAATGGCTATTACTAGTAAAGTCAATTGATATTATTCACTTCAAATATTACAATAATTTAATTTAAAAAATTTAATAAATGTTTTCAAGCATACCTTAATACTACAATAAATTTTGATAGGAAGCAAATATACAATAAATGTTCAAAATTATTCCCAACTACAGATTGTCAGTGCACTTACTTCAAGTAATATCCGTTTATAAAATTACGCCTAGTTTAAATCAGCTGTTAGTTTACATCAGCTGTTTGTATTATGTTACAACATATTAAATCCTCATTAGCACGTAAAATTAAGTTTTAGTGATTCGAAATTATTATTATTACTGTGTAAAGTTTGTTTTTGGATGTGTATGCTACTTAAAAATTACTCTGTAAATATGATGTAATAAGTGGGAATTGCTTCATAAACAACGAAACTATCATTTGAAGAAAACACAAATTTCACATGGCTGATATTATGTACATACAGGAAGGAAAAACGTTAATCATTTTAATAATTTTGTGATAGTTTTAAATTATACATTGAGGGTTTGATTTTGCGGTGATGTATCTAAAACTAAAAGTGATGTTGCCATAAGTATCATTTGCATGCAGTGTAAGATGAAGTGCCACACTGTTCTACTGTTTTAATAGATTGCTATTGTTTATTCTAAATAGATTGACATTCTTCACCCAATGAATCCGCAAATTACAATCTACAACAAAAAATATGAGACATATCGATAAGCAACAGTACATTACAAAATAGACAAAAATAAGTAAGAAATTAGCTAGTAATCGAAATTATAGACATATTTCATCCAAATTTGTTGTGTAGGCTTTATAATATGATCATACACGTGGAACAGTATGCCCACTTCATTAACAGCTGTATTTTTCATACAAACAAGATGAAATAATACGTTTAACGATTTCAAAAGATCTAATTGAAGTATTGACTGGAATTTTACACTTATAGATATTCGCGTAAATAATTAGTCGCATTCCGTGATGGACGGCAAAACTCAGCGGTGATTAATTAGACAAATATTCAGCAGCTGATTTAAAATAATTGGACAGTTTTTGTAGTTAAGAATTGCCGCTTTCAGAACAAAGGAATATCTTGTACCAACGGCTATTTAAATACTTGTTTGAATTTCAATGATAGCAATGAAAGTATAACATAATAATTACATGTATATTCAGGGCTGTATATTGCATAGATAGCTATTTACGACCATCATAAAACACCCATTTACACGCTACTTTTAAATATGTAAACTGATATATTACGATCATACATTTATTACCGTAAATACTGAGTTGCGGGCATTAGTTATGCAATGAGTTATATTAATGTTTGATACTATTAATGTCTGCTGTTTATTTACATTTTATTACACGTAATAAATATTTTATATGAATTTAAGTTAGTTGTAGGCCTATTCTATTTTAAAAAATCAAAACAGATTTAATGATTTAAAATATTACAGGCTCTGGTGTTTACAAAAGTAGCTAAACAATTTATGATGTTATATTTATACCTTTAATACTTTTGTACTGTTCACCATAAGTTAGTATTATTGTCATTTTGGATCTGTATCTATTAATTATTGTATTGGAGTTGACCTTATGCTCGGGACAATGAAATATGCTCAGATTATTGTTTGTCATATATACGGGGTGGTAATAAAGTCCGAAGACAGTTAAATATTTAAAAAAATAATGTAGATAGAGCTACAATACTTGGAACAAAGTAACAGGGCATAAAACTCTATTTTAACACATATTCAGTGATCCAATAACTCTTCAGGGGGACGGCCCACAAGGAGTCGGAAGAAAATCTTAAATGGAAGCATAGGTTGATATGCACATCAAATTAAAGGTCTTTATTAGTAGAATACAATGCCGCAAACCCGACCTCAAACAGACAACCGAGTCAAAAATGGCAGCACTTCAAAGCTTCCTTGAATTTGCAATTTTAGTTAAATTAATAAAGTGATGGATTGTTTCCATTTAAGATTTTCTTCCGACTCCTTGTGGGCCGTCCCCCTGAAGAGTTATTGGATCACTGAATATGTGTTAAAATAGAGTTTTATGCCTGTAACTTTGTTCCAAGTATTGTAGCTCTATCTACATTATTTTTTAAAATATTTAACTGTCTTCGGACTTTATTACCACCCTGTATATATATATATATATATATATATATATATATATATATATATATATGTGTGTGTGTGTGTGTGTGTACGTCTCTGTAAGTTTGAACACAGATTGGCTTTTAAAATGTCATGGACAAGTGTTTTTATAGTGATTTCAATTGGATCGAAGACGTTAAATTTTGCCTCCTCTTTATTCTTTATTACGTCTAGTTGGAAGAGTATATTTAATGCAGTAAGCCGTAGGCCTATACGTGCTTAAAAACATCGAGCTAAAATAATCACAACAAATGTATAACACAAGAAAAGTATGTATTCTGAGACTAAAAACGTAAAAAAGGGGGAAAAAAGTAAAACAAACTGGTTATACCTTCCAGTTAAAAGTTTGTGCAGCGATCCTACTTTCAATGTAAGAGATCTACCATTTGTTATACATATTCAATGCATTTCGTACAGTCCCAACTGAATGTTGGAGGGAGTATAGCCCCTATCTAGTGACCTAATTACATTCTTAACAAATAAGAACTAGGCTATATACTCACCATTATTTTTAATAATTTAAAATCGTCATAGTCGTTTCAAAAAATTGTTCGTTCTTTATTTTTCAATTGTCAATTTCTGTTATAAATATTGTGATTAATACTACTGGTTTGGTTTAAAAAACAATTGTTAATTTAAGTGTGTTTTTAATTTAGCGATAGATAGAGAGACAGTCATTTAGATACAAGATCTCTTTAAGATACCTCAAAATGCACATTGGAACATAAATATTTAAAATTTTAAAAACTACTTTTTTCCAGTTCTTTAAAAAATGTGTTTTGAAAAATAACAGATAGACGAGAAGCAAACATCATTCCGAAAATGATATCATTGATTTGCATGCACAAAAAGACAACAACTAATTAAAAACTCAATTTTGACATATTTTCACCAATTTAATAATGTCCTTATTACTTAAGGACTACCACGAGAACAAAAAATAGAAGGATGAAGAGGGCGTTCCATATTACAATGCTTAGGGAATCTCGTACACGCTCTATGAAATTTGCGTGTATTTAATTTACACTAATTTTAATTTTAGATTTATATATGCAATGCATTAAAATGTATTTTCATATTAAACCAAATGTATTACCACTAGTGTTTGATTTGCCTATTTTAAAAGATATTGCAGGCTTAAAAGAGTTTTTTTCTCTCATTTCTATACATAAATATTGGAAATTTAGCATTTTTATTTTTTATAATTTATTTTGTAAAAAACTATTATTTTTATTATTTGTAAAAATGATAGTTTGGAGGCTTAGGAACAAATTTATTATTTATAAACATATTTATTTCATTTATCTTGACATTTCGAAATGATCTATGGATCAATTTTGTCCTAGTATTGAACACCTTAGAAAGTGAAATTAAGAATAATCAAGTTTCAAATATTACATTATATTTAGAAACTGAGGAGACAGAAACTGTACCAAAAATGAATAAGGTATTGGTAATAAGAAATTTGAACATTATATCTTATGTATCTATCCATTTTAGAAGATTGACCAATGCAATTCAGAGCAGTGATCATGGGGTATGATCTCCTAGAACAAGATTTTTAACATTCATATTATTTATTTGTCAGAATATTGTATACTAGGTGGTATTTTGTTGTCAGATTTTAATGAAATTTCGGAACAAATATGTTTGTACGTTGAAGGAATATTGTATAAACTTGTTTTCACTGTAGATTAATGTTTTTAGCAATTGCTGTAATTGGTTTACGCTATATTGGGATGGTTCAAAAAAGTAAATATTCTTGGAAAACACAAACAGAATATCATGTACCTACGTTAGAAATAATTTCTATTTCTAGAATATATCTTTACGAAATTCTTTAACTAGCAAGTTGGTTAGTTGAATTTCCACTAAAACTGTAGCACATTGTATCCAACTTTCACTAACTTTGGACTTTAGAAATGAAATTTGAAAGTATTTTTTTAAGAAACAAATTATGATATTATTAAGATATTTACAGTTTTTTTCTGATTTCATCTTGTAAATAAAACACATCACAGAAATTTTGAAGTAACTTCTTCGAAATTTTCGATTAATAAGATATAGCCAATAATAAATGGCGATTGTATATAAATTGTAATACGTGTCATATTTGATATTTGGTTAACTCTAAAAATGATGAAACTTATATAGTCATTTAACAACGAAAATGTGTACTATTTGTAGGAAATGTAAATATATTTTCTCCTTAAAGTAAAATACTCTAATCTCAGCACTAATTACGATTAAGAGAATACTACAGATTAAATAACAACTTTATTAATAAATGATTTATACTTTACCATTATATTCTTTTACGCAACAAAAGAATAGCTATACAAATAATGGTAGTTTTAAAAATTTAGATTTATAGAATCAATTTAAAATTTTACATTGTTAAGCACCAACAACTCCCGTCACTCAAATCACTCCGATTTCAACTTCAACGAATTAAAAAACTCATTACAAGAGCTATATCAACAGCATACTGTTTAAGATTGTGATAACGTGCTCCTATAAACGGTAGACATATTTTATTCTTTAAAGTTTCGTTATATTTCAGAGATAAACAAATAGCAAATATTTTCCAAGAAGTGTCATACCAAAAATAACTTCTTGTTCTAAGACATTGATTGTGGCTATGTTATCGGCTTGGGGACGAGCCGTTATTCCTCACATTTAGAAGGTTTCATAACGCTGTATATGAGATGATATCTCCCTGAGGAGCATCATACAAGGGAAAAAGTGTCGTGAAATTAGACATTATGGCCAGTAAGAGCGGAAGCATTAACATGCCACAATGTAAAGAAGAAGTAATAGGCTGTGTACAGTCGTTGGAAAGCAAGAAACTTTATTCAAAGTGTTTGTTAACACAACTCTACAACTTTTATTACGACTGTACCTCATGTTTGGACTGGTAATACAACTCGGACACTTAAATTAGTTAGTGTGAGGACAAAATTTAAAACAAATTATGATTTTGTACAGTAAGCATAAATTAAATTATATAACGAATAAACAAACACAGAAGACGTAACTGATTTTAAATGTAAAATGTTAATTTTTCAATCTTACAAAAAATCACTTTAAAACTCAAGTTTCATAATGTTTTTTTCTCTAAAAATCCATTTTGTCTTAACATTTAGTTTATAATTGGCTTTGGTTTGCCCATAATTCATTTCACTATTCCAGCCTTCGTTCAGACAGTATATAACTGGAACTCAGTACGGAACTATGAAATGTGCACAGATCATGCACAATTCTTAGAACACATTTTGAGGATCTCAATATTATAAACGCCTACTTATACCACACAGTCGGCCCCATTAAAGTTGTGTATGAAAGAGTACTTGATATAGAGTTCCATAGGCCATATGGATGCTACAGTCAATGGCAAATACAATTCAATCATACAGAAACACTTTATCTATAGAATAAGTTATAATAACTTGGTAATTCAACTCAGATTCTAACCCACAAATAAATAAATATTTTTGTTATAAATTTAAATGTATGTAATATTTACTATAACTTAAATGTGAGATACTTAAAATAACTGACCTTCTAAGAACTACAAAATACTACAATCAAAATTCACCCATTAGATAATTGGGCACCAAAATTTCGTTTCATCAAATTTCTTCCCCTCGAAATATTAGCCACATATATATAGGCTAATAGGTCCCTATATACATTTATACATAATTTTCCAAAAGTGCTTAATAGAAGAAAATTAACTTTCTTGAAGTTATCATTTTGTTTTTAATCATATTGTGAATTACAAAATGAATCAATAAAAATTCAAACTCAAATGATAAACAAGTTAAACCCAGCTAAATAAATCAATGAAATAAGCAAGACTGCGAGAAATTAACCTCACCGAAAACCTATTTCAGAAAAAGGTGAACTGTTAGGCTAAAAAATGAATATATTTCTTAACAATAAAGACGGTTTTCTATGGGGATGAGTCACTGTATAAAAATGACTACCTCAATAATTATGGATATCTTTACATCGGGTAGATTTACGTTAGTCCAGATTTACTAATAATTATCTTAGTCTTGAGATTGAAAGGTGGGACTGGTTCCTTTACTATCTGGGTTAGACGTTAGACAGATAGATTTGCCAAAGGAGATGTTTTTAATGAGAGAAATCTAAAACAGATATAATGACTACTTGGTTTGATAATGATTTGAAAATGGAAGGAAGATGGACGAAACTAAAGCCAAAATTGAATTGTAATAACAGAAGGAAGAAAACACGGGAGTCAACAAAATTTAGAAAATGAAGAAGAATTTCACGAGAAGAATAATCTGTAAAATTAAAAACTTCCAATGTCAATAGCTAAAATTTGACGACTTCAGAAGTTTTTTTTTTTTTTTTAAATAACAAGGTTTTAGTTAGATTTATTTATAGGAGTAGGAAGTCAAATTTATAGATTACTAATAGCAAATCCTTACCGTATGGATAGTAATATACCTTTCTTAAAATTATTCAGTCAAAATAAGAATTGATCCCAGGGCAAAATTTATTTGCTGACTATCTACCGCCTCTTTATATGTATCGCAGTTACACATGACAACATAAAAAATATCTTTGTTATATCTCAGTAATCACCATATGTTACTAATCTGCTCACCATCAAATGTTTAGAAGACGTAAAATTGATATTCAGCTAGACATATAAGGCCTAGGAAACGTCTGTTATTTCAAAATTTATATCTATTTTGCCAGTTTGACCTAAATCTACAAAGAGGGTGCCACAATTAGGGTCATGTTTAAAGATTCGTTTTTAAACTAGTTATTTAAACTTTTCTAAATGAAAAATTCCGTTATAAATTAATGACATACAAGATTTTTCAAAATAATTAAATATTTTATTTGTATTTTAAGATGAATTACTCCAGATATAAAAAAAAATTATCAGAAACAGAAGATCAAAAAAACTATTTTCATGTGAGCTCTCACTGATGAAAATACCTAATTTGATATGCAGTTTTATATCTAGGATATTAACCTTATGGCGTAAGTATTCTTTCATTCTTTATAGAAGGGCTTAAGTCCTTTAGTTACTTCATATTTTGTGTTAGAGCAAGAAGATAAATTTTTGTTTCTATATTTAAACATTTAAACCTTGTCAGAAATATTTAGAAAAAGGCCTGTTTCTACTAATGTCTTTGTTAATTTTGTTTATAATTAAAGGGTTATAAATTAATTTTTTATTAAATGCAGTTTATAAGATAATCTTTCTTTTTTTTTACACTGAATATTAATTTATGATCTTTGCTTTATATTTACTATGGATTTTTACAAAATAAAAGATTTTGTTGCGCTTACGTAAATTAATGAAACGAAGTGCAGAGTAACACACAGAAAAACATAAGAAAACGAAGAATGTATATTATTGTTTCAGTAACTTACCTTTATGACAAATGTTTTGAGCTATAATCACACAATTAATCAATAGTGGCGATGTTAAAGTATGCATACACGTGCTAAATTGAGATTAATTGTAATCATATTTGCATATGAAGAACAAATCAAGACTGAGTTTGAACCTCTATCACGAAAATATCACAAAATATTTTTTTCGTATAATGAACCTGTGTAGTAATTTTTGTTTGCGTAGTGTTTGTTTCTCCCTGTTGTAAAATATCATAAAATTATACAAATATTCAAAACAATTCATGTTAAGAAATATCTTACATGTAAGGTAAATAATGAAATATAAATACAAGAATAAGGGGTTTGTGACTAACGGGTTGAAAAGAAGAAGAAAAAAAAATTCTAGAAATAAAAATACCTTCAAACAAAGAGACGACTAAAACAGTAAACATGCAAACACAGGGTCGCCTTATGTTGTGCTCCTCAAGTAGCAAAAATTACACATCATTATTATACTTTAACAAGAGAGATAGCTGGAGGGCAGGGCTTAACATAGAAGTTCCTTGAAGAGCGAAGCCAAGCTTCCCCTTGGCCAAGTAGAGAACCATGTTACATTGTGTCGACTGCTGAGGAAGCAAAGCTCGAGGCGTTCATGTCCGCCCAACATGTTTAATTATTCCTGCTTCTGCTTAAGACACGTATACAGAATTATAATAGAAAATGTTTTACTTTCAGAGGGAAAAACAACACAGTGGAAAAGAAAATTGTAAGACAGAGAAAACACAAAATTCGCCTCTCATGTGTAAATGTCGAGCTGTGTCCAATGTTTTTATTTCAGACATTAATGAACTGCAACAAGTTTTTGCTCCAGGGCTAAGAATACGTCACTCAGGAATATTCAGCAACTGAGAAATCCTTTGTGTATAATCAGAAACACTACCAACTTTTAGTATTTTTTTTTTTTTGAAAAAAATCTTATCCATTATTTAAAAATGGAATACTTTATTCGCAATATGATTACTGTAATTATTATTATTTATCATAGAGATTGCTTCTTACTTTATGTCCCTAACAAATAAATTTAACTCAAATCGATTTGATAAGTAAAACAGATTTTTTTTCTGTCTGCTTCAGTGCGTATGAGCAATATTTTATTAGAGTATGCCAAGTAACAAGAAGATAGATAGTAAAGATAGTAAAAAAATATATGAAATATATGTTAAGTCGCTTGGCGCGAAATATTTGACATTTCAATACTATTTTCAGTTGATTTCTTGCTAGAATGAACATAGAACAGATTTTGGACAGCATAGCCGTTTTAGTGTGATTTCAATTATTATTTTTTGTGGGTACAAAATTTAAAAAAGGACTATGTAGTACTTATGAAATACCATAATTTCAAATTTTTACTTCTCCTTCTTCGACTTTTATTTTTATGATTAGATATGAAATTTGATATAAAATTGTAGCTTGTTGACAATTCATTTTTTCCACTTTTCTTGGGAGAAAACGGATTAAATTCAAAATGCATTTATTTAATATTTTATTCGACCGTTTTAAGAAATTAAATAAGCAATTGCAGATAATAATCTATTCAGATGTTTTGGCTGTAAACTAGTTAACTAACGTTAAAGAAGGAGAAGACGTTCTCACACACAATCTGTCAGGTATTCCTTTATTTTGTTTTTTTCAATAATTATTATTCTTTTTTAAACAATGCTAAATTTTGGTTAGAATTGTCTTGGAGCGACTGGAGTAAAAAGCGTGAAAACAGAGTTCGTCATTGCAGAAAAACAGAGTAGTGCATTGTCAACTTAGAGGGGCTAAAATTTACTACAAACAAGGTTTAGGCTATCATGTTTATTAAAGATATTTATCAGTAACATTTGATGAAGTCTAAAACTCATTTCACATATAGGATAGAGTAAAAGATGGATATCCCAGTGTAGTAGATTTAACGATGGAATAGATGTTATGTTGGTATAGGCGAATACAAGATCTGATGATTCAGCCACAATAAGTATCCTGGACTCAACACTCAGACACAGTACGAATAGAATAGTAAGGTGAGATTGATGAAGAGTTATTTCTACGGAAAGAGATAGAGAAGGTCTTCTGCAATCCGTCTTTAACCGGTGTTGATTGGCATAACCGTATACAGTATGTATCTGGTGCATATAGACTGAAACATCTAGTTCACAGTAGTGACGAACCAATGAAGCTTACTGAAAGAAACATCTCCTTCACTGTAGCGACGAACCTGTGAAGCTTACGGAAAGAAACATCTCCTTCACAGTACCTATGAACCAGAGAAGGTTACAGAAAGAAACAAGTCCTTCACAGTAGGACGAACCAGTGAAGCTTACGGATATATTCATCTTCTTCGCAGTAGTGACGAACCAGTGTAGCTTAAGGAAAGAAACATCTCCTTCACAGTAGCGACGAGCCAATGAAGTTAAAGGATAGAAACATCTCTTTGACAGTAGCGACGAACCTGTGAAGCTTACGGAAAGAAACATCTCCTTCACAGTACCTATGAACCAGAGAAGGTTACAGAAAGAAACAAGTCCTTCACAGTAGGACGAACCAGTGAAGCTTACGGATATATTCATCTTCTTCGCAGTAGTGACGAACCAGTGTAGCTTAAGGAAAGAAACATCTCCTTCACAGTAGCGACGAGCCAATGAAGTTAAAGGATAGAAACATCTCTTTGACAGTAGCGACGAACCTGTGAAGCTTACGGAAAGAAACATCTCCTTCACAGTACCTATGAACCTGAGAAAGTTACAGAAAGAAACACCTCTTTCACAGTAGGACGAACCAGAAAAGCTTACGGATAGAATCATCTTCTTCGCAGTAGTGACGTACCAGTGAAGCTTAAGGAAAGAAACATCTCCTTCACAGTAGTGACGAACCAGTGAAGCTTAAGGAAAGAAACATCTCCTTCACAGTAGTGACGAACCAGTGAAGCTTACGGATATAATCATCTCCTTCACAGTAGTGACGAACCAGAGAAGCTTACGTAAAGAAATATCTCCTTCACAGTAGCGACGAACCAGTGAAGCTTAAGGAAAGAAACATCTCCTTCACAGTAGTGACGAACCAGTGAAGCTTACGGATATAATCATCTCCTTCACAGTAGTGACGAACCAGTGAAGCTTACGTAAAAAAATATCTCCTTCACAGTAGCGACGAACCAGTGAAGCTTACGGAAAGAAACATCTCCTTCACAGTAGCGACGGAACAGTTATACTTATATGCATAATAATAACTAATTACACTACTGTATCTCCAACTTTGACATTTGAAACATTTTTTTATTGGTTTTTATATTAAATGAAAAACTCACAGTGCAGAATAATGATTACTAGACCACAGTCTAGGGAATCGATAACGGAATCCAAGATAGTAAGTAATCTTTTCAATACAAATCTCTGTTTTCTTCTGAAACTATAATTAATTATAGTTATAAACAATAAATAAAATGGAAAATAATTTCCTCAACTTTAAACTGGTATCGCGTAAGAAAGGTGTGTGGCTTGATTTATAATTGTATGTCATGTATACGAAATAATAAATAAATAAAAATGACAGCACATGGTGGACAGTAGCGTTGACTGGATGACTGATGGTGAGCAAAGTGTCAAAAGAGTACCAGAACGTGTCAACTAGCTGTCATTGGACAGTCAGTAATGGGACAGGTGAGTCTACAGCTGCGTACGTCCAGCCACCTGCTTTACTCAACTAAACCCGTTTTCTTAAAACTTGTATTCAAATTAGATCTGACGAAAACAATAGAAGTCTTTACGTAAAGTACAATTATTTTAGTTTATTAGGTATTAGTCAAACACTTTTCTATTTACAATTTCTTGTCTCGATTAACAGTTGTATAATGTGTTTAAACTGAAAATATTCCACAGAATGTATGTGAAATTATTGTGATAATCTAAAACAAAATATCATTTGAAATAATTCATTTTAAAAACACGTTGTTTATTTTCACAGTCTTTTATAATGCCGACGTTTTCAAATTCATAACTGAAATCACGGGTTACTCTACGTAATTAGAGAAGACTCTGTGATTTCGATTTTCAGAGAACTTGAAGATGGTTTTAAAACATCCAGAGACGTTCGTAAGAGAACAAAAAATATACCATAAGAAATTCGTTAACCAAATTTCCCGAATTATTTGTTAATATTTATTCATTTATTATTACTATATATATATATATATATATATATATATATATATATATATATATATATATATATATATATATATATATATATATATATATATATATATATATATTCATAAAAATGAGAAGGTAGTACACCCATTTTGTTAGTCTGACATACATATAGCACAACAATATGCAAATAATTTTTTTTTTTTTTTAAAGATAATTATATTGGTTTATGTGGTGGATGTTCATTTCATTCTGTGACTTCAGCTTCACGATTTTTTTACACATACTGTTTATACTGTTTGTATACGTTGGCTTAGAGTTTTTTCAAAATTGGAAAGAGTCATTTCTACGAAATTAGGCCTTCTATAACAGCGTACTATTTATTAAAAATAGGTACCATTTATTTTTATTAATTTTTTTTTTCAGTAATAACTCTCGGAAAGTAATTTTTAGAATGATGATGACCATTCGTTTAGTTTCTAAGTTTGATACAAATAGTTATGCACCGATCTTAAAAACGAATTTTAAATAAAATTTTTGTTTAAATGCATTTAACGCCAATTTTTATATTAGGTTTATTATATATTTTTACTGTTTAAATAGAAGACATTATATAGAAATCTGATAAAATGTTGCTTTAGTAAAAAATCCAGACGGACCGATAAAGGATATAATAAAACCAGAATTTAGAAAACTATTTGTGTTGTGAGAGACATCGTAATTTTATGTCTCGAAATTTCTCTAATACTGTAAAAACTATCCTATTCATTATACCTGGGCTTTTGGGTTACAGCTTTCTCTGTGAGGAATGAACATTCTGTAATGTGCCCACGACAGCTTCCCCTCCCTCCCTAATGTGGTCTTCTTAAGATTTATCAGGACAAAGACGTCTAAACGATGCCCTCGGGACTGAAACCTATTTGTTAATTAAATCAAGATGACTTTTATTGAAAGAATAGAGATGATTATAGACAGCAAACATGGCATTAGAGGCAGATCAAATAATGACATTAAAATATTTTAATGGTTGCTTAGGTAAGCCAAAGTATGTTAATGAACTGGTGTCGACCAAGATGCACATATTTCTTAGTTGTAACTGTCATTGTATAGTGTTTGGGATAAACTCTGGCTTTAAGTTAGTTTTATTATTCTTTAACAATTTATATCTGTTTTTAACATTGAGATATGGTATTTTAATATATAATTAGTTAATGATTTGTCTATGATAATAAAATTAACTATTTAAAAATATTGTATTTGGAAGGATGATTAGATTTAACTTCTTTAAAAATTCGCATTTCTTTCCTTTTTTACCCTAATTACAATCATTTGTTTGGTCTTGGCAAAATATTAAATATAATTTTATTAAATTTGTATTTAGATGAGATATTTCAAAATAAACCTTACAAACAAATATCTAATTCTCGTAATGTACGAAACTTAAATAGTAGGCCTAAATGAAACAAAAACAATTAATGTTTCCCACTTCAAATTTTACTGTAGATTTGTTGGGTAATGAGAGCAACAATCAGCTGCACTGAGTATTAGTATTGAAATTTAAAAAAAAAAAAAAAACTTCTTCAAAATATTATATTTTTAAAGTTTGGACAATAGATTTGGTTTCATGAACTTTACCTGAAGTAAACTACCATACTCAAATTTCGATTTACCTGGAATTGTGAGAGTTGAAAGGCCATTTCAATTCTAAATAATATGTTTGGAGTTAAACCTTGGAAAATCCTGTATCAAACCGAAACAACTCCTGTAAGGCTTCCATAAAGGTTATCTAACACAAAAACTGAATGATTAGATGGGAAGTAGTGTTAGATGTCGTTACATGGAAGTTAAGACTCAAAAATCAATGTTGAGTTTAGCACACAACTCACTGTTTTCAAGCTATCTGAACCCCAAAAAGTTTTCTTTTTAAATGATGTATGCCTTTCACCTACAAAAGTTCTAAAACCAAAAAAAGAGGTTTAAGATTCAATTTTGATGAAATTAAAAGATATGTAACCCTAAAAATGTGCTAAACCGCAAGTAAAATTACAAGTTCGTGGGTAATTTGTAAAATAATAAAATTAACCCGATTTGGGTTCGTTTAGGTTTTTCTAACTTGTTCACGAATAGTAACTATCTTTTAATTTTCGAGGAAATATGCGTTTGAAAATCACTTGTGTGAAAAATATTGGTTTGGAAGGAAGTCTGAGCCCTACAGCCTAAATCGGTGAAGTAATTGTGATCATAATTTTGGCCATATCTTATGTCATTTTTATTAAACTCTAATGACTTGAAATTGGGTCACTAGTCGAAACAAAAAAAAATCCATTTTAATAAATTGACTGTAACTAGTTTAATCAAATTTTGCTAAATATACAGCATTTAAAGAAATTGGTTGAAATTTACTAAACAAAATGCTTCAGTCTATTTCAACTGTACGTGAATGAACATAGTTTAGACAAGTCAAGTCATATATTCTGAAATTCATTTTATATTTATTGTTAGTCAAATAAATTTATTCGGAAATTCAAGAAACGTATGGAATTTTTACGTGATTAATAGCAATGGAATTAAATATAAAAATGTAAATAAATTGCTGTCTGTGATTATCTATGTAGACTACGTATAGTTCTGACATATGCATTTTATATTGTATTAATTAACGATCATATTATATTTATCTCGTGTAAAACTCATGATATTTAACATTTCTTCAACAGACATTGTGTTTCACTATAGGCCTACAACTTTGCTCGGTTATTAATCGGCTTTCAAACACTAAGTAGGCTAACGAGTGTAAAACATTTCTTGTTTCTGTAAAACTTCTTAAAGTTTATTTTATGCACAAGGAAAACTTGTGACTAATAACCATGCAAACTCAAGTATTTATACTAAAAGCTAAGATAAAAACTTGCAAGACAAAAAGAAAAGTGACGCTGATGCTATTGGTAATTGATCGGTATAATGGATGTTGGATCTATCAAGGACACTCCATCATGTAATTACCATATCTTGCTCTAGAAATCTGCGACATAAAGGATTTCTTAAGACTTGGTAAGATATTCAAGACGCCTCGTTGATAGATTATGTAGAAACAAATATATACATTAATTATATAACTATTATTTCAGAAGTCTTAAAAAACAATTAAAATTAAATTATAAATGTTTCATAAACCACTAGGTTTTTCTTTCTTTCTAAAGTTCTATATTTCAAAGCACAAATTAATACTATATTTACTTAATATAACGTGTGATTACTTTTATAACGACCATACGTGTCTAGTCTAAATGAATTAATAATTACAAACATAGGCTATTGATTGGCTGACTAACTGCATGATTGATTGAGTGAATGAATGACCAACATATTAATTTCTGACTAACTGGTTGTACGACCAACTAACTGAATTATTGACTGAGTGAGTCAATGACTAACATATTGATGGCTGATTATCTAGTTATATGGCCGACTATATGAATGACTCATTGAGTGAGTGAATTACTAATAAATTGAATGCTGACTGGCTGAATGCCAGATTAATTGAATGATTTACAGATTGAATGAATGACTAAAAATTGAATGGCTGACTAACTTGCTGTATGACCGAGTTTCTGATTGATACCCTGAGTGAATGAATGATTAACTACTTAACTGGCTGACTAAACTGGCTGTATGACTGATTAACTAAATTATTGACTCAGTTATTGAATGACTAACAGATTGAAAGGCAGACTAACTGGTTCTATGACTGAGTAACTGAATGATTGAATGAATAAAGGAATAATTGAATGATGGACTGAGTGAAATAATGACTAACTCAATAATTGATTTTGTAAAACACTGACTAACTGAATCATTGATTTACTCTATTAAAATGTGACTGAATGATTTTCTAACTAACTAAATGATTTAGTAACTAGAGTAATATATATTATATATATATATATATATATATATATATATATATATATAAACTAACTGAATGATTACTAGGTTCATTAAACGAATGACTGGCTAACTAATAGCTTGAATAACCGATAACATTGTGAATGAATAACATGTTGAATGACCAACTAACTGAATGATAGATTTATTGAATAATTGACTGAGTGTAAACTGATTAACTGTATATTGATTCACTCAACGATTATCTGACTGAATAATCGCGTGTAAAATGATTTACTAATTAGAAAAATAAATAAATAAACTGATTGAATGACTAATTCAATAATTGATAACTGTATATTGATTCACACATCGTTTAATTTTACAAATGGTTGTCTGAGCAACTAGCTAAATGATTTACTAACTACAGTAATAGATAAACAAACTGAATTATTACAAGGTTAAATAAATGAATGCCTGGATAACTAATTGGTTGAATAACCGATAACTTTGTGAATGAATAACTGGTTGAATGCCCAACTAACTGAATGACTAATTGAATAATTGTCTGAGTGAAAACTGACTAACTGTATAGCTGACTGAATGATTGTCTGACTAACAAGTTAAATCATATACTAACTAGAGTAGCTGACAGGCTAACTAATTGGTTGAATAACCGATAACTTGGTGAATGACCAACTAACTGGTTGAATAGCCAATTGAATAATTGACTGAGTGAAAACTGACTAACTGTATAGCTGACTGAATGATTGTCTGACTAACAAGTTAAATCATATACTAACTAGAGTAGCTGACAGGCTAACTAATTGGTTGAATAACCGATAACTTGGTGAATGACCAACTAACTGGTTGAATAGCTAATTGAATAATTGACTGAGTGAAAACTGACTAACTGTATAGCTGACTGAATGATTGTCTGACTAACAAGTTAAATCATATACTAACTAGAGTAGCTGACAGGCTAACTAATTGGTTGAATAACCGATAACTTGGTGAATGACCAACTAACTGGTTGAATAGCTAATTGAATAATTGACTGAGTGAAAACTGACTAACTGTATATTAATTCACTCAACGATTAGATGACTGAATAATTGTCAGACTAACTAGCTAAATGATTTACTAACTAGAGAAATAGATAAAGTAACTTAATGATTACAAAGGCTCAATAAATGAATAACCAACAGAATGAATGGCTATTTAATTACTTGAATTATCGACTAACAGAATGATTAACTGAGTAAGTGAATAAATAACTGCTTAATTTTTAATGTAACAGCAGATATTTCTTGTTGAAACTCTATATTCAAGGATTAAATAAAGTAATAAAGCTTAAAGTTTCAAAATATAATAAAATTTAATATTTTGAAACTTTAAGCTTTATTGCTTTATTTAATCCTTGAAATAACTGATACACTGAAATTCATAATAAACGGACTACTCGTAACAAACAAATGGTTTTTCAAGGTTTATCATTAAAATAGTACGTTGATTCAAGGAAATACTAAATATATGTTGTTTGAAAAATGACCTCCTACATTTAGTTTGTAAACTGTAGGCTATTTAAATTTTCACAGCGGCTAAGCAATTCTTTCTACAAAGTTGTCTGTCATTAAGTGGCATCACAACAATCAATTTAACAACCAAATACAAATAAATAATAACAGCTGACATACATACAACAGCTGACATAAAATATAATTCCAATTAGCTAATCCAAGACTGTTGACTTTAATGGGCAGAATGTTTGTGGCCTATTATTACATTTAAAATACTCAAAACAAGTTTTACCTTCGAAATTGTTAGTCAACATGCACAAACAGTATCACTGAGGTCTAATAATAAGAGTTAATGGTGGTAATACAAATAAATATATGTTCGCAAGTGATAGGGGTAAAAATATCAAGACGATTGATTGTCCATATGTAAATTATATATCGTGTTTGTTGTTACTTAAAGAAGAAAATATATACAACGTTGCAGAACAATATCTTATATAACTAATCTCGAGCAATGACGTGTAGTCCTAACACAGCAGTACAAATGTTAATGCAGAGTCTAACAATGATAACATCAGAAAATTATGAATTCACTATTATTTTCCACACATATTCCCTTTCCATTAACCAGCAAATTTTTAATTTCTCTTTTTTACTAGAATTTCTTATTGGTTGTAGTTTTTGATTCATTAACATTTTAACATCGAGATTTTTCTGTTTAGTAAGTTCTTACAAAGTGTGACAACTTAATTTCATTCCTTTCTTTAATATTTATTATTTACTAATACCTTAATAATATTTACAATCCTAAGACAAACATTGGCTGACCTTTATACAGTTTTATGATAGCTAAAAATACATTACATCTTCTGTTTTATGGTCTCTCAATTTTTTCAATCTTTAATTGTTTAAATGTTTATAAAAAGTAGTAGTAGATTGGAGATTGGACGACTTCTAGTTCGTTGTAAATTCAATAATCAGCAACAACCAGTTTAATCAGTGTACACTAAAGGAAAGGTTAGGTTAAGTTGCAATCTGGCAAATGTCCAACAGCACTTTAACATCCGTGTAAACCAGTCGCTTACATACAACCCTGTCCTTACACGGAGATCAGTTAACTAATTTATAAGGTAAATTTACTTTATGTTTTTGTTAACTGGGAAAGCAGAAAACTTTAAATTTATTAGCATATTCGGATAATGTTGAAAAAATTGTGTAGTTTATTCGTTAAAAATAATGATTTTGAATATTTAATTTGGTTTATTAGGTGCTCTATAAAATGTAATAGTGAATTGTTCAATTGACAAGTATAAAGTTGTCGAATTTCTGTTTTAAATGTTAGCATTATTTTGGATTATTACAGAATGATTCAAACATTTCCGCAATTTGATTTTTCACGTTTATTTATAAGTTTAATATTTCAATAATTAATATTTAATAATGTTTTTACAATGACAATAAATTTTATATTAACTTTCATAAAGTCACTAGAATTGTCCTATATTTTTTGTACAAAGACACAAATTGATCGACACATAATACGTCGATTTGATGTCTCTCACGGCTGCCCCAACACTTTCTTCCATAAATCCTGTGTTGTTCCAGAATTATCGATCGCTATCCACCACTTCCTTCAAGCGGCTTCACAAAAAGAAATCTAGAGGAAATAAATCCAGAAAGCGATGTGGTCATAGATTTTTTTTTTTTTTTTTTTTTTTTTAGATTAATCTATCCGAAGAAACTCAAGTAACGTCTCCATTTTGTCATGTGACGTCTACGTTGTTATTACGTTTTTTACCTACAAACATCATTGATAAATAAATGTCTGGATACACAGATAAATTTAACAGTTGTCACTTAAACAAAATTTGTCCCACTATTCGATGCCTAGACATGACACAAAAATACTCCAACTTTCACCAGGTGAAGTGGAACATCATGCAATGTGTGAAAGTTACCGACAACTCAAATTCGCGTATTTCGGCTATTAACATGTATCCATTTAATAGTGCCGAACTTCATAATTAAGAAAGGTTTAGTTGGCTGGACATTTTTGCGAAATCTTTTCAAATATTAGCATTAAAGAACACGCTTTTCCGAATCCTTTTGGATCAGAGGACCTTTAGTAGGTTTCTTATCTTCAACATGTTGACTTGTTAAAACAACCACCGTAGTAACTAACCTGGAGAGTACTGAAAGTTCCTTTTATAATCCTTGTTAACACAAACCGTTTCTAAGCTCTATCCTTAACACTATCAATGTCATGGAAACATCCCACTAGATCATAGTATTTTCTTTGGAATAGAAGTATCAACTATACAACAATACTTTACGATTTTTCATTAATATAATATTGTAGCTCCGTTCCGACCGGCTACCGCGCATGTGGTCTTGCAGCAGGTAAAGTCACAGCTACAATGCAAGTTGTTAAGGTCACCGATAACAACAATCGGCCGTCTTCTTTGGTTTAAAAAAAAACAACTTTAAAACGTTGAGTTCGAGGTTCGGGGACGTGAATCCTTCATATACTGTATGTGAGAACTCCCCAGATGTATGTTAAAATTCGAACAAGAGAGGTTTTATTGGTATCCTGGAGCACGGGTATGATGCGGTAACTTATTGAGGCTCACTTAATGACAGGCAATCCATGGCGTAGGAGACAACGTAATATTTGTATTATTGAAACTAAATCAACCCCTTGTATAAAATTCCTTTCTCTATTCAAACTCATTGTTGGTTTGAATTAATATGATATTTTGGAAGAAAGGTCAATCAGGTTTGCTTCTTTAGCTATAATTTTAATTCCAAAAAGTATTAATTTACATTAAATTATTATTTGTAAATAAAAAAAAAATTAGACCTACATTTGACAATAAATTTTAATGGCAGTATATATTAATTTTTTTATTGTAACTAGTGATTTTGAAAGGAGAAAAATTAGTCCAATCTAAAATACTCAATAAAGAGTTTTGTTGTGTACAAATAATATTTACTCAACATAGCAACGAGTTCATATAAACGGATACAGGTAAAACACAAAATTTGAAATTTCTACGCTGCATTTCATCGGATATCAAATTTTTATCGTATTATTGCAACTTGTAATAAATTACATTAACATGACTTGTTATTTTGAATTTTTAAAGTATATATTTGAGTAAAAATTGTCTATGAAATCTGTTGTAAAATGTATGATATCAATGCAGATTGTAAACTATAGAGTACAAAACTATCCTCCTGTCAAATATCTTGCGGTTTGTCAAAAAATAAAAAGTATTAATTTTTACTTAAAATCATTCTATGCAAATGAGATGCGGACATAGGATATAACGATTCTCTGAAAAGAAATAATCAACTATGATTTAAGCATTTAAGGGAGTAATTTTGCCAAACGTAAAAAAAAAAAAATAATAATAATAATAATTTTTTTTTTTTTTTTACTTATATAAATTTATCTCCTTTCACTGAATACTCTATAGAAGACAACCCGATGAAGATTAAAATCTTCAGAATTAATAGTTTTTTTTTTTTTTTAACCAATCTTAAATGTTGTATAATTATATAAAACTTCAATCTTTAACTAGTTATTTATGTAAACATAAATATACAAAGACAAGTTTCTGTACGTATACACACAGATTGATATCTGACAGCCTTGTGAAGTATAATTTTTAATTTGCTCATCGGATGCCATTGATATCTCTAACTACTTTTACGGTGTTTAATATTCAACGTGTTAACTAGCTGGAATGATTTCTTACCATTCTAGTTTCTTTAATTTATGTATTTCTCTTGCAACGTTTTTATAACCTGTATTTATGCTAGGAATTGATAAAAAGTTTTCTTAAGTGAAAAACTCGTCATTAATTAGTTGTAACTAGATGTCATCAGCAAAACTTCATTTAAATTGCATTACTTGGCAAGAAAAACCTCTTACACTGGAACTAATTGATTTTCAGGATTTTACACTGTGTAATCACACTGTTTCTTGTTGCAGAAGAACCTAATTCTCACTTTTTGCGTCATTCGCCGCACACCTATTTTCTACTAATTACTACTTTGTTCTTGATATTTATTTGTACTCCATCCGTTTTAATTGTAGTTCTAGCCTATAATTTATACTGATGAAGAATACATCAATTGAATGAATAAAACTTTGTTAAATGTCGTAAATCTCGGATAGAGAACGGCACAAGAACTAGGTACTTATCATTTCCATAAAACACACCATCTATGAATATCAAACCGACTGTTTTTGATGTCTTAATGCATTCAACCATTTTATATTCTTCAAACGCTCTTGTACGATCGCTAATTAGTGTTTGTACAATCTCATCTATTATTCAACTTTCTAGTGTACCTATCCATTTTCTTATGTTAATTAACTTACATAGTATAAATTTGCAAGATAAACTAAGTTTGACAAACATATAAGTACACACTTTTTATAAATATACTTACTATATATCGATTCCTGATTAATCAAAGGATCTTTGTCGAAGAAGAAATTTAAACAATATAATTCGCCTAAAAAAATATGTCTAAAATATTCTTTACTTTAAAATTGACCATACTTTGTCTATAGTACATTATAAAGCATTTTGAAAGAATTGATTAATTTATGATTAACTTCAAATTTCAATTTTTGACTCCTCGAGGATGGTGTTAGAGTATTTTAAATTAGTTTAATACTTAAAGTGATAGGTCACACTTTAAGGTTAATTTGTTTACTATCTAGACAACATGCAATCATTCGGACCACATTACATTCCCAAAAATTAACAAAGATAATTAACTTAGAAAGTTGTTTGTTCTATAATGACTATGAAAATGTGTTACAACGTAACCTATATTTGAAATACATGTATTTCAAAGTTTCCAAAATTAGGGTTGGGAGTTTTATAATTAAAATTTCGAAAACGTGAACTTGTAGCATATTGTTTTAATGCTTATTTTTTATATGATTTTTTATTCTAAATATTTGTGTTAGCATAACCATGATAGAACAAAACAAATTCCAATACTGCAGACACTTATCATCTACATTTTTCAATAGTGCAAACAAAAATAATAAAAACTTTAAATTGTCAAATTGTAGGATTTCATAAGAGCTTTAGTTTCAGGTATCACTTCACTCTAGTTTACATTTCAAAATTTCAAGAATTGAACTCTACTACTCCTAATTTTGGAACATTCGGTATTAAAAAATTGATTTTTTACTAAATTCTCCATATTTTATTTAGCAAGAAAACATATTAATGCCACATTTTTCTCCATATTTGAGAAACTTTATCTTAAGTTTTTCCCCAGTCCAACAATTTCTCCTCAAAGGTGCAACTTGTTTCCCATTCATTTGTTTCGAATCCTGGGAAGTTGTTCATATTTAAATCAAAACGTTTTTAGGCAGGATACTTAGTAACTTAATCTTGTGGAACGCTGCCAATTTTCTAAATCAAGCCTGTATTCCCTTAATTCGTGTTCTAAACACTGTCTAACGCATCATAGTTGTTAATGTGTAAATCGAAATATTTTTGAGAACTTGGTGGTATGGATCGATTTGATTTTTACCCATAACTTACTTTAATTTCAATAAGTCCAAGTTTTTAGGCAGATAGTGATAAATATTTTTTCCCTTAAAATACTTAAGAATTATGTTTGAGAGAAATTTCATAAAAAACAACAACATTATAACCAATATTTTTTTCTATAGAAAAATATCCCTAAATTTGAATGATTGATAATCATATTCGAAAGATATTGTAATAATATATAAAATTCTCAAATTCCTATATAAAATAAAAACAATATTAAACATTCACATTCTACTGCATTCTCCATTCACCATTTGCTATACTCTGTAATAAAAAGAACCAAATAATTAAGTTAATAAAAGCCTCTATAACTCATTATAAAGGTAAATAAAGCTATTTATACACAAAGAAATGTTGGGCAAGTGTTATAGTAGGAATACAAAACATTCCAAAGTAGCATTAACATTCTGTCGCCGAACAAATTGTTTGAAATTTATTATATCTGTTAATATCATTAAAGTGCTTTTAGTTATGATGGACGGTCGGCATTCCTAAAGCTGTATTCTGCGATAGATTTTTGTTTATACTTGTTGAAACAATTGCTTACACCACGCTTTGTTATTCTGTTTCATGTAAAGATATGTTGTGATAAAGCTATAGATAAACTAGCAGAAACGTGGTCATACAAAAGTTACAAATAATTTACCATAAATGTTTAAGTACAATTTAAAGCAATCTAATATATAGTTTTAAAATGAAGAGGTTATTAAATTGCATTCCGTAAACTTAATGATACATTTACTTTGCAAAACATGACTATACGTAAGCCCTAATTTAATTTTCCAATAAGAAATTACTGGATTCGTAAATATTAACAATATTAAACGTAAGATCCCCCGATTGGTCTAGTGGCTAAAAATATCACCTTATTTGGAAGAAGGGTCGAGTTCAATTTTCGGCTTAAAAAATGTCGATGTTAACCCAAGATGATGGGTAAAGTGGAGAGGTACGATTAGTAGTAAAGCCTGATCGCGAAACTAGAATTTAGGAAAATGAAACTCATGTGCATCACACATTACCTTTTTGAACAGTCTAGGTCCACAATAAGCTGTTATTTACATTTAATATTAAAAGTAAAATCCGGAAAATAACAGGAGTGTACTAGAAACATTTTAAAGTAGAAATACAAATCGACGAAAATATTTTGAACATTAAATTTTAGATTAGGAGGGAGTCAAAAATTCAAATTTAAATCGGCTCGGTTGTTTGGGCTGTAAAGACAATAAGTCAATGCATCCTCAGAGTTTTATATGAATTTTGTTTACATCTGTCATTAAAAAAAAAGTTAGGTATGGGTTATTTATAGAAAAAAATTAAATGTGATTTACAATATTTGGAGACGTAATATACTAGAGTTTGATTTGTAAATGTTTGTGGATTTAAGATATAAAAAATCTGTTCACTTATAAAATAGTTATTTACATAACATGATTTTATAAAGTCAGTTTTAGTATTCCTTGTCAGAAAAAAATTGTATAATCTAAGGTTTGAGATGAGAGAAATTTTAGTAAAACCAGATCAATAACCGTGGTATTAAAATATTAAAACTTTTGGTTGGAGTAATAGGTATTGAAAATATAATAATATGTTATGTAAAAACGTCAGTTTTTAGATAATATTTTATCAAGTTTACAACTTCTAACTTAAATATTTATGTCTATTAGTTGAGTATCATTTACCTTCAAAATAAAACTAATGTTTACCTTTAGAAAATCAAATGTGAGCCCAAATCCAGGAATATATTTGCAGAGGAATCTGGGAACGTTCATGTTCAAGTGGGTTAGTTTAATTATCCAAATACTAAAAATAGGGATAAAACAAAAAACGAACTTCTTACACTCGCTTATCAGATTTCCTCACGGTAATGGTTTTTAATTTATAAAATAAATCGATTTCTTTGGTAGGTTAAACACAATCAATCATATTTTGGTAAACAACTTCATTATACTTAACTTATAGTTACACTTGTAATATTTTTTTTAATTAAAATTTTTAAATCTTTTTTAGGTTCTGTTAAGATCGACACAAATAAATTAATAATTCTTAGAAAACTTCTATTCTAATATTAAAAGCTATTTTACAAAATAAAATTTAATAAACTTAAATTTTTCTTTCCAACTAAATAATTTGTTTTCCTCCAATAATAAAACGAATTCTTAATAATAAAAATTTATGTTGCAGGCAATGGAATAACCTAAGGAAACTCATAAGATGGATTGAAATGTGACCGTTAAGTTATATGTTAAGTTTGGTAAGTATTAATTAAATCTAAAGGTCAAATTAAATGTTTTTAGCAATAAATAGGATTACCATTACAAAATGTAAACATAAAAACAATCTTGTGCAGTATGAACATTATTAAAACAAGATAAAAATATGTAAATTATATTTAAAGTTTGATTTTTGGCTGGCGATATATTTTTGTGTTAATTAATTTTTTAAATAATTCATTTGTTCATTTCAAGAAAATAACTTCCACTTATATTCTTTTTATATTGCAACATAAACATGTATTTTTATGTATCCTAAATAATTTACTCCTAATGGATGAATCTTCTGAGAGATTTATTAATGAAAGAGAGTTTTATATATTTTGAAGCCATTTGAAATTTTTTTCCCCTTTTCTATGACGAATAAACAATTTCGTATTACCTCTTGTAGATGTTTAAATGTCATTATAAGATTTAAACTTTAGTATCAAAGACTTTTAGAGAAATTTCACTATTTCACTGAACATTATAAATTCTTATACAACATATTACCATGGCAAGTCATTTTTTTAAATCGCAAAAATAATTAAATTTCAAAAATTAGAAGAAGAATAATTTATTTCAATCCTTTTTTCATGTAAAATAAATTTAATTGTGACAACTATAGGATGGGCCAGGGATTAAGCATTATATTATAGATGGTACCTCTACATTAGGCAATTGCACATAAAAAGTACATTAAGATAAAATCTCAACTTTGAAGTAATTTATTCTGAATTTAGTTCTTAAATTTGATAACTAAAGACAAGTCATTATACATCTCCGGACAAGTACATTAATCATTAATAATTGACCAGGACAGCAAACAACACTTTCAAACTGCTCAATTTAAATTGAATAATTTGAACATGCCCCACCTCTGAAAGCTGTCGTCTACTTTCGTGCAGTAGAAAAAAATTTCAATGAATTATTTATTTATTTTATGTTTATTTTTATTGCCAACTTAGTCCAATTTAGTTTATCGATATTAAGGAATTTACTAAAATCGTCGGGCGGTGAAATTAAGGCAACTTTATAACTATAAAATGTTTATCATCTCGCGTCTCAAATCATGGTCATTCGCCAAATATATTTAAAAAACAAAAAACAGTCTGTGCTTTCTCTAAAAATATCTATAAACGACTAAAGCTGGCTGTAACACTTGTGGATAAGAAAATAATGGCAGATAATGCATCGGAGATCAGTACCGTGGTTTAATTCTAATAATGCATTATGCTGTTATATCACTTCAGACTATCAACGTAAACTAAAATGTCTGAAGGCCCCTTTTTAAACACCTTATTCGTATAATCTCAGGCGACGATTGTTAAGAGATATAATATATCGTATATAGTGAGATCATATAACTTGAAACATTCTGAAGGTTTATAAAGTGAACTGCAGTTATGTGGCATAAACTAAACAAATAAAATTACCTTACAAGACAAAAACCCATCTAACTACCTTGTTATAAGTATAAGACATACAACCGTTATTTAAAATTTGTATTTATCAAAATTTAGTTTTCAATATTTTTTTGTTTTGTTTTATCAGCCTTAGAAAAGCTTAAATATTTCAAAAATAAACGTCGATGTAAAACATCGAAAAAAATTTCTTCAAATGTTCTTCGAGTAAGTTTTTTTTTTTTTTTTTTACGAAATAACAGAATTGACCTTGAAATGACCTCCATAACATCTAGGTTACGAAATTAATCAAACCAAATCTCCCCCCCCCCCCCGAAGTTGTTCAACTTTTATCAATTTTTTCGATAGATGTTTAGAGTTTTAAATATTTGTCACTGTAGTTCAATAAGCAGTTAAAAGAAAATTGCTTTTATAAAGCCGCCCTCTTTATGGTACAAACAAAATCACTTAGTAACACTAATTTTTTACACGTATAGTTGGTCACACTGGTTTGGAACATAAACTTTTTAAATAACTGGCAATTTTAGTTAAATGTTGAAAAACACTTTCTTACTATTTTATTTTATGTATGGATGTGTGAAAAAGTTATAGATTTTGTATAGAATCGAGGTTAAAACAATTTTTCAATAAACCCTGAACTACTTTATTAATTTCTGGTTATGACAACCTTATAGAAAAACTTGTCCAGTAAGAATACAACTAATTTTGAAGTGTATACAACCTACAATATTCCCTATTTAGAGGCATAGTCCATGGTCTGTTTTTATTTCATAACTCACAAATCCCCATTCTGAATTTCTGGGTCAATTGCAGCCTAATATAAATTATTCTATGAGCTCGAACACAGATATGTTGAATATCTCCTTGACAATCACTTTTTATATGTACGATAATAAAGGAAAACATACACAACATTGCATTTATTAAAAAAAAAAATAATAATAATAATACATTCCTCTTTCGAATAGAGGCGAATATTTCCTGCCTTTTTACAATTATATAGTTATCTAATGACATTCTTATGCAGTGTTCTACAATCTACATACAGTCAATAAAATGGCAAAAACTGAAATATAACTCACAAAACAATTTTATGTTCGTTATAGATTAACCATAACTAGAATATAGTCATTCTTAGAAATGATTTTTTAAAATATAAATTTTGATTTAAAAGTTTCAAAACTAGAGGTATGGGATAACTTTTGGGGGATTTATTTTTTTATCTGGCCTAAATTTTGCTGCCATAATTTTCGAAGATATATATTATAACGTTTAAGACGTTCTCTTTTATTTTTATTAGTTATTTGCTACACGTTGGTCGCTTAAATATAGGAAAACTCTCCTATATTTCTTTTTACTATTTATTAATATTATTATTATTCATTTGGTTATTAGTTCGTTAGTTATTTGACAATTGATTAAAATAATAACACTCAAAACATGTGGGATTATAACTCAATTTTAATTAAACATATTGAATAATTAACTCTTTTAAATATTAATTTTTAATCATTTAAAACCTAATTTTTACCTTGATGCTCAAAATATTACTGATTAATATCTTATTCTACAATTTTATACTACGGCTTAAACTAGGTACATCTTCACTATAAATTGTTATCCTAAACAACTTAGTCTAAAACAAGGAATTTAAGAATGCATCAATTTAATTTGTATTTAATTTTGACTCTAATTTTAATTAGCTTTATAAAATATTTGCTCCGGCTAACTGAAGGTTATTTACTTGAATTTAATTTAAATCTCTATTGGGGTTCGTTGGTTCTTAGGTGGCTATAATTTATTTTATTATTACAAAAAACAAAATTTGGTGGTAATTTATAAAATGTATTGTCCTTTAAGTTCTACTTATCAATTGACGTGTTCCTTTCCAGTTTTTGGGCTGTTCTCGTTCCGTGGTTCTCTCGAAGATTGCGTGATGGTTTGATGGTTTGCCTCTCCCGTAGATGATCCCAATCGCGGGTTACACCTTTCTTCACTCACTCTTGCGACGATGATGCTTTTAATTCTTACGGCGATACTTCTTCTCACTGATTTAACTTTAATACGACGATGACTCCTTAAACTTCACACTTATCTCACTTAACGACCACGAAGACTTCTTATACTTTAATACGACGATTCTTTTAGTTTTTAAAACGACGGATAACTTTTTATTGACTTTTATAAACCTAACAGTTCTATTAAAAAAGAAAAACGACGAATAGGATAGGCAAAGTCCTTCACAAACACTTAACTCTTTCGATCAGGAGAAACACTTCCCCGGAACAACCTTCTAATACGACGTCGGAACCAAAAAACCTAAAAGGAACCACGTGTCCTCCCTTTTACCCTTATTTATAATTTCTCCTCTTTTTAAAACAGCGTCATGATGCTCTTCTTCCATTGGTTAGTTTTAATTTTTGGACGTTATTTCAGAACTGATTCACTTGCTCTGATTGGCTTGTTACAATTTGTTTCGGTATTAAAAGCTTAATTTTGATGGATCTTGTGTGACGGTTTGGGTGCGTTGTTTCCCTGTTGAAACATTTTTTTATGTCCGTCAATCCTTTCATGTCTTGACGATTTATGGCCTGCCGGGTACTGACCTTTGGAGCTTTCTATTTCGGTATGTTATAATATATATTTAAATACTTCTAATATTTATTTTTTTATTCAAAAGATAAGATTGTGTTTGGTACTACTTATTCAAACTTATTGGGGAATTGTTTGGTTGCTCTAAAAAAATCACCTATATATATTTTTTATTGTTCAGTTTTTTGTTTACAATACCATTTCTAAATAAATATTGAGCTTGACTTGTGAGATAATATTACTGTAGACAGAAAAAAATCGAACACAAGATCTCACAAAAATTACGTTTACTTAATCAAACGTGTTTCAACTACAAAGTCGCGATCCTCAGTGACACATGAGCTAAACTATAACAAAACTCACATATATCACTGAGGATGGCGACTTTGCCGTTGAAACGCGTTTCATTAGGTAAACGTAATTTTTGTGAGATCTTGTGTTCGAGTTTTTTTCTATCTAATACCATTTATTCCAAATAGGAAAAATTGCTTATTGACGTACCGTATTAAAAACAATAAAATGATTATAAATTAAATTAATCTAAATATAACTTTTTTTCAAGAAATGTAAATGTTCATATAAATCACAATTTATTATTTTTTTGTTCAACAATTTTCTTCCTTTTATTATTACAAAATTAAAAATATTGATACTCTATTTATAAACAAACGTATTAAAGTATGTTGTATATCTTCATTTTCTTTAAAATAATGTTTCAATTTCGATATTTTATTGCCCCCAAAAAATACAAATTCTTACAACTAAGTCTGTAATTAAACTAATTAATCGTTTCCTCTCTAAAGAGGACACTATTGTCCAACCTATGAGGAACGACTTCGTTTGTCAATTTACCTGACAAATCGGCAGTCCCAGAAATGCGGCAACCACACAAACAGCTAAGGAATGGACTTCCAATTAAAATCCTTTTAAGAGAAAAAGACTATTTGGATTGTTTATGAGAAACAAGACTTATCAGAATACAAAAAAGTAGCTAAAAAGGAGGACAAGCAGATGCCTGTTATAAAGGGAACAGGTGACACATCACGATATCACGCCAGTATGTGTGGCCAACCTTACCTGTTATCCAAAGAACCGAGGGAGAGCGAAGAAGGGGTTCTTGTAACTTTTTACCCTTAAAATAATTTAAGAACAACACCTTTTAGTTTTTCAATTACCCTATAACACACATACAATCTCTCTTTCCACCTCGCACCCTTCCATCTCTCTTATTCACTCTCTCTTTTTCTCTCCCCTCTCGCTCTCTCGCTCTCTCTCCTCTGTTGTAATTCTGATACATAAATGTTCTATTTTTGGTTTATTTGAAAATTATGTTAATCTTAAATACTGTGTTTCTCACATTGTTACTAATTTTTTAAAAATTATTATTATTATTCTCATATGTGTTCTTAAACTATTACCAACATCACTTTGTATACGTTTGTTTCTGTTCTACGATTTTTTAAAGTCTATGGGTTTGTGATAAGTACTACGGTCATCCGAGTTCATGAGTAAGATTGATTTTATAAGTACAGCAAGGGCACCATGTTTAGGATTTGTATACGAAGTAAAACCTTGCCGTTCAATCTTGGGACTAATCAAGTTACGTTCATTCCATAGTTTTAGTATCAATTCCAGATTGTCTCTAAACATCTTATTTTTAGAATGTTTAAATGACATTGCTTACAAAAATTCTGGAGTTCTTTGATTGCTGTTTTGTTTCTTCCTGATTTTGCAATCATATAAAAAACAGATTTGACATTCCCATTAAAAATTCAACTTTTTTACAACCTCCTAATATACAACCTAGGTGCTACAAAAATATCTTATTTATAACACCTACAAACTACGCCATATAGGACAGCTTAAGTAGTTTATAAACCGTCTCTTAAAATTTATTTTCGAGAAATAAACCGAAATCAGTTAATGTTCATGTACATAAATTAAGAAAACTATCATTTTGGATGAATACACTTTTATTTTGTTTTCTTATAACGTTTTTGAATTGTGATAATCTCCTTCTTCCATCAATAGAAGCCTAATGTGACCTATCTCCGTTACGATCCTGACTTTCAAGCCTCGTCTTGTATCTTTAAGATAATATCTCTTCCGGTATCTTCAGGCAAACCTAAAATCTTAGATCTTTACTAAACGGGCAACTGTATCTCTTCCTCTTAAATGATGCCTCTAGCCTTAGATGTTATCCTATGGGGTAACCCAGAATTATTAATAATATTTATTAATTATGTCAACACCAATGGGATCATTTTCCTTTCAAGTTTAAAATAAAATGAAAAAAATCATTAAGTAACTTATGAATAAGTTAACAATAAATAATGAATAACTTAAACAAAGAAAAAATACATAAACGTAATATTATGTAGCACTGGTTATTATACTGTCTCACCTATAACCCAGAGTACAGTGTAAAGAGAGGATGTTTTTATATGAAGCTAATAATTCTATGATGTGTTTTTCATGGAAATATCTATTGTAAGCTTCACTGACTCAAAACAAAGTTTTTTATTTTTAATAATCTCTACCTCTCATCCATTTATTGCCAAAACGAGTGGAGTTTATACATTTGGTTTGTGTGTTTATTTTGGTCAAATTTTGAGGCATTTATTTATTTTGTATTTTTATATATAAAATTTAGGAACATGTGTCGTAAAATTTTGCTTTTCTCACAACAACCAGTATCCACTTTTCTTTAAATCAGCAGTAAAGATCTTAATTTGTTTTCTCAAACGAAGACTCTAACGAACACAAACAATATTACTCGATCTTTTCCTAAAAATTGAAGTTTGGAAGTACAAAAAGTGAAAATGAATTATTGAAGATCATATATCTCAAATTGGAATAAATTAACAAAATAAACAATGTAGCCTATATCGCTGTTTTAACTTCCTATTTTACAATATACTCGTGGTATTTTATATTCCGTGCGGTTTGTCACATTGGTTTGAGCCATAAACTTTATATTTTACAAAATTTCATTGAAATAACTTGGATTAATGATTTGGCGGTATTCAACTTCTAGGAGGATGGGGAATCTAGCTGTTTGTAAGATTATGTTTAAAGCTCATACCCTATTTTATTAATATTTCCGGACTCAATGAAAATCTAATTAAAAAAATGTAATTAAAATTATTTGAACGATTAGTTTTGCACAGATGAATGAAATAATTGAAGTCTCTTTTAACTACCCTGGACTTAATATAGAAAAAAAGGAATGAGTTGACAATTTTAGATACTATATTCTTTATTTGTGTTTCTGTAGTACTGAAAAAGTTTGTACATAATTTATTTTTAGAAACGCAAGTCATAATAATGAACCTTACTCTCTCGAGCAGAAAAATATATTTTAATAGTAAGTACTGTATTAACTTTTTGATAATGCAACAGGTTTAAGGTTCTTTGACATGATGAAGTAGTTCTTATAATATCTGTATTACCAACTAAGGACACAACGAAAACTAATTAGTCGCCAACTCTCCAAACATTCCCGTCCTGGGGTGTATAATTAAAGAGTAAAAATTAACTATGGACCTACTCTCTAAAATAAATCAACCTGATTTGAGTTTGGTGAACTATGAAGGTTATTACTAACGTGCAAACAACATAAAAAAGTAAATTGCCATTCACGATTAATTTGCAAAATACCAAACCACATCCTGTCAAGGTTTGGGTTGATCTAGAACATACCCAAATTATTTTAAGTTGTAACTGTAATTTATCTTTAAGTGCTGTTGTAATCCAGTATGGTTGAACTGTCCACGTTTTGAGGTACTCCTAAGATAAACAAAAACTATTTGTAAGTACTGTATTCCTATCATCTGTGCAAAACGCTAAAGTCTAAACAGGAGGATCTATTTGGAGTAATTGTGGCAATTAAGCATATTTTTTACCTATAACCAATATATATTTAATCAGTATCCCAACATGTGAATTTACGAATCATAAAACCAAAATACAAAATGTTGGTTTTCTAAAAATCTGTTATATAATGGTTTCTAAAAACTCCGATAAAATATACTTTTAAAAAAATATATAGTTCGTTTTCCCCCAAAAAAATTTTGGTTCCAGAGTGATCGATTGAAAAATAAACCATGAACACAATTAGGTTAGTTGTATTATTTTTTCAAATAACTAAAAAACAATAATTGTCTTTTAGACTCATTTTGGTACAAGGTAAAGTTGGAGTGAATAAACCTCAAAATTTCAAATAAATATATTCGACATCCCATGGACCAAGTTTAAATTCGACTTTTAAATTGATGAAAGACGTCAGTTTCACTTTTAATCTATAATTTCCGAACTGGCATTTTTGGCAAGTTGGCAAGGATCTTACTTTTTATTTATTTATATTCCTGTCTTGTGTATGGGTATACGATGTTGGTGCATTGTTTATTTTTATTGTACTTCAACTCACACTCAGAATTGATATTAATTCAAGTATACTTTGTATATAAGAGCATTTACAAAAGTCATGAACGAAGATCTTTCTAGTTTTAAAACAATGTCTTAGGTCTATTCAGAAAAGTGACAATGAGATCACAACCATTTCTTCCTCGCGGCATAGCATTCATGTAAACAGTCATGTCAAACTTTGAGACCTCAAGGCTTAGAAAGTTTAAATACGGTATACTGATATTTTGCTGTCGAGAATAAATGTTTGAATGTTGATGCTTGCGGGTGTGGAAGGAGGGGGAGACAATAAGCCGGAAAGGGGAAGTTACGGCGTCAACTTGTGTCTTGCTCTGCTGCTTTCAAGATGGCGGCACACTGCAGTGTCATTGCGTCCTTATAATATATTTCATGTATTTATACAAACTCTCTCTCTTTAACACAGTTATTGTTCTACATTTAAGTTTCGAACAATACAACACGGTTCATTGTCAAACTGATACAGATATTGCGTAACACAATTGACACGACAAAAAGTTTTAACAATACAGAAGATTTATAGACAATTTATAGACTATACCCAAAAAAGTTAAACTTGAAGAGTTTTTATAGAAGTATTTTAATTTTCTTTACTTTTCTTTATCTCCATTGAACTCAAACAGATTTGTTACGAAGATGGGAATATTGAATATCAGTCAAGCCAATATAGCTGTGGAGACCCATATTTTAAAAATCAGGAAAACTAGACCTCCCCATTAAGAAATTATTAAAAACCATAAGAACATCGGGACAGACATTAGGCTGTAGAGACAATCGTAGATACTAACAAAAAGGTTAATTTTATTAGCCTTTGGATTTGTATTTATAATGGTCTAAAACAAAACAAAAAACCATTCAAAATATTAAATGTGAAGTAGACTACAGTTCCCGAAGGAAACAACAAAATACCCTCTTTAGCATTACATGATATATGTCACGATTTTAAGCACTGCCATTATAGATGAAATTAAAAACTGTGTATGTTTTTAGTCAAATTTAGTATACCAAAAGAATGTCCAACATATAACGAAGTAAATCTACTTTCCTGTGGAGTCAAGACAGTTTGTCTCTAACTGCTTTCATCCTTGAAGTGACGTCATGGCTTTTAAATAGGGGAAGGTATAAATAATGGAAATAAGAAATCATTATATTTCACTGAATATTGGCTTCTCGTGCAATATTTTTTCTTTCATCCGACCAGATTATCCTGGTTTTGAAGAATATCCTTGTCTCTCTCTCTTTCTCGCTTACGTGGGATTCTTAAACGCACCTTAAATATTGTTATACATTATTTCAACGCATCGTTAATAACAAATGGTTTTATCTGTCTGTTGCAAGTACGCTCTATTTGTAAAATATTACAACCTACTGAGTTTACACCAAACAGTATTTTTCCAGCTTTGCCTATATATTTTGAGTTGATTGTGTATTAACAACTACCTACAATGCATGTGTTTGGGAGACTAATGGTATGGATAGCTTTCTGAATTTTATTAGAGTTTTCCAAATGACGAATGTTTCCATAATTTAATTCTGTTTGTCCATTTGTAAGATATATCGTTGTGCATAGTTTTTCTCCAATCCCATCTTACTTGTAGAATTAAGTGAGTTTGATTGATCTTATTGGAATGGTGTCTGTAGAGGAAAACCTCTTTTTGTCACTGATCGAGTATTGTAAAATTCAGCTTCATTACGAAAATTTTATTTGAAGTTTTTAATATGTTATATTAATATAGCAGTGGAGACAATGAATTTTAAAATTCAATTATTTCTTTGCAGACAAGAAATGAGAATTTCATTGAATGAAACATAGTTCTTAACTACAATTTATAGTAGACTGATTACATAAACTGATTATGAATATAAGACATAAGATCTTAGAAGGATTTTGTTGAGATGCCTTTTAAAAAAAAAAACTAAAGATGTCCTACATGTCGCATAAGTGTTCATAGTAAAAACTTGTTACTAACTTACCTCAATTACTGACTGTGACAAATGACACGACTGTTGTACTGGCCAATAAACTGTACAGGAAACAGAATTACTGTAGCCTACATTTCAAATTCAAACCAAGCGATGACCATATTACCCCATATTATGGAATCGTGCATAAACCTTCTCTTTCGTGTATATACTCACAAACAGAACAATGTGTTTGCATTCAATCGTATTTTATTTAAAAAATACAACCTTTTTCAAATATAAATTTCATTATTATTAATTATAGTTTTTTGTGCTTTTCCGAGACTGTAATTTTCTTTTTCTTGCTGAATGCTACATAGATTTTATATTGATTTTCATACTTTGACAAAACTTGATTATAACTGATTTTTGTATTTGACGTGATTATAAGAAAATTTACGTGAAAATTTACAAAAGCGTGTTTATTTATTTATTAACCAAAAATCCTAAATCATCAGTTTTGTGGAGTTGCCAACAATACGTTTTATTAATGCCTTTTGGTTATACTTGAGCAAAAATTGTATCTAAAATAAAGCCGATATATTATTTCCAAATAATATTAATAGTAATTAATATTTCCAAATAAACATTAAAACAAAAATTTCATACGACCACCAATAAATTGGTAGGCTAGTAACTTAGACCTTATTTTATGATAAACCAAAATATTCCCAGTCAAAAATAGATAATACATTTTCCCCTTAATATTAAGAAGCAAGACTATTATTTATTATTTATGTGCTTAAAATTGGACTTCGTTTCTCTACACTGTTTTGCTTCCTATGTTAAATTCGAATATTAAAACTGTCTAGTCAACCTAGGAGGAACGTATAATGTTAAATAAGTAAAAGATATCCGAGAGATATTGATTTCGATGAGAATGATAGACGATAGATGATCTGAACAAACCCATCTTCCACTGAAAGCATCTAGGAACATGGAGAGGTAGACCGAAGAGGACCTAGACTGTAGCTGATTAATAAGAGATAATTGAAGTTATTAAGGTGCTCAAGACTGAAGGATCTGCTTTCTTGACACAAGAAAGCGACAATAGTTTGACAATCTTAATAATAATAATATAATCTCCCACATAACTAACACTAACCTTGTTACAATAAATCTTACATAATAATAATATGATGTACACTCACTTCACATAGTTGTCATCTTTAAATTAAAAATCTGCACTTAGTGTCGTATTGTGTGATAAAAATGAGCAACATTCGATTCGCTCATATCACTAACGCGATAGTTTAAAATTACACCTCGCTGATCTATACTCATGTCAACAAATCGGCGAACCTGACGTGCTTAACAATTTATTAAATGTAGGAAGAAAACAATTACAGAAATAAACCTGAAATCAATTATTTATTGTTGTCTTGTACAATCGAAGGAAAATTATAAACTTAACAACTTTATTATTATGATGAATATTAATTACCTTACCTCGAATAATCGTTTAGGAGGTACTTATATTCTGTCATTACAGCTGTTTCTGTATATTTTATACTATCATCAGATAACTCACACTGAACACTAATATTCATTGAAAGAAACAAATAAACATAATTTCTAAATATAATTGGTACTAATATTGTACACTTTAAAGTACAGTACTACCTCGATTATCCGGACCTCATTCAACCGGATGTCTGGATTATCCGGATCGATCCGGAACAAAAAATAAAAAAATTAATCAAGGATAAAATAAAGCAAAGGTTAAAGTTTCAAAATATTTGAATAATTACTGTATGTAGTAAAAAATGTTTTACGAGTTGTGGCCATATGTTACACTTACTGTAGTCAACTAGTTACTACAATACAGAGTAGTAAGTTGACTACAGTATTTGTAGCGTAAGTTAACATAAGTTAAATAATATTCATTATATTAAAGCAAGTCGCAAGACATTAAGGGAATTTTAATTATTACTCAAAATGGAAAAAAAATAAAAATAAGGCATAAGTAAGTAGAGAGTTGGATTTTTTATTTTGGTAAATTTAACTAACGATAAATAATGCAGTTTTCTAGTTACATATATATTTATTTTACGCTTCATTTCATTAATTACCGGAAACCATTTTCCTCATCTACTCTCACACCCTGACATAACGGCACATCAAGCGTAGCCTATTATTAACTATCTATTGTGAAAATAACACGTAGACAATACAGTATTATGTGACATAGGCTATCATATTATGTTTATCTCTTTCTATTAAAATGAGAATACTATGATTACTAACTTCAGATATTTCAATAATTATAGAAATTTAAGCAAATTTACTATTTATCCGTATTTTAAAATAACTCAAAATGTTACTAGGTACATTCGTAAAATAGATTTGTATGAATTTTTATATGGAGTCTACTTTGACTGCTAGTATTTTAGAGAATTTTTTCTTAATGTAAATTTTTTAAAGAATTTGTTTAAAGAAGAGCAAAAGCTAACGACAGTATTTTATTTGTTTTAAATTTAAATAACCTAATCATTAACGTTTGCAGATGAGAGAATGAGTAATAATTATTTCTCTTTAACAAACACTCAGAGTAAACCTTTAATTGCTTTGATTATGGAAGCTGACATCACTGTAAGACTATGTTCAAAATTACTTTTATATTTTATTCAATAACATCATTACACCAGTTTCTGAAGTTATAAAAATAATTGTTATCAAACTTGTTTCTATGTTTTTAAATGATATTGTCTCATAATAATAAATTATATGTGTTGATATATGTTTACTTTATAGATGAATTAAGTTAGAGAGAGAGAGAGAGAGAGAGAGAGAGAGAGAGAGAGAGAGAGAGAGAGAGAGAGAGAGAGAGAGAGAGAGAGAGAGAGAGAGAGAGAGAGAGAGAGAGAGAGAGAGAGAGAGAGAGAGAGGAGGGGAGAGAGAGAGAAACAAATATTAAGAAACTATTGATCTACTTATATATTTACATTCACAATTTAATGTTTTAGTTAAGTAAAACCAGTTCATACAATAAATAAATACATTTTCATTTACACTTGCTGTGTTTTCAGATCACAGTAGGTGTTTCTGAGGACAGTGGGCAACAATGTATGTATGAACGCCTAATGTAGTTTCCTAGTCGTTTTCACCGCAACATGTGTTAGCGATCTCCCGGCGTGTAACATTGTTCAGCATCGTGTAACATTACCCAGTCAATATTACAAGTTATATTATGTAGATTACCCACTATTACATGATAACGAAATTGTGTTTTATTCCTCATTTACGGCTATTCTTCTTTTTTAGAAAATTTTTAAAAAGAAGAAAGAAAAAGCTTTTAATATGTTTAAAAACACTTGATTACATCTAAAAATTAAATTAAACCATAAAAAAATGATTTTTTTTCCCCTTGAAAAACTTATGAAAATGGTAAACCTACATTCTCCACTAACAACATTCTAAATCTAAAGCAAATTATATTGTCCAAAATTAAATTATCTGAAAAACAAAGAGGAGGAATTAATAACTCGTTAAAATGTGATATAAACAGAATTGGTAAATCACATATTTCTCTAAATCGAGTTACAAGATTCATAAAGTTTTGGTATCTAATAGCTAGGCAAATCCCTCACTGAAATGTGTAGTAAACTGGATTCCTAACAGTGAAAATATATCAAAAATTAGGGGGGAGGAATTGAAAATACCTAAGGAATTTCATGACATAGTATTGTAATTAGACCTATCATGTTTCTACTTGGTTCGTAGAAATCTCCACTCAACCGATTTCAATTAAATTAATATCATATGATAGATCTAACATTTTGCACAAAACGCTGAAACCAACAAGTTCTGAAAAGCATGATTTTATGCCTAAATTGGTCCTTTGTAAAGTACAATAACCTAAATATTTACCGCCTTATTTATAACAAGAACAACAAAAATTACCTGACAAATTTCAGATATCCCATATGATATAAGGTATTTTATTTTTATATTGTAAATTTATATCATATTTTCACTTAAATCTTTAATAAAGTACAATATGAGATAAATAATAATTATCTAATTCCAAAATAATTGGTTGTAATAAATAATTACTTGTGGTATAATACACCAATAGATAATATAATGATATCAGTGACATTATCAAAACGTCAGTCAAAAAACGAACTGACAACATTAACACGTCATGCGTGAAGGTAATTTATCAGATAAAATTTAAATCATATATTTGACGAAATTTCAACACTATATTTAAAATAAATAATGGGCTGTGTCGTAGATAAATCCATTAATTATTAGTTGAATTTCAGTTTTGGAATTCCATCTCTAAATTAAATGAGTTTTTAATAAAGTTGAATGTATAAATTAACCAAATGCCTTGTGTTGACCGCAAGGAACATAGATATCAAATTCTTACAAAAATATTCTTTGTTGTGCTTTGAGCCAGTCATTTTCTTTCTTTTTTTTTATCACTATTATTAACCTTTAATCACAAAATCATTTATGAACTTTTGACATTTAATTAAAGAAATAAAAGAAAGTGTAAATTTCTATTTAATAAATTACATTATTTAATTGCATGATAAATCAATATCGAGGTAGAATTTGTAGTATAAGATATTTTTGAAATCATAAAAACTATATTACTTGTATTACCATCGTTTGTATATTTTGCGCTAAACGAACATGGTCTCATTTATAGTGAGACCTGGCAATCCCGAGGACCTAGCTGGATCTACGCCTTCTTTCTTATAGTATTGGGTTAGATAACTTTCTTTCATTTTCCTTATCAAGTATCTTTTGACCAACCCCAACGTTGTTTCTTTTCTAACCCAACGGCTATTTCGAGAGCTACGGGTCTTTTTTTTAAGAAAATGTTTAAGAGTAAATTTATCCGTTTGTTTAAAACTTTTGTGTAAGTGTGTCAATGTGCATTTTACACAATGCCAAAATTTTTTAGCCAATTATTGCCTAAAAAAACTAATATAATAGTCTGTACTAGAGGCACGAATGTGGCTGGAAATCTTCATAAAGTAGAAAAAAGATAACATACTTTGAGTGTAATTTTATCCGTTTCCTAGCTTCATTTTAAATTCCCTTCATTGTTACGTTTATGAATAACACAATCTCAAAATACTTCAAATTTAGTAAATAAATTATTGGTAAAGATGGAATTAGATTTTCAACAAAGAAGATTATATTCAAAGTAATTATGTAAATTTAAGAAGAAACCAAGTTTGTTCTACCAATCAACACTTGTCAATTTATTTTGATTTAATCATTTGTCAATCAATTATTATTTTATTCAATAATTTCTAAATAAATATTTGATTAAATTCTTGTGTCAATCTGGGAGTTTTGCAAAATCACTTGTATCACTGAAAGTAATTACTTTAGAGAAAAAACAAATTGTAAAATAAATGTTTTTGAAAGGAAAGGTTTTCTTCTTATTAATAATGTATTGATCGCACAGTTAAATATGTGATTGACGTGATGTAATTAAGATTATTGTTCTGTGTAAAATATTAATCAAACCAACGATACCTATATTAATTATACGCCTGATTAGCACTACTTTATTTTTATTTTATTTGTCAATTATTTTGTTAAATGTGCATTATAATGACATGTCCGCTAATTGACTGATTTTCAATGAGTCCCTCGAAATGGTTAATAATTGAATTACAATTGTAATTAAAAAGAAGTTTTGTTAAAGCATGATTTATTTAAGCAAATTAGTTTTTCTGATGAAATGATTTAAAATACCATTGCTACTATAATCTTAATTAAAAACACAATTTTAACCTCGACTTAGTAAATAGTGTGTGTGAATATCAATTGTAAAGTATCTCATGTTATCGCTTTGAAAGTTTTTGACAACAATCAATAATGAAAAAATTATAAAATTTCGGACCTAAGGACAAATAGAAATGATTTTGGACGTTCAGGCATTTTTATGTGTCGTCATCACAAAGGCGATTTATAAATTTCGTTTAAACCATTCATAACTTTCCAACAAACAAGTTATAATAAACGTCAACCGTGTGCTACAACGACACGACTTAACATCCATAAGCATATAGAGGCAGTTATTTTTATAAAGTCAAAGTTATTTAAGTGGCCTATAGTCAACATAATAGTTTCTTCTGTAAATAAACGTACATAGACTCTATTCGAATCAGAATAACTTCTAGTTTTATTTGATACCTCACAGATAACTTTTCCAAAAATTATTATTTTTAACTCCATAGTTCTTTTCCCTTAACTAACACGAGATTTTTTCTTATTTTTGTTATTCCTATATTTTTCCTACATTTGAGACAATACGAAGAATATAGGTACAAAGTTGCGACGTACAAGCAGATATACAAACGGACCTTAATAAAGAAAAATTAATAAAAATGCAATCCATCTTTTAATGACTATTGAATTGTTTGTCTCACGAAACTACTTTTAAAACTTATATGTGTGGTTAAAGTAAGTTGTATTTTTTATAAAGAAAACTATAATATATGATTTCACACTGAAAATTAATTTTAAATCCAAATTTTTTTTTTTTTACAGATTTGTAGGTCACGTCGTGTTGAAGATAAATGACGGAGGGCCGATATCTGCCACTTTAAATCTGGCCTAGCCAAACATATTAAGTTTTTTCGTCATATAAACATACATATTCGTAAACAGAATAGCTTCTAGTTTTATTTGATACCCCACACATAATATTAATAATAAGTAGAAGTTCTGTTATAAAATAAAATAAATTTTAAAAGTTGGAATTTAAAAATTTAAAAAAAATTGAAAATACAATAATAATAAAAATGTAACTTCATAATTTTTAATTTTGAAACCTTGTGTAGGATATCTTTAAATCATATTTTCTTACATTTACGTGTTGGGTGGGCTAGAGATAAAGTTATATGATGGGTCAAAATAGTATTCATGTGTTTTGTGGAAATATGTTATAATAATATTGTATAGGTTTTAAACAAGAACCTTATATTGTTATCTACCTATAAATGTTTCCATTTTATATATTATGAAGAAAAGTATGTAATTAGTAACTTCCATAAGATTAAAATTCAAATCTGTGATTTTTTTAAATACCAGCTCAAGGAATTTTAATCAAATTTGGCTAAGACAATAAACTTTGCTTTACGTCAACACGAAAAGCTATCTGACTACGTCTTCGTAGTCAAAACGATTTCGAGTAAAATTTGAGATAATGTGAAGGTTTATGACACACGCCGTACGTAAATTGAATTATTTAAACATATAGGTACAATGGTAACCTCCAATTTACAGAATAACAGACAGTTACTGCTGGACAGAAATGGTTTATATTTTATGACAAATAACTAAAAGTGTATTCGTAATTATAGCAGGAACAACCAAAAATGTTTTTCTTATTAACTTGTATATAACTTTCAGGTTTTTTGTAAAGGCACTGTTTCGATCTTTACATATTTTTAACTCTTTTCTAGCCCCAAAGCGTTCTTTAAATTTTAATTTAAACACTAAGCTTTAGCATAAACACTTGACTCATTTTTTTTTTAATCTGACAACTTTTATCAAATTTTATTAAAATATACCATTTATTGATTCAAACAAAACGTAATTTTCAACATTTCCTAAAAATAGCAGTTTATATAAAAGATAATAATACCAGAATGCCGTTTTAATATTTTGATTATCTCAAAATTTTATTTCGATCATTTTTTTGGTGGAATGTGAATGTTGTTAATTCAAACCCCAGGTGCAAAGTAAAGTTACCGTCGCGGGACGGTAAACAGAAGTGAAAACAATAACTATCAATTTTAAAAATTAATAAAATTTTAAACTTCCAATAAATGAAATGAAAGTATTAATTATATGTAATGGTTCATTTTTTAAATTTGACTATGTACGGGAGTCTGAGAAATTTAGTGCAATATTTTTCGTCGTTTTTTAGTTTTAATATACATGGGTATGTGAGAATGTTTGTGCAATATTTCTGTATTGATTATTAGTTTGACTATGTATGAGAGTCTGAGAAAGTCAGTGCATATTTTTCATAGATTTTTAGTTTTAATATGTATGGGTATGTAAGAAAGTTTGTGCAATATTTTTGCATTGATTATTAGTTTGATTTTGTATGGGAGTTTGAGAAAGTTAGTGCAGTATTTTTCATAGATTTTTAGTTTTAATATGTATGGGTATGTAAGAAAGTTTGTGCAATATTTTTGCATTGATTATTAGTTTGATTTTGTATGGGAGTTTGAGAAAGTTAGTGCAGTATTTTTCATAGATTTTTAGTTTTAATATGTATGGGTATGTAAGAAAGTTTGTGCAATATTTATACGAGAGCATATATATATATATATATATATATATATATATATATATATATAGCGTGGCTGTGTGCACGTTTACAGATACGTCATAATATAATATGTAGCTCTAGTGTCTCGTAACGATTTTTGATTACGAGTCGACTCTTTTTTTCCATCTATAAATTCTATATCAGAATCTCTGCACAACACGCCTAAAGAAGTTTTCACTTCAAAAATTACCCATCATTAGTAAATTTTAATATAACAAAATAGTAAATAAAAATTGAGCTTGACTTGTAAGATAATACGAGGCACTATTACTTACAAGGAGGCAACGAATACTTTTCTTGTGTCCTTAAAGGTACTACATTTTACTTTAAATCATTAAAATTATTTTAAGAATGTCGTATATAGAGTTTTGATCTGCTACTAAATATTTACATTGGTATATACTTGTTTTTGTGACTGTGTCCTTTTTTCTTCTTCAATATAAAATTGTATAGAAAACTATAAATTTTCAGTTTCAAAATTGAAAATTTCTACAAAGAATATTATTTAATTCTGTATGTTATAGCCTTTCTCCCACTTTTCAAATTTAAACGATACTTCTAATATTTTGTGTCTGGTGTAAAGTATAAATTATGTAAAATATTTAAAATGCTCTAATGATTGTAAATTCCGAATTTTCTTAATACTAAATGAAAACCTAAACAATCCTTCTTAATTATTTGTTCTCAGGATTTCTCAGTGAACCTGCTTAACCTGTTGAGAGAAACTTTAATTTCAGAAATGTATGAAGGATTTTTCAAAACATAATCCTACTAAAGATGATGACAAAGATGTAAGTAATAAAAAATAAAAATATTTTACATAAGAATTAAGAAATTATAAGTGATGTTTATAAAAAGTAATTAACCCTGCTTCAAATTATTTAAGTCTGAAGTATATTAATTGAGTCACAAAATACTTGACTAATATGTATAAGAAGAACGTTCAGCAACAGTTGTAATCTTGTCCATGAGAGGGCTCTATATGTCATTTCTGTCGTCCATCAGAGCAGAAAATTAAAAAGTGGCTGTCGTGTGCAAGCCGGACTTGTGTCCTTGTGATAAGAGGATTGTCCCCGGTGGTTACTACCCTTCACTTGTCATCCCTTCTTTTGTAAGAACAATGCTTTCCCTCTCCATTACAAATTGTTTTGACAAAATTCACTTCTCCCCTGCAGCTACAAAACCTGATACGTTAAACTTCTGATTGAATTATCAAGACACAACAGAGGTTTGCGAATATTAAACAAAATCTTTGCTATATTCAAATGTATTTTATTTTCAAAACCCTGTCATTTAAATCGAGCGAGGGAATGCTTCACCTGTCAAAATGCGCAGAATCTATTTGGAAAATACAAACAACACCTTCGTATTCTTACTAAGCTTACTTAATCCACTCGACTAAAATGAGTTTCATTTGAGCAGAAGTAATTCCCACAAATTCCTTTGTACTTTGACTAAAACTCAATTATTTTTGATTGCTTGTCTTTAATTCTCTATCTCTTATCCTTTCGTGTCTGTTCTATTTCTCTGGTTTCTTTTTCTGACAAAAAGAAAAGTCTGCTTAATGTTTCATTACTGTCATAAGACCCAAAAACATAGCCTCTACAGCTACATAACCCCAAACATAACATATTAGTCACCTGCTTCACACAAAAATCCGGCAAATCAGTTATTACATTAAAAAATAAATTAAACACAGTTCTTGAAGGTGATAGCTTACACAAGGTGCTTAAAAAGTTATTAACATCTAATGTCAAAATTCAGCCTATAATAATATATGTAGTAAAATATTTTTTCAATCCATTATTTATCTCTGAATGTTAATTTAAACTTAAATTTACTTGAGCTGAAATCTACTTGTACAGTCTTTCACGAAATTATTGTCTGAATTAAAATTCTGGGCAAGTGACAATTTATATAACATTAAGTATGTACTCAGTTTATCGAAACTTACCGTAACCACAACAAATTTATGTCAAACTTATATTATGCCACTAAAATCCTCCATGGGTTGTACTATTACCCTTCCTCAAATTGATTATTTGTTTGAGTTTGAGGCAGCCCTATTACATCTTACCTAACCTCTAACACTGACTTACATCCTTAGTTAGTTGACATTACTTTTTGGTACTTATTTTATATTTCATACCCTTCCTCAAATTGATTATTTGTTTGAGTTCTAGGCAGCCCTATTACATCTTACCTAACCTCTAATACTGACTTACATCCTTAGTTAGTTGACATTACTTTTTGGTACTTATTTTATATTTCATACCCTTCTTCAAATTGATTATTTGTTTGAGTTCTAGGCAGCCCTATTACATCTTACCTAACCTCTAACACTGACTTACATCCTTAGTTAGTTGACATTACTTTTTGGTACTTATTTTATATTTCATACCCTTCCTCAAATTGATTATATGTTTGAGTTTGAGGCAGCCCTATTACATCTTACCTAACCTCTAACACTGACTTACATCCTTAGTTAGTTGACATTACTTTTTGGTACTTATTTTATATTTCATACCCTTCCTCAAATTGATTATTTGTTTGAGTTTGAGGCAGCCCTATTACATCTTACCTAACCTCTAATACTGACTTACATCCTTAGTTAGTTGACATTACTTTTTGGTACTTATTTTATATTTCATACCATTCCTCAAATTGATTATATGTTTGAGTTTGAGGCAGCACTATTACATCTTACCTAACCTCTAATACTGACTTACATCCTTAGTTAGTTGACATTACTTTTTGGTACTTATTTTATATTTCATACCATTCCTCAAATTGATTATATGTTTGAGTTTGAGGCAGCCCTATTACATCTTACCTAACCTCTAACACTGACTTACATCCTTAGTTAGTTGACATTACTTTTTGGTACTTATTTTATATTTCATACCCTTCCTCAAATTGATTATTTGTTTGAGTTTGAGGCAGCCCTATTACATCTTACCTAACCTCTAATACTGACTTACATCCTTAGTTAGTTGACATTACTTTTTGGTACTTATTTTATATTTCATACCATTCCTCAAATTGATTATATGTTTGAGTTTGAGGCAGCCCTATTACATCTTACCTAACCTCTAATACTGACTTAAATCCTTAGTTAGTTGACATTACTTTTTGGTACTTATTTTATATTCCATACCCTTCTTCAAATTGATTATTTGTTTGAGTTTGAGGCAGCCCTATTATATCTTACCTAACCTCTAACACTGACTTACCTCCTTAGTTAGTTGACATTACTTTTTAGTACTTATTTTATATTCCATACCCTTCCTCAAATTGATTATTTGTTTGAGTTTGAGGCAGCCCTATTACATCTTACCTAACCTCTAACACTGACTTACATCCTTAGTTAGTTGACATTACTTTTTGGTACTTATTTTATATTCCACACCCTTCCTCAAATTGATTATTTGTTTGAGTTTGAGGCAGCTCTATTACATCTTACCTAACCTCTAACACTGACTTACATCCTTACTTAGTTGACATTACTTTTTGGTACTTATTTTATATTCCATACCCTTCCTCAAATTGATTATTTGTTTGAGTTTGAGGCAGCCCTATTACATCTTACCTAACCTCTAACACTGACTTACATCCTTAGTTAGTTGACATTACTTTTCGGTACTTATTTTATATTCCATACCCTTCCTCAAATTGATTATTTGTTTGAGTTTGAGGCAGCCCTATTACATCTTACCTAACCTCTAACACTGACTTACATCCTTAGTTAGTTGACATTACTTTTTGGTACTTATTTTATATTCCATACAAAGCAACTCATTTCATTACTACTGCGACACATACGGTGCATCATGAACAGATAGTTCTTCCCCCAGGACTTTCCTTTCATGGTAATATTCACTGTAAATATACTATAAATGAAATAACTTTGTATTACTTGACAATATTTTAAGACAATATTGTTTCTATTTCATAATGCATCAAAGAAAGGGAACTATAATTGCTTTAATTTATTTATCTAAAATATTTGATTGTGTTACAATGCTTTCTTATTGGTTACATTTATTAATACATAACTATGTGTTTATTAGTGTGTGTATACCGTATAAATGTTGTGTACAAGTTGTTAAATGTTAATAACGTGCATATATCAAAGCAAGACTAAACTTGTTGAATCTGATTTGACAATGCTTAAATTATAGGCGAAACTTGTGTCACCAAAATAAAAAAGGAATATGATTAGCGCAACAAAAATAAAAGGAATTTATTGAAAGAAACCCGTCTACAGTAAGGAAATAAATAATAATGAGTTTGACCAGAAACAAATCAGTGCATTTTCGTAGGCGAGATAAATTTTGTTTTATACTGATGTCCCACAATTGTCAATATTAGAGTCTCTGCTATGAAGTATCTATACAAATGACATGAATATCATGATAAAATATAATAAATTGCAGATACATATGCTGATGATTATACTATTTATTTTCATTTTAAAATCAGTTATATCGTACAGTGTGGAGCGCATGAAACAAGGCACCCAAAATACTTAATAATCATAATTTGCGGATCAGCAGAGCGAAAACTCAACCAATTAATTATTTTAGGTTATTTTATACTCTTAAATAAATTAGAATAATTGTCTGTTTATCTTTAACTTAAAAATATGATGTCTATGTCACTTCTAATTATGAAACACTTATTCTTTTGAAATATTACAATGCTACCATATTTTAATTTTATCGTATTATGTCTTAAAAACTGAAGGTTCAGTTTAGTTGGTAGAAAATAATTGTTTGCCTACAATATCACTACAAATAGTGGTATGAGAAACGGATATATTTTTCATATCATACGAACACTAAATTGTAATCTATAATAAATCTGCTTTACGCAACGTTTGTGAAATTCGCTTCAGAATGAAAGTATGTCTGTTGACTGCTTTGTCTCGTTTTAAAAACTTCTTACCTCCAAATTGACAGAAATGCCCCCTTATTTTGAGATGCGATCAAATTTGATATTAGTTTGTATGAATAGGTGTTTGAATCCTCATAACATAGTAGTTTTACTCTAATTCATATTAAAGTACTATGTCATGATCATTCAAATATATAGATGGATATTTTTCATGAAGACAATTGGTATTAAACAATTGCAATTATTTATAACAAGAAAATCTAAAAGTAGATTTGAGATGGTTTCCTGAATTTTGAAGTGCCATCAACTGTCACTTATAATCTGATTTTTGTATTTTATGATTTAAGAAAGGTAAAATTCACCCTGTTTAAAAATTGTATTTAAATTATCGTATATTACAATATTATCATTTATCTTTATAGATTGCAATATTAATAATATTATAAAAAGGTTCAGTTCCACCAGGGATAGCAATCGCATATAATGAGAGTTTCAAGGGTCATTAACTCAACCATTTTTTCCCTTCTGATTCGCGTAAGGTTTGTAAGCTTTTAAAAAAATGTAATAAGAAATTTGAACGATCTAAGTGATTAGGTTTTAAAAGAAATTAGGGAAGTTATTACCATTGTTGTCTTATATTACCAATTTTAATAGGAAAGTGTTTGTTTATTTATTTTTATTCGAATCAAATGAAATTAGCAATTGGTAATACTTTTTTATAAGAAGAATAACAGGTAACGTTTAGGAAACTATAGACATGTACCCTTATTATCAAAATCTTTGAAAAGTTAAATAAAATACGAACAGAGTTTCTCACAAATAATACGTTTGTTAAATCAAACTTATTATTTGTCAGATATCGTGTTCAAGTTTAATTTTAATTTTAAAATATCTTATAACTCAACCTCAATATGGATTTATTTATGCTCATATGGATGATCCTCAAGTAGCTTAATACTTTATAAAGGTTTAATCACAAATACATCTGTCGCAAGGTTATTTATTGATGTGCCGATCACTTTTGATTCCTTACAACAAGAGATTTTGTTGAGTTAACTTTGGAACATAGGAGTAAGAGCAGTTTCTTATCTGTAGCTATTTGAGATATTGATCCCAATGTGTTTAAGAGAAATTTTTCTTATCTTTAACAAATTTTTAGCTGTTTGATGTGGTGTACACAGGGTTCTGTTCTTGGTGCAATGTTATTTTTAATATATGTCGATGATTTGTGTCAGGGAGATTTTAACGGTATACATTAGACAAGTTTTTAATATGCGATACATCTGCTTTCAATTCAAATTAGACAAAGGCGAACAGTTTTGGGTGATTGATTGTTATTATTTTTAGGGTAGCAAACCAACTGTTTTTAAACTACGGTGCAACTTCATTTTTACAATACCTGAATGAAAATATTTATTTTCATAAACACCGAACTTTATTGATATGTTGTATTAAAATTTGCGCAATCAAAACTTCCACTCCAATATTTGCTTCATTCCAATATTTCCGGAAATAGGCTAATAATAGTAGGCTAAAATTTTAGTAAAATATCTTTGTATATTTTAGGCTTCGAAACTTGAAAGAAGTAAAAGGAATTTATAGATACTCGAATTTAAAGAAATTTCTACAAAATGACTTACCTATCGAATTTATAACCGTTTCTACTATTTTCTGAGTAGCTATAAATGAATCACATATATGCAACAACATATTCACTAAGGAGTTCTGTTACATTATCAATATTCGTAATATGTCACTAAATCCTATAGGGCAATCAATTTTAATTGCATTTTATAACGGTAATTACTTCAAGTCACAACGGTTTGATACTATTAAGTTCTTTATAAAAGTTCAACATGTCCTACGGAATGACAGAAAACAAAGTGATCAATAAAATATAAAACTTTAAAGTGACGTGTCGCGAGTTCATTAGACGATGAATAACTAATATTTCCCTGAGGTTGAATGGGAAGACGATGGACGTCCATTAACCCAGCACACCCTTCCCCATTCAACAGGCAACAACTAATCCTCTAGGTTGAAGCCAATCAATTGATTGAAGCACTTAGCCAGACATCGTGTTTGCTCTTGCAGACCCATTTGTTACCTCGCTTGGACAGCAACCCTACACCCTTCGCACACCCTTCTGCACTACTTTGATTCTCTATACAAATAAAAAAAAACATACTGTGTACTTTCAGAAGGGTCGACATCAACTTGTCAAAAGAAAAAGCTTCTCAATGTAGTGGTATAATAATGAACTTCTAGAAAATGTGTTATAACACATTCTCTATAACACGTTCGTTATTTGATTTACGTTTTTAGTTTTCATGTTACTAAGTTCAATATATTTGGATATTCCATTACTTATTATATTTATTTAATATTTACTTATGTCTTATTTAATTTTAAAATTATTAGTATATCTCCCAAACATTGATTACCAGAATTTCACTAAATCAAAACAAAAGCCAGTGCAGATTGCGATCAATTCATTGAAAAACTCGAATCTATCCATAAACAATAGAATCAACTTTTCGATATAGAACGTAATTAATTTAAGATTGGAATTTTAAAATAAGGCTTAACACACAGTTCTTAAACTATAAACCAAAATGATTAAAATAAACAATAATAGGGTTTTCTATGATTTATAGGTATTTTTATATGATGAAAAATAGGTAAATTTTCAAAAACAATTTTTGCTAAATGACTAAAAGAAATTATGTAAGCGTTAAATTTAATTATGACTTATTCAAAAAGTCCTATGAATGTAATGTGTTCTTATTACACTATTTTTACAAAAAAACTATTGGTTTCCTAAACTTTTAATGTAACCTGAAAATTCATAAATCTATTGCTTCACCAAAGTGGAGACATGATTCTTAATTACTTATGAAGAGTAGAAAATATTCTTAATTAATACTTTGTGCAAACTTTATACTGTATCATTAAACTGATTGCATTTGCGAAAAAAGAAGAAACCATGCATTACATCAATGTTATTATAACATGCAAATCAGATATTAAAAAATATATATTCATATCATGTAAGTAGTATATACTTGAATTTGAAATGGTGAATGTACTCAGATATTTCATGTTCATAACTTGAACAATTTTAGAATTAGATTAACGGATTGACGTTACACTCAATCCACGTGTAAAATATTTCCTTGATATTCGTTAAACTCTTGGTAAGATGCCGTGAATCTCTATTGTTGTTAATTTTATTTTGTATCAGATCTCCTCAGATGGAGGCCAATATCTAATTTTCTTTAGAGACCGACATTAGAAATTAAAGTTTTGGCAATTACTTCATCGTTTCTAACAAAGATTTGTGATAATGCTGACCGTAAATTCAGAATTAATATCCAAAAATTGGTATCTTATTTCTTGCAATGTGAACTAAATTTTATTCAAGTAACCTAAACTACCTAAAATGGCCGTCAATTACCTAGATGTTTTTCTGAATTTGAAGTAAAAATTTAATATATTAAAATCTACGGAGCTCTACATTTCACTAAGTTACTGTACCGCAATTCTTATTGCGCCGTTTTTTCACTGAAAATGTATCCCTGCCTAAACCTATACAAAATATACCTCCTAAATATACCAACAGAAAACAATTTATTTACTACTTAAAAATGTATACTTCTTTCTGTAAGGTATAATGAAGTTAAACAAACAAACTTAAAACCCTAATTCCTGCAATCGTCATCTATTTACATTGTCATTACTTCAACTACAGGTTGAATGTAGTTGGCTACACATTAGCTACTGTAATTATAATAATTATCAACCGTTGCAAGGCCGCCGTCGCCGCCATGTGTATTTGTTAGAGGGGGGGGAGGAGTGATGGGCATACAGCAAAGACGAAGTCACATGAGATTATTGGCTTGTTATCAATTATTTTAAAAATAATAAAGATATCTACTTTTAACTTGTAATATGTGAACGCCTTATGTAGGAAAGTACTAATTTACAGTCATTGGTTTTCGAGTGGTATCTACCAATAAGCTTCGTACGTCATACCCATAAATTTTCTTTTTTTTTATTTGTTCTTCTAAAGATAATTACAATCAACTAATTAGATTGAATGCCTTTAAAATAAACGTTAAATAATAAATAAAATCATACAGAAAACACATAATAACAAATATGAAAACAAAACATTTCTTTAAATTACTTTTGGAAAAAATCTTTCGGCCTTCAACAATACTTGTGTGAATGACACCTTGACTTAATAATGAGGGGGGGTGGATTTAACATAAGGGAAGAAATTCTGAGATACGTTGACAAGCTTTGTGAGCGGATTCCTCGTATAAAAAAGTGCCTTTAACATGAATCCGAAACCGCTTCATTTTTAGACAATCCGTCTTTTTATATTTTTACAACAATATATATATATATATCGAGTTCAGATTTGGTACACATTTTATATTTAATTTTTTACAAATATTCAAAAAATAAAAAGTGTATTTTGCTAACGTTAAATGTGTTGAAAAAAAACTAATTATACAAAAAAAACTATAAGTGACAAATAAAATTACTTTTTTATCTACAAACGAAATGAGTTTATTATTATTATTATTGCTTTTTGTAGATTAAAGGATATTCGAGTTATTGACAAAAAACTGAAAAAATAATTTCTTGGTAGTTGTCTACAACACCTAAGATTAAGTTAGAAGCAACTATTTTTATTATCAGAATTTCAAAAATAATAAAAATAAATTAGGCAAATCAAACTCAAAATAGCTTTTATTCAATAATAATAACAAATTTTTTGGTGCTCAAGGTATAGAACTTTAAAAATCTTCAAAATTTACTCAGTATTCAAAAGATAATAAAACACAATTATTTATTTTGTATATCCACTTATAATTAGTCTACCCGACCAATGGTTTCGCCTGTTAAGGCATTGACGAGGCTGTATGCCTTAACTGCTGACAGCCTCGTCAATGCCTTAACAGGCGAAACCATTGGTCGGCTAGACTAATTATAAGTGGATATTCAAAATAAATAATTGTGTTTTATTATCTTTAAACATGGAATTCCACCAAGAACCATCGGTCTCAACAGTAATGAAAATTAAAGAAATCAGTATTCAACATTAAACATTTTAAATGAAATCTGTTGCGTTTTTTAATGCAACATTGTATTCCGGGTATTATACCGGGTACAACAGAGTATTTTATTGTATTTTCGGGTGCCATAAAACAATATGTTTTTTGTAAAGTTGGTCTTTGTCGTCTTAGAATTTAAAAAACAGTTTTTGTAGCTTAGCCTATACTCAATATTGTTTTTTATAGTTCCTACTTCTATTATAATTTTAAGATTTTGTAAACAAACATAATTATACGTTAAAGGGGAAATGGTTATATTTTATAAGGAGGACGTGAAGGTTCTGATTATAATTTTTTTTCTCATTGCCGATCTTATAAATGGTTTTAGGCAGTAATTTTCGGTTTAAAAGTTTTAATATAACTTCTTCCAACCTTTCTTCTTGCTGTCTGAAATCATTGCATATTCATCTTTGAAAAATTGAGATTCCTATGATCAAGAAAACCTGCACATCAAGAAGTTTTGTTGAAATGGTAAAACAAAACATATTATTGGTTTTTTTAATGTACCTATGAGCTTTATGTATTTTTTTTAAACAACTGGAGTTGTTGAAAACGACATAGGATAAAATGACAAGCAAAAAGTTCCATTTTTCATTGATTGCCTCAAATACAAAACACAACTTTGTATAAGTAAAACGATATTATAAAAACAAATAACAAACAGTAATATAATAAACCAAAACTGAAAAGAAACATAAAATTAAAAGAAAATACATTTATGCCTTATAATATTACGAGGATCAAGACAACATTGTGCGCGGACTACAAATCTAGAGTTACTGGTAAAGCTATAATTTCCATTAGGAATGAAAAAAATTAAGGCAAATACAAATATGGGTTCAAAGGCTAAAACAAGGAATTCCAACGAAACCGGTAAATTGTAATAATGTTTTATTTTCTTATGTGAGTCAAATTTATGAAAAAAGTCTCATTTTTGATTTAAATTTCTAGATTTGAAATTTTAAGAATATGAAGTATCGGGATTTGTAGTGCTAAATTAGACAACCGAAGAAAAATACATAGAGCAATAATTGTAAGTTAATCTGTTCACTCTATATAGTTGTCGGACATCGGACATCCGTATAATTTGTATCATTATTCTTAGTATGAATCGAATAGTGATAGAATGTTTTGATTGTCATCTATACATTTTAAAACTAGGAACATAAGGGGTTAGCATTTTGATGTAATGAAACCTACCCTAAACAAAAGTGAGTTGAATACAAAGGCTTCACAAGTATTTTATACAATTATTATTATTAATTAATTAATTTTTAAGGATTTGTCTTTTTACCATTTGTTTATTTTTCGTAAATACAAATACATTAAGCAGATTGAATACTGTACGAAAGAGATTGAATTTTTCAGCAAACTTGACGATGAGAAAATTTCGTGGAAAATTAAAGTGAAACTAATCTTTAAAGAACTAAATTCAAGCCTTAATCATCAAGAAATATAGGTTTCGGAAAGTTTAATCTTAGTTTTACTAAGAGCATAAATAAAGTAAATTATTACGGATATTGTTGAAACAATATTTTGTATTCATGAGACGATACCTTCCCGTTAATGTACCGCAAACCAATGAGTTCAACCTTTATATTTCATTCTTTAAATTTTCTAAAACGTCGAAAACAAAACTCAAAAGATTATCTGTATTTAATCCCCTTAACATAAAAGCAACTTACTTTTCCTCGTTTCCAGAAACCATATTTGGAAATTTCGGTTATCTTTTCTCTAAATCACCTATCCTGGCAGTAATTTGCCGTTCTCATAAACTTACAATACTTAGGCAATAACTTTAATGTTGTTACAAAGAACTTAATCTATTTAAAAAAAACTCCCTTCGTTTATTCCTACCGTTTAAATTTGGTGATATTTATTTTCAAATTTTATCTACACTTACAGAAAACATATTTGAGCAACATATTTTTAATATACGCAGGGGTAAAATTGATTGCCATTGTTGATCATTTCGTCTCGTTCTAAATTCTAACTGAACTCCCAAACTTGGACATTTCTATTAGCAGATATTAATGAAACTTTTGATATTTAAATTCCTAAGTGTTAATTCGACGTCGACTTTTACCTTCGACCATCTAAAAGTAATAAATTAATGAATAATTGTTAAATGATTATTATTGAATTTTTCTTGGAGTCTAAAATTTATATATACTATTTTTACTTGATCTAACAACTCTTTTCCTTCCACCTTTCCAATCTAATATAGCTTTAGCAACTGCACCAGTTGTCACTATAGGTATAACACAGAATTTAAAAACCTGCATTTAGTGGAAAGATGTACTGACATATGTTTAATATCAAATTCTTCGCCGATTTTGTGTTTAGATGATTCATCATAAATATAGAAAATGGACACTAAAAATAATTGTGTTTTATTTCTAAATATCTCATGATCATAAGAAAAACTAAGTAAAAATATTAAGTTCAAAATAAAGTATAAAATATATTATGTATCCATAAAAATAAGATCCATCACTGTTTTTTCTACCACTTTGCGTTTGGCCACAAAATTACGTCAAATTTAGTCATGTACATTAGTGAGAACAAACAATTGAATTCAATTTAACAGTTGAAGTGAATTGATGCTATACGTGGAAGCCATTTTGTTTATTGTTAACTTGTTACTGTATTAATATTTAATTACACAGAGGAACAAATTTTCTACTATTATTAGGCCTATGGTGTGACGGTATTTGGAAAACATGTGACATGATTATAGCGAATTAGAAATATTATCAATTAGATTTATTTTTCTTATGTTATAACAAATTATGAGTCTTAAACTATTTAGAGTTAATATGAGATTTATATAGTATATGTATTGTGAACAACCAATGTTCCAAGTAGCGAATTGTGCGTTTTGTTTTTTTTGTGTTTAGTTTTATAATAAAACCCTTATAAATATATAAAATTGCTATTATATTGTTAGCCATCGTATTTAAAATTTTAGTTAGTTGATTAACTTGACAGGTATACCTTAGTCTTTCATGAATATGGATGAAAATTATTTTGATTTCTACTCGGTAGATATCAAGATATCGGTAGTTATTGAATTACACGACTTTTTTACATTTTTTTTTTAAATTTTATTTTATTATTATTATTATTATTTTTCATTTGAATCATCATTAAAGATTTATTTAAACAACAATTCCTCTCAAATAGTAATTCTTTGTAATATGTGATTTAGGATGCCGGTAGGAGTAAATATACCATCATATGTAATCGAAATTTGATCTCAGTTACATGGGTGAATATTTAGTTATACAGCCATTGGTTTCGTCTATGATTCATTTTTACTTCCATGACACACATTCGTTTAGAAAAAATATTACGAATAAGTTGTGTTTGTATTCTATAATTTATAAGATTATTTAACATGATATTTAGGGTTGATCACTTCAAAACAAAATAACTGATATCGTACACTGAAGGATGGCATACGAAGGATATGAGTCTGACGTTCTATAAAACTAGATAAAAACTAAAAACCGAGGCCACAAACCAAAGTCGGTAATCAAACAAAACATTTGCCAACAAGCCCAACGAAAAATGGTGCATGACAGTAAAGCATTCATTCAAAAAGATATGTCTTGTAAATTCTTTTATAACTGAAATGGAAATTAAAATAATACAAAAATTTGTCATCTTTGTGTGTTCGTTTTCTTTTTTACAAGAATTTCATTATTTCTGTTATTATTATAGTATCCCTTTTTCACCCTCATTCTTTACGAATATTACAAATAAATCACCTTCAAAAGAGTGACAAAAAATATACCGTCATTGAGAAACCTTTGGTTTGTCTTTGGTTAATTTTTTTATAAAATATTGAAATTATTCAGCACAACTCGGAACAGAGTTTTCTTGGGCCAAAATCTCTGATGTGTTCAAAATTACAAAAAACCATGACCTTGAGTCAAATGTACAATTAAGAATTGTTTGATACCTTCCTAATTGTATTTTTAATAAGGGCTTATTACATTTCATTTTATGAAGCTTAACATTATGTATCTAACGCTACCATTATTTTTACTACTTTCTTCTCAACAACACTGGCGCTACAATCATCCTGTGGATCCGTGTCAAGAGCTCCTCCTATTTGGGGGGGCAGTGGCGGCGATAAGAACCCGCGGGCCCCCCCGCAAATTTGTTCATCGGGCCCCCCTCTCCCAATAATCTTTTCCCGGATGTTTATCTTTTCGCCGGGCGGCGGCGCCGGTGAGTCACCGCGATGCGCGACGTAGCGATAGCTGCATTACTTATCGGCCAATGGTAAACAATACACATACTTCGTATCATGACATTAATTAAATAATAAATACTGCTCTCTAAAAAATAATAGTTATTGCCGTTTTGGATGCACGATGCACAATATTGTCTGAAGACATTTTACCTTATTTTAGTAATTTCTTGACAATAATCATAAAAATATTGTTATGATAGGGGGCCCGTTGCGGGTCCGGGTCCCGGTAAAATTTCCCGAAAAATCCCGGTCAAGACTCGCGGGCCCTCCCAGCTCGCGGGCCCCCCCGCACCGCGGGCCCTGCGGGCCCGCTATCGCCGCCACTGGGGGGGGGGAGGAGGTCCCACAAATCTTAGATCTTCCTCCACGTCCTCAAGACACTTTCGAAGTTAAACAAATTTTCTTTTTCTACCCAGCCCTAGAAAAGAGTTTAATTACACGTTCTTTTATTATTTTGTATTTCAAGAACGCTCGAATAACATCACAATGATTATAAAGAAATCATTTTTAAAATAGCTACAGTGTCGTTTGAATTTCAATCTTAAATGATTCTAGTAACTTTAAAAGGTTTCAAAAAAAAAAGAAAAAGTTATTTGTTCTACCACAACAATAGACTTCTGTAGAAATCCTGTATAAAACCTTTCTTAAAATATACGAATAGATAAGTTATTCCTATTCTCAATTAAAGTAGCCACTAATTACATTCTAGGTGACGCATTCTTGTGTTCACTGGTCAGATTGATCCTATCCACATTTGAAGTTGATAAGTGAACTTAAAAGTTAAATTCAAGATGACCGATATATTAAATTAAAGGCTCTAAAATTTATATCTGTGACATTTTTGTATTTTAATTTTCATACTAAATAAGTATTATAATACTTATATAATATTTTTTAATTTCCATTTATGCGAAAAATCCAAGTGACATGCAAGTAGGCCTATACATTATCAAAGGATACAATTACTTTAATCATTCTTAAGATCGCCTAAGTAATTCCAGTAAAGTATACATAATAATTCCAGTGTTGTTTACTTTTGACTAATTACTTTTTTGAAATATCTCGTCCAAGTTCTGAGCTCTGGGAACCGAATCACTTATATAAGCCATTGTTAATAGTGATGTTGAGACAATCGGCTTCGAGCATCAATCTCCATATTCATTACTCTCTCTCGGCAATGCCAAACTCAGATTCTTATCCGATTCAATTTCCTTTTCTTCGCCAACTTCACTTCATTTACACAGTCTCATTTACGCAATCGCTAGCGCGGATTTATCGTTATCTGCGTTTCAAGCGTCTAAATGAATTACATTAAATTTATCTGTTTCGTTTAAACGAATCTATAAATGCAAGTTTCAATTATACTTGAAAGTTTTACAGACTTTGGGGGGATTATTTCCTACTTATTGTGTCCTTACCGACATCATATGAATATTGTATTAAGTTTATATATGTAAAGGAAAAACTGGTCTAAAAATAACATCAGTTAGACGCGTTGTGCAGTTAATAATATATTCCGAATTAAATAAAGAAAACCAGAGTTATTGCCAAAAATTTGTTGTTGATCTTACTCCATTGGCTCCCTTTTTGTGAGTTTTGACCCCTTTTAACAATATTTCTCAAAATGAATATCTCAGCAACAGTCTGTATCACTTATGTACTTCTTATTCGTGATCTTCCCCTAGTACTGGCATGACAATCCCGAACGACCCTAGCTAGATGAATCATTGGTTAGAGCCCTCTCATTCATATTTCCTACCACGTATTTCTTACCAACTCTTATTCTCTGTCGATTATAACGCTTTTCGATGCCTAGTAATCTTTATTTCATGCCCGTTTCGTCCTTTTTTATAAGGCGATAATAACAGAGAGGTTTTCGCCTTTAAACAACAAGAAAAATATATATCGGTAGTCATCCTCTATCTGTAGTTCTTGTTGTCCTCTATACATATCATTATTAAACATCCTGTTCAAAAGTAAGTCTTTTTGGGTGTTTTAATCACCATAGCTTCTAAAAATTTACAAATCTCACAATACCAATTATTCCAATATTTTATTTATTTCTTCTAACTTTCCAAGATCCATTTACAACAGCATTAAAAATGGCCAGAAAATTATCGTTTTGAAAACCTCAAATATGACTGAACTTTTTCTTTGAGATAAGACCCACACTCCACAAATATATATATGACTACTCATGTCACTATGAAATTTTACATGATTACTTTTGGATATCCGCTTATTTGTACAAAATATTGTCTTATTATATCTTGTTAATTATCCAGCTTCAATTATCTAGTTATTTTCCTCTATGATTGTGTTGCACCTCTAGTTTGATAAAATTTTGAGGTATATGAAGTTGTTAACATCATTTGTCTTCCTATTCTTACCAAGTTTTTCTAAGGTACAGTAGTCAACACTACATTCAACACCCAACCTGCAGGACCAGAAGTTTTATAAGCAGTTATCTCCACTACTAGTCAACTTATTTGCACCATAACTTTTAGTCTCCCCCGAAGTTGCCTTCTCTTTGAGAGTGCCTATTTAATGATGGTACTTATTTTTTTACGACACAGTTTTGGCATTAGGCTGAACATGATCACGATATAAGTCACAACCGCCACACTATGATAATGCTGCGACTCAATCTTTTTTGTCGAAGATACAAATTCTTCTTAGACATTGAGACGTCTTGCTATTAATGTGAGATTTCTACTCACTGAAAACCACTTCCCTTCCTGTTGTACCTTTGTCGTATTGAATAAGGATTCAGAAATGGTTTTTTTTTATATGACAAGCTAATCGTAGGTTAATAGAGAATCTTAGTAAAAAGTAAGACTCAATTTTATTTATCCACTCTAAAGACGATATTAAAGATTCAGCTGAAAAAGAGTCCGGTCAGAATCACCTCGCGAGAGACCACGCAAGATTGCAGGTTAACATTGCACTCTTGTTACAGGCTTTACCTCCGTTTTACATTTAGTTTACTCTCTACGAAAAACATTGACTGTGTAAATAAAATGGCAATTTGAGCACTGTTAATCATAATGAAAAAGTATTATCGCCCCACAATGAACGTATGTTCACTTTTAAATAGAATAGAACAACGACTAAAAACCATTCCAGATTTTTTAATTTCAAATCGACATTTTCAGTCAGGTGAAATTTCTCTTTCTTTTTATTTCAATTTATTTTGGATTACATAAAGTATTTTCCAATAGCCAAACAATTTCGAGTCTGTATTGTAATTTGTTATGCAATTATTTCTTTTATACTACTTTAAAAAAATAATAACAATCACCAAACTGATTTAACGGGATTATTTCCCCAAAAAAATGAAATCTCACACCAATCAGACTTTAATTATTTAAATAATAACTCATGCATACTTAAATGTAATACACAAATATAACCTGTTATTAATACTAATAAATATAACACCAACGGTTAAGACTTTATCTTGCTATTAAATAGTTTTTCACAATGTTTTCCAGGAAGTGGTGGTAAAGAGATGATTCAGAACGTAACAGCTTTAAACCCAAAATTATATTTTAGTGTTTTTACATACTTCAGACAGATCATTCGATCAACTTATAGTAAACATGCTTTAGAGCTGTTATTCGAAACAAATCATTTATATTTGTTCTAGATACCTCAAAATTTGAATTTTAGTTTCATATTGAAATAAAACCAGGATAAAATCAATAATTTTGTTTACTTTACAAAACAAAATATGTTGAATTTTCTAAATAAAATGCATTTTATTTCATTGTTAGAAATTTCATTTAAATTTTCAATTCAGAGCCATATTTGGTCCTTGGTCACTAGTAAGAAGAAGTTTGACCAATAATTTATTTATCATATATGTAAATAATGTGTCACACTACCATCTAAATTTTTAACAATTAAATACAATAAAATTAGCCTTTTGAAAACTTTTTCATAGCTATAGAAACTAACGTATATTATATAGAACAATCCCCCCCCCATTAGGTTTTGGGGAATAACCGAAATGGTAAATGTTTTAACAGCATCAATTTATGCTTCATTTTAAAGTTAATAACGATTAAAGAAAAACGACGCAATGGTTTATTTTATTAGCCCCCATTTAAAATGGCAGCAGATAGAAATTTAAAATAGTATTATGTAAACTTCAGTGGAGTTTGATGTCAAAGTAGCCCGATAAATTTAACAATAAACTGTAATAATATAGACTTTGCCATCAAAACCCCTGTTGAGGATCGTTGGCACAAAGTAAAATATCTCATTTGATAGTTTAAGGAGATAAAATGGTATTTTAAGAAAATATATAGTTTTATATTTATTTTAAAGTTTATTTAACATAGAAAACAATATTTCCAACACTAGATTATGCTGACTCAATATTTTATTACTCAATACTTTTATTACAACCAACTATAACTAGTCGTACTTTTAGTAATTTTTTATGAGTTAAATCATTTTTCCAATCAGGTGCTATGAATATCAGGTACATGACATATATGTTTAAAAAAAATCCATTTGTGCCCTCCAGTTCTCCAAACAAGTTGTTATTTTTCTGTGGGCCACAGTTCGAACAGGATTTGCTGGTACAGTCTCCATTATTAATTATTGATTCCAAATTAATTTGCCCCTTTCAAGTTCAGTAAAAAAAAGAGATACATGGCTCATATATTATTTCCTAACGGTTAATATTTTAGACAGGCTAATCAATATTCCGGTTTGCGCTAATTTCTTCTACTCGGAAATTCCCTAATAACATATCACTTTATGTAAACATTTTGAATAGGAAAAAATTGCTTTATATGCCAATAAATAATTTCATACATCAATAATGTTTTCCAAAACCAATTTTACTATATTCACTAGTTCAAAATGTATAGGGGAGGGAGAGTTTTTGGGTCTCCTGACAAAATGTAGCCGGTGAACTTAGACCAGGCAGTACTTGCACTAAATACCACTGAGTGAGTTCACCATCAATAGTTAATATTGACAATTTATAATTTGTGTTTTATACGATGATATATTATATGTTTATGAACAAATACTATTGAGTGAATTATTTAAATTAATTGAATTATAAAATTTACCATTGAGTGAAATTCTGGGAGTGCCAGTAGTTTGGCCGGGGGCTGAACAGTCTCACTGGAGTAAATTAATATTTCCAATATTCAACAGGACTTATATTATCATTTGAACTTCTCTTATAAATTCAACCAATTACTTCACAAATAAGAGACCTTATCTATATCTCCGACTTTAAATAAAGAATAATAAACAGATTTTTATAGTTAACAATACATTAATGCTTCATAATTATATGAAAGAAAAGGGCAAATTAGGGTTTCTATCAATAATTATAGGAAATTATTACTAAAGACTAGATGTGCTCATGTTTAATTAATTAGTTGGAACTAAAAGATCCGCCTCTTACCGATTACTTACATCCTTACATTCTTATTATACATGTACATGAACATAAATATAATTTTGTTATTCACTTAAATATACTGGACGAAATTTGTAAAAAGTTTAAAGACAAAGAAGAAATATTCCACGTTAAAGTTGATTTTAAAACACATTAGAGTTGTTTCCACAACACAAAAATTTTCCCTGTGAAAATAAAGGTATTTCATTTATTCACTGAGTTATTTATGTTAATAGAATGTACATTTGAAAAAAAGTCATAAACTATTATATATTCCTATATTCAATAATTACTAATTTTAATCAGCATAGATACAGTGTGCCTTCAAGAAATGTATTAGTTATTGTTCTCATTGGATTTAAAGAAATTAATGTTGGTTACGTTTTACTAATGCATATAAAAAATTATTATGCATATAATTATGTTTCTTTTATATCTGATTTCCATTTTTTTTAAATCGTATTTCTTTTTCTTTTTTTGTTCACTGAATGTTATACAAACAATAAAAAAGATAGAGTAGCAAATCCAAAAAGATAGAGTAGTAATTACTTCTCTGAGTGTTTTTTATATTTTACATGTGTAACTTTTTCTCGTAAACTAAAGATAAACGTAGAGTAATTAGGAATTTTAAAGTCCCTGTTAAAGGTTCCAGTAAATATTGACCGTTAATAAACTATATCTGGTAACTGTTAAATAAAATGTCTAATTATATGTTGTTTGGTAAGTCTTTTTTTTTATTGCAGTACCAGAACGAAACAGCTCTTTTCAGTATGACGGCTTTCTTATTGAATTATAAATAATGTAAATCGGAGATAATTTATTCATAAACATATAAAACACAAATTGTAAACTGTCAATATTACCTACTGATGTTTTCAAACTAACATGAATAAAAACATTACTTTAAGCTGAAGTGGATGAAAACATCTTATCGTCGTAATGATTCTATGATAACTACGAATTATACATTGGTGTATAATTTTCTTCAAAATTGTACATGCGTCTAAATTAAAAGTAAAATTTACAGAAACGGATTGATATCTTAAGTATTTCTTCCCAATTTTCTAGGCTTTTCAATGTTTTAACCCAGTGGTAGTGCCCATCTTTAAATTGTAATCATATTAAATACATTATTTTAAAAACTCTAATAATTTAGAAAATATAGAGCTATTAAGTATCCTGACATGTGCATCACAACACTCCATACCTTGTCATTACACTTGGTAAATTATGTTAAACAAAGCATTAAAGTCAATTGCAACATGAGCATAGCGGAACTAAAAGTCATATTATGGCAGTTTCTCGCGCCAACTGAGTAAACTGCCAAGGACTTTATTCATGGATCTCAGAAATAATGAAAACTAACGATATTCTTTAAACATTTCTACAACCGTACGATAAAATATTATTATGTAGTCTGAACCATTTTTCTACACTGAAAATCAAAACATTTTAGTGTTAAAAATAATGGATGATTCAAAATTCAAACTCTTTTTGACCTATTTTTAAAACAGTTATTACGATTAGTTTGTAGAAGGTTCATTAAAAAGACATATAAATCAAATCAATAACTGACATAATGAGTCTCGAAAAATATTCAAATAGTTTAGCTCATTCGGTACAATTATATATATATATATATATATATATATATATATATATATATATATATAATGAAAATGAAAAAATTATCGACTACGACTTTTGAAAAATATATATCTAGCCAAATCATATACCATGCTCGTTTAAAAAACTTAACGTCTGTCCTTTCATTATTCATCTTTGGTTAATTATCCTCAAAAACTATATAAACAATATTTGCGACTCGACATATGCACAAACTATTTAAATATTTGTTGATCGCTTGTTGATTTACTCATAATTGGATCATTTAAAATATTTATTGTAAAGAACTTTTACTTTTAGATCTTGCAAAGGCCTAGTGTAGTATTTTCACTACAGATTGATATCCTGCATCCAATTAAGTTAATATCTATGAAAATAAAGGTAGAATTATCTTTAAGAACCTCATAATTTATCAAAATAAGTTATAAATACAAAATGTTATTAGATTTCATTCAAATTTAGTATGTATGCTTCATAAGTTCGCATTGTAAGGATATTTTGTTAATTTTATTGGCAGCCATATTTTTACAGAATCTAAATTTGTAATAATTCGTATAGAATTCGACTTTGAGTTATTTTTAATATAATTCCTAAACAATTAATTAATTAAAACTCACTATCAATTATAACAATAATTACTCTAACTTTGTAATAATTGATGTGTTATGATTATAGCTATTCAAAAAGTATATTAGCCTATTAAATGAAAATGAAGACTAACAATTAATTCATATTTAAACATCAAAGATGTTGTAGCCTTACATGTTTTCAAATCTGTGTGAGAGATTTATGTAAGCCGATTGGTTAACATGTTAGATATTCCCAATGGTGTAATCTTGTTAAGCAAACATTAAATTAACACGAATCTTTCAAAGTAAAGTAAATGAATAGCTTACGTACTATTGCATTACGTTACTAATCATTTACGCAGACAGACATACAAGTGTGCACAAATCTTCAAAGTCCAGTTTAAATTTGTTTTACACAGATATATAAATAGAATGGTGATTATGTAATCGAAATGTGAATTACTGTTTTTGTGCTTTGGAGGTTGTTTGTTTTCCTTCTATGCTATAAGGCTACTTCATTGAGTTACATTTTAAAGTTATAACAAGCAAGGGCGTACCCAGGATCAAAACTAGGGGGGCAAGGGGGGCAAGCCAGGGTCATTCAATATACAATTGATTATTAAAATAGTTATTTCAAGAATTGTATTAAATTCCAGCAACAAAATGTATAATAAAGATTTATTTTTTGCTTCCAGAGGGGGGCAGCTGCCCCCCTGCCCCTCGCTGGGTACGCCCATGATAACAAGTGTGTTCACATTATTGCTATTAGTATTTTCCTCATACATGTCATACAATATGGAAAATAATTACCATTGTTTGTCACTTGATAGTTTTGCGTATTTACTTGTTTCCAAAAAAAATCGATACTTCAAACAGTAAATTGATTATTGATTGAGTCAATAGACTTTGCATTGGATAACACTTTACCATATCGTGTGTGTAGAAGGTTTGAACCAACTAATGTAACCCTAATATCTTCAACAATATTACTATTCAATAATAAACAGACAACTAACTTCTTTTTAAGCAAACTTGATATTCTTAGCTAGATAATATTTTTACAACTTATATATTTTGTTTAATATTTAACAATGTTATTAGTATAATAATTATTTATATTCATTTCTTAGTCTGCTTCGGTAGTAAATTTGGTTTTAATTGGTTGCCGAAATTTAAGCTGGATAAAATTATATCACATAACCTACTTTTTTATCATACTTCTTTCCTTCCTCATTTTTCAAAGAAAGCATCTTCCTGAGAAAGCGAAAAACAATACCGAGACTACAATTTATTCTCTAACAGATTTATGATACAAATTAGTTTTGATTGATGTAGCTATTTATAAAATCTAGAGATCAAGTGTCGAGGCCACAAGCCATTTTTGTAATCATGGCATTGTTTTTTTTGGAGTTTGATTTGCCCTTAGAAAACCCTAACTTACACCCTCTCCATTGTGGTATTTAATTCTTTGCCAAATTTGTTTTGATTGATGTTATATGTCTTAGATACAGCAATGCTATCTACACATAAACCACACCAAATATAAAAAATAAGAATTACTTACTGTAGATAATAAGAAAAGAAAGCTTTTATAATATTATGTCTATCATTATGCACTATCAAACTCTTTATAAAGAATTAAACGATCATTTTTTTTGTAATTTTATAAATAGCTGAAACAGCTAAACCTATTTCCAATCCGTGTTAACAAATATCCTTTGAATTGGATTTGGTCTTAGATAAGTCTGAAATGAAATGTTATCAAGTTTTATTTTTTCAAAAATTTAAATGTTTTTACAAACTTTTAAAGGGGAAACGTAAGACGCAAATACCCTTTAAGAAGATAATAATTGAAGATTTCAGCTGACGTTCGAAAATAAATCTTGTTAGTTTTTACAATGCAACTATAAATTCACATCATGTTCGTGTATAAGGTCTTTATTTGAAACATTAATATATTTTAGTAACGTTAAAACAAAGTATGAAATATTCTGTACCTCATGTTAATTTAATCTATTTTAAAATTATTGTAATAAGATGGATAAGTTTTCGAATTTAAGCTACAGTGAAATGCATAGGCCTAAGTATAAAGATATTTTAATCATTTAGCATAGAGTCACAAATACGTAACATTTTCTTTTTAAGTCCTCCTTGCGTATAATTTAAAATGTAGTATTGTGCTATCTTTAAAAATAATTATATTTAAAATACATAGCGGGAAAAAACCTGTAATATAACCATAGACTACTATGTGATTTACGAGATTTATTTGATATCTCTGATCAGCTGTTATAAATTCATTATTACCCTATTTTGTGCTTAAATTTACGTCATTTTATTAAATAAAGAAATTCTGCTCAGTGTTTATTTGTATCATAATTACATTATCACCACACAATTCATATGGTATGAACAACAGCAGTTGTGTTTTACTGCACAATTTCTAGTTACTTGGTGCGAGTAATTTGAAGCCGATTTATGACTAATCTTTTACAAATATTACGCCAAGTAACGAGAAATTGTGTAATGTTTTATATCATAAATTTATTATTCAGATCTGTTTGTTAGTTTTTTCAATTCACAATTATTCAAAATAATTTTAAAAAAACTCATAAAGTAATCAGTCTTAATTTGTAGGGATAATAAATGGAACTCAGGCGCGATTACATTTCTACAGATTTATCCAAAACATTGGGATGAATACGTTTTTATTTTTCAATAACTGTTTCACTCTAAACAGCATTAAATGGGATTGGGAAGGGAGGGGTGAGGTTGTTAAAGAAAAAGGGCTTAGCGAATGCAATTTCGTTATGAGATCTCAACTTTTATTCTGCGTTTAATCCGGGCAACGTGAAACTTGTGCAGGCAGTCGGTCGAGCTAATAAGATTGTTGAGGGGGAGCTCTTCAAAGTATTGACTCTTTTTGTATCATTTAAACTAGCTCGTTTCATAGTCGGCTTCTTCCGTTAAACTTTTCCTTTTCATCATGTGAAAAGAAATGAGAACTTACAATCAGAGGAAAACTTCCATTTGTCAAAATGTCTTCACCAGCGTTAGAGTTACTTTGTGATTTCTGAAAACATCAAAATTATCTTAGGCTATACAAAATTACTTTCTTTCTATAATTATGTAGAACAAATGAATGTTAACATTTTGGTATTTAGTAGGGACCCCTGAGTAGAACTATTTTATTCAGAGTACATTAAATTTGGCTAAAATATAATCGCCAAATTACTATTTAATTTGGAGTACTATCCACTTAGGCCTACAATACAATTCCTGTAACTCAAATTTACGGTTCCTGCCTTTAAGTACAATGTAAGAAAATAAAATTAAAGATTGGAAAATATTGATAACAATTTTGAGGATAATGCCTATATATTTTTGAGGTCATCAGAATCCAAAAATAATGATTTTTATTTTTTATTATTATTTTTTTTTAATAATGTTTGTCCGTCGTCTGTGCAACGCGTGGACTGATTGTAAGTGGGCAAATTTTCACCTTATCAAGGGACTTTTTTAATATCCTTTTAGATAACTTAACATTTATGATAGCGTAAGAAAAAGAAACACTGGGATTAATCATTTTGATAAAGTATGCCTCTATGAAAACATATTTGTTGTCGTCTTCGGAAATGACGGCTCGTTAGTTATTGGTAAAAAAAACAAAAAATCGGAATTTAGGTCTTTTATAAAATACGGCACTGGCTTCTACTGATATCATTAAAATTTTAAATAAATGTGAAGATTAATGACTCAATATCTGTGTGCGAAATTGCACGTAACAAATATAACGGTTCAGGAATAATTGCCAAAAAATTAATTGAACCTTGACACCAGTCTTTAAAAAATTGAATAAAATGTCTATTTTCGCTGAGGATAAGCAAGCTTAGATCCAGACAGGGTCTACGCTTTATTTTCACTATTTTGACTGTCACATACCAAACTGACATTTTTGGTGGTGAATGATTTTGCTTAGTTATTATTTGGTTTTGGAGAATGATGAGTAAGAAGGTTTGTGCAAACTTGGCGTCGACTATTTGACCTAGCACATAACATTGTCTGTACGACATATAACTTATGTGAGGATGTAAAAACGTTTATGCTACTGTTATACAAAATGTAATTTCCCTAAATCGGCTGTACATATTTAATACAATTTTTGTAGCATATTATGTAGATTGAAAAAGCGAACCAGTGACACAAATAAAGAGTAATAGAAAATTACGTATCAAGACTAATTACCGTAAAAGCAAAATATAGCTTTCCGATATTAGTGAAACAAGTGGTAATATGAACAACTACGAAGGTAACAAAAGTCGAATTACCGGCCCGAGTGAAGCTAAAGTGTTCTGAGTTACTGGTGAGAATTACCTTGTGCAAAACAAAAAACCCTCAAGACCGCACCGCAACATTTCTTTTTTTAGATGATGTCTCAAACATTCCGACATTATTCTGAATTGTTAATTCTTATCATACACATTGTTCCAGTGAGCTAGGTATCTTTATGAATGTATTAAAAATTGTATTAAGACAAATATTATTGATTAAAGATAAGAAAAAAACAGCACTTGCTATCTATTCTCATTAAAAAAATTAAAATGTTGTATACATCAACTAGGCACATTTTTACGAAGTGTTTGACACACTGTTAAAAAGCGTTTCCTTGTTTTTTATTATTCTTTTCCACTCTAACGGTAGTTGTATACAACCCTCCACAAGATCATTTCACGGTCATTCAGGTTGTGGAAGAAAATAATTTTTCACATTTTCTCCCCTTCCGCATTTACCAATTCTTTAGTAGGAAATTTAAAAGACTCGCGGGAATGAGTTCGCGACACGGAAAATGAAATAAGAAGAAACTCCGACAAGAGGGACCGCGCTTCAATGAGCTTGAAAAGATTTTTATGAAGCACTGCAACGGCCATAAATTATATAAAACTCGATAATGGACGGGGGAAACTTCCTTTTATCGAGGAATTAAAACACACTTTTTATTATTTTTTACAGCCCGCTCTTAGCTCGAAGCAAGTTGTAGATTGAACGATAGATCTGTAGCTAGTCTTCAAACTGCGATACTAATCAGAAATGAATACCAATAAGTTTCTACGCATGTTCTTTTAATAATGAGTTGCTTTAATGTTTAGTCTTTATGGCCTTACAATGAATTTATGATTAAGCTAAATATACGTAGGCCTATTCTATTCTAAAAACATCTTGTGGACAAAGAACTACAATGTAAGTATTTACATAAAAAGTACAGATAATTTAAGTGATTTTACGTAACAAAATTATATAGTCATATAATATATATAGTCTATAACATTTCTCATGCTATTTTGCAAGTTTTTCAACAGTGAATCACAAATTTCGTTTTCATTGTGTTGTTTTACATTAGTTTATAGTATATACGATACTTTATAGTTATTGTATTATTTTCTCCCACATTTTACTAAAAAATATAATTGCAAAATTGTTTTCATATTCACTTAGATTAAGTGTATATTTATTAGGTTTATATTTAAGTATCATTTTATTTACATTCCTCAAACTTCCAATTTAGTTATTTAATTTTATATGATTATTACCCTATGTATTAGATCCCCTTTCAATTTACCAATTATTTTATTTCTCTATTTGTGAGATATTGTATTTCTGTGTAAGTACGTAATCCCTATTATAATATAAACTAATTAATAATTTAATATTGATGCAACAAGAAAATTAATTTAGAGCAATACTATTTATATTTTTAATACTATTATGAAATTACAATTATCAGCATTTCTTGCCGTTTCATCTCCTTTTGAAAATCTTAAACAAATATTTAATTTAACAAAATATAAATGTTTATTTGTAGATGATTTTTATGGTTGTCATACCTTCTTCTTTCAACACCCAAACCACCCTTCTTCTTTTCCTTCTTCCTTCTACAATTATGTTACTTTTTCGCTGTTATTATTCACGTTTTTTTATTACATGTTACATATTTACAAATTAAAATTCTTATGACGATATATGATGCGAATGATTGTACAGTATGTTAATGGATCATATGGTATGACATATGATTATTTATAATTATATATTTGTGAGCTGAGGTTTTACAAACTTACAATTAAATTTTTTTAACAAATCGATTGAAAAAAAAACATTATCTACAATGATTTAAAAATTAACCAACCTAGAACAATAACTTTTTGGCAAAGAATATGCGTTAATTATGGAACAATTTTCATTAATTAAAACTTTATTTGGTCTGGATACTTGGAGAAATACGCTTGTTGGATATCATTATGAAAGTACTACCTACATTGTATAAGCATTTGTGACTATGGACGACGGAAATATTAGCCTCATTTATCATTTATTTTTGATGCAAGAGGCAATATTTATAATTTAAATGTTGTTCAATTTGAAGTTTTTTATTAGCTTGTACAGTTTATGTGAATAATTGTGTCTCAAGCATACATATTATTTTATGCCGGCTTATTCTAAAAGAAAAATGTAGATCGAATTAAAAATTGTATATATTTGAAAACTTTTAGTACAATAATTTGTTAGGTAGACAATCTATCAGTCCGTGTTCTGTTAAGGTTCTTAAATGGAGTCACTGTTCACAACATGATTACATTTCATCACTTAAAAAAATAAGCACTTTATTAAAAAGAAACAAGATATGCAACAACTGGATTATCATCTTGAATATTTCGACTTAACACCACTTTACCCCTCCCCTTTTACATCAATTTAACAACTAATTGTATACCAGCAGTACTTGATATAGTATTATTTAATATCATGTATGAACAAAGATGGCGGAATTAATTACTCATGGAATATCAGCTGATTGGGCTAAATGATCACGCTACCCGGAAGTACACGCCCTTGCCAATATGGCAGCCACCTACTATCTTAATATATACCATACTTTTTTCTCCTTAGGTTTATATTATGTATTTACATTCTTAGGGGATTCAACAACTAAGTATTACTTGGACTGTTTTTATTTTGTTTTCTGTTTTAACATATCCTCTAACATTTTTAATACTTTTATAATTTTATATAACAATATAATGTTCTTTCCGTAGTATGAAAGTAAAATTAAATCTGAAATAAATTTTCCGAGTGAAACTTTATATTAATTCGGAGAGAATACTTCAACTTACTAAACTCTATGACTTGGGAATCAGACCCCTTTTGGGGGGAGGATTTCAGAGGTAACTGCTTTTTAAAATATAAAGGGTTCAAGTAACATATCATTTTATCAGCCTGATTATGAAAAAATCCTTGACCCATATATGGCCAGTTAGCTTACAATTATTTTACTTTCATTGATAGTCACTATGCACTCTGATTGAAAATTTTTTTTTCCTCAATAAGTCCACTTAATAAAAAATGGGGCATCTTTACTTTCATCTCTTAAATCATAAAATATTCGTATAAAAGTGTGTTACAGATTATTTTCAAGTAATTATTGGTGTAAAATAGTTCTCTAGTTCTTAATTTACGATTCAAGATAGCTGTAAAAACAGTTTTTAAGAAATGTTAATTTTTTTATGGCTACCGGCTTGGACTTTATCCGCATTATGTTAGTCTCTAACATGTGTTTAAAATCAAATATAACTTGACCCCTTTAAATCTGAAATCTGTTAATTACATAAATTCCACCCTCCAAAGGAGCCCCTCAGACAGCTCAATTGTAATACGCTAAAAAAATGTACCAACCACAATAGAAACAAAAAGTTGTCTTGAAATCTTAAAATAACAAATGAGGGTATTTCAATGAAACTGATCCTGCTAAAATAAAAAGATCATTCAAGGCCTAAAAGGTACTTTAAATCCATTTTATGTTTTAAATAGTTCCATAAAATCAACAAGTCTGAAAGAAATTTTAAATTTTCAACTTAAAAAAAAAAAAAAAAAAAAAGTCAAGATTTAGTTTAGTCAACCATTTAACAATTATGACTTAAATTAAAATTTAAGACTGAATTTAAATTAGATTGTAAAAGTTACAGTTACAGACGCTATAGAGTAACTGGCTCGATAACTATAATTTAACTCTAGCGATGATGTGTTGCGGCTATTTTCCATTGGAAGATTTAATTGTTGACCATCGGCACGTAAAACTGATAACTCGGAGTCTTGTTTAATGTTATATAACAGTTATTAATTCTTTAGTACGTATGTCTACAAGAAAGGAATTAAATTATATGATGACGAGAAAGCCTAAAGCAAATTTTGGAAATTATCAATTTGGTAATTTTCAACGTAGCCTACATAGGCTACTACATTTAGATCTTAAATTTGTATGGTTTATAAAAAGATCGAGTAATCATTAATAATTATAATGTCTGGCATAAAAACACACAAAAAACAAAGGATTCACTATGATCATACAATTGGGACAAATTAGAACACAACACTTTTTATTCTCTATATTTAGGTCAGAAGATGGGGAAACATAGTTATCATTAGAGGGTAAGAATTTATATGGACCTCTCCCCCGTGTACATCAAACTTTTATGGATAGAAAATATAGGATATGCTACCATTTCTTTAAAATAAAACTTACCTTTTCAGGTTTTTGAGCAAATATGAAATTATCAACGCTATGAAATATATAAAAAAATTTAAATTACAAGAAGGCTCATTTGATACTTATTATTTTTGTTTTGTTTAATAATTTGTTAAAATTCTATAAATGTTTACAAAGTGTTGTATTAATTTTGCTGGAACTTAAAATATACTCCTGCTTAAAACTCGTTCCAATATTAAATTTCATTTCGTAAGGAAACTATTCTTAGGCCTATTATGTCAAAGAACTTAATAACAGTATAATATTTAATTGCATCACAATCAATTTTGTAACTGCGATTACATTTGGAATAAAATGAAAACAATATATAATACTAATAAAAAATATTAACAAACAATAATAATTAATGAATCATTGAAAAATTCTAGTTTTACAAAATTTTATTTTCCCAAATTCAAATCTATGTTAAACACATTATTTTCAATCTCAAAAATATTAGGTAACATCATCATTACAAAGAAACAGAATACCAATAGCAAAGAATTTACACAAAATATGGATATCATATTATTTAAAATATGACTATCCAATTCTCAAAATAACAAGAAACAATACGAATTGGGAGGGGAAGGGTCTTAGAAAGTTGATTATTTCAAAATCAACCTAAGTGATACCTAAAAAAATTGGTATGTCTTTAAAGTTAGAATTTTGTATTTTTCCAATTTAATTGCAAACTGTAAATTTGTTTTACCTGTTACTTATCACTAAGGTTATAATTTTGAAACCTTGACGCTCTATTAAAATTTGATCACAATAGATAAAAGAAAATCGTCTATATATGACCAATATAATATTTAACAAATATTTGGGCTGCAAGGCACTGCAAGGACAACATACAGACAGACATCTTTAAGTAAGAAGTTGTTTTACTTTCTACGTATAGGCCTACCTAGTATAAAATAACGCGGGATGAGTCAAAAGGTGTAGGTTTTTACGGATATATTCATTTTAAAGCCCCTGAGTTCAAAAATGTGATTTATGGAATGATGTCTGACGTTTGTCGTATGCACAGTCCTCTCCAGGCCAAACGCTTGGAACTGTTTTAATCAAACTTGGTATAGGGCATAATTTGGCCATATCATAGAACTATTTATCTTCTTTTTTTATAGCTCAAAATTTTGGGGTTGCTGTCATAAGAAAAAAAACACAAAATTAGTTCTAACGATGTTGATCCAATTTTGCTCAAGTGGAACCTCCTAAGGACCTAAACAAAACTTGTGTTCCCTTCTCTCCAAAAATGCAGGTTCGGGAGTTATCAGTAAAAACAAAAAATCGACCATTGAAGTCTTTATAAAATACGTATTAACTCAAAATCAACTATACGGATTTCGTTCAAATTTTAGTGAAATGTGAAGATTAATAACTCAAATCAAAGTATTAATTTGCTAGTAAAAAAAAAAAATACTCTATTACGGTCCAATGATAATTGGAAAAAAAAACGTTGACCTTTGTAATTAAAACTTTTATTTTCACCAAATACGAGTTTACACTGAGAACGTGATTATGGCATAAACGAAACAAGTTTAAACCCTCTATTATATGACTGTGTATATAGATATTTTTATTCAAAACTTCATATCTACTTTTAATTGATAACTATGGAATTGTCATTTTAGGGAACGATTTGTTTTGGGGAGGAGTGAGTGAGAAAGTTTGTTAGTTTTGCACTTAGTGAACTCAAAACAAATATTTCGATTCTATACTCAACCGTTCACAAAATTGTCTATATGTTAAGTTAAACCATATATATATTACTATGTTGTTGTGTGATGCAACAAAACCAACCAAAGCACATATTTAAGGGCACAGTCACCACAACTGACGTCTACTATTATATTGCTAGCTACTATTAATGATAGCCTACAACCTCAATTAATTGACTTCTAATTATAGGTTTCTGGTTCCATAAGGTCGCGTGCTAGGCACAACACTGCTCAATTATCCGAGGATTCATTCATTATTCAATTATCCTTGCTTCTTCCTTTTATTACCCGAAGCACAAACAAATAAACAACCACTGCATGTGTTTTAAATAACTATCTTTAAGCTCATTATTTACTTTTCGATTGCGCTGCTCCAAGCCTTTGTTTCCTATTCCATTTCACTCAATGCCTCAAGAGTGTCGTTGATTTACTTAGTTGCAATTCTTTATGCTTTGACTCATTTAGTTCTTTGTTAGCGATCATTATCGCTTAATTAATAATTTCATTTCGATAGTTATGCGTTCAAACAGTGACGAGAAAATCCCTTTCTTTCCTTCTATCTGACTAAGAGGGTCAGATGAAACCGTAGCGGTCTCGCTGCACTCCCATGGGATCGTGGCAGGTATGGCCACGGGTCCGCGACCATTCTTGTCTAGGCGAAGCTAATTAAGAACCACAGCCAATGTTGGTATCACGGGAGAGTGCACTCAGCCCGTGGGGGATTTTCTCGCGCGTTTACGTGTTAAGGAAATATTTCGTGGTGACAGTTGGTTCATATGCTATTATGGTAGACTCAATATATTATCTCGGGAGTTTCAGTGGAGGAGTAGGTTGGAAGACAGAGATACTCTTCACTCTCTCATCTATGGTGAAACAACTTCATTATCAACATCTCTATTATTAGTCCTAATTCCGTCCGTCATTAAAAACTGAATGTATTTATCTTTTGTTGAAAAACCATTCAACACATTTTAACTGCTTTTGTCAGGAAACTATTGTTTATTGACTTTCCATCAATTTTTTCCCAATACTCGGTTGTATAATTTTTACCCAGTTTATTAAAGTGAGAGGGGAAATCATTTTTAAGTTTAATAATTGGATTAATTAGAAACTTATTGAACTTAGATTTTATTTGTATTAAATAAATATTCATCATAAATTGATTTTTATTTTTTGTTTTGTTTTTAGTGTTACATACACACTAAAAACTATTAAAAACTTTTTCATTAAAAACTTCTTTTTTTTTTACGGTATAATTAATTTACTTTTATTTATTTTTTATAATATTTATACGAGGCATGCCGTTTTTAAGTAAGGTTCAATATTAATTTAATTTTAAAATAATTTTCTTATTTTTCCAAAACAAATATATTGATGTAGAAATTTTTCAATGATAGTATTTTTTAAATGTCTTAAAAAACTTTCTTTTTGACTTTCACTCCGAAGCTTTTGTATTTAAAAAATTAGTTTTAAAACTCCTATTCAGTTATGTATACTAGTATATTTTTTTAACTGATATTACAGGTAATTAGTTAAATTTTTTATTTTTTCAATTATTACCCATCTCTATGAACCCTTTCCCAGTGGGTGGGTAGGGTTGGGTGTACAAAAATATCATCCGTACCAAAAATTAGTTTTTTTTCCTTCATCTGATTTTCCAAATATTCCTTTTCTTAATTGTCTTACAAATGGACTGTGCTTTATTCCGAACCTATAAGTAATTAGCTATACAAATATTTTAAATAATTTAAAATTAAATTGATATCATTATTGATAAATGTCATTGTTAAGTTTTAACATGTTTTTAAGTAAGATACGGTTTGAAATAAAAACTAACTGTCAATATACAGGGTTAATGGTGGGGTTTTGCACATGATTTAAATGAAAACAGAATTACTTACAGCTGATGTTCTTTATTTATCTAAATCGTCGTCTGAAACAGTTTTTACATAACTAATAAATTTCGATATGTACGCCATTAGTCGTTTGTCAAATGTCCAATCGATAATCAAGTTCTGCCCAAACGTTAACGGTTGTCATTGCTTCAGTAATCCTGTTCCTTAAGTGATTTAGGTCACGATTTTTTTCTCGATAAACAATGTTTTTGATATACCCCCACAAGAAGAAATCGCAAGATGTCAGGTCAATCCAGCGTTGACCAAACTTTTCATTCAAAGTGTCTGGACAAATGCACTAAAGTGTGTGGGTGCGGTATCTTGTTGGAAATGAATTTGTTGAATGTTTTCGAGTTCATCCAGGTGAGGAAAACAATAATTGATTAATATATTGAGATACACAATTCCATTAATTGTCTTTTCAGGGAAGAAGAAAGGCCTTATCAAATGATTTTTCATCACACCACACCAAACATTAACTTTATGCGAGTCGCGTATTTTCTCAAAAAATGTATGTGGGTTTTCAGATCCCCATATGCGTGAATTGTGTCTGTTGACAGACCCATTGATATTGAATGTAGCTTCGTCTGAATAAGTTATATCATCTATAAATGATTGGTAGCATCAATCTTGTTCAACATTTCAACAGCGAAATTTAAACGTTTTGCACGAACATCAGGTTCAATTTCTGCAATATCTGTATTTTATACGAATATAATTTCATTCTTTTGTGTAAAACTTTGTGGATTGTTGTTTTTGGAATACGTAACTCTTGGCTTCGTCGAGCTATTAAATTTTTAGAACATCTGATTGCAGATTATCTAATAAGTTCAACTGTTTCATCTGATACACTTGGCCAGACAGATGATTTCTGCTTTTTAACTGATCCAGTTTCTTCGAATTGTTTGAACCAACTTCGTATGTTATTTTCACGTGGTGGATCTTTTCTGTATTCGCGTCAAAATGCACGTAGAACTGAAATTACAGACTTGAATTCAGCAGGCAATAAAATATACTTTGCTTTTTCTTTATTAGAGAACATAATCCAGAAAACACAAAACACACTACCTCAACAATGCAAGAACTAATTTTGAGGTTACAACAGATGTTAAACAAACTTTTGGGTTATAGGCTATCAGCGATACCAATACAACACCACAAAATTCGTATGAATTAATGAAAACCCACCATTCTTTTATGATAACCTGTGTATATAAAAAAACTGTATTACCATAGATAAAAACTATAGGTATGTATTTACTAATGTTTCTACATAGTAAGGTAATCTTCGACTTTAACACATTTTTCATAGCGATTCTCTATCTTTTTCCTAATCTTTACCTTTTCGAACAATTCTTCCGCCTTCGATTTAAACCTTTCACTTACAATATTTTATTTTCAAACTGTTATTATTTCCATACCTCTGCGTTGTAAACCAGAGTTTAAGGTGAAGAAAGAGAAAATCATCGCTAGGAGTTAAATTCTATTCTAAGATTTCTTATAGTTTCGTAATAACAATCGGCTGTCACAATAGTACCGCGATCACAAAAGTCGATAAGCAAAACAATCTTTGTGTCCCAAGAAACAGTAGCGATAAGTTTCTTTACCGAAGCTTCATCGGTATTGGGGATGATGAATACCGCCACTGCATCGACTGTCCAATATGACCGAATATGAAATCCAGATCTCCCGTAACAACTTGATCAAACAATTCATCACTTTTATTTTGGTAATACTGCAAACAATCTTGAGCTGCATCAAGAAGTTTTTGTTCTGTGTCTGTTAACATCTTTGACATCCATCTTCTGCACAATTTTCTATAGGCCAATTTTCCAGTCAACACATCATAAATCACAGAACGTGAAACATTAGGAAATATCAAATAATTAATTAAGGTGAAGCGAAGGTTTTCTAGAATTGTTTTGTCAATTTCATTAATCAACTCGTCCGTGATCAATTATGCCTACTACTATGTCCTTCATAGTGAGTGTTCGTTTCCCCTTCCGAAATAAACGGCACCACTATCTTACTTTGCGTCGCTCATAATCAGTCTGTAAAGGTGCGAGTCACCAGATGAATTTCAGCTTTCGAAATGTTTTTTGCCATAAAAAATTGGATTACTGCTCGTACTTCACACTTGGCGGGATATAATAATTGTAGCACTCATTATAAACTGATGAATATGATCAACTAACCTAAAAATGACTAAACCTATTGTTGCTAACAGCTGACTATTGAGACACATAAACATCCTACGCTAACGCCATCTGTTTGTTAAGAGTATTTAAGCGGTAAATACAAACCGAACCTTGCTTTAAAATTCATGCTTCGTATAATAAATGTAAGTTTATAAATATTATTTAGTTGTTTTGATTTATTATTGCTTTTGAGGGTTAAATTTGATAAAAACTTCTGGATCCCCATAAAATGAGATGTAGGCCTACATATTCCATACTCCTATACTTTCTAGTTAGCTACCTATAATATACACTTTGCAATAGTTTCTATGAATCTCTGCCCTAATTTATGCCGTTAAACTCAAATTTATCTAGTTTATGATTTCGTTAATACGTGATTTAAAAAGGTAGATTTGCAGAGTTTTTTTTAGGCTCTTATTCAAATTTGTATTTATAAGCTTATTTATATTACATAATCGGGAGGCCTATACACTCTAGGTCCTTTCCATCAGCTGCAAAATTACGATTTGAATAAACATATCTGAAAACCACAACACTGAGATCCAAGCTGCGGAAAGGAGTAGCTATGAGGTTCCATTCCGGTTCAATAGTTACGAAATGAAGAAACATTATACCGGTACCTTCATTGGCAGCTGGGTTTCATATAAAACTGTTATGGCCTATGTAGCAAAATTACCTTATCTTGATGTTCAAATTGTGTGGCTGTACTTTACATATGTTTTATACCATCTGATAACAGTAATTAAAACGTGTCTTGTACGCTAACAATACATATGCCTATAATTTACAGTAATTGTCATCGATATATCGAGACAGAGAGAGGAAGTGTGACACCAATTGTTAAACCATATTTGCACAATGGACCATATCTGGACATTAAGTAAGTTTCCAGTGTTTCACCGGAACAAGTATACCTGGATAATTAACAGTTTAACCCGTCAATTACCACTGGTTATGGGCGTACTGCAGATGGCAACGCATTCAATTATTATTCCAGTTGAAGAAAGGATCTTATTCGGTCGATGATGTTCTGTCAAGCATTCGTTTTAAAACTTTGAAGATTTTAGTTAAAATAAAGGGGATACACAGCTTTTGGTGTGGTTAATATTTGAGTGCACGTTTAACGAGGAAAGTTAAAGAGGATTAAAACTTTAAAACTGTTTATTTTTATGTTCAATATTAATTTAATTTTAAAATAATTTTCTTCTTCTTCTTTTTTCAAAACAAATAATTTGATGTAGTAATTTTATTATAATGATAGTGTTTTTTTAATATCTTTAAAAACCTTATTTTTAACTGTAACTCCGAAGCTTCTGTATTTAAAAAATCAGTTTAAAACTCCTAATCGGTTATGTATAGTCGTATATTTTTTAAAACAGATATTACAATTAATTGTTTAAAATTTGAATTTTTGTCAATTATTACCCATCTCTATCCAGCCTCTCCCATTGGGTAGTGTTGGCGTACAAAAATATCAACCGTACCAAATATTAGTTTCTTTTCTTCATCTGATTTTCCCATTATTCCTTTTTTTAATTGTCTTAGGTAGAGGCTGTGCTTTATTCTAAACCTGTACGTGTAAAACTAAAATTAAATTGATATCATTGTTGATAACTGACATTGTTTAGTTCAAACACTTTTTAACAAATAGCATGTATTCTTAAAAATGCACAATACCAAAACAAAACTATACTTTGCAGTCGTCCAGTAGAGTAGAGCTTATTAATAAACGGTCAACTATAATTTGTAGGAAATACTCCTAATGTTAGATACACATATATACTGAGTCATTCAAAATTAAGTTAAAACTTTAAATGGTTGTGGTTTCGTTTTTGTTGTCCAATCCTAGAGAAAAACTTTGTATTTTCTACATAATATATAATTGGGAGTTATTAAAACATCAGCTGTTATTTTCATTGCTATTTTATTTGTTGACATAGCAACGAGTTATCTCATTATTGGCTAATTTCTAACACAGGAATTTAATAGGTAAACTTGTAGTTGTTTACAATTAATTCATTCATTCGTTTTGTTTTTATTCAATCATGACTTTAATTTTAAAAACACGTATGGCAGTGATTCAGTGTTACTAAGAATGTGAACGGAGTTTATCTACCGCGTTAAGAAAGTTCGTACTCCCAACGGTTTAAACCGTACATTGTTATTGCGTATAAAAAGCTTGTTAGTAAATTTGAAACCACCGGGTCCATTAGAGACATCAAGAAGGCAAGAAGACCTTCAATCGTAAGAGATGAAATCTTAAAAACCGAAAGAAACAATTATTCAAAATGTATGTAAGATAAATGTCAGCACGTTAAGAAATGCCGCGCATAGCATAGAGGAAAGACTACTGTTTCTCCAGGAAAAAAATGGCGACCACCTCGAACACCAGTTGTAATAACCCAACAAGTAAGAAATTGGCTTAATTTTAAGTTTTTTTTTATTAAATCGCGTTTATTTCCAAAGAAGTTATGTACTTTATTTTGTTCTATGTTAAAAAACAAACAAACCATAGATATTTAAAGTTTTACTTACATTTAATATATATACTCGGGTAATTCAAAGTAAATTAAAAACTTTTATTTAGTAGTTTATTTGTTTTTTTAACAAAGAAAAAATAGAGTAAGTTACATCAATTCCTTTGGAATTAAATGGGATTTATTTAAAAAACTTAAAATTAAGTCAAATTCTTACTTCTTTGGGTTATTTAAGACTGGTGTTGGAAGTAGCGGTCATTGAAAGTATATATTATATACTCGTATACACGTAATTTAGTCCATATTTATTTTAAATAGTACATTTATGTCTATAAGTTATATTTGGTTTAAAGTTTAAAATACTCATAGACATGATCAGTTCAAAAACCAAAAAGCGCATAAAATAGAGACCCCTAGATCATGAATACTCTATAGCATCATTGTCGAAAGAGAACAAGAGTTGTTTAAGAGAGACCTGATAAATGAGAGATATTTACCACAAGACTAGATAAAGATAAGTATATCCAGCTAAGGTATATCGGCAATCCCACACCCGTATTAACGTTAAGCGATGATTTGATATCAAATAAAACCCAGACTATATTCATTATTTATTAAAAAATATATGAAATTACATGAATTATTTAATATGGAAAAAATATTATTTTAACCTAAAATCATTGTCATTTTTTAAATACTGTTAATAACATTAATACTTCGTGATAGTTATTCTTTTACCTCTGAATTCGTTTGTCAAAATTTGAAATTAAATTTATAATTATTAACAGAAGAAATAATATTTATAAAAATTAATTAATATCAATTTTTGTATAGGCTATTCTATTGTATGAAATTGAGAGAGATGGTAAACGAGAGAGAGAGAGAGAGAGAGAGAGAGAGAGAGAGAGAGAGAGAGAGAGAGAGAGAGAGAGAGAGAGAGAGAGAGAGAGAGAGAGAGAGAGAGAGAGAGAGAGAGAGAGAGAGAGAGAGAGAGAGAGAGAGAGAGTATTTAGAGCAACATAATAACAAATTGAAATGAGTAATTAAAATATTAAAGGTTAGCAAAACAAATGGTAACGTCGTTGCTGCCAAAGGGAATCCCCTTCAACATATGCAACCATGTTAACTGAATTATGTGTACCAAAGTTAACGGCTTCAGGCAGTACATACATTTATGTATTAAATTATACACGGATAAACATTTGTGTACTGAATTGTCCTATTTATTAAACTTGTATTTAATAATATTTTCATTACTTTAAACAACTCTAAATATGAACAAAAACTATTGGTGTAAAGACTATGGAAATTTGAAGGTTAATAACCCAAGTCCGTGTGCTAAATCAATCGCAAGTAAAATATTATTACGGTTCAGCAATATTGTAACTGGCAAAAAAACAAAAATGTACCTTGAGCAGCATTATTAAAACCTCGATTGTAATCAAATGTTCAAACTTAAGACGTGTTCATAGCACAAGTAAAACATGTTTAGGCCCTTATTAAACATATAACTATTATTTCAAAGACGGCATCTATTTATTTTCACTTTTTATTGATAACTACTGAACAAACAATTCGGTGACAATTAGTTTTGATTTGGTTTAGGGGATGGATTTGGTTCAATGTCTTTACACCATTTATTTTATTTACAACCAGATGTAAGAATAACAAAAACACTAAATTTTATGTTTTGTTTTTCCTTTCAGATTAAAGATGTGATTAACTCTGCGCAGAACGACGTGTTTTCATCGCAAAGTATGTCTGAATCATTGAACTCTGTGGCAAAGTATGTCTGTATGATTGAACTCTGTGGCAAAGTATGTCTGAATCATTGAACTCTGGCAAAGTATGTCTGAATCATTGAACTCTGTGGCAAAGTATGTCTGTATCATTGAACTCTGGCAAAGTATGTCTGAATCGTTGAACTCTGGCAAAGTATGTCTGAATCGTTGAACTCTGGCAAAGTATGTCTGAATCGTTGAACTCTGGCAAAGTATGTCTGAATCGTTGAACTCTGGCAAAGTATGTCTGAATCATTGAACTCTGTGGCAAAGTATGTCTGTATCATTGAACTCTGGCAAAGTATGTCTGAATCATTGAACTCTGGCAAAGTATGTCTGTATCATTGAACTCTGGCAAAGTATATCTGTATCATTGAACTCTGGCAAAGTATGTCTGAATCATTGAACTCTGGCAAAGTATGTCTGTATCATTGAAACTCTGGCAAAGTATGTCTGAATCGTTGAACTCTGGCAAAGTATGTCTGAATCATTGAACTCTGTGTCTCAATATCTCTGTAACTATTATACTATTATGTACTAATAAATTGGCTGAATAAAATAGAAAACCACATTCTATCCTATTTCCCAAAATAACACATTATTTACATGTCTGTTATGTTTACAATACTGTCTCGGAAATTTAATTAATAAGATTGAAATGAGTCAAAATATTGTTAAAGTTATCGATACTTTAGTTGGCAAATCAAAGTGTATTCAACTATATCAAGTTCATTTAAAAATAAAAAGCACACAAATTATTTCGTCTACCCTTTTTCCAACTTTTAAAGAACAGCATCTTCTTTACACTCCAAATCTTTATTAAACATAAGACGCTAAATTGTCGCATAACTCTTGAAGTTTAAACAATAACAAGAAAATATTTTGTTTGTTTGTTTTGTCCGGTTTGGAAAGACTAAAACATGTATACTTACATTTATAATATAAAATAAAATAACAAAAACTAATTAACTACTTTAATAGTTAAAACTGATGTAAATAGCCACAAAATCTAATATATATTTAAAAGTAAAGTTAAGTTTTGAAACAAAATATTGCTATTCATGCGCTCAAAACGTGTGTGACCATTTTGAGTTTAGTTTCAAAATGGTTTGTCTGTTTTTTTTAATTTGTAATACAAAAATACTAACTGTTGCGATCTCTTTAATAGAAACCCAGTCACCAGAAACACTAAAATTTTCACGGATTTCACACATACGAGTTATATATGTTAGTAAACACTCTGGAGGTCGCAGTTTCCGTCAGACTTAACAGTTGTTCATAGGTTGTAATCAGTTTAGCCAACATTATAGAATAAAATTATACAATGAAATTTAAAAAATTAGATTACAGTATATGTATAAGTTAGGCCAATAATAAACTTTATTATTTTTTTAAAGTTTGTGTTACTAACTAGCAATTCCAGTAAAAGAGAGTGCTATTGTTTACTTTATTAGTAAGCGATGATATGTTAATAATATTTAATTTTAGTTATACAAACCATATAAGTAATAACAACCTATATAAACTATATATAAGTGTTCAGGAAGACTTGTAGGTTGTTTGAGCCAAAAAACAAACGGAAATTTTGTTTTTAGAGGCCTCTACGCCCTTAATTGAATTTGTTCTTAAAACTCAGTTTTACTAATCAATCGACAAGTTTGTTAACAAGAAAATAATGAAATAAATTTAAAAGTGGAATGATTTAAAAATTTCAATAACACAATTGTAATGATGCTTGCGACAGCAAAATGAGATGTTATAACTTACAGAACAATCGTTCAAAATAACCTCAAAGTTTAAAACAATAATAATTAAAACAACTAGTAACCAGAGTTTGTGGTTTCCTAATTAATTAAGTTTTTATATATTCTTTTAATACGATCGTCTCATAAAATAAATGGAAACTATCAAAATGGTTGTTGTTTGAAAGACTTTTCCTGTAATTTATTTTTACCTAGTCCTTTACTTGAACCGATAATCGCTCATTTTTTACAACTTAGCTATAAGAATATATTAATACCATGTTTAAAAGTGGCAAATAATCGAAGTAACAGAAACGCTAGGAGAAATCCTTTCATCAAGCTTGACGAGCCGAGAAAAAACTAGCTCCACAACCATGCAGAAGACAAGGTTCAAGTTCAAGAAGTGGATGCATTTGATCCCAAAACAATGCTTTATTGGCACCACTAAGGAAGCAGAAGAAAAATAATTAGCAGCATGGTGATTATATTTTCCTATAAAATATTTATTTACGTCAGATAATATTTAACTCTTTAACATATAATTCAATATTTTATCCTCCGTTCAACAAAAGAAGGGTATCATTATGAGCTCTAACGATACGCTTCTATATATGAGAGTAAATTTCGATGTTGACAATTCACTCAAGTTTGTTGGGGTTAGATGTAAGAGAGGACTGGATAGTTCTAACCTCGCTTCAAAATAAATAAATACATTCATTTTCTACCCTATGTTGAGTAGCTTATAAATAAATATTAGAGAATGTACCTTATTATTGCATGACTTTCCAATATCACTAAAGGATTTCTACATACTTTAGATCTATGTCACTAGTAAATAGTTAAAAATTCTTTAACTGTTTTCTCAAAAAATATGCTATAAACATATTACAAAATATATAAGTCTCCGAATTACTGGTGTCAATAATAAAGGTTATGTTATATACATTACTTCTTTGGTATGGCTAGCGTGTTCAAATACACTAAAGCGGTTTACTACCTATTCATTATCTAATAAAAGTGACCAAATAAAAGGTTCAATGAGTTACTTAATTAGTATGTAAAACGTCACTATGACTCTAATGTATGGGACTCTAGATGAGGAGAATAAAATATTTCACAAGAAGGTACAATAATATTCTATTAGCTGCTGTATAAACAAGAAACATTTTTCCGTGACTGCATTACAATGTCTGCATACTACCACAGTCTATGCATATTATGCGCCTTATTATTTAATTGTATTTCCGTTCACCATTAGTATTTTTTTCAGTGTAAAATGATTAGTATCTTGCAACTCGACCCATAATGGAATATTCAAAAGTAAATGTACATTTTTATTCACGTAAGTTGGGTCTTTTAAGAACAGGGAGTTTCATGTCGAAAGAGAATAAAGTACTGAAAGAAGAATGTATATCCGTTGTTTGAAGTGGGATACTTATCCTGATTCTCACGATTAACAATCTCACAAGTGCCAAATGTTATGAATAGCACAATAGGTATTCTGACAAACCAAAATATGATCAAGTTGTTATAAATTACAACCTAAACGTCGTAAATTGAAAATCACATGTCTAGCACAAGTCCCAAACCACAGAACTACAAAAATCAAAAGAAAGGTTACAAGGAGTTTGTCAAAAAAAAAACTGAAAAATAAATTATATTGAAGATAATGATCAAGTAACAATCTATATTTATAGTCAACTTCTCTGGTCACTATATTTTTAATAGTAAATCGCAGAAGATTCGCACCTCGTATTCACACATTTTCAATAAATAAAATGATCTAATCTATGTAAGCTTACATATATTTTTAAATTACAAACCTTAAGACACAAATCTTAATCAAATCTAAGACAGAGAATATAATTGACCTATAACCCACCTTTTATATATTCAATTTTGTAGTAAAAGACTTTGTTTCAAGTATTGCAACAAGAAGACATATTCAAAATAATACAACGTCATCGCGAGATTGGAACTTGTGAAGTTTGGGACTTGCGAGAGTGTAAGTCATCTTGATTCACTGATAACTCTGGATTAGCCTACAACAACCTTTGTCTTGGATTAGAAGGTAAAAGTGACGTGTTAGAATGTACTGTGGAAGGAAGCAAGTACATAGAGGACATCTGGTAGTTTTACAGCGGCACGGTGGCTGATTCTAATTCTAGAAATAAAGGTGAGTAAAAGCATAAAATTGGTTATGGTATGAGTTGTCTTCCGACCACTCTAAGTTGTTGTTGAATGAAATGAAACAGTTTATTATTTATTACAAGAAGGTGGTAAACTGAACAATTAAAGAAATATAGTTATAGTTAAGTAAATAAATTGATACAATATTTTACAATTAATTCAGTATAACTTTTTAGTACCGCACTATGGAACTATAAAAGTAATCCTAAAAGTCCAAACAGGTAAGTTTCAAACTGAAGAAATAAATTATTCCCTTTGTTATGACTCAAAGTGATCTTGTCACAACAGCAACAATAAAGAGAAGTCATAAAGACAAAAGACAGTCAATTAATAAAGCCTTCTGTTTTTATTACGTAACAAAGATGTTGGATAACATAAAATGAAAGCAAAGTCATTATGCTTATTGAAACAAACTAACAATACCTATTTAAAGTCACCTTTAGATTATATTGCTTCCAATTACAGTGGCAGCCAGCTGCCTCCGGCTTACCTTCAGATCAAACAAGCCCCTGACAATCTCCAACTACAGCCCGATATTTAACTGTCCAAATTTCCCCACGGCACTTAATTTTCTTTAACAAAATTTTAATTGCTTTTGTTTTTATTTTGATTATTTTTAATTCAATTTTGTCATGTTACTCTGACTATTAAACTAATTTAGTTAAGAAAACTGATAACAAGAACCATCATAGTATCATATAGTTTTTCCTTGCATTTAAAACTTTTACGTTCTGTTATAAGTAAAGAAATCTTATGTACGAGTTTTTTTATATTATTAAAATAATAAACAAATATTTAATGTAACACCAGATATTTCTTGTTGAAACTCAATATTAAAGGATTAAATAAAGCAATAAAGCTAAAGTTTCAAAATTATCTTAATAATAAAATGAGTTACAATTGTTTCGCCTTGCGGCATCTACGGGCAACATTGATGAAGAGTTGCCCGATAATCCGCAAGGCGAAACAATTGTAGCTCATTTTATTATTAAAATAATTTTGCAACTTTAGCTTTATTGCTTTCTTCAATCCTTTAATAAACATTTTTTTAAGATAAGAGAGAAAAACGAAATAGATACAATTTATGTGGCATGTCTTGGATACCATTGCGAGAAACAAAAGTTGATCAATCTTTATATCGCTATAGCAACTTATCTCGACAAACATTTAACTCATTTCAACTCCATTAATTATCATGTTAAATAATATTGTTCAAATAGAAAGTTCTAATTTACAAATATTTGATACTACTCTTATAGAAAATGTCGACATCACTCAATCATTTGTACATCGAAACCACATTTATAAATAGTAATACACCATTTTAGTACACTGCATATATGTTATACATATAAAAAGTCGGTTGTGCCATGTTATATTACGTTCCTCAAAACCGTTCTTGAGATTGCAAAGTTGTCCAATTTTATTCAAACTTTTATAAGACCTCAGCTTTATGAATCGTTGAACTAGTTAACCAGAACAAACGGAGATAATATTTTAAACGACGGCCGATTTTTTAATTTAAAAAAATCCAGAATTACTTGCTAACTATAACATCCTACAGTAGTTAATTGTGTACATTTTCAAAATATACCTCCAAATATATCCAAATAGAATAAAATATTATAATGTCGTCTCTAAAAACATAGTTTTCAGCCACGCAGAAAACAAAACAGGAATTAAGTTTATGTATCACATGAGCTGAGATTTACTATTCGTTCAATATGATTGTCAAAAATAATTGTCAAACAATTTCAAAATGAAGGCAGTTTATAAGAAATTTCAAATACGGTTTTATTTGTATGTTATACATGAGTCTATATTGTGTGCAGTTTTGCTATTTAGATTATCAATACCATTATAAAAAGTAGACAAAACTCCAGAAACTCAAAAGTACTACTGTATACGGAATCTGATTAACCACGGGAGCTTGCTCATCCTGTCCGGGCGGTGCGGCCACTGAGAGCATTCGTTGAGGAAATGTTTCGTGGTGGTGGTGCTGTTGTATTTTCCTTAAAATCCTTTTGAGGAGGTCGGTGTGGTGCCGAAAGAATTTAGGTGCATCGACTATTGTAGTTCCTAGAACTAGTTTGATTAAAACTCATGCCAAGCATTTATTGGCTTCTAAACATGTAATTTTTTACAAATTCTATGATATAATGTATACGTAGAAACTATCTTCTTTTCCATTATGTTTGCTTATAGCCCAACTGGATTGTTAATAATTAATTACTATTTAATTACCTTGTTTGAGGTGTTACCGTCGAACAATCCTTAATTGTAGTTTGCACTAACTTATACGACGCGTTTCGACTATTTGTCAGTCATTTTCAAATATAAAAAACACATATAAACACTTAACAACACATATTAATTCACATTTAAAAACAAGATTAAAAACATACATATACGGACGACGCGCGTTGTCAGTGACCGTTCTCGTTGACTCACGATCGTGAATTGTGTTTTTAATCGTGTTTTTAAATGTGAATTAATATGTGTTGTTAAGTGTTTATATGTGATTTTTATATTTGAAAATGACTGACAAATAGTCGAAACGCGTCATATAAGATAGTGCAAACTACAATTATTAAGGATTGTTCGACGGTAACACCTCAAACAAGGTAATTAAATAGTAATTTATCTTCTTTTCTTACCAAAACAATACAATGAATGATGTCGATCGACCTTTTTTATTTGGCCATCTTCCAATTAATCCAATATAACCTAAAATGACTATACTTTACATAACATTGTAAAAGTTTATATATACGAAGATGACATAAAGTTAAAACTTATACTCATTTGGTTAAAAAAAACACTAATATACACAAAACAGAAATAACAAAGTGTAATTTTAATAAACAATAATAAGCTATTATAATTCTATTCTAATGGAAGACATTACGAGAGTATTAAGTCATTTCATATTATAACAGTAATTTGTGACTCATAAAAATAAGATCATAATAAAATTTGGAGAAAATCCATTTTTACACCTCACTCCTTTAGGTTCACTAATTCACATTATTCACTCATGCCAACAATACAAGTTTGGCTAACCTGTGCCGTTTAATATTGTGGATATTTGGAAGAAGAAATAGTTTTACTAAAATCTCAAATGCTCCAGGTGTCAACTGCTACAGGTCGTAAAATCTGTTCCAGAAATATTGTCGTAAAAATACCATCTGCGTATTGTCGATTTATGACATATACTTCCTTAATCGGTCAGTTATGTGTTAAGAAAATGATTTAGTTTATTTATTTATTTTACGAAATAGCATTTTGTAAAAATAAATTATTCACCATTGATATGCATTGTCTATATTTTTATTCATCACGTAGTCATGCTATGTGTCAAAATATTTAATTAATGTAGAGTTTTTCGCGTAAATATCTGTTTTGATGTTCCCAGAGCCCCCTCCCCCCAAAATAGTCCGTCTGTCATATACACAATTCACTATAATCCAAACGAATTAATGTTTTTTAATTAAATTTGTTATGTTTGAGTAAAGACACACTTACATTAATTGTACGATATTCCAAAGTTATAAAAAAAACTTTTTCCTATCACGTTTCTTTTGACCAACTCTTGTTCTCTTCCAACCCTGTCACTATTAGAATTTTCTAGGGGACTTTATATTATATTCTTTTCTTCCTTTTTTTATAAAGAAATAACGATCGAGAAGTTCTTCGCCAACAAACAATAAAGTTTAAACAGCAAGGAAAATCTTTTTTAAACACGCCAAAATATAAGTGATAGCTGCCATAAGACAAAAACGAATTTGATAATGTTTTGCTACAATGTAGTCTATCCTCGAAGAATCCAAACAGAAGATATTGGTCGCCATATCACAATAAATGTCTCATAATTTTAAGAAAAAATCCCGAAGAGCTGCTATAAAAACGTAAATTCTTAATACGCTTTTCAGTTTTTTTTAATGTGTAGACTAATGGCTCACACAAGTGAGCTAAATATTTAGAACAAGAAATCGCTTTAACTTTGGACAATAAGTATTTTGATCCATCTTAGGAACTAATAATGGTCACATGGGCTTACAATTTTCACGTATGATGTGGAGTGGGTGTGCCTTGGGGAAACATTGTAACTATTGTTCATATACACTCCGATTTTCACATTTGATTACCTCTCTTTCAAACAAAATACACTTTTATCTTAATGACAATTCAAAAATTAAATCGATCTGACCTCCTTCCTCCTCATCTTACTAATCTTATCAATATAATCAATTTTTACTACGTACATTTTATATTCTACATTGTTTTTTATGTTATACAATTGACTTATTCAAGTTTTTGTAATTGATTTTTTTTCATGTGTAACCAAATAATCTGTTAATTTTATTTATGTTGTTATGTTTTGTGTATTGTTTTTAAGTTTAATTTTAATTTTATATTGCTTTATATCATAGTTTGTGATGTACTTCAACATTTGTTGGTTGTGTATATTCTTATTCATGATAATAAACAAATAGATTATTGTGAGAAACAATAAGATGACGCCAAATAGTTATTTATGTTCAAATAGTTATTACCTGAAATGTAAGCTCTCATTAAAATGATGAAGTTACCGATTATCGAAACTGCAGCAGTACATAATTGGGTAAATGATTTAATTTATGTACAATTGTATAGTTTTTAAATTCAAAAGAAATGATCAATTATCTTAAATACAAAATATAAGTTTATTCTAGTCTTATTTTTTAAATATAAATGGATATTATTTGTTGCTGTAAATGGTCTTCCTGGGTCAAGTTATTCTTTATGTGGATTGTGTTTTCAACTCAATGACTTGCTTTTTATTTTAGAAAATTTTGTTCTTGTTCTTTAAAATTGTTCTTACCAGACAGAAACTGTAGTTAGAAGATTATAAAAGATTACCACCCATGACATAGGATGGTGAAAAATTCCTTGTAATAAATTATTTGCAATTTTCTGAAACTGGATTCCTTTAGCTCATTTATCTATTTATTTAAATTTAATGTAGGTCAATATAGTACATTTTTAGCTCTTATTAAAGTTTTAACAATACTAAAATGAGTATAATATTAACGATTTGTCATTACTTTGGGCAATACACATGGTATTATAAGTCTTTTCCCTTAAATAATAAATTATTATAATACGTTATCTTATCTGTTACATTGTAAATGATTTTATAATATATGGCAATTTAATCTGTAGGGCACTTTCCAATATATATATATTTTTTTTAGAGTGTTTATTTCTAGGTCATTACTTAACAATTTTGTTCAATTTATCAATTGATTTACACTGATATTAAAATTATTCATAATGGAACAAACTTGTGCTTCAATCTCATCTGTTTCTAAACTAGGTATATTAAGATCTGCCTTTTTGTTGTAAGACCGTGAAAGTGTGTCTGCAATAAATAATTATTTCCTCTTTAAGTAAACAAGTTTAAATTGTAACGTCTTAGTTTTATTAACATTCTTTGCAAACGTGCTGGACATAATTCTATATTTTTTATAGCAGTAGATATAATTTGAAACATATTTTAAGTCAGCATGGTATTCCATCTAGAGTAGTTATAGATGCAGGAATATAATTTACAGATCAGTTATTTAAAGAATTTTCAAATTTGTAGATATTTGAACATAAGATGTCAAGCTGGTATTTTCATCAATCTAATGATATGATAGAGCAAACCATATAGAAAATAATTGAAATGCGTGTAAAAGGTCTTCAGTTGGTAATGAGAAAATATCGTAATGCAACAATAAATAAGAAATTCCCATCACCAGATAAAATTTTGTTTTCACGAAAGCTGAAGAGAATTTTACCATATCGCCCACATAATGAAATATATAAAATAAATCCTAATATAAAAAAATTGAGTTATTTTCAAATATTTATGAGAATTTTTTTCAAAAATACTTTTAAATGTATCAACAAACTTTAGGAATTTGTTTAATGTCTATGCTTATGAATATAACAATGAACAGAGTAATGGTACTTCAAAAACTAGTGCTTCTAAATTACCTGTTTTTACTGAAAAGTCTAGATTCTTACAAAATAATAAACTTCTTTACAAATTATATACACGCTCATTTGTCATAAGTACATATTAAAACCAGTAAGTGTAAATAAGTACAAACTAAAGTAGTATTAATAAAGTAACTACATTAAGTACTGTGTATGAATATTGTGTTTTGAAAAGATTTTCTACATTGTTTCAAAGGATAAACCTGTAACGGTGTATGTACAGAGAAATGTGTGAAGATCTAGTTAAGTATTATTTGTTTAATTTTGTGAATTTCGATTATTATAAATGGTTCTTAAAGGATGAACCTTTCACCTTTTATGTATATAAATGATATAAACATTCATGAAAAGTTACATGCTTGACCAATTTGTTTTCTAAGGCTTGGAAAAGTGTATCTAAAAAATATTTTATTTTTAATTTAATTTGAAAAGGAGAGATGTCCTATAAAGTACAAGTATGTACGATTAATTTGTTTTAGAAGGTTGGCAAGGCACACGCCTTCCTGTCTGTGGAAAAGCATTTATTTGCTCTCTCTAATAAAGTAGCCGAGTCGTACGAAAATATGTGTTTTCAATATTTATTGACAAACAACCGAATATCACAGTGACTTACAATCCTTATGTATCTAGATTTTTAAAATACTTGAACATTATGAAAATAAGCAAATAGATTTTGGTGCGGTACAATAAGGTGCAGGAATATTTTGCTGTTCAAAACTGCAGCAATACATAATTGGAAAAATAAAAAGCTGACTTTTGTTGAGGACATGTTTATAACACGAGCGAAGAAAGTTTATTTTTTTCAAAACTTTGTTAAGGGAGTTTTCAAGGCCAGTGGGGCGGTGCCCTGATGGAACGCTTAAATAAAAATAGGCCTAAGTGTTCACCAGGACCCTAAGAATGTCCATGTACAATTTCAGCTCAATGGGTCCAGTAGTTTTTACGTGATTGAGTACACAGACAGACAGACAGACACCATTAGATTTTTATATAATAGTGAAGACTATTGAACTGACAATTTTGGAGATGGTTAGTTTTGGTTTGTCTTTATTTGGTTTTAGGGATGAGCTGATGTAAAAGTTTGTGCAATGTTTTTACACGGTTTAGTTTTATTATTTTAATATATTTGTCAATAGACCTACCAAAAATATAAGACCAGTATGAGAAATGGTAGGCAACAATACTCTCCCCACCACTAAAATTCATAAGCAAATGTGTAGGAAAGGATATTTAATATTATGGCTGTCTAAGGAGAAATAATGGAGTGGAAGAACGCCTTCATGTACAAACGTTTGTTCTTTAGTTTGTGATAGATCTTTAGAGTGAACTAACAAACCTCATCTATTTCAGCTGACTGGTATTGTAACGGATTACACAACTAACGAATTTAAAATAGAAGTTCAGCTGACTGGCAAACAAAATAATATCTTACCTTATTACCCATGCTCTTTAAAAGCGTTCCTTCTTGGTTATAATTGCATTTTTATACAAATAAAGGAGAAAAGAACATACAATAAAGACCACTAGCCCTCAAATACTCTAATATCGTCAGGGTCAGAAAAAACAAGAGTTGTTAAGATGAAAGAAAGCCATCTAACCCAAGAGTAAATGAAAAAAGGTGTAAATCTAGCTAAAGTCCGCCGGGATCACCACGCCTATAGGCCTACTCACTATAATGAGCCCCTGTGCAAATATTACAGACTAACAATCCTACTCTAGGCCATGTTTCATTACTTAGTATCGGAAAAAAGGGTAGATTCTATTTAATTTAATTAATATAAATTAATTTTAATTTAGGTTATATTTGTTGCTTATTACGACTTGTAATAATAATTGCATACGATTATATTGTTTGTAAATGTAAATAAGTTGTTATTTGTTTGTGTTGTCATTGGAAATTCTTATTGCAGCCTCTTCTTTCATAAAAAAAAAGAAAAAGAAAAAAAAAACCTGGATTATGTAACTGCACTGACCTTATGATTTGCAAAATTTTGAAATAGATTGTACGTCATATTCCACTAGAAATATAAATTGACTCCACACTCTGTCGGATTTCTGAAAATATATTCTTGCCCAGTCTACAATCTGTAATATACAAATATAGCCAAGGTAAACCAAAGTCTAAAAAGTGGATAGTACCACAATTTCTTTAGGTTGTTACACAATGTTATATTCTGTGATTACTCTTAATAAGAACATGGCTTAAAACTTTGTAAAAATTGTACATTTTGATTTGTTTCATTTAATATTGAAGACAAGTTAATCGACGAAAATAAATTGGCACTTGTCGTTTTTGAAATCTAGTCCTGTAATAACAGTTTATGTAATTTTTATATTTGTATCATGTGTTTAAAGTCAACTTGTAAAATACATTTCTAGCTTTTACTTCATACCGATACAGTTTAAACTATGTACTACATATTAATTTTACAAGCTCATCAGTATATATATATATATATATATATATATATATATATATATATATATATATATATACTCTAGGCACCACTGTAAAGCTGTCCTCCCGCTGACATTGTTTATGATTGGTAAGCTGGAGGATACGGAAGTTTATCTGTGACCAGAATCCAGTCTTGCTTTGAGCCTAACCGTCTATTTTATATTTTTGAAATTGATGTGTGATGGTTGTATTTATGAAGTGCTGTTTTCAGGAACTTCTTTCTACATTTGAAGGTAAGTTAACTTTTTGAATATAATAAGTTTATAACATACAACTCAATTTAAGTTCAAGTCCAAAAATATAATGTATTTAGTTGATATAACTTTAAAATTTATACTTTACTTGAATTTTAAATACAAGTAACTATACTAGTACAAAATAATTTAATTTTGGGTGAGTGTAACCTAGCTGTAATTTTCAAAAGAAAAGTTAGACCTCACCAAAGCCAGTGTCAAATTTTGTATAAAAGCCTCTTGATTTTGTATTATATTTGTAATCAAAGCTAAGGATCCATAAAGTCATTTAAAGGAACATTATGTAAAATTATATACAATACAAGGTTACCAAATTATAAGTTAACCTAAATTTAATGTGGTTCTAACATCAAAGCTATTTTATTGCCAAATATCCTACTATAAGTACACACTAATAACAATACATAAATCTAATTATTACAGTACGCTTAAACTAAAATAAAACTAAGAAAATGCAAAACATTGAAATAACATATTATAAGTCAAATAAAAGCTCACAATCAATGTCAACTAACCTTGCTTTGCTTGCACGTAAATATGAACAAAATTATTTGGAAAGCCATTTTAATAACGCAATTTCGTGTATAATATCAGGAATCATAACGGTAAACATTTTTCCTTACCGATTAAGATAAAATGCAAATTTTGACAAATTCATTTAGTATAAATCTTACTTTTAATATAAAAGTAACTATTTATTAGCGGAATTGACTTTTTTACCAAGAAAAATTCTAAATTTATGTATCCCTCGGTTGCGTATGTATCGAAATGGGAATTGAAGTTCCATATTCACTTTTAAAACGGTCACTTTTGAAGCCTATTTTAAAATTAATATAAATATTATGCTACTAAATTTACAGAATAAATTCATTTATATTTCAAAATAACGAATAGAACATTTTGTTAAATGGTACCTACAGATCTACAACTTGTGTAAATAATGAAAATTTTCCAAATTGCTAAGTCGGGAAATACTACATTTGCTATATATGTTTATTGTTTTTAGTTTTTCAAATAAACTATATCTAAGAAACAATTTTAGCTATGGAGTCCAAATTATATATTTGCTTAGATAATATTTTTGTACAAAACATTCTAATGTTCACGACACTGTTTCAAAATAACGTCCATTTGAAATAGTTGATCCCATTAAGCTCAAAAACCTACAAACTTGTCAAAACATTACAAGCTTTACTTTTATATATTTTTATTGTAAGCTTGGGATATATGAGTTATTGAAAAACATATTTTCTTCGTAATTGACTAAAACAATAATTAAAACAATAATAAGTCTCCCAATGCCTCTAATTCGTGAGTAATAGGAGAACATGTGAGTTTTTGTTGTTCTGACAAATAATCTTAAAATTTAGCGGCTCTTATAACTTTAAGGTGTTTTAATCAATCGCAAAGACACTTTTCATCAAGAAATAAGTTACATTCAATAAAATACAGATACAAGTTTTACTTTAAAAGAGCAAACTATCTTCTAATTGTATTTATTTATGAATTTAACTGTTTTTGTGATATTGTGTTCCCAAGCCTTTTTTTACCGTTAAATAATAGCTGCATACCAGGTTAGATCAAAATCGGTTCGCTTGTTTGGTCGGTGTGGCAATACATAGACAATGGACAAACATAGTTTTTAAGAAACAATAGACTACTTTTACAGACTCGAGAGGCTTCAAAACAAATATTTTTTCTGAAAATTTAACAATATATGATCTTGCCCATCTCATAATTTTCAGTTCACTACATAATAATATATGTTAAAAGGTAAAATAATAAAGAAACGAACAAAAATTATAGAGTTTTTAAGGTTACTATTAAGGTGAAAGACATATTAATGATATACTGAGGAGTCATAAAATATTAAAATTCAAATATTTAGATTTATTTGAACAATAACAACGTCTGAAATTACAAAGTCATGAAAATCTTTTATTTGGGCAATAATTTCATTTATTTTGTAACACATTTCTCTAGTCTCAGCCGAAAAGAAATGTGTCTCTCATATAAATATATCTATCATAAAAAGAAATATATTTGCCGAAAATGACACAAATATAGTGAAATAATGTGTCGATTTTCTGCTGATAATAATGTGTCGGATGCTGTTTGATAATGTTTGGTTACGTGATGCATACTCGTTACAACCAGTCAAACGAAACGGTCAGCACCATTTTGACTCTTCTGAGGGCTTTCTTCTTCGAGGTTATGTAGCATACACTATCATATTTGGAAAGAAGTGAATCCCTTCAATCTAGTATAATGGTTCAAATAACGAGGTTTCTTTGCGTGTGCTATTGTGGCGAGACGACAAACATAAGGCATGTGATCTACTAGTCGTAGTTAAATCCCGCCCCACCCGTCTCTACACTATCTGCTAATCTAAATACATTGACTTGGATACACCCCCCCCCCCGGCAAAAGTTGACATAGATTTTTTGACCAATCTCATAACTTTCTCTACACTACTTTTAATTGAGAAAGTAAAAATGATATAATTAATTCCAAAGGCGGCCGTTGGAATCGATTTTCAGTAGTTTCTTCTTAATTACAATTTATGATATTCAGCTTGACGATCTGTACACCAAGATCGAAATGAGGTATCTTGTCGATACAAAAAACACTTTGTTCTCCATGTCAGCGTATCAGCTGAATTCAAAGATATTTAGTATTTACTATAAAATAGAAGGATTTTGTATAAGATACAGTTGGTAAACTTCAGTAGCTACAAAACATGCTCACTCACAATTATACAAACCAGTCAGGTGCACAAGCTATAAAACACCCTTTAAGGAATTTATGATATGTAGCCTTAGAATGTCCATAACAATTCACTGGAAATGATCTAATTCCACGACTAGATTTGATCAGATAAACCCAATGCCGAGGAAATAAATAAGGCTGAGATATGTTATGTTGGAAGCAGAACAGGCTTATCACTGCAAACCTTCCGGATCTGGATAGCATGTGTAATGCTGTTGCAGCACAATACATGTTTATGTAAATACATATTAATATATAAGTTGTATGATAAATTCAAGAGAGGAAGGTTAGGGTTCAAATGATGTTATCGGAATCGTAATGAAAACATCTTGCTACCGCGTGAACACATTCTATTTATTGCCTTTACTTCTGAACAAAGCGGCAGCTCCTTCTTATCGGAAATACCTTATCATTTGGTTATTATTTCGGGACAAAAGGATTCTTTACTAAATCGCCAAGCCACACAAGAATGTAAAACCTCAAATGTTTCCCAACAATGAATGCTGTAGTAGACAAAATGTATTTCTAACAAAACAATGGAATTAATGGTAGATTTGATGGCAGATTAAAAGGAAAAGTTCATAGCACCTATTTTGTTGTTTATTCGCGTGTCTGGGAATTTACCGGAAGTTGAGGGTTTATTGAACGTCTATGAATTAAAGCACAGTTTTTGAAACAAAAATGTATTCTCAAGTAGGTTTTACGTCAAAGGTGATATAGTAACAAGTCATTTTTGAGATGTTAGTTTGTCGTCCATGTAGTCCCTTAAGACCAAAACAAAATTAGTTTAAATAAAAAACAAGTTGATGACGCCATCGTGGTACTTACCCAGCCCGATCACAAGTTGCATAAGTTTAGTTATATTAGTCTCATGTATTTTTTATGAATTTTTAATGAATAATTGATTCTAACTGTCGCCATTTTGAAAGTTACCCTCCATTATTTCAATCATATTAACGAATAGCATGATTAACTAAATTTCGACTTCTGGAGCTGAATTTTCAAATTTCTTTCTTATTTCTTATCGTATCATAAATGTCTGGCTTTTAATAAATGCTGATTTTAAAGCTGCACAAAATTAAGTATTTTACGACTGTTGATTAATTATACCAAAAAAGTTTAGAACATTTTAAATGGTCTTCATTTTTAAATGTATCAATCGATTTTTCTGATATCGAACTTCTCCTATGCTTAATTAAACCGACAAAACTAATTAAATCTGAGAAAAATCGTTTAGAAATTATGACGTCTAGAGAGTTTACTAACATATTGGCCCACAAGTGAATTTTAAACCCCTGTATTTAAAAAAAATCCCACATGGTTTTTATATGAACCATTCTTTACAGACCCCAAAAATTACTTTTGGAACAATTTTATAACTTTAAGTTCACCCATTACGGAGAGTCAATTACGATAGGGAGAGGGGGTCAACTTTAAAATTTTAAATCCAAAAGCAGTCATGTAACACCATTTATGTATGTTTTTATTTTAAAATCTTTTGACAAAAATCAAAAGTTTTTTTCATTTAAGTAGGCTAATGATTTGTCTGTTCCCCAAAGGTAGGCTGCATGCGATACCCTTGTTTTACAACTATGTGGCTTTCAATAAAATTCTAAAGTCGTTACTAAAAGTAGAGAAACTTTTATTACTTTAAAATCGAAAACCAGTCCTAAACAGTGTAACACATGTACCTTTAAAAGAAGAAAACCAAATCAGAGCGAATAAAAAAAAACACATTTTTTTTAAACAGTAAGAGATTCTTTAGTTCCGTTTCGCCATGGTTTGTGGTCCAAAATGTTAAAATATCTCCAAAGTTAATGTTTTTGCGTCTATAAAGATTACGTGAAAAACAGACTAGGGAAAACCGTGGACAAAATTCGATTTTCCTAATTTCATTAGTGATATGAACACATTAGGCCTATAGTCTCTTATACAAATGTAATATATATATATACATATATATACACATATATATATATATATATATATATATATATATATATATATTAGTGGCCGCTATCGTACTTAAGTATTACATATAGACGACAACAACAACTAAAACAACTACTACAACAACTACTAATACAATAACTACAACTACTACAACAACTACTACAACAACTAAAACAACAACTAATACAACAACAAGTACAACAACTACTACAACAACTAAAACAATAACTACTACAACAACAACTAAAACAACAACTACTACAACAACTACTAATACAATAACTACAACTACTACAATTACAACAACAACTAAAACAACAACTACTACTACAACAACTAAAACAACAACAACTAAAACAACAAGTACAACAACAACTACTACAACTACTAATACAATAACTACAACAACTACAATTACAGCAACAACTAAAACAACTACTACTAGTACAACAACAACTACAACTACAACAACAACAACTACAACAACAACTACTACAACAACTACAACTACAGCAACAACTAAAACTACTACTACTACTACTACAACTACAACTACTACAACTACAACTAAAACAACTACTACTACAATAACTACAACAACTACTACAATAACATCTACAACGACAACGAACGGACTTCATAAAGAAAAACATTTTTTCAGTTACTTAAGACCAGAAAACGCGATGATCTGTTAAAAAACGGAAGTCGTCATTTTTATCGATTACCAATCTTACCCTACACTATTTTAAGTCAAACCAAAAAAGTTCATAAAACCGCAACTGAATACTTTACATAAAGTTAAATATACATTACTTCAATTTCAATAAGTCTATTCAATTATTGTTTCATAAACTGTTATAATATAGTAGTCTAGTGCTTTTAATTAACTAATTAAAATATTTGAAAGTGCTGCTTTCATATAATTGTATTCAAGTGTGTTTTGATGTAAAAATCCATAACGGTTATGAAGTCTTAGAAGGGTTTACAGTAATAACTATAATTAAAGGATTTTAATCATGATAAAATATTCCGCCATCTTGATTTACTTACAAGATGGGGAGACTTGTGCCAAAGAAGTTGGTAATTAGTGATGAAAAGAATGACGAAAGAAAAGCAAATCTTCTGAAATATAATTAGGATCGCTTCTGAATCTCTCTGCATACTTTAAAATAAATTTGCCTAGAGAATAAGAAAACGTTCAATGCTGTAAGAAGTGGCTGATATTGGTTAAAGTTTATAATAATTGTATATTTTATTATGAAACTATTGGTTAAAGTGTATAACAATTGTACATTTTATTATGAAACTATTGGTTAAAGTTTATAATAATTATTGTATATTGTATTATGAAACACAAATCAAACACTTTATAATAATGAATTTGTGTTTAAAAGTTGAATATGTATTTGTAAGCCATAACCTATAAAAACTGTAATTATAATAAACTGTTCACACAAAGTTTCTTACACATACAGTACATTCAAAAACAAAATACTAAACACACAAAACTATTGGTCGTCAAAAATATAAGTTCGGTAGTTGTCAATAAAAAAGTTAAAACCAAAGAGATACCAACTTAAGTATTTTGAACAATATTTATATTTTTATATAAGATCTAAACTTGTTTCATTTTTGTCACTGATTTGGATCATTAATTTACATTACACCAAAATTTTAGTGAAATCTGTAGAATTGTTTTTGAGAAATTACGTCTCCTTGACAGACTTTTTTGTTGACTCCGGCTGTCGGGTTTCTTAGAAAGTATGTTAAGTAAAGTAAATTTTAGTGATATGTGAAGTTTCATTACTCAAACATATATTACTAATCAGGAATAATTGACAAATAAATCAAATAAACCTCGACCACCGATATTAGAAGGGCGATTTTAATGAAATGCAACTTACTAAACTTGAAAGTTTAGTCCTTTTAAAAAAAATTCTTCATAAACGGAGTCTGTAGTTCACTTTCACATTTTGATTGACAACTTGAAATGATATTTTTGGTGGTGATTAGTTTTGTTTGTTAGTATTTGGTTTTAGAGAAGGTGTGTGGAAGCTGTTTATCTATGATATGGGTAAAACAAAACTAGATTTACTCTGATGACAAGTATAGCACAAGCAAAACAAGTTTAGCCCCTATTAAATATTTTTTTAAATTTCACTTTTGACTGACAACAACAGAACTGACGTTTTGATTAACGAATAGCTTGGGTTGGTTTTATTTAATTTTGAGCATTGGTGAAAGAGAAACTTTGTACGCATAAGTGTTTTATTGTAAAAAATTAAAACACGAAACACAAACAGCATTTTTAGTAGTAGCTGTCAACATATCTAGACATCATCGTTGCAATATACAGAAAATATTAGAAAACAGATTTTACACTAAATGTGGTATTGTAGGGCGTTATAGGACTTACAGATAAAAATAAATCATTGAAAATCTATTTTTGAATAAATGGTCCGCCATTTTAAAATTTACTAAACAAAGTGATAGATATACCAATAAATTAAATTTATGAAATGTGGTGAATTAGCACATCAACTAAATTGCCTTTTGGCCTAAATGATAAATAAATCTTCGATATTTTAAAACAAAGCAGTTATCAAAATGTTTCATTGAATAATATTATTAAGTTTATTTTCTGCTAAGTACACTGTTATTTTTTAATTTAATTTATGTATCCTATATATTCGGTGAATCAAAAACGATGCCAAATGACTCCTATGATAAGATCAGTAGACATTTCATAGTCAGTTGTCGGCGATTCCTGAGCTTCTAATAAAACTTCGCTTCTTTCAGGTGCTCACTATAAAGAGTAAGGGTATACAAATCCCGAGAGACGTTGCTGAATCTACACCTTTTTTTTGTGGTTTTGGGTTAGACCATTCTCTCTCTTGACCAACTCTAGTTCTCTTCCGACCCTGACGCAAAGTATTCGAAGACTAGGGATCTTTATTTTAAATTCTTTTCTTTCTTTCTTTATAAGGCGATGATGATCGAGAGGTTTGTCACCATTAAACAACAAACAAACAAAAATTCACTAATGTGATGATGATGAGATCAAATAATATGCGTAGGGTGTAGCGACGTCCCTTCTTCCCCTACTCCCTTAAAATGTATCACTTAACCGAACTGTTTTCATTGTGAAAGTATAAATATGACATATCAATTTTAAAACAGAGAAATGTGCTTTGAAAATAACCTACAGTAAGTTTAATTTAGTCTCAACCTCCGTTTATGTTTTAGATCATAATTGTTTGAATATACTATCTAAAAACATTCCTCTAACTTTTTCACACACACATCTACGAAACCAAATATATTTGTTTCGATCTCCCAGATAGGCTATAACTATATCAGTGGAAAAGAAAAAAAAAGTTCATTCTTCTGACTTTTCCTTTAGGAACATTTTTATTTGTTTCAATCTCCCAGATAGGCTATAACTATAGTCTATAAGTGAAACAGAAAAAAAAAGTTCATTCTTACTGACTTTTCCTTTAGGAACATTTTTATTTGCTTCGATCTCCCAGATAGGCTATAACTATATCAAAGATCTATGGATTTTTTTTTTTTTTTTTTTTTTTTAACAGTAAATTTTTTTTAGAGATAAGAATCTTTTTTATTTGATTCTTGGGTTCTTGAATCTTTTTTATTTGATACATTTTACCAAATCTGTAGAACTTTAAAAAAATTTATTTTTTAGTTTTGGTCATGTGTCAGCTATTACCAAATTTTGAGTTAATCTTACCGAATAAAAATTTTAAACTCCTCCAGATATAAGTCAAAATATTCCTACAAAATTTAATCAAAATTCGTACATTACCTATATTTTTTATTCGAACTTAACTTTTAAAAATCTAATAAAATTTATTTTTCTCTCAAACTTTAAGTCTTGCTTAGTATTTTTAAATTAATTACAGTATGTCCAAATTTTACATCCCCAAATATTTGAGCTCCAAATCCAGAATTAGTGGGGCCTTATTTTAAATTCGCTAGTGTATATAAAATACGGAACACATATAAATTCCTGTATTTTTAACAAACAATTTGTACTAAAAACACAACGAAAAAACCCATAACTGAAGATGTGCAACTAAGCAAGAATGGCGGACATAAATAAGTTAACTTTGACAAGGCTAGTTTTATAGCTGGCTTATGCTTTGATGACTGTGCAGTTGGGCTTTAGATCCCCTCCCCTAGTTCACGGACCAATCAAATCCATTCAAGCGTAACGTTCAACCAGTTTGACGTATGTTTAAAACAAATCCAGTATGATATAGATTTACTTCGGAACACAGAAATTGCTTTCGAGTTCTTTATATTTTTTATTGATTGTAGAACAAATCTTTACTAGTTAAAAAAATAGGCCTATAACAGCCTAATTTTATCTTCCTTGAATGGCAAGTTAAAAAAACATAACCATTGTAATTTCTACACTGATAATATCTTCACATTATACATACTGCAGTGTACCAGACACAAAAAACACGACCATTGTAATCTTCACGCTGATGATATCTTCACATTATACATACTTTAGTGTACCAGACACAAAAATACACGACCATTGTAATCTCCACGCTTTTGATATTTTCACATTATACATACTGCAGTGTACCAGACACAAAAATACATGACCATTGTAATCTCCACGCTATTGATAACTTCACATTATACATACTGCAGTGTACCAGACACAAAAATACATGACCATTGTAATCTTCAAGATGTTGATATCTTCACATTATACATACTGCAGTGTACCAGACACAAAAATACATGACCATTGTAATCTCCACGCTATTGATAACTTTACATTATACATACTGCAGTGTACCAGACACAAAAATACATGACCATTGTAATCTTCAGGATGTTGATATCTTCACATTATACATACTGCAGTGTACCTGACACAAAAATACATGACCATTGTAATCTTCAAGATGTTGATATCTTCACATTATACATACTGCAGTGTACCTGACACAAAAATACATGACCATTGTAATCTTCAAGATGTTGATATCTTCACATTATACATACTGCAGTGTACCAGACACAAAAATACATGACCATTGTAATCTTCAAGATGTTGATATCTTCACATTATACATACTGCAGTGTACCAGACACAAAAATACATGACCATTGTAATCTTCAAGATGTTGATATCTTCACATTATACATACTGCAGTGTACCAGACACAAAAATACATGACCATTGTAATCTTCAAGATGTTGATATCTTCACATTATACATACTGCAGTGTACCTGACACAAAAATACATGACCATTGTAATCTTCAAGATGTTGATATCTTCACATTATACATACTGCAGTGTACCAGACACAAAAATACATGACCATTGTAATCTTCAAGATGTTGATATCTTCACATTATACATACTGCAGTGTACCAGACACAAAAATACATGACCATTGTAATCTTCAAGATGTTGATATCTTCACATTATACATACTGCAGTGTACCAGACACAAAAATACATGACCATTGTAATCTTCAAGATGTTGATATCTTCACATTATACATACTGCAGTGTACCAGACACAAAAATACATGACCATTGTAATCTTCAAGATGTTGATATCTTCACATTATACATACTGCAGTGTACCAGACACAAAAATATATGACCATTGTAATCTCCACGCTATTGATAACTTCACATTATACATACTGCAGTGTACCAGACACAAAAATACATGACCATTGTAATCTTCAAGATGTTGATATCTTCACATTATACATACTGCAGTGTACCAGACACAAAAATACATGACCATTGTAATCTCCACGCTATTGATAACTTTACATTATACATACTGCAGTGTACCAGACACAAAAATACATGACCATTGTAATCTTCAAGATGTTGATATCTTCACATTATACATACTGCAGTGTACCTGACACAAAAATACATGACCATTGTAATCTTCAAGATGTTGATATCTTCACATTATACATACTGCAGTGTACCTGACACAAAAATACATGACCATTGTAATCTTCAAGATGTTGATATCTTCACATTATACATACTGCAGTGTACCAGACACAAAAATACATGACCATTGTAATCTTCAAGATGTTGATATCTTCACATTATACATACTGCAGTGTACCTGACACAAAAATACATGACCATTGTAATCTTCAAGATGTTGATATCTTCACATTATACATACTGCAGTGTACCAGACACAAAAATACATGACCATTGTAATCTTCAAGATGTTGATATCTTCACATTATACATACTGCAGTGTACCAGACACAAAAATATATGACCATTGTAATCTTCAAGATGTTGGTATCTTCACATTATACATACTGCAGTGTACCAGACACAAAAATATATGACCATTGTAATCTCCACGCTGTTGATATTTTCACATTATACATACTGCAGTGTACCTGACACAAAAATACACGACCATTGTAATCTCCACGCTGTTGATATTTTCACATTATACATACTGCAGTGTACCAGACACAAAAATACATGACCATTGTAATCTCCACGCTATTGATAACTTCACATTATACATACTGCAGTGTACCAGACACAAAAATATATGACCATTGTAATCTTCAAGATGTTGATATCTTCACATTATACATACTGCAGTGTACCAGACACAAAAATACATGACCATTGTAATCTTCAAGATGTTGATATCTTCACATTATACATACTGCAGTGTACCAGACACAAAAATATATGACCATTGTAATCTTCAAGATGTTGATATCTTCACATTATACATACTGCAGTGTACCAGACACAAAAATACATGACCATTGTAATCTTCAAGATGTTGATATCTTCACATTATACATACTGCAGTGTACCTGACACAAAAATACATGACCATTGTAATCTTCAAGATGTTGATATCTTCACATTATACATACTGCAGTGTACCAGACACAAAAATATATGACCATTGTAATCTTCAAGATGTTGATATCTTCACATTATACATACTGCAGTGTACCAGACACAAAAATACACGACCATTGTAATCTCCACGCTGTTGATATCTTCACATTATACATACTGCAGTGTACCAGACACAAAAATACACGACCATTGTAATCTCCACGCTATTGATAACTTCACATTATACATACTGTAGTGTACCAGACACAAAAATACACGACCATTGTAATCTAAACCAAAACAGTTAAATATTATTAAAAGATATAAGGTACAGGAAGTTCCAACCATCTTACTCATACAGAGTAAAAAATAAGTTTGGGTTGGTCATTTGACTCCAATTTTAACTCTTAAATTTCTTGCTTAGTTTTCTAAAGTGGATTCGTTAAGAAACAAAAATAAAAAAATATGCCTAGAATATCAAAGTTCAAAAGAATAAAAATAATAATTGCGGAAGTTATGGAGAAAGTTAATATATATTGAAAATTTGTCAACACCGTCTCAAATATTTGTTTAAATTGTTCAACACAATTTTAAAGTAGGCCTACCATATAACTCCCTTTTAACATTAACCAACAAAGCCACTTTAATTAAGAGTATAGCCTATACATTTAACACCGATTATGTATGTGTGTATGCTTAAGTCACTTATTTATTTTGGCAGAATCGATGGAACAGAAGTAGATGTTTTAATGGAGAGTAACAAAAGCCCTGTTATACCTCATATTCCCGTTTTGGTTAATAGAATCTTGCCCTAAGACCATTAAAGTACTATTGATTTAATACACAAACTGATACAGTACAAATAAATTAACTTAAAGCTTTATTAATTTGTCCTTTGCCAATAAATATTCTTTGATTTCTTCTAATCTTTCTCAGCTGATTGTACTCAAATGTGAGCTAGTTCTGGATTATGTAGAAGGGCCGAGATTAAGAAATTGTAAAACTGCTCAAATCATTCTATCTCAGCTGATTGTACTCAAATGTGATCTAGTTCTGGATTATGTAGAAGGACCGAAATTAAAAAATTGTATATCTACTCAAATCATTGCTACGAAATTAACGCAAGTAATGATTAGTGTATCTTTATTTCTGATTTAATGTTTTTAATGTCAATTGCTTAAATAGAAAAGTACAATACAAACCATAAATAAATACTTACTCATTATTTTAATGTAACTTTGAGGAAAAATTATTGGTAATATATTCACTTGTAATCTTTACCTTCTCTGATGATTCAAAAGTTTTCACCTATTAAAGGTGAGGAGAAGGAAGGGATAGATATTATTATGAAAACTTATGTCCAGATGTTTTTCGTGTATTGAAGAAAATGACACTGGATGTTGTGTTAACCATTTTACTTCTTGCTTCATCTATCAAATTTTTAATAAAATTAAAATCAGACTGTGAACGAGTAAACAGAATGGTTGTCCAAATCGAAGACCTCAAGTTGATTTGGAAAATCAGATATTTGATCATATTTTTAAAAGTATGATAATTATTTCTATTATTGATTGAAAAATTAGAGCAAAATCTCTTAAGAAATACCTACTCGTGTATTTACATGAGATGTCATTGTTTAATAAAATAATTGAATTTCTAAAAGATCCAGGATTTCTATCCAGAGAAATTAAACTAGGCTACCTCTATGGAAATGGTGTTTTCATAAACTACAATCTTACTAAAAAACTATAGTTATCCTCTATATTTTATGCAAAAACCACAGAAACTGCTAATAAAAATTCCTATTGTTTGTACTTTTGTATTATTTAATAGTTTTTAGTGTTTTTATTAGGGGTTGGATGATATATATATATATATATATATATATATATATATATATATATATATCTTTAACTACTTTATATAGTATAGTATGGATGTATTACGTGTAGAAATTTTTTAAATATTAAATAAATGAAAGACTCACCGTCCACAATATTCTGTTTGGGTGTTTTTATACGACAGCCGTTTCGGTTATTCAGCCATTATCAAATTTATTATTGGAGAAGCTCCTTCGTTGTCGTGGAACACTCAAAAAACAACATAGTTACACATTAACACAAACACAAACACAATTACACAGCATTTGTGTTTTATATGCTACATTGAAGCCATTTTTGTTAAGGATAGTCCCAAGTATGTGTTCAAGCTGTTTGCAAAATTTTTACTCCTACATAGATAAGAAATATAAAACAGATAGTAATATATTGCGGAATGAACAATTGAACTTTGATTCTAATGCATTTTACGACACTGTATTGACACAATTAGATAAGACATCATCCAGTACCGATGATTAAATCATGCACACCCGCACGCAGTACGTACCGGGACATCTAACAATCATGTCGACTCATGAGTCACGTTTTAATTTAATTTAATAGCCTAAATATTCGTTCCAAATCAGTGTTTGTGTTTGTGTTAATGTGTAACTATGTTGTTTTTTGAGTGTTCCTTGACAACGGAGAAGCTTCTCCAATAATAAACTTGATAATGGCTGAATAGCCGAAACGGCCGTCGTATATAAAAAACGACCAAACAGAATATTGTGGACGGTGAGTCTTACATTTATTAATTATTTAATATATCAATGTTCGGAATGGCGAATAACAAATCTTATAAAAAATGCTAAGTCGACCTAAAGCCTTGAAATTTGGAATACAGGCCCAGTCATACGGTAACGTCAGCTAAAATCTACTAAAATGTTTACAGTTTCAATGTTTACAATTTTACAAAATACAGTTTTTGCTATTGAAAAAACTATCGAGTTGAGAAATTTAAAGTATTGATACCCTGTATAATGTGCTCTATACTCTTCAACTTATTACCATACTCTAAGCATGTATACTTAATTTTAAGACCAACAGAACCAAAAAATATGTGATAAGGAACATGTCCCTCCCTCCTTCAGGCTTAAAAAGAAATGCTAGTGCTATTTAGGTAAACTTAAATTAAGATCAGAAACTTCTACAAGTAGTATTATTCAGCTGGTGGAAATTGATATGTTTATACTTTATACTCAAGTAGTTAGCTGTTATTGTAATAAAATAAAGCTCTTATACATTAAATAGTAATTAACATACAATTTTATAAGTAACAAATATAAGCCTGTTCTGACATTGTAGAGAGTTGAATTAACGTTTCTACTAATAGAGTGGGAAAGGGGAAGTGCAGCCGTAAGCTGAATAAAATACTATTAATTAGCATTTTTTAAGTTTTATATTATATACAATTGGAATTATTACAAACTCCTACTCAATTACCAAATGTATGAATGAAAACACAACTTTGCACAAACAATCACATTATTTGTGCAACACAAATAAAAGATGACATTTCAATGACTAAGTCACCATTCTCAACTGCTACATACACACATACCCTACTGACAATGGACTGTGACTGGCAAAGTCAAAACCTAACTCGTATAAATCATTGTCAGTTGGGTTTGTATGTATGTTGCAGCTGAGGATGGCGACTTAGTCATTGAAACGTCATCTTGTATTTGTGTTGCAGTAACTTTTTGTGGAAAATTGAATTTTCATTCATTTGGTTATTGAAATTTCTACAAGTGGATCTCATTACATTTAATACCTACTCAATTATTGAGAAATTATATAAGTTTGAGATGATAAGAATAATTATTTGATGGTAATTTAGTAGGCCTAAGTATATTTGCTTTGTGCTTTGGGTATAAGTGTTTTGTGTTTGTGATATTTATTGTTTTAATGTGAAGTATCGACGAAAACATTTGTGTTATATGATGATGGGATGCCATTCCGAAACGCGTCAATGAATTAACAAGAGAAATTGATAGTAAGTCACTGATGGATATATTAAGGTAATATTTTATTATTTTATATTACTTTTACGTTCATAAGTATATAATTCACAACTCAACTTGTGCATATAAAATGGAAAAAAGTTATATATGGTTAATGTGAGTAAACAACTCTGAGTCCGAGACAAAATCTTTGGTTACAAGACAAATGCCAAATTTAGCCGTCAAACGGGAGAATACTGAGGCTACAAAATAGTCATAATAAAATGAAACGAGACCAGACTAGTAAAACAAACGAGACACTACAGAAGCACAAAATAGTCATAACTACACGAAACGAAACCATGAGAAAATTGACAACAAATTAATACGAAACCATTTGCATAATAGTCATAGAAAACTGGACAAGACTGAGTCCACAGTTATAATAGTTAGAATAAAATGAAACGAGACCAGACTAGTACAATAAACGAGACGCTACAGAAGCCACAAAATAGTCATAACAACACTAGACGAAACCATGAGAAAACTGACAACAAATGAATACGAGACCGTTTGCATACTAATCATAGAAAACAAGACAAAACCGAGTTCACAAAATAGGCATAGCTAAACGAACGAGAAAATTAATAGTCTGTAAAACAAAACGACACCAGTTTCCAACTTTTTTTATTTCTTTTGTTTAAGGCGAAAACCTCAAGGTCATCATCGCCTTATGAAGAATGGAATAATAGTGTCAGGGTCGGGAAAGAACAAAATAAGAAAAACGAGGCGATATCGAGGTCAAAAATATGATCTTTTCCAACGAATCTAGACCATGAAGAGACTAGTTATAGAAAAATGAGACTAGACCTAAGCAGATCAATGTATTATAACAACTCTCTCTCTCAAGTATCAGTAATTGTAAACATTTTTGTAATATAAACCTAATCTATACTCTTGCTTATTCACAAAGATACATACCAATAGGCTAATCTTATCAAAAGCATTGTTGTATCAGCATTGAAGTACAGAAAATTGAAATTAATAAGGATTGACGTAATACACTTAACAAGCAAATAATCTTCCTAAATGATATTATCTATTCAGAAAGTAGAGGACGGAAATGGGGTGAATTATTAATGTAGAGTGAAGTGGCATGAATGTTTTGAAACTCTAGTGCAAAGCGTTTTGTTAGCGAGGAAAAAGAAGAGAAAAAAAAACAATGGTTGGTGACATATGAAAGTGGGGTTCGATCCTCATTCTGTGAAAAATGTAAACTATGTTCTCATTTGCATGTATAAATAATACAGCTCCAGTATCAAAAACGCACAACAGCCCTTCGAATATCTTTGCTGTTGATCCATTAATATTAATCTAAGCACAGGCTGAAACTCGCTTTATTAAAAAGTTATTCTGTCTCAAGATGGTAAAGTTTTCTTCCATATTTCACTTAACAAGATTCCAGACAGTCAATTTGATGTGTTTCAACGATAGAGTAGCGAAGGGAAAGGGACGGGAGAGGGAGTATCTGTGTTCACTAGAAATGATTAATCAGCTGAAGCACCATCTGGCTACAAGTTTAAATTTATTTCACAATTGCCATATTATTTTTTTATTACTAATATTCTAATAATAAAATATTTTACTTTTAATGTATCAATAGAATAGAAACCTATTATAAGGAAACACGATTAATTTTACCTAATAATTTATCTTAATTTTTTACGGAGAGTATTCAAAATTCCGTCATAATCGCTCCTCTTTAGGTAATTTTCTTTCTGTCGCTCCTTTTCTTAATATCCACACTTAACGGTAGGTTATTGAAACAGAAAATAGTAAAATATCCTCCTTATTTGTTCTTCATTCTTGATATAATATAATATAATTGTATAATGTCTTGATCCGATAGTTCAAAGCGTTGGTATAGTTCAACGTGACTACCAACAAGTTACGCTTTTTTACATCGCCAGAAAAAAAGTTGAGTAATTTAAGCCATTTCAAGAAGGTTCATATTCGTAGTATATGCCCTAATGTTCAATGGGACGTTCAATAAAATTTAAATAATTGCCTGGTGCATTAATATACAATTTAAGAGTGTCTCAAAAATATTGTCCTAAATTTCACCAAGCTATTCTATAGGTGAAAATAAGAAAAATATTTCCAATAAATAGAAGTCCGGAAATGCTTATTTTTCGAATTATCTGCCATTTAAAAATTGTTTTTACCTCTGTACAATAAACCAGAACGTTCTTTTTTTATATTTTAAAAATTGCGGTCATTTAAAATTTTAATGTCAATATCTCTAAAACCGGTAATTTTACAAAAAAAAACAGGAATAAAAAATTTACTCTTTTAATAACAAAGAAAACTGTTTTATTTAAATTTTTTACCTATCTCAAAAGATAACAGAGTTATCAGCTAAAAAGTAAAAATATAATTTCTTGGTTGTGGTCTATAATACACAAATTTACTGTGGAACCAATATTAAATAAATTTTATATATATATATATACAGTATTAAAGTCATTAGAACTGCTCCAAAACGCTTAATTTTTCAAGGAATTCATAAGACATAAAAAAAAAACTTTTGAAATGTAATAATAAATCTAATTAGCCCTTGATTATTAAAATCCATTTATACATGACAAACACCTATTTTACCAAATATTAGCCATGCTCTGTTAATAATGAACTTAATCAGTGCCTCTTTAAGTCGAGAGTTAAGCACCATTGTTGAGTTATTCGATATCAGCTGATCAAGTAGGCCTATGGACTAAATAGCTGATTTTTTTTCTACTTTGTATTATTATTATTATGTTGATGACTAATTGTTGACAATTCAGTTTACCATAAACCATTTTAGAGAGTGCATGTTAAATTATTTCATAAGTGATTTTTATATAGTATAAGTGCGTAACTGTATTTATTTCATTGTTATAAACATTATGACAAATAATAATCATGCTTTCACAAACGCTGAAATGGCCGATATGCATGTAATTAATGTATGGTCTTGCTGGATGTAATAGTCTTAAAACTAAACAGCTGTATGAACAACGTTTTCCAAACAGAATCATTCCATGTCACAAAACATATTCTGCCCTATATGCCCGTTTCTGTGAATCTGGAAGTTTTTGTCATAGAAAAAATAAGCCATTATTAATAAGATATTATATGTTTAGTAAAAATAAAAATAAAATGGCGGATAATTCGAAACTAAGCATTTCAGGGCTTATGTTTATTGAAACTTTTTTTCTTATATTCACCTATAGAAATGCTTTGTGAAACTTGGGATAATATTTTCTAGACAATCTGTATACTAGTTGATGTTATCTAGCTATGTAATCAACCATGACCTATAAAAAGTAGCCGGTGACAAACGAGCGCCCGAGTTACTCTCCCCATCTCATGTTAAGCGAAAGATACTATATAATATTAGATTTGTTAGACTATTAGACTATTATGATATTTCCTGACAGTCAAATAACAATTGAAATGATCCTGAATTTTTACTTGGACATTTTTTCCCTGACGCCTGAAGTGATTTCGTAAATTTGACAATTCTGTGTGAGATATTCGTTACTCATACCAAGAAACGTCCATGAAAACAAAAGGTGAAAGTAGATGCAGTTTCACTTCAAATCATTTCCATTTGATGAGCTAAAATGAATTTTTTATACAACTTAAACACTGACTCCGAATCCTCGCTGTAGACGTAAAACTGATATCCTGGACTTTTAAATTTCAATCCTGTTGTTCGTTTCTTCAAATGATCTTGTAAATAATTGTTAGTTATAGACGAAAATGTGTAACTAGTACGTAGAGATGGAATTTATTAACACTTGTTTCCACGTAGATATGATTTTAAAAGGAAATGACCAAGTCTGAGTACTTTATTTTAGGAAGTAGGCTAATAGTAGAAAATATATAACTTAAATTAACTTTTTCCTACTATCTTATTCTTATATTCTCAGTTTTATTAAAAAGTAAAAATGTTATTATCTTAATGAAAAATATTGAAAGTCTACTTGGATATGAGGATGGTAAATGTCACAATCCAAATTATGAATCACTTTGAATTATCAGATTTATCAGGTAAAAAAGAGGGCAATGCAATGTCATTGCGGGAAACTAAATAGACTGTTTACAGACACTCATTGAAATACAACACATATGGAACCTACTCCAAAGTTAATAGTTTAGGCTTTATGAGATTACGCTACAATAATAGTTTACACTATTTTTATTTTTAATTAAATTTATATAAAAATGTAATACTAATTTAGTAATAGACAGAGATTTGCACGGTCTATTTTAAAAGATCCTGAAATGTGTAGTTTACATATAGGCCTACTAAATCAGTTTGCCGAGATGAATTCTACGATAACCACATCTAAATAAATAGGTAACGCAGTAATTAGTAAAACATTTTTCTTAAAACGTAAATATAAAATGTTATTATTATTCCTGAGTTTGAATTTATCTTGCAATTACATCTCCAATAACTCACCAAGCGAATCTAATATTTGTAATCCGGCCTCTAGGTGAGGTGGTAAACAAAACAACTGAAGTGCTCACTTTAGAAAAGTCGTTTTTTTAAATATTGTACTTTCTACGATTCGTAATTTAAATAAATAAAGGGCGGGTATTTCTCAAAAGGGTAGACTTTTATAAATGATACATAACCAACTATAAATCAAAATCGCCAATAAACGGAAGTTTCCGGCATCAATCCTTACAGACAAAACCGGAAACCCCCAAATTACAAAGGAAGCTTCGACAATTGAATCAGAAAGCGCTGTAGGAAGGGGTGAAGGGATGGTTGCTACTTCCGAAATGACCGCACAGCAATAAGAATCAACACTAGTGGCAAATGCATTTCCGCAAACTAATGGTTTGCTGTCGCTGGTATAACTAGGATATTGTGTTTGCTCGCGACTTCTTACAATCCCTTCCATTCCAAACCTTGTTATTTGTTTAGTTTATCTATTTACAGTTTTTCACATTGAGTTATATGAGGAATTTATATCAATTGTTTTTATAGTTACTACAATCAAGTAGCAATTTGAGTTTTTCTTTTTTCAAACAATAAGGACGTAGAAGGGGATGAGGTTACCACATCTCCTGAATCCCTAACTAACTTCCGTTACAGTTGAAACTATATTTACATTGGTAAATAATTACATTTCAATGTTGTTATATATATATATATATATATATATATATAAGTTATGTCCAGGAGCATCCCTTAGTCAGCAAGAATTATTGTATGTGTTAGCAAGTAAGCGTAGGTTATAAATAGAAGTAGTTAGCCTTTGTGCACTTAGAATCATAGTTGACTCCGAGCTAGTAACTTGTCTCCGTGTACAGTAAATGAACATTATTGTATCACGTTAAACATTATTTGTTATTTAACAATAAGTGAACATTATTGTACTCTAATAAATAAATAACGGTTTTAAAGAAAAGAAAAACATTTTTTTAAAAAACCGAATGACTCGAAACTAGGTCATAACTTATAGTCTATATATATATTATTTTTAGCCGATGGATTTATTTTTTAAGTAATTTTCAATTTAAAATAGTAAGGCCTAGACCCTAGACTATAGGCTACTCATATTACATTTAGTTTGTAGTGTAAAAAATATACTGTCTGTGAAAATCAAAAGGAAAAGTTACGTGCAACATAGACTTCGTTCACTGTTAAAACGGATTTCTTTTATTTATTTTTATTTAGATTTTTTCTTTCAGAATACATACAATAAGTGTTTATTATAATAACTGTGTTAAGTTTTAGCAACATCATTTTAAGCTTGTAAAAGCGTAACGACACTACACGCTGCCAACTAAACGTGAAACAAAGATTAGGAAATGTGAACAATAACTGATCCCTAATGAGTGGATTTTCTCTGCCAATAGAATACTGAACACATTGTATCCTTTCTATTGATTGTAATATTTGTTTCCAAATTTAATACAAACTCTGTTTTTGAAATGATTTGAATAAGTTTGTTAGCCAATCTTTTTTTATTAATTACAAACTTAGTAGGCCTACCGGTACAATCCTTTAGAATGGTTCTGGGGGGGGGGGTATCGAAATGGGTTACCGATCTGTACGAATTCTACACTGATTATAACGTACACAAATTTATTTTTGCTTTAACTGAAAGAGAATACAAAAAATAGCCTTTGTATTGAGGCCTTACATTACTAGAGGCCTTGTATTATTTAAAGCCTTAAAGGCTATCTACAACTTTCCTAATTCTTGACATATTAAAAGTGCATTAACTTTATCACACGCTCCTTCACAAATTCAAATTCTAAGTAAAATTAATATTTCTGGGGTCTTCTCATTATGTCAAAATGAAAAAAAAAGTGTGATTTTTTCACAAAAGTTATGTTATGGAAATTTAGTTGGAATAGGAGGTCCCTCGCCCAATTTTATCTTTAGTGATATTATTTATATACAATATAGGCCTACATTGTAAACTATATAATATTTAGATAGAGTCACAATTTGCTTTCCTTTTACCTAACTCTTGTAAATCATATTTGATTATAATTGATTTTTTAATTATGGCGGGGGAAGATTCATTTTGACAGTTTGTCAGTTATTCCTGAATCGTCATTTTCTTTTACTTGTGATTTCGCACAATGCTTTTACAAAATTTCACAAAAATGTTCACGAATTCTGAAGACTCGATTTTGAGAAATTAGGGTTTTTATAACGCTTCATGGAAGTTTTTCTTAATTTGTTTTTTTTTAAACCTAACCTAACCTAACCTACAGACTATTTTTCTAAAAAACTACTTTTGAAGGCACCTCAAAACTGTTGTTTTCATGAAAAAGTAAACATAAGTTTTTTATACAGGTGACATGAAATTTTTTATTTTACGAATATGATATGAGAAAGTAACAAATTCACTTTTTATGAAGATCCAATGAAATCAAATGGAAGTTAATGATATTTCACAGAATCGTAAGCATTAAATCAGAGTGTTTCAAAGTTTATAATGACAAAGGAAAATTATCATAGAAAACCTTCCTCTCACGGGATAGCTTTTGCATATACCTACGATTCTAAACAATTAATTAGGTTTTAATTAAATTGAAAGCAAATTTTAAGTAATCACAAAGTATTAATCTAAACCATGAGGGTGTAGAAACCGAAGTTGCGGGATTTAGTTTAGTAAAATCACATTTGAAATTCAATATTAGATTAAACATAAATAATGTTCAACTAAAAAGTGACATAATGCGGAATTAGAATCCAAATAAAAAATAACCTGACAACATAACAATGGAAAAACAAATTTAAAGCATGTATAATAAGAGGTAAAATTTACCTTAATATGGAATTTCACCAAGTATCAAGTGTGTTTACACTTAATAGACTATAAAAAATGTTAGTTATTTAAAAATTAGTTTTATAAACTTTTAAAACGCTACATATTTTGAAGTAAAAAAAAAAAACTGGCTGAAATTCAAAATTAATTGGTAATAGACTGCGTATAAGCGTACATAAATAAAATTTAAACAGGAAAAATCAACTGCTTTTCCATGTTTCAAATGTAATGCAAATGCTTCTTTTAACGTTACGACTACAAACAAAACCTTGTGTGAAAATCAGAATATTAAATGTAAATAAAGTTTTTTGGTGAATAATAATGATTCAATTTATGGTTTATTTTGTATCTGTGGAAGATACGAGGTCCAAATATGTATAAACACCTTAACCACTTTCATCAAACTCAATTAATTTCTGAGATACAAACTCTTCCTAAAAATACTAAGGAGTTTAAACAGTTTTATCAATTTTATTCAACTTCGGAGACATGGGTTTTCTGAATCTGGACATATACCATTAAAATATTATTATATATATACGGCCAGGCACATTTTGTGATTTGTGCCATAAAATTAAACACGATAAACAAAGTTAAAACTATAAAACCAATTTTGTAAAACTGTATTTCAAGTGATACAGTCCATATTTCATAATGCTGGTTTTGGTTTTTGACATGATGCTGAATTACTCGACCTATGATAATTCCTTAAAGATATAAATGTTCAAAAATACATACCTAGGAGAAACAATCATAGGCCGAAGCAATACTTTATATTTTATTCACTAACTTCCCTGAAAATATTTTTGTCCATTGCTGCTCATGCGTTTTTTTTTTAAATACTGCGAAGGTCTCAAATTATGCAAATTACTTGGTTGATCCCAATTTTAATATGTTGATCAAATAAGGCTATCTTTAACTAGCCACGTAAACCATAGAAGATTATATTAACTTTCATCAATATCTCTTGAGAGTCATCAATCAAAATGTGACAGAGAACCATGAATGCTATCAAAAGTATCTCAAAATCTTACTTCCCTTAAATAAAATCTTTGTGACATTTGAAAAATTCTGACCCATCTTAATGTAACTAAGAAAAATTATATTGCTATACATTTTTACCCCCCCCCCCCAACGTACTCGCCAAATCGTGATATAAATCTTCACATTTACCCAAAATGTTTGGCAACTACTTGGCTGATTCGAAGATTTTTGTTTCTATGAAGATTTCCAAGGTTCATTTTCATATTGTGACTTGGAATTTAAGGAGATGAGCTGTAATTATGAATACTTTTCCTCGATTTTAGATGGCTCCCAATGGGTTTTGATTCGGTCTTCAAGGACTACTTTAGAGTTAACCATCAAATTCAGAAAATGATCGAATATTATGGCCAATTATGCACCAAACTGGTGTGTACGTGGTTGCATCAGCGTTTGGTAGAATGTGAATCTGTGTACAAGGAGAGGAGCGAGGTGGGTGCAGCATCATTGGATGTATACGTTGAAGAGCATAGTTAGAGAAGATCCGGAGATTAGTTAGAGGAAACTTGCAGGTGAAACTGACGTGAGTAAAAGAACAGTTTTGACTGTTTTACTCAAACATAAATACTACTCTTACCATTTCACAAAAATTCAAGGCCTTGAGCGTAATGATTATGATACTAGACAGATTTCTGTCGCTATCTAGGCTACTAAATTATAATATTGAACACTATCACTTAAAAAAAATAATAAAATCTTATGGACAGACGAAGTTCTTTTTTAAAAAACAAGGTGTATTCAACTTCCACAACATGCACATATGGGACACTGAAAACCCGAAAGCAGCAAGAGAAATGTCCTTTCAAAGAAGATTTGGTATAAACGTTTGGGCAGCTGTAATTGGTGATCGTTTCTTGGGACTTCACATTTTTCAGGGAAGTTTAAATGGAGTGATATATCTTGACTTTTTGCAATACAGTTTGTCTCAAATTTTGGATGTTATTGGCCCTGTGCACCGTCAAGATATTTATCGACAAGATGGTGCACCTCCTCACTTTACTAAAGACGTCTGAGATTGGCTGAGTGCTAACTACCGAACTTGGATAGGCCGAGGAGGTTCTGTACCTTGGTCTGCAAGATCTCTCGATCTGAATACCATGGACTTTTGTGAGTGGAGATTTATGAAGTCTGAGGTGTACGCAACTCCTGTAAATAGCGAAGAGGAACTACTAAACAGGATCTAAAATGCAACACAAAAATTAAGGAAAAGGTAAGCCATAAAGTGACTGCTGGAACAATGTGAAAGAGAGCCAGAGCCTGCATAAGAGAGAACATAGGAAATTTCGAAAATTAACTGAAATAAATCTGTAAAGTAGTGTGATCCATCTTATATTTATGATTTTGTACTTGGTTAGGTACAAAATTAATTGTAACTTTATGTTATAGCTATAATAATAAAAATCTTCATGTGTGTCTTTTTAGTTTGATAGAGTTGAATTATTTACTCTCAAACCACGTTTTTACGCTATTAAAAAACTCGGATAACTGTACTTAAATGGTAACGAATAAAATGTTGTATATGCTATATTCTGAAAGTTTAGATTTTTGAGCACTTTTTATAGCATTTTTTACTCTCTAGGAATTTTTTAAAAGAATTTTGTGTGTAAGGTTTTTCTTTTGTTTTTTAGAAAATGATAACTTCACAGTTACAATCAATTTAATTAGTGATTCTGTAGATTCAGACTCATCAAAAGTTATACATCCTTAATTGAAATTTAATGCAGAATACGATGGTAATGTTAAAGTTCGAGGAATGTATCAAAATATCTCAGAATGTCTACACTTTTTGAGTAAATGTACAGTTTCTTTGGAAAAAACGAAATAATTTTTCTTTAAGTGGGTGAGTGAAATAGAATGGTTGTATTTGAGTAACACTTAGCCTATATTGTTCTATCACCCAAAACAATATTACCACTAGGTCTAGACCACACTGTATATATATATATATATATATATATATATATATATATATATATATATCTTATTAAAAGAAATACACACACCCACTTAAAGAAAAATTATTTCAATTTTTCCAAAGAAACTGTACTTTTACTCAAAAAGTGTAGACATTCTGAGATATTTTGATATATTCCTCGAACTTTAACATACCGTATATATTTCTTTTACATATTTCTTATTAAAAGATATATATATATATATATATATATATATATATATATATTAGCTTCTTTATTAGCATTTTTATCGTATGAGTATATTTATTTATAAATATGTTACTTATGTCGTCTCATACACACTGATTCTTGTCTCCAACCGGTTTCGCTGCTTCAATTAGTCAGCATCATCAGGGTTTATCTGCTACTGTTTCGTCATTAACATAAAAAACACTACATAACACACAATACAGACACACATGTGTACACTCTATGTCCTGTCAGGTGTCATTTTTTATGTTAATGACGAAACAGTAGCAGATAAACCCTGATGATGCTGACTAATTGAAGCAGCGAAACCGGTTGGAGACAAGAATCAGTGTGTATGAGACGATGTAAGTAACATATTTATATATATATATATATATATATATATATATATATATATATATATATCTTTTAATAAGAAATTATATGAAAATATCAATCTATATTTTCATCATATGTCGTTATAATGTAAAGCTCAAGAGATGGTAGGCAAATGGCATACTTCTAAAATAATGTTTATAATTTATAGTAATTCGCTAATTTTATCAGACTGAAGCCGATCCAATACATTTACGAATGTGAAGAAGTAATCAGGTTTCGATCACTATCCAAAAGTGTGTGATGTACACCAATGCCAAGTTTTCACGGTTTGATTACATTCCCTCTTGGAAGAGTTATTTCGTACGAATCAAAGAAAGGGAATGTGTTCGTCAACCACATTGCATTGAGGAAGGGAATGTGTTCGTCAATGTCGATTGGCATATATTTGATGTTTCGTGTCATCCAGTACAACGCTCCACTACTATTAGTTAAGTCATGAAAATAGTCATGTGAATATCAGCTGATGGTTGTCTTATTTACTCACTCTCTTTTATCCTGAAATGATGTTGCTACATTATTACCGTTGGTGAATGAGGTTAGGCTATATATTTGTGTCCCCATAATCTAGCACGATTTAAAAATATTTGAAATAAATTTCACTAGGATATGCTAAGACAATGTAAGTTTTCACATTTAAAGGCGTTAAAATTAATTGCGTGAAATCATTGAAGGTTAATATGTCAGTCCAAAGGATTTTTAATGATAAATGCACACACACACACATATGTATATATTGAAATCTGATGAATCCAGCGGTATCAGCAACTCTCGAATTTAGAAACTTTCCCTTTTTGCCAGTTCTCCGATACTGTTTATTTATTTATTTTTGTTTTAAATTAAATTGCAGTACGAAATCTCACAATATTACAGTTTTTTTGGATGACAATTACAATCTAACTTATTCACAGAATGAGAAATTCGTAGAAGTCGATTATGCATTACTGATAATAAATATATAACTAAAATTGGTGAATGTTTGGCTAGGTTAGGTTGGGTTAAGTGAATTGTGTGAAAATTGGTGAATATTTGAGCCAAATATTTGCAATTAAAGATATTCGTGCATTCACGAGTAGAGTGTATGGTTCATAAAGGGCGAACATTCACAGAAGGCATAGATTTAATGACAGCTTCTGACCAAGTGGAGAACACAATTCAACCGAAACATTGTGGCATAAAATTTAGTGTAGTTATGACAAGATCATAGGGTTAGGATGCAATTGATACGTACTAAGCTATGGCATGCTTGAGTAGCGCTTAATGAATCATTGTGGAACATCCTAACTTAAGTTATTGTTCTATTACTCTGTGACTATTGTAGAAGCGTCAAACAACTGCACTTCTATTTATACTTAGACAAAGTATGCTTTAGGGAACCATACTAATGTAAATAAACAATTTCAGATATGGATGTGAGGTTTTCACCATTGATTTTGTCTTAAAATTCAAAATGGCGGACCAAACTTTTGAAATCATAATAAAATAGTATTTTTAAATGGAGTAGGTTTCTCAATCACATCTACCGTCAAATTTCCCTTATATACAAGATATTAAGCAGTTCTTAAACTTTTCACCCATCCTGTATACACTTTTCTGTGGAGTTTTCACTTTTTATTTGGACATTTTTTGATTCCTAACATACTTACTCTAAAGACTTCACATATAACATTTTTTTAATTTCTCAGATAAATTCTATGTACTTTTCTGAAAAAAATGATATAAAATAAGTTGGTTTTTGAATAATATAACTATTTTTTGTTAATTTAAAAAATGTATTGAAAAATAATAAAAAATGAAATCAAATAAATCTGGCACTTCTAGGGTTAGCCATCCGTGTGCTCATGGAAAATTATCTATTATGCCCACATCAATTATGGGTTCCAACCCCCATTAATCCTACATCCACTAGTTGCTTACCAAGCACAGCTAGGTGGGTGGTTTCTGAATTCAAATTGTTGAGATCCACGGCTGTTCAAATCATTATCAGGATCAAAGCACCTGATTCCACCCAGAAAATAATAATGCTTCGGTGATCAAATTAAATTCAGATTCAAACATTGCGGTAATAATATCAGCTGATTTCATTGTTGAAATTAACAGCTGAATCGTGCTTAAAAATTAAACATTGCTAATTAATTGTTTATTATTTATCTAAACATTGATTTGTTTCTACTCATTGTTTTGACACTTATGTTTCTGTTATTGATTTATTATTATTTATTTCATTGATTTATTATTATTATTGTTATTATTGATTTAATAACTTATGTTTTGTTTTTTTGATAATTATTAATTTTATTGATTATTAAAATTTGATAGGTAAGAAGTATAATGTATTTTACTTTATTTCTACATTAAATTAATGTTCTAATGTACATAAACGGTTTGAGATATGGATGTGCAGTTTATGCTATTGATTTTGTCTTAAAATTCTACATTAAAATGATATATCATATGACCACCTTCCTATTTAAAAAATAAAGTTAAATTCAAAATGGATGATCCAAGATGGCGGACCAAATTTTTGAAATTATAATAAAATAGTATTTTTGAAACGGAATAGGTTTCTCAATCTCATTTACCTTCAAATTTCTCTTATATACAAGATATTAAGCCGTTCTCATACTTTTTACCCACCCAGTATAAACTCTTTTTTTTACATTTTTTTCCACGAAATACAAAAGTTTTTAAACCTAATTATTATGAATAAATGTTGATAGCAAAATTAGTCAGTTTATAAAATTTTTATGTTGAAAAATCAATTTTTATGATTAAAAAACAAAATTTCTGAAAAATTAGGCTTATTTTGAAACATTCACAAAAAATAGTAATATTACACAAACACAAGTTGTTTTATATCATTATTCTTAGAATTATACATTGAACTTATGAAGACAAAATTCCAACAAAAAAGCCTATATTTACAATACCAACAATTTTTTTAATTTTTTCATGATTTATACAAAAGTTTTGTAATATATTTGTAAATAAAAGTTTGTAAAACTAATCAATTTATGAAATATTCAAAAATACAAAAGTAGGCTAGGCCTAGAAAAATATAAAAGTTTTTAGTAAGTTTTTAACAGTAGTTGTGTTACTTGTATTCTGCGAAATACACTAATTTTACCAATTATTTATAACATTTTATGATATTTTGATTGAATGATTATGCATCTATGGAACATTAGGTTTAAAACAGTGTAAATATAATTACAGTACGATAATTTTTACTAGGGTAAATGGAATGGTATAAAAATTGATTTTACTGCTGGGCAAAGCGGTAGACACATCACAGAGTGCAGTTTGAGCATTCTGCCATTTCCAGAGTGTGCATTGATCCTGATATATGATTATTTCCACTGCCGAGGATCTCAACAATTTATCAAAAAAATTTTGTACAGCTTTCAGGCATCATTAAAGGATATTTTGTCTTTTAACATGTTAAACAAAATAGCCTTTTCCTTTATTCCTTTTTAAAGGAACTTGCAAGATGATCACCAGAATATGGACATTTGGCATCATTCTTGCACCCATCACTATTGTGATCTTTCAAACCACATTGGTTGCATACCAATTAGAACTCACATTTCCAAAACCTCAATATTTAAAACAACATCTTAGGTTCGGAACATAAGCTCTAACAATGAAGCCATTGGTATTTCTTTCCCATTCTCATTTTGCATTATCCGAGTACATCAATTACTGATTACTCAGCTAATTCAACTTTATCCTGCTCCAGGGTAATGTAGGGCAGATTTCGACAAATTACTTATACACTTTGAGTATTCAGATATCAGTGGGGTTCCACCAATACCTTACCTTCATTGAAAATAGAACTCAATTTTAATAGTCTCACAGTTTGCTTCTTACTGCTTGTCTCCACCAAAAGAGTTTCATTTTTGCAGTTTCCCGATAAAACTAGCAGAACCTGCTTTTCCAGTAATGGCTTTGTTAATTTAATGAGGAGAGACCTTCGAAAAGTCTCTGTATTGGTAAATATGAGAAATTTAGATGGTGGGAACTCAAATGGTTGAGAAGCCACCTCCTTAGTCTCCAATGCCTCAGAAATGTCAACAGACTCGTCACATGAAGCTGAACGATGTCTCTTAATTAGACAAGATTTATTCACTGTTATGGGAATCTAATTTTGAATTTGCATACGTATGGTTTGTCCTGTGCTTCGTGGATGAAAAATCATACAATCGATAATTGGGCATGCCCAGCATAACCAGTAGTCTATGCAGCTCGAATTAAAGCGAGTTCCAAAATCAAGCATGACCAAAATACATGCCTTCAGCGCCCTCTCTAACATAGAAGTGAGTTTCAGTAAGGTTCCTCACCCTCCGGGTTACTACTGAATAGCCACCCATGTGCTCATAGAAAATTATCGATCCTGTCGTACTGCATCAGTATGGGTTCAAACCTTCATTAACCCAATGTCCACTTGCTTGCCAAGCACAGCTAGGTGGGAACTACAGATAAGAGTTTTGATAATTTCCTAATGTACCAACAATTTTTTTAATAATTTTCTTCCCTGAGGGGATTCTCATGAAAAACATGGAATTCCTCATCATACAACTTTGGTCCACTAATATTAATTGTGTAACTATCAGAATATCTCAAGGTAAATTAGCATTACAGATAGCCTTGTTTATCCAAATAGGAAGAATAAGTGCAGTGATGTTTTAAGTGAAGACAATTTCAAGGTGTTCTCTAACAACTTGTTTCCTAAGATTTAAATAGGAAAAATAGTGATAACTTCTTACTTCTTCTGGTTTTTGATATTCATAGTCTCAACATCAGAAATAGTAAAGATGATATCTTTGGACATTTCTTCACAGAAATACAAATGAAGACCGTGAATGATTAATAGTACTTTTTTGGAGAGCAGCATGAACATTCATCAATCTTGCTGCTTGGAAACATACTTTCAAATGTACTGGTAGTATATCCATTCATAAATTCGCTGAGTATGTATCTTTTTATTATTGACATTAGTTCGAATGATTAACTTCACTGGAGATCAGAAACATGATACAGGGAAAAAAATAATTACAGTAAATAATAAAATATTTACTTAAATTACTGAGTTACATACAATTTCAGCAAAAGGTTAACCAAAAAATGGGAAAGAAGAAAAACTCTTTGAATATAGCAGTTACAGAAGGAAAATGTATTCAATCCCAAGGGACCTAGCTGGATCTACATTTTTTCATGTAGTCCTGGGTTAGATCACTCTCTTTCATTTTTCTATTAGGTCTTTCTTGATCAACTCTTGTTTTCTTCTGAGTATTTGAGGGCTAGGGGGTTTTATAATTTTTTTATAAGATTATGAAGACTGAAAGGCTTTTCCCCTTTAAACAAGAAAACAAAATAAAATTCTAACATACCAAAACTCAATAATGTACTTAATATACACTTATGTACTTTGTGGAATGCTCAATAAAATAATGATTTAGACAATTTGATTATGAACAAAAAAACTTACAATACACAGTTGCAGAAAGAAATAATGTAAATGATTTGTATAACAATGATATTGTTTTATTTTATTTCTTTGTACATCATTCAAAAACAAAATAATAAATTTGAGGTTAACATGAGAGTTATATCATTCTCCAGTCATGAACATATGTACAGGCCGGTCAGACGCTAACATTCTAGCAGCACGTTCGGAGCCTACAATGGCTGCCAACTGTGGAGCATCAAATTTACTGTACAATACGCTTACTGACATGTTCATTTCCCCTCCTGCATCACTTTTCTTTTTCAAATCCTAGTAAAATATTTAATGATTAATATCAATTCATTACAAAAACAACAAATTATTTTTGGTATAATCATAGTTTCATAAATGGTAATTTAAAAAAGATTTCTTAATCCATACTGAAAATGTTTAAAATACTGAGTTTGGCACCTATAACAGCAGCAAGTAAGGAAGATATAGGTATTTTCATTTCCATTGAAAATTAGCCGAACCTGTAAATTAAATTGTACTTTTAACTTGTTGTCTAAGGATGTGTTTCGTGAATGATCTGAAAGTGTTCAAAATGAGAATAGTCATCAATTAAGTATCAAAACTTCCTACTCAATTACATATACAATTTTATTTTTCCACAATATTGTATTATTATTATGTTTAGGTTTTGTATTATTAGTTATTATACAGAACATTAAAAAAAAAATAAAAAAAATTATGAATGTTAAGGAATCTCAGATTTTTTAAAATTTTTATTAACAGTAAGCCACTTCATATGAAAATGTTAAAATATATCCTAGTTCGTCTATTCCCATCGTAAAAATATCTTAGAAAAGTTATAAATTAGAGATTAGTAAGTAGAAACCAATTTGGTTTAAAAAAAAAAAAATATTTGGATAATAATTCTCCACTATTTAATTTATGAGCCAAGCTTACGATTGCATAACCAAAGGGAGTGTTATTCTGGAATTTGTTTGAAATCATGAATCTATGATGATTTTTTTTAGTCAGGTGGATCATCATTAATTGTGCTCTAATGATTCCACTTGTACCTTACTGATGGAACTAAGGATGATAGCTTAGTCATTGGAATATTGTGTTGATTATGAAGCGATTTATTATGATGTATAGCAAGGTTCCTTGGTGGAACTGGGAGGTGGATAGATTTAGTAACCCCTCACTTTTGCACATTGTGTCAGATGTACTTAAAATACAATTAAAATATTAAAGATTTTTGAAAAAAATTCGGAAAAATTAAATTAGGATAAGTTTAATATTTTTATACTATGGTTATTCACATATAACTGAAAATACTTGTTATTGAAATTATGATTTCTAAATATTACAATGATTTCTTTACATAACTAAATTTTAAAATTTAACAAGCAATTTATGATTTATATAGGCCTACATTAAAATGATGAATACTTTCATTTCAGTTTTTATACTACAGTAGAACCCCTCTTAACCGGTCTAGTCGGGACTGACACCCGGGCCGGTTGCCCGTTTAATCCGAGGTTCCCGTGAAAAATCAGTTTTCGTTCAAAGAAAGTTTATTTAATCAGGTAGCGCTAAGAATTATGCAATTAAGATGTTATTGCAACTTATTTTATTGTACATAAATGTATCGTATATATTATGTTATGTATATTATACATTAAACATGAAAAAATTAAACACTACAAAGCTTTTTTACAGATTCCCCTCTGTCAAGTCTTTTGACACATTTAACCGCGTCTCAAACGAAACCAACACACGCTTCCGTTTTCGTAACTCGCTCATTTTTATTTACTGTATATGCTGTACGTAGATCATAACCAGTCAAAGACAAGAAGAAAACTGAAAAGAAATGTTATATTTTCCATAATGTATGCTAAATTGATTCGTGGAAAAAAAGTGGCCCATCAGACTTTTTGTGGTGTATGTCTGCTATACCGACGGGTGCCAATGCCGCAGTGTTTTATGCCGCCGACAATGGGATACCGCTATCGACAAAATCGTTTGACTCGCCGCTGCTTTGGTGCTGCGGTGTTTTTACACCGCCGATAATGGGATACCGCTATCGACAAAATCGTTTGACTCGCCGCTGCTTTGGTGCCGCCGACAATGGGATACCGCTATCGACAAAGTCGTTTGACTCGCCGCCGCTTTGGTGTTTCAATTAAAATTTATTTTCGGAAACTCTCATCCAACCAGTACACTACGATATAGGCCGGTTAATCCGAGGCCGGTTAACAGAGGATCTACTGTATTTCAGATTTGCTAGACAAGTGTTTTCGTTAAAGTATTGAACTAAAACTGAAAACTTCACAAGATTGTTAGTATAATTTATGATTTCTAAGCAATTCATACGATCATTGATTTCTTTTCAGTATTTATGTACTGTATTTAATATTAAGATTAATAAAATAAACATTGTCATTATTTAGGTAAAACTAAAAATTTGTAATGGCTGTTATTTGCAATTTATGATTTCTAAACAGTACAACAATCATATATATATATATATATATATATATATATATATATATATATATATATATATATATTTAAATATGTTAAATACTTATTTTACAAATATTAAACATAGAAAAAATCGTTAAACACAAATTATTGAGTATTGTAATGTTTAGAAATCATAAATGTTATATCTCATTAACAACCTTGATATGTTAATGAGATATAAGATTTATGATTTCTAAACATTACAATACTCAATAATTTGTGTTTAACGGTTTTTTCTATGTTTAATAATTGTAAAATAAGTATTTAACATATTTAAATCTCACTTTATTTTGCTTTGAGTGCAATACCTTTTTGATCATGAATGACCTCGACGTAGAGTTCATTTTGGTAAAATATGTGTTTAAAAAACTACACTACCTTAAATTATAAAGAGAATTTAGCCCCCCCCCCCCCCCACTCAGAATTGGAGTTACATCATAGAAGAAGGAATTAGAATAAGAAAGTCACAGGTATAGGCTCTAGCGTGATACAAAATATCCTTAGTTTGGCTACTGGACAACAGAAAGCGCTATTAGCTAACAAGGCTTGTGATACAGTAGCCAAGCCTTTTTGTCCCGATGGTACTAGCGCTTTCTGTTGTCCAGTAGCCAAACTAAGGATATTTTGTATCACGCTGTTTAACATGGGCTGTGACTTTCTTATTCTAATTCCTTTTTCTATGGTTACATTTCGTCTATGGCAAGATGAGTATAACTATTTAATGGTAGGTTTTAAGCTGTAGTTAATAAAGTATAAATGTAGCAAACTATAATTACTTCAAAATGACACCATCCAATTTTTCATATTTCATATACCTTTTTGTGTTCACTACTAATACAGTAGAAGCTCTTTTAACCGGCATTCTAACAACCGGCAATTTCTACTAACCGGCATCAGCCAAGCCACTCATGGTCGGTTTTTTCCGGTTATGTTCGGGCGGCTGACAGGCCTCGACTGACATTTCCCGCCAGTGCAGTGACTACGTGTGCCGTTTTCTTAGTCATCCAGTGTTTCTCTGCTTCATAAGTAACACTTTACTTTCTTCATAATGTCAACATCGTTGTAAACATTTATACATACAACAATAATAAAATTAGTTATTATAAAATATGTAATACACACAAAAAAAAGAAAGAAACATTTTGATTCCTATATCAGAGTTACCGCTTTCAGCACTAGCAGTATTACTTTCACACAAACAGTTATAAATATCACTTGAATTGTTGCCAAGTTCACTCATTATTATATGTGTAATACTACACTAAAAACACTACTGATACTCTAAATAATCATAAAATAAATTGTATTTACCAAAATAATATAGACAAAAACACTAAACAACAATTCACTGCCGTTATTGATTTTCACTAACATTGACTTTTCTTATAACCATCGATAAAATTGTGCAAAATGAATAGAGTGTCTTCTACTCAGAGTTGCTATATAAAATACAATCATGTAGTTTGGATAAAAGTCACCCTTGGTATATCGATTTTAGCAAAGCTTGTTTAATTAGATCGCGATCGCGACTTTAGCAGTTTGGCCGCGGCAAAATAGATCGCAATTGCGACTCTTAGCACTTGGAGGGTTAAAAACTAGATACGCTCGATTTTCCGGCAAAATCGGATATCCGGCATGGACCTGGTCTCGACCGTGCTGGTTAAAAGAGCTTCTACTGTATTTCTAAAATGTATAGGCAAATATTTATGTGTCCAAATCAAAACTTCACCAAGCATTTTAAAAATAGTCACTTATGGTATGCAACTATACCCTACATATGTATAAATGAAAGCGAAGTCATTGATATTGGATCCTATATACTTCAGATATGTTGTTTTTTTGTCATTAATTCTCAGAGTCAGACAAAAGGTGAGTGGCCTTATCCCAGAGGAATCAGCCAGTACCAGTCTTCTTATCCAGCTTAATGACATACTTGCCTTTGAGCACACTGTACCACTTGTCCTCAGATTGCTATGAATACAGACTCCAAAATCAGACTCACATTCTTACACTAGGGTCAACTGACAGGAATGCCTGGTTTGACATTTTATCCTAAGAGAACCCAACGCTCAAAGGAACATTCTATTTTAATGGATACAATTAAATCCAGAAAATGACAATATAGGACTTACAATAACTAAAATGGGGTGAATTTTAGTAACTAATAAGGAAAAATAAGTATACAACACAATAGTGTCTATCAATGCCAGCTGAAAGATATGAGCAAATTTTTAGTTTGATCAGAAATATAATTATTTTTCAGCAGATTTTAGAAATAGTGGTAATACACAAAAAAGGGGATAAAATATAAACAAAAATGAAAAATAATATAAACAGTTACAATAATACATAATTTACATTGTTACATATTTACTTTTGTGTACTTGGTTGAACTAAATATTTTTTTAAAACATAATCATCTGAATTGATGGATGAACTGTATTTGCCGAAATTTAAAACCTTGTCATTACTACTTGTTCTTGGTTTTACAAACCCTCAGACCCCAAATCAAAATTATCACTTAAACAATGATTGTCTTCTAGATATAGCCTACTTGGAGATCCATGCTTATTTTTATCTTAATCATACTTCAATAACACATCAAAATTAGTTTTGTTCTACTTATCGATTTTCTTAACTTAGGGTTTAAAGAAGAAAAAAATTCTGAACTTCTAATGTAATTATTATCTAATGAGAATTTGTTACCAAACGTTGGTGCTTTCACAATATGATCCCAGCTGTTAGTAACAACAAGATAACTAGCAAAATTACAACTTATTTCCTATTAACCTTTTTCTTTAAATTCATTTCAATTTAATTAAATTTATTAATTAATAAAACAGTTTGTTTAGTTTTATAAAAGCTCTATATGTTTTTCTTACAAAAATATAATTTTGACAGTTTACAGATTAGTATAAAAAACATTTAAATTTACTAAAAAATTATGATTATTTAACTAAAAGAAAATTTATAATTAAATACCCTACAGGGTTTGGTGTGCCAAAAATTTGAATATGCATGTGGCACTCAATAAATTTTCTTAATTACTAGACCTTATTAAACTTTAATGTAATAATATAAAAAAATATGGATTGCAATCCCTAATTTCAAATGTAGGTACAGACTTTAAACAGACTTTACATGATGTATTTCATACACTTACGAGTTCATAATTCTGCAAAAATTTTGAAGTTTTGAGTTGTCAGATTTAGATTGATGCTCCCAAAAGCAAAAGTTACTGGAGCATAGTTGAACCCGTAATACTGGTTAGTGCAATGTTGAATTGCATATTTAACTGAGTAGTATCTTCTGCGTGACGGAAAAATCAAGCACGAAATACAAAATCATTTGTGAAATCATATATTTATCTTTGTTTCTGAGATGACTGTGTCAAGTCCGTACATTGACACACTTCACCTGGAACCAAGAGCTTGATTAACTAGGCCAAGTTCAGTTCAATCTACACTTCCATGCTCCACCTGCTTACAAAGAATGGGCTGTTTGATGTCATTATCTATCATTTTATATTTTAATTACTAAAGTATATGCTAAATTTTGTTATGTGTTTTGCAAGGCTCAGGAGCCGAGCAGTCTGGATCTTTGATTAGAAGGGGCGATATTCTTAAGAACGCTACACTGTCATTTGACAGTGACACACTTAGTAAATCACTGCTTGTGTTCTGATCTCTATCCAAGTAAATATTTCTGTTCATATTATCAAAATCGAAATTACTATGTACAACATGTATAGATCAAAGTTATAAAAAACAAGGATAACTAAATAAATAATAATATATTTCAATTTCAACAACTAATCACTTCATCAGTTGTATACAATAAATCTGAATTTTGACAATTTTTCTAAAACTTGTAATACTAACACCTCAGTTTTTAAATGGAATCAGAATATTTTGCTACAGCATGAAGTGGAAGATAATGGTTTTATAAAATATCTGTCTCTATGTGTGTATGAATAGAAACAGAAACCTTATATTCAAAAACCAATGCAAACTTTTGGTTTTTAATAACACCAAGTGACAATTTTAGAACATGAACTTTAATGTAAAATACGACTATATTATATCAATTTTTTGTTTCAAATTAGTTTGTAGATATTTGATTAAAAAAGTTTTGATATTTGACATGAACAATTTTTTTAAAATGTATCAATTTGTAGTTTATAAGAAGATTTCTTTGAGACATAAAAAAAAGGTGGAAAACTAATTAATCAAATGTAAAATAGTAATATCCGATTTGATCTTATTTAGAAGGTGAGAAGTTACCAAGACACAGTACTATTTGACTACATAAACACAAAACATAATACTTTGAGGCCTATATGCATAATATTACTAAATAATATATATGTTCAAAAATTTACCTGTACAAAATTACACATTTCACTGTAAAAATGAGGAAATGTTGGAGGCTGGTAGAACAAGATATGCCTTATTCCTTTCAGATGTATTCGGCGGAAGAAGTGGAAGCGTTCACTGTAAAGCATGAAGTGAGCATCAGAGTGGAAGAACATATCACGTGCCCTTGCTATTTTATTTTCCTGTAATTTAATTCATTCCATTAATTACCCAATGTGGTAAAATAACTCTTACAGTTAACAAAATATATCTAAGTTTAGAAGAGAAATTTCCAGCCAGTTTACTTGCCTAATGCACTAGTAAAAGCTTGAACTTCTTTGCCTGTTTTGACCACTGCCGTTTGAAATACTTATAGACTATTTTCTGGATTTATTTCTATTTACATATTCCATACAACTTAACATACTTAAAAACTAATACTCTATTTTCCTAAATGAAGAATTTTAGTGGCATACCAAGGGCATTTGTTATTTGAAAAAATAGATAGTAATATTTATTACAAAAAACTAGATAAGTCAAATTTAGTAATTCTAACTAGCTTTATGTTTTAACTCACCATATTCATCTGTCAGCAACTACATTCAATGTAGTCAAGTTTTACTATCTTTTTAGATAGAACTTTAGAATATCTAACAAATTACAATCCTAATAAGATATGTAAAATTCAACTTAAATCTACCGCTCCAAAATACTCCATACTGTTGATGTACCTTTAGAGTGTTGGACTATATTGGATTTGTGTAAACCAGAGAACCAACATACTTTCAAACAATAATCAATATAATATGACATTGTTATATTAGAACAACAAATTAGATACAAATAACACCAGAAGGAATTAGGACAAACATAAATCACATTATGTATATTTAAAAAGCTAATTATAATTAACCCATTCTGATTTAAACTCTCAATAATAAACATAATGATAATCCCTCCTCATTGGTATCCTGAGCAGACGGCCCACCGCACCCTTCTCGTAGGACACTGTCTATAAAGAATTTGTTGTTTTCCTGTTTCAATTAAGATTTAGATTCATAATATCCATACTTATATGACAAAAAGTTAATTATTTGTACAGAGCAAATCACTCAATACCATCAAAAATGCAAAATAAATTGCCTTTTATACTAAACTAATAAACAAATTACACAGCACACAATACCTAAAATGAATAAAACATAAAATCTCGGTAAAACATTTGAAGGAAGTTTAGAAGTATAATTATATGTTATAAGTTCATTTTAGAATATTCTAAATTTATATATTTCACAATTTTGGAGTTCCAAAGTAAATCGTTAATAATTTTTGATATAACAGACACAATTAAATTTTTTTTACAAATAATGAACTATAAAATTGTAATAAATATTGTACTTGAAGATAATGCAACATATTTATTAGGATTTTTGTTTGTTTTTACGATATTTTACTTAAATATAATATTTTGCTTAACAGTTTTCATTTCTCTAATAATATTGTTCATACTATTTCAAATCAAAGTAAGCATTAAACTATATTTTACTAGAAAAGATGACATTTTAGAAACTTAATACAAATTTACGTATATATAAAGATAAACTATTGTATGTTTTATATTTATTTCATAACATCAACGGTTAATACTTTCAAATTCCATTTCAAATATAAAAATGTTTACTGTTGCAACATTATATATTTTTTCTTCAAAACTTATACTTGTATAAATTTTTAACGTTGTAATTATGTTAAATAAAGGTTTCCATGTTAACCCTTTCACTACGTAAGTCGACTACAGTCGACTTGACGTTATTACCGCTGAGTGCGTAAATCGACTTTAGTCCACATGAACAGAAAAACTTTATCTTTCAATGCGTTAATCGACAATAGTCTCTAGTGGATAAAAATGTACAGTTTTAGTGTCTGGATGCTTCTGAACTCTAGTGGTGACATGAACTGACGCAAATCACGGGTCTATTTTTACATCTGACAGTTGAATATGTGTGTTGTTTAGTATACGAGTTTCTGTGTTTAGGCATTTTATTTATATGTTTTCCTGTGAATAAGTTTATTATAGTGTGTGAATTTAAATAACAAGTTATTTAGTTATTTTTATGCGTATATATGTTATATTTTAATTAGTATTTGTAAGTATAATTGACTAAAAATGCACGTTGTTTAGGCTATATAACCTGTCTACGTTTCTTTGGGGTGATGAAATTGAATTATATTTAAATAACAATAATGAAGACTCAGATTCAGAGTTTGAATTTTCAAATGAAAGAATTATTATGTATCAGATGATAGTGAATTAGAAATTGAAAGTAATGAAACTTGCCAAGATCGAAGTACGTCTGTGATTACTAACCAACACGGCAATGATGACATTATTTGGGAAGACATTGATGTGTCTTTAGGTCCAGAAATAGATTTAGATAATATACCATAAATCTATTTATGCAATAAATTATTGTTTTTGCTGTACTAATCCATTAATTTCAGCTCCATACAATTTGTTTTAGGTATACAAAATTTCCATTATGATATAGTATTTTTTTTTCTTCATAATTTTGGTTAAAAAACACAATAAATAATTTTTTTTGAACAGAAAATTTATTAAATATTTACTAAACCTTACTAGAATTTGATGCTCTATATAGTAATTCATCAGAAAAAATTAAAAAATTGAATTTTTTTATAAAAAAAAATTTGTCCTATAATTGCAAATGTATAAACACTACAGAAAAACTAATACACAGTGAAAGGGTTAAGCTTATGATGATACTTTTAATCAGCTTTTACTTAATATGACACATTAAAAATAATGTATAATGTAAGTTTTGTAGTAAACAAAATAAATAAACAATTAACAGAAGTATAATTCAAAAGTATCACGAATACTTTGCATAGTTTGTCTTGTTATTATTACAAAACATAACTTTTGTTGGATGTCAACACAGTCTAAATATAAGCATACAACATTAACACTGCTTAAAAACGAAATTCTAAAGAGAATTGATAAAGGTGATAAACTGACTAATCTCGCTATTGAATACGGAGTTGGCCATGCCACGATTCATGACATTCGTAATAACAGTGAAAAACTATAAGCTTTTTGTAAAAACAATTACAATGTAAAAGTGTCAGAATATGAAAACAATGAAAACGGGTGAGTTTCGACAGGTTGAGGATAGGCTATTTGGTTTCTTCAAGAAATTCTTTGGGAAAGATTCTTAAAGAAAAAGCAAAGCTCTTCAACAGAAAAATAATGGAGAAAGATGATTTTATGCCAGTGAAGGATGGCTATATAAGTTCAAAATACATTTTGGAATTCGTTTGTTAAGTAGGACGGTCGAAAAACTGTCATGTGATTTAACTGTGGTCAACCCCTACAAACAGATCATTGAGAAATTAGGCCCATCTCCCAACCAAGTCTATAACACAGATAAGAGCGGTTTATTTTGGTGGCTTTTCCCCAAGAAAACATTCATTCATCGTGATGAAGCAAGTGCTCCAGGACGAAAACTGACCAAGGATAACAAGCAAGCTGTGTTGGAATGAGAGTGGCACACATTAATTGAACTTATTGGTGATTGGCCAGGTGAAGAAACCTAGGACGTTTAAAAATGTCACCTACACCTACCTATAGATTTAAAAAAAAAACAAGCAAGGGGATGGATGACCAAGTCAGTTTTCAAGGAATGGTTTTATGAAATATTCGTGCCATAAAGTGGAAAACTTTCTGAAAAAAAAGAAACTGCCGCTAAAAGCTGTGTTTATTTTGGATAACTGCCCTGGTCACCCAGAAGGAGACGATTTGACAAGTTCCGGCATCCATGTAATTACATGTTCTTACCGTCAAACGTTACACCTCTTTTACAACCCATGGACCAGAATTTTATTCAGACAGTCAAAATGTACTTCAAAATAGCTTTGCTTTTCAAAGTTTTATCAAAGGAAGACACTGTGGTTAAGTTATTAAAAGAAACAAATTTGAAATATGTGGTTTCTTCACTCTCAATTGCTTGGGTAAGTCTAGTAGATAAAAACATAGTTTGTTCATGGAGTAACTTATAGCCCGATATAACACTATTAGAGCAGTACAAAAAGAAGAAAGAAAGCAAAATGGATAATAGTCAAAATAGGTAAATGGAAGACTTGCTCACTGCTGATGACAATGAAAAAATGTTGATTGTTAACTGACTGAGCTGAGAGATACTGTAACTGAAAAATTTCTTGATGAAAGTGAAAATCTAACAACAGAAGATGTGAACATACAGCTAACTAGCAAGGAAGAAGAAAACGGCCAGATTTTGACAGATGATGAATTAATTGAAAATGTGATTAGTAGGGAAGAAGAAGAGATGACAGGAGAGAAAAATCCTTTGGTTTTTATACAGTCGGCCTTGATGCTGGGGTGGATGCCTTTGCGACCTGTGTGAAGTGGGCGGAAGTAAATGATGTGTCCGCTAGTGATATTCTTGTTTTGAAGAGGCTCCAAGGTAAAGTGTTAAAGGTGTTGTTTTTGCCCAAGAAACAGAATGAAATTGACAGTGTTTTATTCCATTGGAATAGACCTACCAAACTGTAAGTAAAGATTATGTTGCAAAAATTTTTTAAAGTAAATTGAAAAGTACATATGTGTTTGATTTTTATTATTATTACTAAACACTGAAATTATTATATTTTTCTATTTTTTCTATAATATTATGTACTTGCAATGAAAGAGAATTTTTATGCATTAGAAGTGGTTTTATTAACGACAAACCAGTATCTGTTATTTATCTAGCATTTTCACTAATCCGGCAGTACCCTGATCTGATATTTGCTGGATTAGTGAGAGTCTACTATAATAAATCAATTGATCTATTTATAAATGTGATGCCTAAACTTGTGGTTCTTACAGCAATCTAATAATAATTAACAATATTTAAAAATTATAAATTTATAGTACCTTAGAATATTCACAAATTTGTGTGAAGCTAATAGTTTCCTTCTTAAAGTAATTACGTAGACGAACATAATCAAAATATGAAGGAACATAGATCAGAGTATGGCTCATGAGTGACTCTTTGTACTGAGGTAGGATTTTGTTAATAAATATTTCAAACCTCTTGTCTAAACACTGAACAGCTGATTGTACCTCAAGTTTGTGAAACACCTAAAACAAATCAATCAATTAAAGAATAAGGCATAGTGAACTATTTATTTTTGTCTGGAAAGTAAAGATAATACACTATGTTTTTTATCTAGTTTTTCACTATACAGTATCAGTAAGAAAGTAGGTATTTCAGAGCTTTAAAATACTTGGTGTTTGTCATCAAAATATGATGATCAACAAATGTTAAATGCAGAAATTCGTTCATAAACACAAATTAGTTCTACAGAACACGAATATTAAATTTTCAATACTCAGCATGCAACTAATATGTTGATATGATATTATTTTTCTATTATATTTTAGCTCACTGTTTATAAAGTGGGTTCAGTGTAGCAAATTATTCCAATGGGTACATGATGCACACTGAAATACACACATGATGCACACTGAAATTTAAGTTTTTAGTATATCTTTCTCACTGGCCTATGTCACTCGTATAACTGGCAGGGTTTCAGATGTAACTCTACTCCCCAACCAAAAATATTTTCAAATGCTACACAGACATTTTGTGCCTATAATTTATTTAAACTAAGTCCCAAAAATGATGGATAGTAAGAAAATACATAATACAGAACTATGCAATACCCCCCAGAAATTGAAAAATAAGTGAATGTTTACTAGTTTTTAATATGCATAATTAGTTACTGTTAACACCCTCCAAATTCTAGAATTGTAATGGCTGTCAGATACACTGTTATAGTAAGTCCATCCTACACAATTGGTGCATATGGGATGGTATCAAGTGTCCAAAAGAGAAAATACAATAGCTAAAATTTGTATATTGGGAATGAATAACATTAGTCACCTACCAGAGTCATCAAGAAGGCAAGAATCATTATTATTTTCAAAAACAACTAAAGCATATATGGTTGACTCTAAATAACTTGAACCTTAATAATTCTAAAACATTTGCTATTCCCTTGAGGAAACTCCATAACTAAAAAAAAAGTAGGACAACAATTCAAATTTGCAGGACTAAATTGCCTAATATAATTTTACCTGTATAAATTGAAGTAACATATTATTTACTTATATAATTCTAAATCAAGCACCTATGTAGAATTTTCTAAACAAGCACCTAATTTTGTTAAATGTGACTTCTATATAAGACAAAGGTTACCATATAACTTACAACATAATGTTTGGTGTAGCAATTTGTTGTAACAATCCTCCTGCGTTGTGTATTCAATGAATATATTATAGGGTAATTACCTTCATTTTTCCATAAGAAAATTAAAATTTCATCATTGTGGATAACCAGTTTCAACAGTTAAATCGTCATTGTTAGATCTAAAACATTGTAAAGTCGTTCAGCCATATGAAAGTGTCGTCCCATTAAAACTGGTCATTATTGTTAATACTTGAAAAAAAACACTATGCAAATCAAAAATTAAAAATTGTTGACACGCATAAAACACTTGTTAAATTGTTTAAACATTGACACAATGAATATAAACGAATTTTAATTTTTGATTTTAATAGTGTTTTTTTTTTCAAGTATTCAACAACAATTAACAGTATTAATGGAACAATGCTTTCGTATTGCTGAATGAATTTATGATGTTTTGGAACTGACAACGGCAGCCTTTCATTAAAAAATATATAAATTAATAAAGATTGGTAAAATATCAATTTTGACTTTCATTTAAAATAAATTTATCATACGTTAAACTTAAAATCTATGTAAAAACAATAGTTGAGATCACACGAACATTGTACAGTTTTTGGAGTTTTAGATATTTTTGTGTATTTAGAAATATTTATGCGTTATTAACATAATATAGTTAATTCTATTAATTTTTTTTAATGATTGGTGTATCTAGCTAATTTTTGCTCCCACTCCCGAAAAGACTTTTCTTTAAATTTAAAATAGAAAAGGGTATTTTTTTTTTTTTGTAAGTTCAAAATAAATTTACTAACTAAATTTTGTAATTTTTTAAATTCAAAATTGTTAATAAAATTTACTTATAAGGTTATTGATGAATTTATCATATGTTTTTGATCACTGTTGTATTTAGCTCCTCAACCTTGTAATTAGCAGTATTTTGGTTCTAAAAGGTACATATACGAATATTCCTTCAGCCAGGTAAGTGGTGTAATATTTTCTTCTTAAATTATTTGATTTTCTCACAGGAAAATCACTTTGAAATGTGCAGTTTTTTACATGGGCCTTTTTATCATGATGAGTGCAACATAATAATATTTATTGTTTTAAATATATTACAAATTTAACCCTTAGCACACGTATGACGGGATTTCACGTAACCCTCAACTTGACTGGTAACGCATATGACGGGATATCTCGATTCAACACTATTTTGCTTCTGCAGGTATTTTTAATTCGTTTAAAGTCCAATAGAGTGCAGGGAAATGTCCTAATAGTGTAACGTGACACTCACACTACAGTCTTTGTTCTCGATCACCTGTCATTGGTCTTTATTTGGTTGTTATAGCAACCAGGCGCCATTTTGTGTTCTGCCCCAGCGCATATAACATGATTTCTCGTTCTAGTAAGCTACGACTGTCAGTTGTGAAATGTTTTGTCAGCGCTATAACTGCTATAGCTATTCATTGTTGATTTGTTTAGGCCGTATTATTTATATGGCCTATGTTGATTTTTCTCAAAATCTTTTTTAGTCAAATTTATTTGTCTGATGAAATTCAGGTTATTTTGAATTAAATAGTAGGCCTACTTTTATATAAAAAAATATTAATATGATTTGTTTGTAAATCTAATATAAATAATTTAAATATAAAAATATATATATAATCTGTTTCATATGGCAGTCAAAAATATGAAATGAAGTATTTTTTCTTGTTTTAATCTGTAAAAAAAATTTTTAAAATAATTTTAAAGCCAATCTACATTTTTTTTTACCAAATATATCTGTAAGAACCCAAAATCAAATAGAACTTTAAACAATTACAAAAAAAAAAAATTTTCGTAATAGCACGTTATGAGTCAATAGCCTAAATTGTTATTCAGCGTGCTAAGGGTTAATTAATTTAGTACACTTAAAAAATGAGTTCAACTATCAACATGTATACATTATGAAATAGCTTCATTCACTTTTGAATCATTACCTGTGGAAGCTGTAGAACTACTTGACAAATCGAGCCTGTTATTGTACGATTAATTACACACACTTTGCCCCTGTAGTTATGACATTTTCTATTCACTAATGATGAAATCTGTGGTAAAGGATGAGCAGCAAAAACAAGTGTTTGTCGATAATACTGAGACCACCCACTAAGTGCCCAAGTACGTACACGGGCGAAGTTAGTACCATGTGAATTTTTAGGCTGAAGATGTAAATGATCCAAAACATGTAACAAGTGGTCCCAATTCTGGAGGAAAAAAAACTAGTTTTAGTTTAATTTACCTTAATGTAACAACATATATTAATCAACTGACTTAGAAATTCAAATATAAATAAGAACACGGTCAAATATTTCATATAAAAATATACATACATTGTTAGTTTTTACAAAATATGATACCCCAAGAGTACCTGTACAGTAATGATGTAGGGTTCTACGAGAAATTAATCATAGAAATGAATACAAAATATCTTTAAAATATACTGAATACAAATAGTCATTTGAAATAAACAACATTTATGAAAACTTCAATCATCAAATGGAAGAAACCATACAAATTTGTACACGTTACATGTCACAACTGAAGATAGTGACTTAGTAAATGGTGACTTAGATGGTTGTTTTGCTTCAAATAATGTTGTTTATTAAATTTTGCCTTTTCTTAATTAGAATTTTGACTATAAGAATTATCACTCAGAATAAATTCAACTAAGTCAAAACCAAATCTTCTTAATTAAAACTCTTACAATGTTGATCTCTACAGGGCATGATATCAATCGAAGAACTAAACTTGATTTTATGAAACGTGAAGATCGAAGAGGTTAAACATATCAAATTAGTTGATTGTACAACACAGTCTCGAGTCTTATATAGTGCCTTATATAGTTTGTGACATTACAAGTAAGTAGGCTACTGCAAAACAAAAACAAACAAAACTATTCATTACAGAGGATTATTTATGTTTAGCTACTGTATAATAGTTACAAAACTGATTGCAGGTGTAACGAGAAAAATTTAAAGACTAGTAATTATCATTTCTATCATAAATAAAACATGATATATCTGCAGGCAATGATATTTCTTAATAAACAAATATATATATGATAACTTAGTATTTCATTTCATTTTTTTTTTTTTTTTATGTTGACAAAATTTTTGTATATAACAAGTGTCAATATATTTATACTAGGATACTAAAATATCATTAAAACATTGGAAATAAAATATACACACACACACACACACACACACACACACACACACACACACACACACACACACACACACACACACACACACACACACACACACACACACACACACACACACACACACAGTAAAACAAATACAAATATAACAAATTTCAATAGAGTAAAAATAAATAACCCTAGTTAGACACAAATTATAACAAACACTATAATTACAATAACAAAGGAATATTTATTCAACACGAGGATTGTACCCTATCCACAGCATCATGAACAAAACTCACCTACCAAATATATACTCCCCAATAACAAGTGTTTTAATTTACTTTTTAATATTTTTTAAACTGTCTACATCTTTTACAGACTTTGAAAATCTATTATATAGAGTAATTCTAGCCTGAACAGGGAGTCTTTTAGAAGTTCTATGCTGAACATATTTAAAGTCCCCTCTTCTTCTTGTGTTATAAAAATGTAAATCTCTATTACGAGCTGTATGGCTCTTAAATAAACAATATAATACTACTTTAAAGATATAATTGCTTGAGAGAGTTAGGATATTAAATCCTTAAAAACTTCTCAGCATGACTCTCTTTGATTTAATTTTGAGATTATTGTTATTAGTTTTTCTGAATTTACTTTTGTTTATTACCCCATAAGATAATCACATAATTTAAGTTGGAATGTATTGGACCATAAGCCAATCTTAATACATTAGAGTTAAATTATTTAGACAAATTACGGAGCAAAAACACTCCTGAAGTTATTTTATCATACAGATTATCTATATGATCTGCCTAAGACAGTCCACCATCTATAGTTAAATGCAAAAATTTAGCTAACTCAACCTCTTCTAGTCATCAATGTTCCAATCATCCAATGTTCAAGAATCGGTAATTTAACCAAAGTAGTGTAGCAACTAAAGTTTCAACTTATTAGTGGATTCACTATATTATGTGTGTTTTTGTTTTATTTGGTGTTATTGACGTCTTTATTTTATGCCCGTTAACTAATGTAGAGGTGTAGTGTAACACAGAAAAATTAAACGCAACCTGGTTCAAACCTGTTAATCAATGATGGTTTACAATAGGTAGCCTTTGCAAAACCTGTGCTAACAAGATTAACACTGAAATACAAATTTTACCCCAAAGGTTTTTTTTTAATACTATTATGATCTGCATATAAAATTAAGATTTTTTTTAAACTCAACATTTTACGAAACAAAAAAAAATGTAAATTTTTTTAAAGATTAAAAATAAATAGTTTTTCAATTTCAAAACTGGACTCTATCGTTATTTGCTAAAACATTCTATAGTCAATTATGGTATAACAATAAGCACTAGCAGTAGTAGATTTTCCTTTAAATAAGATTGTTTTTTGTTTGTATATTATTGTAATTTCATTTGAAAGATAGTTATGATTTGAATAACAAAGTATGCATTCACAAAGTTAGAAAAATGAATGCCTAAATTTTATTCTAATAATAGTCTTATGCCATTTGTTGTTATCCTTCTTTGACAAATAATAATATATTATGTTTCTAACCACCGACACATGATAAATAGGAGAGAGAAGGAAAAACAAAAATATAAAATAAAACATTTAAAGTAAATATTTTAAAAAATACAATAAAATAAACTTCAAAACAAATTGTTGCAATTGTAGTCTACTACAATTTTGTAGTCTACAAAATATTCATATTCATAGAAACACTGGTGATTGATTGGTGTGTTGAGACGGTCCAAAAAACCGATCTCAAGTAAGAATTTTGAAAACTTCAAAATTTCAGTAAAATAAACCAAAAATAGTAGAAATAAGAATAATAATTAGATTAAGTATAGGGAAAGTTAATGTAACTTGCCAAGGCTACGGCGATGTCAGATTGTCCGGACAGGAATAATCAAGCTTTCCGGTTACAACATGAAAACCTCCATAAGAGGAAACCACGCTTCTAGTTAGTCTGAAAAGGAAATCGTCGTGAATAAAAATCGTTAGTGTTCAGTATTTCTCGAGGTTAATTACGATAACCAAAAGAAGGGTCGGCCTTAGAAGAAGACAGCACTACATCCAGATTCAGCTTGCCGAAGACAACTTTAGTACGAATTCCGGCAAATATTAAATTTAATATTTGTCGTTATCGCCGCAAAGAAGAAGTTTAGAATAAAGCAGGATTTCTGAAGATTCCCCGGAAGAAGACATCACTGAGCGAATTCTTCAGGGCCACAATAATCCAAAATCTGAGGGAGAAAAGACCAGCGCTACTCAAATAAAAAAGGTACCGCATAAATCAAGAATTTCAATATAAAAATCTTTTAAAGCTTAAAAATCTAAAATTCAAAATTTTTAATAAAATCGGGAATAAATAATAAAAGGAAATAAGCAAAAAGAAACAATTAATTAAATTAGAGTCATTGTCATTATTAAAAACTTCAAATCTATTTAAAGCAAACAGATTGGTCAAATATTAGAGTAGGATTTCAAATTTTCATAATTATTAAAATAAGATGTATATTGTTTAGAATTTAAGGATTATAGGATAAGTATAGAAGTAAATGTGTATAAGATTGTTTATGGAAGTAACATTTAAACCTCGTATGTTCGAATAAGTCCAACTCATGAAAGTTGTAATGATTTTAACTCATAAAGTCAAGTAGTGTTCAACATTTCAGTTTAAAATTTGTTTCAGAAATAATAAATTTGTTATTATTCAACTTTGTTCTATATTCTTGAAATATCCTTAGTTAAGTAAATTCCAAAATTGAAAAAAGAAAGTAAGTGCTCTAAAGTAAAAGTTAAAAGTAAAATAAAGTATAATTTTGATTTGATGAGATAACAAGAGCTCCAAAAGGCACACCTTTGGAAAGAGTCTAAAGAAATATAAATAAAGGTAAGATAGATATAGAAATTTAAATTTGTTTTGTGTAAATGTATTAGCATAAGAATTATCAAGATATTGGTATTAATTGTGTACTATATTTTAAGAAATTGATAGGGGGTTAGGGTATAGGCTACGAAGAGACAAATCCTCTACCTTACACACTTATTAAATTCTTGCGATCTTTCGGGATAAGTTAGGGACTAAGAAAATAAAAAATTAAAGTGCTAACTGTAAGTCCTTAGCGGCGCAGTGTGTATATATATATATATATATATATATATATATATAAATATATGCATATTTACAAATGTGTGTGTCATAAACCCTCCAGTTGATTCTTGAACATAACTAATGCACATAAAAAAAATTTATACATTCATTACGACTGTTGATACAACATCTATTTCAATATAGTGACCTCTTTTTGTTAGGTCCAAAATATATATTTAACACATTTAAATATGAATGTCAAAAGAGACAGTTGCATTTACTATGTAGAATATCAAATACCATTACATATCCATTTGCTGCACTCCTTTGTTTATATAAAATTAGTATAGTGTACAAATAAATTCCATTGTTATAAACTTGTTTGAAATAGATAATCATTCCTATTAAATCCACCTCTGTTCAGTTTTTTCCAAGGTTACATAAACAGGATAATACATATAGTATAATTCTATATATAGCAGTATTTACTTGAGACTTTAAAAGGAGTAAATTTCTATTCTATTATTTATTTTAAATTTTTTCAAGCGGAAAACCTCTTGATTATCATTGCCTTACAAAAAACCTGACAGTAAGAGTTAGGTGAGGGACCAAAATTACATTAAAAAGTATACATCCAGCTAGGTTCCCTCAGGTTTAACAATTTTATATTCCCTATAAATGAGTCCGTGACGGTTTTATTTATCTCTTCTAAAACAATGGGTTTTATTTTTTATTTATCACATGCTAGCTCGATTTCAACTAAATCTATGTGTGTTACTCCAGAGATTCTATACAATATATATTTATATATATATATATATATATATATATATATATATATATATATATATATATAGGATTTTAATCTATGAAAATATTTACTCGATTGCTTAATGGTTGATTTTCACATTGGAAATAGTCAGCTTCAGATATATTCAGTGATTGTTTATGGCTAGATTATTAGAGTTATCTCAAGTGATCGATCCTGACTGCCAAAAAATTCTTGTCCAACTTTTGAGAATTGCAAATTCTCAAAAATTAAAGTCCTACACTGATTTATAAAAATTTATATTTCTCTCTAGCCATGTGTATATTACATAATTTTCCAGTGTTAGAAATACGATTTTAATTCATACTAATAAGTTAATATAAGAAGTAATACTAACCTGCATTAAAAATATTTCCGTTTGATCAAGAATTAACACTTCAATAGAAGCAAGGAAATCAAAATCTCGTTCAGGTTCTCCTTCAGCTCCTACAATTACACGTAAACCCAGTGGTGAAGCTATTATTATATCTGCTGAGTAGAAATCTGCATAGAGCTAAGGCAGAGGTAAACAAATTAAACAAGAAATACAAAATTCAAGTTAACCATTTTACAAATTATTCTAAATAAATTTTCATAGATTTAATGGTACTTTTCTGAATATCCAAACTTTACCAATCAATTGAAAATGTGTTTGGAATAATTCTAATGTATGCTTTTACCTGAAAATGTACCTCATATCTTCATCTAATGGAATTTAAATAAAATTGTTTTAAATTTTTAACTTCAGATCCCATAAATTATACCAATTTAAGCAAGTCTACTATTTTTGCTCATTTTTCAGCCACTAAGCTTATTAGTTTTTAACAACAGCAATTACCATGTACTTAAACTTCCTCCCTCAAATATACTACCATACAAAATTATAAATGTAGATAATCTTAGAATATAGCAAAGATTAATGATGAAATAAAACCTTGATGATAGATACGATTTAGCATACAATTAAATTCAATTGTAAAACAAAACGTTTTATTATACACCTTGAAATCTCCAAAAAATAATGTAATGCCATTAATTTAGTTGAAAATTTTAATAAGCAATCGTCAGATGTAATAAGTTATTCATACAAAATCTTAAAAAATTTAATTCCTTTATAATTTTTTTTTTTTTTTTTTTTTTTTTTTAACAATAGGCCTAATGGCAAACAAATATTAATTGTATATTTAGAAACAAATATTTTATAACAACCTTACCTTTAAACTTTTCTTTGTGACTGATACACCAATTCTAAATGTATCATCAGTATTGCCTTTAAAAGTTCTTTCATAATCTTCGGGTTTCCGATTTTTTACAGGCATTGCAATTTCTTCTCCAGTAAATTCTTCCAGAAAACGCTTTTTTTTAATAACATTACCACTTTTTTCTAAATTGAGAATTGTGATCATCATTTCAATTATTCTAAAACATTAGATTTTAAACATATTGGTTTAGATTATATTATATGTGACATTATCTAATAATTTAGAAAAATTGCAAGCAAGGATTTATCATAATGATGTCAATGGAAGATTGCATTTAATCAACTTTGTAATGTGGTTTAGGTGGGGAAGGAGAATGAATGAGATTATTAATTATTGTGAGACTCTTAATTATAACATCGGAGTAAATTTTAGGATAAGACATTTCTTACCAATGACAATCATATTAAAATTTAACTTTTTATTAATTTCACTATTTTCAAGAAAAAAAAACATACCAATCAAATTGCAGTTTTATATGTGAATGTCATATCAATCATAATAAACACCTAACAAATTTTACTAAAAGGTTAAAATGGTTTATATACTTTAACTATAGAATTAAATTGAGAATTCTTAGAATGAGAAAAAGATTGTAAATACTATTCGTGAACGTAGTCAAAAGTTTCGGTCCATCATTCGATAAATGTTTTCCTACATTGCATCTCTATACGCCTGAACATTTGCCATTCGTGTAGCTCACATGCTTAATCCGAATATTCTATCATGTTTGCAAATAATGTGGGATCTGTTTAAACAAATAAAAAGAATCCATAACATGTTCTGTCTGGACTCAACTGCTTGGGTGCTTCACAAAATTGTAACCCTGAAATGTGACAAATACTCATTGTATCTCAAAAGAGTAATGCGGCAATGAACAAAAATCAAATAACAAACCATCTAGTCTATTTTGTAGTATCTGATGTACAAAAACTGATTTGTTTTTGTATACATCTAACAACTATAATAATTGGTTAAGTTAATGTTTCAATATAATGTATATAATTAATAAAAAATTTGAAGTGTATTATAAATTAGTGTTCCCACGTTAGTGTTAGCTAGTATATATCGTTATATTCAATGCCAACTAATAAAACTAACAAGGCCTATGATGTGTCTGGATTGTAAGGTGTGGTAAGAACTATGAACACTGTACTGAAAATTGTTTAAGTAATTACTCAAGTTGTATTATTACCATAATCACACCCATGTACATATAGACATAAACATGACTTCAATAGTCCTTGTTACTTCCAAGAAATTAGACTAATAAATATCTGATATCAACAAGAATTCTATTAACACGTTCGCTGTCGCACGGTTGTTTTCGGCCGCTTCAGGCTTCTCGCAGACGCTGCACGGTTGATTTTGGCCTCCACTTCCATTCTAATAATAACTGTTAGTGTGAGCCCAGCTCTTGACTGAGGAGGTTGTTATTCATTCAGCGTGTAATGTGGTAACTGTGCTGTTGTGTGGTGGCGCCAGTTTTTTGTTCCTAAGTGTTGCTGCTTTTTAGCAAGGTTTTTAATTTGACGCTGCTTGCACCCGCTTTCCTTTGCTTTTTTATGTGCAGTGTAAATTTATTTAAGTAATAAATCATATTTTTGTCTCCTCTAGCACAAAGCTTTATACCCTAGTTCTAGGTTATGTAGCCTGCAATTTTTAAATATTTTATTTCACTGAGGTCATACTACCCATGTCATAACTCATGTCATACTACCCGACTGTACATAAGTCTTTGCGATGGTACAAAAAAAGTGTTTGTACACTTTATCCCAGAATATTATGGTAAATTCATACAAGCTTCACAACTTTGCCAATATGGATTCAAAAATGAGCTTCTATGATTTCCGCCTCCAAGTAATTGACGAGCTTCTTCCCCAACCAGACCGTCAAGTTCCAGCTTGACCGCCTCGCAATGCTGCTCACATTCTGTCTAAAGCATTGAAGAGGGATGCAAAAGGCCAACTTGTGAGGGTTAGATGCAGAGTATGCCTCCAAGAAGGAAGAAAAGAATCAAAAACAGTGTATATTTGTGCTCAGTGTCCTGGTGAACCTACTGTGTGCCCAGTTGCATGCAATGAAAAATACCACACGCCCTAAATAGGTAAAAACAGAAAAGGAGGATGGAAGGTGATGTACATAGTGTATATAAAGTATAAATAGTGCATATTTCCAATAAATATAATATTGTATACTATAACAGCTTTGTAATATGTGTTTCCGTATTAAATAAAAGTGTATATATATCATTGTGACTTTGCGCCAGTGCAGGCCGGCCAAAATCGACCGCTCTAATATGACATCATTATTTATGAATCTAATGGACGGGAATATTATCAAATGACATATTTTGACTTCTCTACTACATTGGTAAGTAATATTAAAAAATAATTTTTCAGCACTAATGAATGTTGACACAAACATTTTTAGCAGTCAATGTGTTAAAACATCTGCTAATTTACGATGGACTACAAACTATAGTAGTCTGTTGATTTTAGTAGAGTAACAAGTAGTAAGTCATAAAGGTGAAAACTAGTTTCAGTCTGAAAATAAAGTCTGAAGTTAATGTCGTGATGTATAAAATAAAGTTCTAAATTACATTTATTGGTGTTATGTAGAAAATAAGTTGTTATGGTATAGAAAATCTTACATAAGTGTACAAGAATTTTTTTTTAAACTAAATTTCAACACAATATAAATAAATGACTAAAATCTCCATTATGACTCCTCCTTCTCCGAGTGTGGAGACAAATATCAAACAGTTAAGGCTTTTTATGACATACTTATTACAAATATGTAAACTAATCAGTGCATAAATCAAAAGAAGGAGAAATAACAAGTTGAATTGTAATACACAAATCAGAAAGAGGGGGGGGGAAGGGTTAAGCATTACAGGAATTACCAAAATTAAGACAAATTTATAAAAGTTTAAATTAATTTTATTGAGGTAACAAATTAAAAGCAGGCAAAACTGGTGATAAAGCACTAAGCACTAAGAAGACCTAGGGATGGTGAACTGTCATCTTTCAACAGATAATTCACCAAAATAGGAAAGAAGGATGTCCTTTTTTGTGATGGCTGTGGGGAGAAGGAGACAAGTTATTTATTTAAAGCAAATCAGCAGAAAGATGTTTAGAGCCAAGGAACTGACAAATAGAGATCTATAAAGCATGAATATCCTAGTTTTAGTGAGGTTTCAAGAATCACAGATAGGTTTGGAGTGAGGAAAAATTCTTTTTAGTATACAATAGAAAGATCCATGTTCTCACTGCATACTGGTGTTCTCACTGGTTCAAAGTAAATACTAAAATTAAGAAATTTAATACAATTTACTCCAAGAAATAAAAACAAATGATACATTATATAATATTAGAGGGTATGCAAAACACTTACTAGGCCTACCTGATAGTTAGTTTATTAGCCACTATTCATGATTAAAACATCCTATTGCTTATACAGTAGGCCTACTTGTAATTAAATTAATTATAAAGTCTAATGGTAAACTATTTCTCTAGAAATAAACACGATTTAAGGAATTTTAAGTGTTAGGCCTACCTGAATGCAGAATCACGGAAAGGGACCAAAATTAATACTTTTGGCCGAGTTAAACCTTGATCACGAAATTCATCTGGAATATCTGTTTCAGAATCATTTCTATTTGATAATCTTGTATTATGATGAATGATTTTTAACCTGGTTTTCAAAGCATGATTGACAGCATGTAAGGAATATATAAATCGAATTAGTTCACTATTATCTAAAGTTCTGTTTGTATAATAAAAATCTTGATAACTATTCACAACAGAAAATATTTCTTTTTGAAGTTCACTTAATGGTTCATCTTCTGTTAAACTTGATGATTCATTATACCTAATATTTGCTGTGAGAATGTTGCTTTGAATTTGAGATTTCAAGTGTAGTTTAGACCAATCTATATTTGAAATAAGCGTAGGGACATTTCCTGATTTTGCAAAAGATTTTGTTTCCTCTATACTTACAGATGAGTTTGATTTTATTTTACTTGTTGAACACTCAGGAATCTTCGGAAGAATAATTTTTAAATTACCTAAATTAGGCCACGTTTTGGTATATTCTTCTACTTTAGTAGGTCGAGATGAAACTGCTTCAAACATATCATCACTCAAGTCATGCTGAAAATGTATATTAAATGGGTCTTCTGCATCTTCCTAAAACAATAATATTAATATTAAAATAGTACTAAATCAATATTACAACCAATAGTCCTATACTATACAATATGAGACCTATACTATACATATTTTTGTGTTGTAGTGCTGCCAAAAGAAATTACAAAGACAATTAGTTATAGCTTTTCCAAAAATACATTGAAATGTAGGGGAGAATACACATTTAACAATTTAAAAAAGGATTATATCTGAAGTTCATCATTTTAAAATTCTATTAACCAATGAAATATGAGTATAATTGAAATTTAATGGGTAGCAAGCTGGTGGTCCACTTAAAAAAGTTGATTTTTTTTAAACATAGAAATCTTAAACTCTACTTTAAAAAAGAAAAGAAAATTTACATTACAGTAGAACCTCTGTTAACCGGCCTCGGATGAACCGGCCTATTTCGTAGTGTACTGGTTCGATGAGTTTCCGAAAATAAATTGTAATTTAAACACCAAAGCGGCGGCGAGTCAAACAACTTTGTCGATAGCGGTATCCCATTGTCGGTGGCGTAAAAACACCACGGCATTGGCACCCATCGGTATAGCAGACATACACCGACAAAAACGTTTAGTGGGGGCGCTTTATTTCCACAAATTAATTTAGTATACATTATGGAAAATATAACATTTCTTTTCAGTTTCTTCTTGTCTTTGACTGGTTATGATCTGCGTACAGTATATACAGTAAATAAAAATATTAAAGAAATTTACAATTTTAGACAAGGAATTTTTTTCGGGTTTTACAATTTTAGACTTTTTCGGGTTATGACGAATCTGTAAAATGACAAAGTGAGTCAAGATAGTGACTGTATTACTAGCCTATGTTTATGTTATACGCTGTACATTAGTGTAAATCATGGTATGTAAATTAAAGGGCAAAGGTCTAGAAAGGTAATTATGTATAATTATCTTCTCAGACCTTATTAAATATCAACTCGTAATGCAATCACAAACTTGACTCATGTTGTCATTGTGCACATTTAACATAACAAAAATAAGCCTTAATTGCTTGTGTCAAAAAGTGTCAGTTCCTTCAATATTAATGGATTTTTACACTTGAAAATTGTTTCACGTTGTTAAAAAATATCTGATGAGAAGGTAAATAGTTTGTTTGCATGAATTTTAGCGACTAAAATCTAGAGTAAGCTTCGATGCATAATGACCATATATAGTTACCTTCCAAAACCTAAAAAGAAATTAATGTTTAATAAATATATATTGAAATCTGCATATAATATAAACTTCACAAGAAAAAATATTCTTTGGCTTGACTAACATAGTCATAACTAAAGCATCGAGTGATGAGACATTCACTAACCTAACTAACGTAGTACTACAGATGGACGTATACATGTAGTAATGTAAACATACCTGGAATTCTTGTTATAAAATAAATTGTAATTTTCTACTATATAAATGTAGGCTTTTTGGTACTTTAAAAGTAACCTCCGACATCAAATATGATCTAATTCTTTCAAAATATGATAGGTAGTAAATGGTTTCATAATTTTTCACCACTAAATTCAACCAACAAGTACACTCCATATTTACCATTCAAATTAACCCACCTTCTTTGCCTTATGAAGGTCTTCCCAAATCAATTAACTTAAAAGATGGTACCTTCAAACACATTCAATAGGCCTGGTGACATCATTTTACGGTAAATATCTATTGTACATTATCATTGGATTTTATTATTATAAATTATGAAATCGTTAACTATTTACCTTGTATTCTTACAATCAGTTGATATTTTGTGTCGGAAGACACTTTTCAAGTCACAAAATACATTATATAGTAAAAATTAAGAAATATAAAAGTACAAATTCAACTTAGGTTACTCAATAACTACGTTCGTCAAATCAGCCAATGTCAATCTGTGATTGCTTGTTGAATCTTTTATCACTCTTTAAAGACCTAGTAAAGGAACTATAGGTCTGGGAAGGTATATATATGTTACCTTCACAGACCTATAGTTCCTTTACTAGATCTCAAAGAGACTTGGTTATCTAACTAGGCCTAGTAAAGGAACTATAAGTCTGGGGTGGTCACTATATATATAGTTACCTTACCAGGCCTTCAGATCATTTACTAGGTCTGATTAGGTCAATATATATACACACAGTGACCTGCCGAGACCTAGTTCGCATCATTATGAACTATGAACTAATACAGCGTAGCGATTATTAACCTGTCAAAAGACATGCTATTATCGGAACCTCACACAGTCAGGAATTTGGCATGAAAAATTAATTTAGCCTATATTTATAATATTTAATGTTATTATTATTAATAACATTTATATCATGTTTTAATAATAAACATTGATCAATGACACTTGACGAAGAACGTAGTCATAAATATTATCATAGGCTTTCTTTATCAGAGCTGTATGTGTTATTTAACAGTAAAAAATACATTTTGGTCCTTGAAAAGTGTCTTCCGACAAAAAATATGAACTGATTGTTTGAATCAAGGTAAATAGTTAAGGATTTCATACTTTTAATAATAAAATCGATAATAAACTACAATAGATATTTAGGGCCTATCCATATTACTTACTTTATCACTGTGAACAATATTATTTTCCTGATCAGAAACAGATATATCACTGTGATCATCTTCAAATTCACTCTCTTCATTAGAATTTTCACTTTCATATACATCAGTAGCTAAACTTTTGTCTGCGATGTCTTCTAAATCAGACTCGTCACTTATTATAGACACATTTTTATGTTTACTGTCTGATACAGCACTAACCAACTGTAAAAACAAATCTTCAGAGTTACTACTTTCACTACCATCCGAATTTGTTCTTTCCCTTTTTGAACTGTCATTTTCAGTACCACTATGGGAATGACTATTAAATTGCTGATTACTCGTTCTTATTAATTTTTCACTCGGAATAACCTTTTTGTCTAGTCTCGAACCATAGCGCTTTTTGCCACCACGAGTATTTATGCCTTGATTAAATTTGTTTTTTCTGTGTGAAGATCCTGTTAACCTAGAACCATCTTTCGACCTAACCATGATGAAGTGTTTAGCTTATTTTATAAGATAAACTAAGCAGAAATGTGTAAACTTTAACTACTATACTATTTTTATCTACATAGTGTAAGAAATAACCGTAGCATCTACACTGTTAAAAGTTGTAATGTTTTAACACTAAAATATTTATCACTGGTTTTAATCAATAAAAACACTTGCAACCATGCATTATTTCCAATTCCATGCTTGTCTTGGTTACAAATTACAAATTTAAAATCATGTTTTTTGACAGATTGAAACTGCAACCCATTGCTATATATTATACTGCAGCCGTCTATCTGTGCGCGCGAACCCTTCGCTACTATCTTGGCAGAAAACATACTGACGGGGTGCCTATGGGCATTGTTTGCTCCTTTCCGCCCGACCAGACACTAATTTTGTGCTGTGTTATTATGCCATACTAAAATGGATGTTTATAAAGGCAATGTAAATATGTATCAGACTATGTTTTACAGTATTATGAAATATTAAATGTACCAAATCATATTAGCATGTCTTTCATTGTGATAAATATAAATTCAAATTATAATTATAAAATATTTAAATGGGTATGTACTATCAAAAAAAAATTGTATGTGTGACAACCTAAATTAAAACGACACACGATATTCAAGAATTAAATATATTTATAGATAAATATAAGTTATGTTAATAGACTTTGTTTTAACAATTAAAATAAACATTAGATTCCAATAAGAAAAATGCATGTGTGGCTACAACAATATAAATTAAAACGAAACAAGTTAGTCAAGAATTAAATATATTTATAAATAATAAATGTAAGTTATGTTAATAATATATTTTATGAATATCCGATTAATTTTTCCAATAAAATAATATTTATATTTTTTTCGATTTTTTTTCCAGATTAATTATTTTTTTAAACGTACTTGTAGTGGTGGTAAAAGACTTTTTTTTACAGTTAAACTATGTAGGAGTTTATTGTTAAATATTTTTATAAACACTTAAAAACAATAAAGGATTTCATATAAAAAAATAGTCAACACTAAAGTAAAGTTTAAAAAATAATAATAAAAACAAAAACAGAATGTAGTCAAATTTAAGAATTAATAGTGATCACGTAACAATGAACTAAGAGTAGTAATCTAGGGTTAAGATGTAACAAAACAAAATGGGTCAGGTAGCCCAGCGGATGGACGGTGAAAGTGAGGGTCTATAATCTATCACCGGCAACGAAGGTTTCGACTGAAAACACCTATGTTTTTAGAAAAGAGCCCCCGCACCACCTCTCGCCTTGAAACCCAACCACCAGCCTGCGCGCACAGTTAAACGGTCGTACTATACTATAGACGTTGCTTACGAGATTATCAAGTCACAGGATACTCAACGAATTAAACTCGTATAGCATAATATAGTTTCCAAAACTATGGGTAATCTAATCATCGCCTTTGCTTGGATAATCGGACATGTTAACGGAATGTAAATATCAATAGATATGTTATAATCGGAATTAAATCCTTTTTTAACTATTAAATGGGCACAAAAGTATTGCAAGCAAATTCTGAATACACCAGCTGATACACATTTAATATATTATTTCCACATTGCACGGTCACTGAACAATAACAAACTCAGCTAACCGCAAATCCATTTGAAGGTCTAATACACCAGCTGATTCTAGTTTATCATTGTCAAGTCGATTGCTCAATGAACAATAAAAAGACTTTATTTTTATTTTTGTAGGATAGGTGGAATATATCCAAAAGACATAGGGAGACATCCGATCTTTCCAATAGTGTCAGATTCTTACTTACTAAAAACCACTTTTTTTGCTGTTAGTGCCCCAATCACGTAGGACAACGACACAGGAAACGTTTTTCATGTACCAAGATGAGAAGCTCTTTACATGAACATATCGATAATGTAAATGTGGAAAAATACACATAATAACATAATAAACGTTACGTAACTCGCGAAAGCGAGGTAAATACCTGATTGGGACAGGGTCCAGTCAGGTAAAACTTCACGACAGATCATCCAGGAGCCTAAGATTGGTGAGTGTGGTGTGCAAGATAAAGGATGGGTATAGTTACTTTACAAATACCTTATTAGCGAATTTAATGGAGGAGCTACAAACTACATAATATTCTTCTGCTGCCTACTCGATACTGAAATAAGCGTACAATTAATTGTATTTAACCCACCTGTCAGTTCATTGACATCCCCAGGTGTTCCAAGGTAGGGCCCTTCGCTTTCTCTTCTTCCCCACCTTCTTAACATTGATGTTTGTTTGTTTGTTGTTTTGTAAATTTTAGTTCTTAGTTATCTGATGATGCTTAATCTGCATCATCTGAACTAAGTCTCTTTACGTATACGAGCCGCTCGCCTGACTGTTAATTCAGATAAAGTTCGCTTTGTAGAGGAATAGATATGTTTCATTGATTACCTTGTTTCATCGCGCGGTTTTAATTACGAACAAAGACCATTAAAAAAATTTCCCAACCCACTAATTCAAAGGCCGTATCCTGATTCATAGGTATGATCAATTTTTGTCAAGTTCATTACAAACTTTTCTGAGCACGCTGCACCTTTAAATCTGTTCATTTCGTATGGCTCTTGGGGACATGACCAAGAGAAAGCTTTCAAATATCTACAGGAGGCGATCACCCTGCCACCAATACTCCGGATGGCTAATTTCGCCAAACCTTTCAATCTTCAAACCGATGCCAGCTCAGTTGCCCATAGAACAGTCCTAATCAAAGAAATAAATGGTTCCAAAAAGGTAATTGTTTATGCATCCCCTGTTTTAACACCCTCTGGGAGGAAAAACCTTCTCAACTTATGAATCCGAATATCTCGCTTAGTATTTGAGTAGAAAAGTTGAGTCAATATCTAAAACACAGAGAGTTCTTATTAGAGACCATCAAGCTCTTTCTTGGTTTCTTTCGTGTCCTCGTCACCTGGTAAGTTAGGTCGATGAATCGCCAAGCTGACATTAAAATTTCAAGTAGCACGTATAAGTGGCACCCGAAACGCATTAGCCGACCAGACATGTTTCAGATGGAAACTACATTAGCACACGTGTTGTTATGTACCAGTCTAAAACAAATTTTTCATTAGTCTATAACGGCTGTAGTTACATATCAAAGGCCCGATCCAAGGTTAGATCGTACCAACACTGATCTAGTATCAGGAAAATTCTCCGAAGCTTAAAGTTTAGGCAAGGTTGTAGTTTGTTTAAAAAACAGTGACGACAGACTTGTCAGAATCTACCTCTCATCCAGTCATTAATGGACATGATCATCACTTAATATCATGACTCAATCGTCGGTAGACATATGGGTGTGTAAAAACCAAATTTAAGGTTAGGGAGATTTTGTTTGGCCCTCACTACATAAAGATGTAATGCGGAAGGTGCGGGTGTGTTCAAACTGTGCCGTAAGTAAACCAGCAGAGAATACTAGGGTATCTCGGTTCCAGCGTGCCAAACAGAGCTATGGAGAAAATCCATATCGACTTCGTGGGCAAACTCAAAAAGACTAAAAAGGGCAATATCATGATCGTAGTATTAGAATTTTCCAAATTTATCGTTACCTGGCTTATTCCTGCCAGAGATGTCACTTTTAACACCTTAAGGCCTTAAGCCAAATAATATTCAGAATTTCGGTTTCTCGAAGGTCATTTTCTTTGACAATGCCCAATGTTTTGAATCGCATACGTTCCGAAATTTCTCTTTTTCTCATAGTGTTAAGCACGCAACTTTGTCTCCATATCATCCACAATATTCTAATGCGGAACGCTTAAACCGAAATATTAATTCACCCCTTATAGCCTTTCTTTCTAATAAAGAGAATTCCTGGTACAACTCCCAAAACTACCCCTTTTAAGGTGCATTTTAATTTTCTACTGCCTACTCCTTTATATATCCATTGGAACATAACAGGTCTTCTTAATAAAGCAAATTCAAACCCTTTTCATGTTTGGCTTCTGGCCAAAAAGAAAATCTTATTAGGAAGGAGATAAAAACTACAATAAATTCCGTAGACCCCATCCTTTCAATATAGGTGATTTTGTATTGTGCAAGACTCACTATCTAAGTTCAGAAGGGAATAAAAGGACAGCATGCTCATGCCCAATTGGTGCGAGCCTTTAAGGATCATAGATTTTCTCGCTTAGGGGTAATTTCGTGAACTACAACAAGAAGCTATACTTTGAACAACTCAGGTCGCAACATTCTCAACTTGAATTCATAAATTCTAATTCTTTGAGCCAATCTCGGATCTCAAGCTTCACATCTTCAGTATTCCACTTAAACTAGTACGACCAATACTAGTGACCATTGTTTTCTTGGTCCTAACTAAGTTTTCCATATCGCCTTGTCGATAGAATACCTCGTACATACTCTCGGACTTGATTTTCAGGTTCTTGTAGACTGGTCAGATACAGAAATTCTTATCTTCTCACTGGAGAAGCATTTGAAGAAAATAGAACTCATCTAAATGGATGAAACAATTTGACACTCTCTGAGGACTGCGTCAAATTACACACCACGGCACATCTTCAGATGTTAAATTTTGCGAATAAGTAAGGAGCGTCATGAACTACACTACATATCGCTCTTATCATTTTACGGATTTTACATAACGAGTCCGTACTTTAGGTTAAGTCTATGTTCATATTCATATCGCAGGTTGTGCTTTGTTGTATCGGTGATGGTATTTTGTCCAGTTCTTTTGAACTGAATTTGGGCATATATAATTCTGAATAATAAGTCGATTGTGTGTGTGTGTGTGTGTGTGTGTGTGTCAGTGTGTGTTGAGACGGACAAAAAAGTCAGTAGTCTCAAGGCTAATTTAAAACATTTAAATTGCTGCGCTAAACATCGTAAAATTGGAATGTGGTAAGGCGATGACGTCACGCGAGCCGAGTCAAAAACTTGCAGGTCTGTGCATGACGGAACAATTTATAGTGTTTCCAATTTTATTAAAAAAAGTAAAATATAAAACTAAATAATGATACATTAGAAGCAGACGATTAATAATATCAAAAAATAAATGTAATTAAACTTAAGGGCAGTCTGACATGGAAAAACTTTTTTTTTGTGCATTATTATTTTTTTATTGATTATAATTCTTTATAATTTTCTCTTTAAAATGGTATATAACACATAATTCTTCTATATTGATAACCACACGTAAAAAAAACATAAAATAAGACTTGCAACTTCTATTTGGCACATGGGACGGCTCTGAGCGCCACCTCATATAGTAACGCCTTATAAAACGAATTACATTTTGTTTTCAGCTGTTAGTAGTATGTTTTGCTTACAGACTGTTGTTAGCAGACGTCTTGCAATATTTTGGCTGTCATATGATGTCATTGTATTGTCTGTCATATGTTGTCATTTTGTGTTAGAGGTTAAAAGTAAACTTTTGAAATAAGTTAGTGTTTTTATGTGTTTTGGTGATGTGTTATGGTGAAAAGTCTTTATTAGTGTAAATATTGTTAAAAATGGGTAATAAGAAGAGAGTAGGGACAAAAAACTATGTTATAAGAAGAAGAAAGTTGTTGGTAAGAAACCACAAGTTGTGACTCAAGGTAATGAAGAGACTAGGCCTAGGCCTACACCTAAAGTTTGTTCTAGCTCGAATGTGAAATTGACCCATAACCTAGCCTACTATGACGATTTAAATGATACTTTACAGTATGATATAGTGAACATTGTACAGTTAGAATCAGTTTTGTCAGATTTTGCAATTTGTAGGGTTTGTCGTAGTAGCCTATCATTCCGCAGAAAACAATTGTCCGGGCTTGCAATAGAATTTTCTGTTTCATGTAGCTGTAGCACAAAAAATTAACTTTTGAAAATTGTCCCAAAGTTACAGAAGATAAAATTAGGCCTAGTCAACAACCATGTAAAAGTATTTATTATGACTTGAACCTGAGATTAGTATATGGCTTACGTGTAATAGGGAAAGGCTACACGGCTGCCCAAATTCTTTGTGGTATGATGAACTTACCTACACCGCCCTCTAAGTTCAATCAGCATGAGCAGTTTTTATCCAAGCATGTAGAAAGTGTTTGTGAAAGTTCCATGTCTAGAGCAGTAGTAGAAGCTGTTATGGAAAATGAAAACTCTAAGGACTTATGTGTTGCAGTCGATGGGAGCTGGCAGAAGCGAGGCCACACTTCACTAAACGGTGTCATAACCATTACGTCTTGTTACACTAGGTGCTCTTAGGCTAGGTGTTTATGAGGCAGTGCTATCATTCAATGATGGATACAGTTCCAAAGTGAAGGTTTTAGAGACCATTGGGCTAGAACCAGGACTGAATATGCGGTTTGCTTTAAAACACCTCGACGCCCAGCGGATTCGCAAAGCGGATAAAGCCGTTACCGACATTGAAAGAAAATCAGGCAGTCAAGGACTTTGGCCAAAAGGAAGCTGGAGGATCTATACCAAGAAGCAGAAGATCCAGACAACCCTTCCTACAGTGCAGGCCATCATTAAAACAAACTAAGTGACCAAAATATGCTTCTTTCTTGGTTTTTCTTGATTTACCGAAACTTGCGGTTTTTAAACTTTGAGTACCCATAACTCAAAAACTATTAGGCCTAACTCAACCAAATTTTTACACAATATGTAACATACTATTATCTAGTTCCGTACACAGGTGTTTTTAAATATCTCTTAATTAAGAGACAAAATAAAAAAAATATGACTTAAAAAAAAAACAAAAAATCAAAAAAATTTCAAAGATTTTTAATTTTTTTATTTATTTGTAAAATTAAAAAAACTCATGTAGGGAACTAGTTTATAAGCTATTCAAGAAGATATAAAAAAATTAGGACTGTATCTATTACCGATCCTGAGATATAGGTACTTAAGCTAACATTATACTCTTATGGGAGTCGGACTGCCCTTAAAACAAAAAAGTTGTTAAGAAATAAGATGGGCTTTATAAAAAATTATTAGTAAGGTGCTCTGGTATTATATATAATAAAAATAGATAAAAATTATTATAGAAATTCAGGAGCCGATTTCTTCCAAAAGGCACTTCCTCAGAGAGAGAGTGTGTGTGTTAAAGTTTTAAAAGTAAATTCATTGAGCAAAGAAATAAAATTGAGAGAATTTTAGACAATTCAGTTTGTAAGTTCATGGGAACAGACTCAGACTTATTAAAGCCAAGTCTTGCAATAACTTTAATTTAAGGTAAACTTGTGAAAGTGAGCAGCTTGGTCTTGTTCGCGAACGAACCGACTCGAACTCCCAAACAATAAATCGCCGACCAAAAATTAAGGAGGGTCGAGCCGGTGGTACGTGGTAAGTGACGTAACCAAGTAGAAGGGTTCGAGTGCGGGGGTACGTGGCAGTGTGTGTGTGTGTGTGTGTGTGTGTGTGTGTGTTTGTGTGTTATGTCTATTTAAATAAATAACTTTAAGAGAAAAAAATTAAGAAGTAAAAACCGATTGAGTAAAATAAGTTTGTTTGACGCTCGTCACTTTATGTTCAGACGGAAACTCTCAGAGCACGTGTTTAATCACTTAAACTAATCTGTAATCATTTTAATTGTATAAAAGAAAAGGTAAAACTTTAATTATTTATTTAGAGTAATTTAAATAACAACATTAAAATTCAAGTATCATAGTTTCAACCCCTTTCTAAGAACAAAATTTCAACATAATGTAAATTTTAACCACATTATAAAATTGGTTTAATTTTGTTTTTCATTAAGAAAAAAAATTAATTATATTTTATAATTATTTTTTGTTATAAATCAAATAACTTGTTATACAGAATTGTAAGACTGTTGGTTTTGTTATACAGTTAGACTGGTTCAACATTGGGGAGCAAAACAATTAAACAATTTTGAAGATTGAGTCACCATCTATTAAATTAACCTATCAGAAAATAGAATAATATAATACAATATATTCTTATATATAAAATGAAGAATATAAACTCAACTGAAATTTTACTATGAAAGTTAACATTGTTAAAAAATTTCATTTAAAGTAAAGATTCCAACAACAAAATATTCCAAAAATCTGGGAATAGTTTGTATAATCCACCATTTTGGTTGCTTAGGGTCTCAAATCAGAAATTTAATTTCACTTAAATAATTAGTTATACGGTATTTAAATATTTCTTACAAATAACTTTTCTATCCTATCAGTAGTTAATTTTTTATTTAAAAATTACAGAAGTTTTATTAAAGTAAAAAGAATATTCTCATCTATAATTATTATTAAGCACTGTTTTCAAATCAAAAGAAAAGAATATTAGAAATAACAAAAGACATGTAACGGTAAGAAATGATAAAATTTATAAAAATACAAAAAGGTAGAAAAGTTGTGTAAATTAACTTTGTTAAAGTAAAATTATGAAATGTATCATGTGTTTTTTGAGAACAAATTATTTTTTAAAGTAATTATGTAACGTTTATTACGCTGCTGCTTAAGTGAGAAAAATGAGCTATGAACATAGTATCAACTCGACCGGCACTTCCTCTTTTGGTATGATCTGTGATACTCGGAGTATTGTCAAAATTGTCTATTAGTATTGCAGTGGCATTGAACATTACGTAGAATACGTACTACGTCACTACGTGGCTATTTATTTAGTTGCAATTGAATTGAATGTTATAGTGGCATAAAAAGTATAGAAATTTATGCGAATTTAGACGGGTAAAGGCTAAAAAGAGTGAATTAATTAATATTTCCTGAGTTAAAAAGATAGAGTATTAAATCATTATGGATTTTTTTAACTCTATTCCTACACACATGGTAAATTTTTAACTTACAATTTTAGTTTCATTAAGGTAACAATGGGTGTCAAATTTTTCAAAATGTAGTCATTTTGTTTGTTAAAATTTTCCAGCTTTAATTAACTCATGATCGAAGTCACGTTTGTCCTAAGCAGTCTGCCCTCACTGGGGTTACTAATGTTTGTATTCCACTAAGAATTAAGGCAGGCCCAATATTTGTTGGTAAATATATAGTGTAGCCTACTTGTCTTGGTGATTTAGTAGTTAAATTTATGCAATTTGTGGTAAATATGGAGAGAAGTTGTCTGATCGATACTTATTAAATATGCTTACCACTTTGTATCTTTCACATTCAATATTTCTATCCTAAATCAGTGCTTTAAAATGACTGATTTTTAGCTTTTAGAGGTTATTTTGACACATATTTCATCATTTGAAGTAAAATCTATCAATGTTATCTTATTTCATGTGGAAAATAGTTCTGCTGTAAGAACTGTCAAAGTATGTATCATTTAGTATCAATCATATTGTGTAACTTGAGGACCTAGTGATCTGGAATCTTATATCATAGAAGCGTAGTAATATCAATCTGTAAAAGCGAATGAAGTGCGCTTGCATCCCATGAGTGAATTCAATATGGCTACCCGATTGAATATGTTAAAATTTGTCTATTTCATACATTGTTAAGTAAATAATGAATTGTGAGAGATAAAAAACCACTAGCTTTGTTCATTAAATTCTATTTTATTTTTTTAAAAAATGGTATGAAGCGGAATTACCGAGATTTCGTACTTTAATTGATCAGACAACTTCTCCATATTTACCCAATTTGTGCCCTACATGTCTTCTGTTGGAACAATTACATCCTTCATTACGCTGTATACTTTTGATATTTCACAATAAAGTATTCATGTTAAAAATACGCAATATTCCTGTTTGTATTACATTCTAAAGTACACTATAGCGCTATGCGTGTAGGTTTCATGGATTATACATTGTTAAATGACTCATAGCGCCCATGTGCATTGTATGACATAACGTAGGTTAATGGGTAAATATCGGTTGTACCTCGTCCTTAGATTAATCTATAAAAAATTATGAAAACAAAGTATTAACCTTGTATTCAAAAGATCAGATCATATATGTCAGAAAATGTATTTCTTCACTGTCAAATAACATAGAAAACAAGTTAATACAGCTGTTAGGTATTGTGTATTTTGTGTAATATTTGTATATTGTGTATTGTATTTTAGTCTATTAACAAAAGCTGTAGTAGACTTATGTGTTATGACTACCTTATTTTAAAACAATCGGATCATTTTTAATTTTGTAAGACACTTTTAAAATCAGAAAATGAAATGGTTTATTAGAAAATAGGAATAATAAAGAATTGAAATCGACTTCAAAATTAGTATCGTTTATGTTGCATAAGTTACAAAATGGGATGTAAATTACTTAGGCGAGGTCTAGTCAGTATATTATCTACCTGACTTGAGAACAAGCGATCATAGATTCAGTGACTTGATGAACATAGTTATTAGTTTTAATGTTGGCATTCCTAACTGCATGGCTGGATTTCGTATTTTTATAAATCTCATTTTCTATTAAACTAATGCGTTTTGGAACTTGACATGTTTATTACAACACATAATATGATCTGATCCTTTGATTACAAGGTAAAGTACTTTGTTTCTTAATTTTGCATAGAAAAATAGTAGGACGAGGTACAACTAATATTTACTGGTTAATATTAGGCCCTACTATGCTGTTTTATTCGTTTACTACATATACCTTACTTCTTAAGAATAAATAATGTTCCCAATGTAGAAGTCACTTTTTTCACCGAAAAATCATAATTTAAAAACTATGAAATCCACATATTTATATGTTAGACATAATGGCAAATGTTCACATTATCATACGTTAGGTAGCCTACTAAAGAAATTGCAATGTTTATATCTGAGGTTACAGGTCACGTGAACCGGCTGCAAAATTATATCACCCTATGTATTAATTTAAGCAAATTAACTTCAATAAACGTACAAAAGGTTTTGCCAGGTGGTTTTGGTTATATATATATGGCCACCTGGCCAAATCTGTCGTGACATATGAATAGTGACCTGGTGTAGTCATTATACAATATGCATGGGTCAAACCATACACTATTCTCATTGCTATCGTCTCAGTTTTTAAATTGTGATTTTTCAATGACAAAAAAGTTACTTCCGCATTGAAAACATTTCATTGATTCTTAAGAAGTAAGGTATGTAGTAAAGGAATAAAAAATTAAAAGATAGGCTACAGTAAAAAAATACCCATTTTTGAAGTACCAAAATATATTAGACTAGGCCTAGTTTATTAAAAAATAAATATAAAAGTACAAAATCCAGGTCTGGCTACGTAAATATGTGACTACATTCATCAAGTAGATAATGTGTTTTATTAGGTAAGCCTGGCTATTTGACTATGTATGATGCATTTTTGCATTACAGTTTAGTATTATGATGTTGCATGATTGAAGAATCATGAGAAATAGGTTTGAGTTGGTGATGTTTGTGCATATATATTTGGTCACCTAGCCAGACCTTTTTACATTGAGCAATGTCACATTCACAAATTTGACGAACATAATTAAACATAGGCATTCAAAACCAGACCTAGATTTCGTACTTTTACATTTCTTATATCTTATTCTTTCATCTACTAAACTAATGTATTTTCGTACTTCAAAAGTCTCTTCCCACATCAAATATGATCTAATTGTTTTAAAATAAGGTAGGTAGTAAATGATTTCGACTATATTCTTAACTAAATATCAGGGCAGACTACAATGCACAATTACTGAAAGTACTTAGTTTGCTGACTGGCATCTTGTTATTTGTGTAGCTGAAGATTTGGTAAAAGTAATAAAACCTAGCTGCCTCAATATTTCACTAGGCAATTTTTTTACTATTTATTAAAAAAAATGTTATACATGTGAAATAAAATGGATGCAAAACCATTTGCTATAATTTTTCGTAACTTTATATGACACAATGTAACTTAATTCGATTAATTAAATGTTCTTTGATTAAAGTAAGAAGAATAATTGTTATGGATGTATCTTCCAGATTGTAAATGATAATGATCAGCAACCTTACTTAACTTGTCTTAAATATCAAATATTTGTTGGGCAAGTTTTAAATGTTATCCTAACATTTTATTGCTACATTTATATCATTCAGACAAGTCCACATTAACAGAGTGCCATGTTCCTTTATCTTTAGTAAAAATCTTATTTTCTTCATATTAGACTGTTAGAAATGGTGTATCTTTGGTATGTAATATAGGCCTAATAAAGTAGTTTTTCATTTGTTTAAGTAGTAGCCTATTTATGAAAGGTACTATTAACCTAACCTAATCAATTGGTAGCCTATATTGCTTTTATTGTAGATTGGACCATCAGTATGAAAAGGGAAAACCTCTCGATCGTCATTGCCTTTATACCATTATTGATATTGTACAAAAAAAATTTGTGGTAATATCAATTAGTTACTCAAAAAGTAACATTTTATTAGCAACTTTTTTTGCTGGTGTACAAAGTTTTGCCAGTATGTTGCATAGCTTAAAACCTAATAACTTATCATTACCAAAGATAAACCAACAATATCTATACAACAGTAGGATACACTACTACAGTAAATGAATAATTGAAGTATTGCATTTGTGTATTATGGAACTGGCTGAATGATATTTGTCGAAACCATGGCAAGAAAAAAATCGAATGCAGTAAACCTTTCCAATTTAGATAGAGGAGGTGTTGGGATTGGAGGTTTTTGGATAGTGGAAAAATAAAAATATTATTTTTACAGTTTTTTCCTTTTTAAAAGTTTCATGGTATCAATATAAAGGGTATATGAGGAATATGGGGATTTTAGATAGAGGGATATTTGGTCACATACTACAACAGGTAGTAGGACTGAAATAGCATTACTCTTGAACAAAATTAGTGTTACATAGACTTTTCTACACTAGAGAAATTATGACAGTGTAGAACTAGCTGAATGCTATTGTCAAATACATAGAATCTCATAACATTTGCAAATTATACAAACAATTTTTGACATCTACAATAAGTTATGTTAGGTACAGGCAATTATGCCTACTGTGGCCGTCGCTTGCTTTTTGGCGGCAGAAAACTCCTGCTAAGAAATCAGAATTTGCTGGCTGGAGACTGCATCCACGTTGGCCGAAATCTGTCAGGATGGCGATGCGGTCTTAGGCGATAAATTAATCAACGTAACGTAAGCTTAATGTTAAATTTATAGTTTAAAAATAGTGTTAGTTCACAAATTTATACAATTTCCAATTCCTCCCGCTGAAAAAGACATGACGGTTAATTTATCATTTTTATATGCTGAAAGTGGACCGACTTTGCAGAATGCTTGGGGACAGTACTCGAAACAGAGCGTTAACTTGACACTGATTTGCCGCTGGAATTATTGCTGCACGGGAACTGATTTGTCGCGAGAAAATGACAGGTCAATGGCGTCAAAATTTCACTACATAGACTATTAGGCCGCTAGGGAGCAGCACCTTACAGTAAAGGTTACTATGAACGTTCCACAATCACATTAGTATATAGAAACACCGCTAGAAAACGTAAGCACTCATAATATTGTTAATGTAAACTAGCCTGTTCTAAAGGTTAAAACCATCAGTACTCTATTGGGCTCAAACGGTTAAAACCGTCAGTACTCTATTGGGCTCAAACGGCTATAACCGTCAGTACTCTTTTGGGATCATTTTAAGTTACTCTTCAACAGGTCAAGGGTTAGTATCAAGGCACTAACAGTAAGAATGATGAGCGAGTGGTCAGACGAAGCATCAAGGCTGGATTCAATTGATGTATACATGTGAGAATTATTTTTTGTTATGAAGGAATTTAATAAGTCTGGTATCTTTTGGAGGCCTGTAGGTTAGTTAGAAGGTTCTCCTGTCAATTGGGGAAGCAAATGGTTGTTGTCAACACTCAGGTTCACTCATGGCCATGAACAGTTGTTTATGAACCCCAATAGGAGTGCTTCACATTCCAGTCACCTCCAGCCATGAAGCAATCATTATGTAGTTGGTAAACATAGCTTCACTTACTTTTTAATCACAATCATTGAACCAGCATGAGTTCTTCTATCTGGATGAGGCGTGAGCCGTGTGCTGTAGCCTGACATTAATGCAACTACATATGGTAATATGTGATTGAGATCAATACAACATTCAGTTTGTTATTATTAATGAAGGACACTAATTCATGCCTAATTGTGGAGCCATACCATTAATGTTTCATCCATCAGTTCGTAGCGACATCGTTTATCCATTTTGTTAACTAGGGTTGTGATATAACACAACCTTATTTGTTGAAGTAGAAGCTCTGTCTTTTCGCTTTGCTTCAGAAAGACATATTCTATTGTACTACTGGAATGTTAACTGTTTTCAAAGTTGAGGGATATCTTTCAATGAATTTTTAGTTATAGCTTCTGCATATGTTTTGTGAGAACTTCCCATTAGATTAGACTGAACAGGTAGAATAGCAAAAGATTGTCTAGGAATTTTCACATTAAGTTTCTTGTTTCTTCTCTTTATATACCTGGCAACCTTTATAGTTCACCGGGTGAATGCAGCATAAGGTGTAATGCTGGTGTATTTCTGTCTTTTTCTCTGCACTCAGATGTTTTGTAACCTTCTCCACTCCATATTTAACGCACATGTAAGAGCCTCATACAGTTGTTCTTTGAATGGCCATATTGTTGACATTGAACAATAAAGTTTGATGTGAGTCTTCAATTTAACCTGCTGGTGGACTATGTGCTTTATGCCATTTACTGCCTTGGTTCAAAGTTAACAAAAAATGTTGATGGTGATATTTTTTTATCAGGTCCATACTGGGCATTTATTATTTTGACTTTTACTTTGCTGCCTGTGGCTTCAATTTCATCAATGCTAACACTCTGAGGAGACGAGTAGTGGAGATTTTTTCTAACGATTTGGTAACTCTTGGTCTCCTTTCTTGAAAGGGAAGGTAGCTATATCCAAATAGATCTTTCGTTTTAATTAAATTGGTAATCTTTTTGTACTCCTCTGCAATGTTAATAAGAATATACAGTAGGCTTTTATTGACAATCTTGTGCTTAACCCTTTCAGTGCCAGCCATTTTTTTTGATGCACTATCCAAAAGTGCCAGGCATTTTTTCTCATAGTGTACCCAAAAGTGCCGACCAATTTTTAGTGATTTTGTAAGGTTTTCATAAAAAGCTCTATTTTTTTTATTTGATAAGATATCATCATGATTTTTGTGATGTTTATCTTCTAATAGATCTATAAAAATAATATCTACTACTCTAAAAACCTTTATAATACCGTAGACCTATACCATTTACTTTAGAAAAAAATGAAATTGCATACCTTAACAAAACATTTTTATAAAATTTCCAGTTTGTATTAAGAATTCTAAAAATTTTGGGCTAAAATCTTGCTAAAGAAAAAAGTTACATTACTTTTTCTGAAATAGAATATTTTTATGTTTTTCAAAAACTGTAGTATAAGTAGTAGCCTACTTTAAATCTTAAAAAAAAAAACAACTTATATCTCTAAATTATTCAGCACATCAAACAAAATTAGTATAAGAATAATAATGAATTAATTAATAAAACAATTAAGACTTATTTAAACTAAAATATTTATAATTGATTTGTAAAAAAAAAAAAGAAGTTATTTTAGCATTAGTATTCGGTAACACATTTACTATGTATGCCCTTTTTCCACTTCACACACATAAATGTAGAATTGTTCCTTATGGGTGATCTTGATCGATCCATTATTTATTTACATAACACAATCAGACAATTTAATCTAAGAGCAGATATTTCTTGTTGAAACTCCATATTCAAGGATTAAATAAAGCAATAAAGCTAGAGTTTCAAAATTATTAAAATAATTTTGAAACTTTAGCTTTATTGCTTTTTTAATCCTTACAATCAGACAACCAACATACAAAACATACGAAACTGAACAAAACAAATAATGCAACAAGACTAAAACGAAAGGAATAATTGTGAAGCAGCGGATTTGACAGTGCAGAGCCAACTTGTTTCAATTATCACTCTTAGATCTGTGCACTGGATTTTTTATACTAGGTCTATATCATATGTGAAATGAAAAGAACTATTCATTCTTAGCAGATTACTTAAAAATATAACCAATAATAATATCTTTTAAATTTTTTATGAGTTTTTCACCTAATCTTTGGTGTAATCGGACGTTGCCATTTCTTGCACATTTTCAAATGTCCTGTCCCGGAGGATGTTGGCACTTCTTGCATGTTTTAAAATATCCTGTTAAACAGAACGTTGGAATTGAAAGGTGTAAATTGTTTTTGTCATTAACAGTTTCTTTGAGTTTTGTTAATTCATTGACATCATCAATCCTAAGAGAATTATTAGAGCAAGCTTGATAGCCGGGTTTGGCCCAGCCACTTTGGGGTCACCTAAGTCAGGTGAATCCAATGGTTGATTACTAATCCTATTTTTAAAATGGATAAGCTGAGCTGAATCTCCAACAAGCATACACATCAACCTGGGTGTTTCTAAAGGGCACTTTGTAACCTTTAAACTGATTATCTTGGTTAAATTTTTTTACAGTTTTTGTGTGTGTTTACTACTTCTGTCTTCATTAATCTAGTGGGCATAAATAAGTAAATATGTCAAGCATCAAACAAACCAAATGGTGAAATTAGAAATAATGTTAATTTATTGCAATTAATTATTAAGATACTTCAAAGAAACTTTTCTGTTTTAAGATCTAATCAAAGTTTTACATTTGACTTTAAATGTTTCCTTCTTAATATCCTTGTTATAAATGCTTTTTCTTTGGAATTTATAATCAACTTTAATTAGTGTTAATCAAAGTTTTTAATTATGTGATTTATTTTCAGGACTTTGATGGACAGCGGAGAGCAGAAAAGTTATCTAGGATCATAATTACGCTTTTTGGTGTAAGTATTATTTTACGGAGTAACTTATGTAAAATAAGAAAATTCTGAAAGTAATTGTTTTGTACATAAAATGTTTGATGAGATAGTTTAAATACAAAGATCTTTTAAAGCAGTGATTACCAAAAGGTTTTTTCTCTATAACACACAAGAGCTTTGCAGTGAAAATCTTGTATATATTTTCTTTTCTATAATAAAATAAAATATTGCATAATGATTTCTGTGATGGAATATTTTTAAAGCAAAAATAGATGTAAAAATTTTGAAATTCAATTTTAATAATAAAGAGAAAAATTTAAGAAGTTTGGCTTAGTGGAAATTGAATCTCAATGAAATTTTTATTGACCAATCAGTGAGCTGATTCCCTTTGTGGGCATGTTTTCGAATGCAGCAAGATGTGTGATTTTGTTGTCGGCATTTTTTATGACATTACTTGCATTAAATTTTGAGTCCTACTGAATTATTTATACATCTTATAGATTTTCGTAAACAACCTTTTAGGTGCCAAATGTTCCATTTAATATATTGATAGCATTTGTTTATTTAGTTAAGCTTTCATTTCTTTACAATCTAATTTATTTTGAAGCCTTTCGTCTAAGATTTGTTAAGTTTTAATCTTACCTACTCGTACTATAAACCTGGAGTAGCCGTGTCATGTTTTTCTAATAATTTACCTGAATAGTTTTGATAGCTTAGAATAATTCTGATATGGGAAACACAGGTCAAAGGTATTGGGAAATATTTTTGTTTTGTTATTTTCTGATTGAAAGTCGGAGTTTTGATAAGATTGGAATGTTGATCTAATGTTGGTCGTAGTTGTCACTAGGTGTCGTGGTAGTTCATTTATTTGGATTCTGCTTTTTAAAAAAGGAATGACAAATATTTCGATAATTTTATATTTGTAGGTTAGAGGAAAATTATGAAATGTTGCACACTCATTTTTATGTAAACAACAATAATAATAACAAACACTATGAAACTGTTCATTCCGGATCTGACAATCTTACATTAATCTAAACTAAATTTTGTTGGGAGAATAACAGAAATTAGCTAAAATGAGTGGTAGGAGGATAACAGAAAAGAACCAAATTATATACAAAAGTTTCTGTGTGAGTGGATAACAACAGATACAACTAACCTAAACAAAATTTAAACCTAAGCAAACTAGATATAACAGTTAAGTGTATTTTAAAACAGATTGTTTAAATGCGGAAGAATGTAATATGTACTTATTTTGCAAATAAAAATGTTATATTACAAGAATATGTACATGTAAGTAATAAGTTTGAAAAACCAAAATCAGTTTCTAAAAACTTTTTAATTTTGTTTTGTGTAATATTTATTTAACATCATTTTAGTTTTGTATGGTGAAAAGTCAATATGAGTGATATCACTTTAGTTTTTCAATAACACCAACGAGTATTCTTCATTGAAAAGATATTTTAAACTCCTATACCCAGTACTTTTTATAAATAATTATCCGTCAATCATATTGTTCTTTTGTTGATATAGTTGGGAAATGTAAAAGGATTATCTTAAAAGTATTACTTATGATACAATATTATTGTCTTTTATTATTTTTATCTTCTGATTGCACAAGGCAGTGTTAGAATATCTAAAAATATTTAATCTAATTAATGATTCATAATAAATCGTGGATGTGTAGTGGACATCCACTACCCATCAGTTTTGACTGATCCTAAGAGCCATGCCCTCTACCTGTTTCAAGGATTGAAAGTTATCAAACGATAGAGCTTTTGTGGGCTTCTGTAAGATATTGTTTGCCCCCCCCCCATAGGCCTTGCCTAGTCCGCAGGTCAAATAACAGTTCCTCCCTCATCAAGTTTGTTGCTTACTATACAAATATAAAGTCAACAATTATTTTATTAAAACGTATTTATTGACAGGATATCTCTTGGTTTTCTTTGTAAAGGCAATACTCAAATACAAGTTGTGAAACATATAGTTCACTGAAGTCTTTGTGAAATTGTATTTGTATCAATGTTTTTGGCTGACCGTGTGAGACAGGTGATACTTAAACTAAACTGTTCTGTCCAGTCAATATGTGAATAACTGAAGCCTCTCTGAGCTTCAATGCATGCACTGAAATGGAGTCACCTATGAAAATAACTAATGTATTAAAACATCAATTGTTACAGGCTGTGGGATTGGTGTGGGGATACATAATTCAACAATTCTCTCAGACAGTTTATATTGTTGGAGCTGGTTTTGCCTTGGCTACAATAGTAAGTGTACATAATTTATAGACTAGTATATTTTTAAATTAAGAAATTTGATCACAATGGATATTATATTTAATATCTTAGTATCTATTAGTATAGAATACTGTTGCTACCAAGGAAAGGCTCAGATAATAGACACAGTATACAAACATCTAGGGCTTGGAGCGTCAGTTATTTTGAAATATTGTGATGTGCTTCAAAAGAACGGTGATTTCCCTTATTTTATATTTTTCTATAACTTCTTCACAAGTTTGAGTTTATTAGAAATGTTAAAAGAAAGGAATATTAGAGCTACAGGCACAATGAGAGAAAACAGGACAGGAGGTTGTCCACTAGAAGAATCAAAACAAATGAAAAAGAAAGAGAGGGGTGCACTTGAATATAAAAGTGAAAAAAACAAAAAAATAATTGTAGCGCGATGGAATGATAACAGCATTGTTACAGTCGGATCAAATGTTTCTGGCATAGAACCTAAAGTACATTTGAGACGTTTTTCTCAAAAAGAAAAACAACATATAAACATTCCTCAGCCAAAACTCATCCATCAATTTATTCCAAATAAAGTGTCATTCTGTCATATATTGATTATTTACAAAGACAGAATAAAAGTAACGTTATTTTAATTTATAATCTTTGCTTCTAGGTGACTGTTCCACCATGGCCCATGTACAGAATGAAACCAATGCAGTGGCAAAAACCTCGTGATGGTGAACAAGGAGACACACATCAAAAATCAAAGAAAAAGAAATAATCGTCAGTTGTGTAATATTTAAGTTATTGTATCTAAATATATTTTCTTTATAGTTGTCATGATATTTTAATATTTAAATCCTATCGACTAAACCATATAACTGATTTGTAATAATACAAAGAATTATTAGAGAAAAGGTCATAATTTATTTGTAGAGATCACAAATTTATTTGTAATTGGTGTGTAAAATCTAAATTTGAATTTCCTATGCCGTGAAGCTACACTTGAGCTTCTATATATTATTATGATAATATTTCTGAGTTGTGAATCATTCATGAAAACATATGGGGCAACTCTTGTAACCTAAGTGTACTAGCGATGCTAAGTTCCGATATTTTTAAAGATTCGGTTAAATTTTTCTCGTTAATATGGAAGAACCGTTCATTTGATCAATATTTATAATAAAGATTTAGAGCTAAATATTGACTAGTAATCTACCAGACCAAAAACCAAGCAGTAAGTCTGAGTAATAGTGGGAAGGGGATAAGAATGGGTCATTTCTAGTACTTTTCAAGCAATTCTTCATCCAGTTCCACAACCTGTTCAAATTGAAGGGTCTTTAGAGAAATATATCTTGTACCTTCTTAATTCATAATGTCCTAAATTAAAAGACAGCAACATTTCTTCTCTGCCTATGATTTCTTTTTTGTTAAACATTAAATAGTTTTTATTTTTAATATTAAACCTGTGTTTACACCTTTTTGAATGATTAAAGGTGTGTTCCTATTTTATCTAATAATCTTTACGTTTATTGCACTGATTTATTATCATATTCTTTCATGTTTTTATTATGGATGACATTATATTCCTTAGCCTAAAATGGAAAACATTATTTTGAGAATATAACATTTCAAAGTGTCTAATTCAATAATAGGCCTATTGATATTTTACCAATATTCATTTTTAGTTTTGGATCAATAATATTTGCAAGAAATGTAAATGTTAAGAAAGTTTTACTCAACTAACTCACAAGTAGATAGTTCCTATTAATTGAATTTGTATTATTTATAATTTGTTTGACCTGTGTTCTATTTATATGTTCTATTAAGAACAATGATTATTAATTCAGATGTTTATTAATTAGTTATATTTCTAGCAAAGTTCATTTCAACTATTAGAAACAATAATCTTATATTTAATTTGCCAAGGAATTTCTGTGCATCATATATTTCTTTACTATAGGGCCAATTTTGATGATTTGAGGTGTCAAATTAAACAGAGACACCTGCAAATTTAAGAAACATTCATTTTCCTTATAAACACTTATTTTGTAATAAATTTATCATTTAACTTGCCTGTTATGGGTAATTATACATTTCACAACCAAAATAATTTGAAACAGCTGTTATAAATTCTCAGATAAGTTTTTTTGTTTGAGAATTTATAACAGCTGTTTTAAATTATTTTTTTGTTAACTTATAGAATTCTTACTTTATTTGTGTAGATTCATGTTGTGTTGTGATTGATTGCTTATATAATTATAACAAATTAAATGGTTTTCCAGTAGCTTCTTTGGTTGCACCACCAGCTTACCAGATCTTGTTTGATAGGTAACACTGGCTGCATTGGCTTCAATTTAGAAGCTCTTTTATCTTGATGTTCAACTCTTCTATAGTTTATATATTTAAATTTTGCACTATAAATTGTATCTGGAACTTGTCTCCAGACCCTAGTAGTCAAGTGAATTTCATTTCTTCTGTTATGTTCTCCATTACCACCCTCTACTAAGTATGAGTAATGGAGTAGGCCCTAATTATACAATTTTCCAGTTGAAGGAAGAATTTCTTTTAAATATAACTGGCTTTCTTAAAATAAACATTTACCATTGCTGTTTTGTCATAATGTTCTTTAGTTTTATGTCTGTTTGAATCATTATCTTTCTGTCCTAAATTACTGTAAGTTTAGATTTTAAAGCACTAGATGACCAAAGTATATTTGTACGCAGTTTTATACCCATCGGGTTAGACAGGTGGGTAAATTTGACATCGGGAAGTGTTTCTAAAATTAAGTAAAGCCTGGTAAATTTCTTTTCTAGAATATGATACCTTTTTGAACAAGTATTTTAGATTTAGTAGCACTTTCTGTCAGGTTTAGAAAGGCCAATACACCATTTATCCTAATTAAAAGGTTTAGGTTTTCTTAATCCTAATTCAAGTTCAAAATAGATAATCTTGACCATATTATTTTAATTGGGTGTGTTAAATGAAAATAACAATCAGTGCTTCAGTATTTCAAAATATTTGTGAAACAAGACTTTACTTCTTACAATTTTTACCCAAAATAACATAATACAGCTATTACATATTTATGATAACAGAAATTTGTTCCTAGGTTAGTAATCCATGACATGTAGAAATATGATAGTTAGGAGTATTTACATGGATTATGCTAATGTCGTCATGTTTGCGTCCTGAAACTATTGTGCAGAAAGATTAAATTGTTTTTAGTCCAGGTATCACAATCCTTTCTACAATGGGTGTCTGAAGCTGAGCAAACATCACATGTAAACCTTTTTATACAAGAAATTTATTAAGATATTTTCAATATTTAAATTGCTATTATTCACAATATGTCTATAAATTTTAGGTTATTAGCAAGCTATTCCTTATAACATTTATAAAATACCATTTTCTACTTTAAATTAGCTTAGGTTAATTTAGTTCATATCTTTATATTTCATTATTCTTGATATGTGTATTGTGTCTATTTTTAATTTGGCATATTTGTACATCTCCAGAGAAATATTTCTCAATACTATAGGATCCTAAGTATTCTTGTGCTAATTTGTTTGGTTTTTTGCATCAATATTAACCCTTACCAGGCGGCTAGCGCCTTTAACGCAAAAACACAAACACATGCTTAGATGATTCCATAGTTCACGAAACTTCCAATAGAGTGCACAGTGATGTTCATTGAGTATATTTAGACAAAAAAAAAATATATAAGCAACATCTATGAGGTCTTATCGATCTGTGTTCTGTCGCCAAAGCAAATTAAATCTACGATCGCAAGTGTTCTCACTGCAGCTTACACCTATAGACGCAATCTGTTTTACTGAGCTGTTCAGTGTTTATTTGAATTGTTCGCTGACATATCTATTCCAAAGTTTTACTTTTGTATAAGTTCTTAGTTTTTTGTTGTAAATAAGTGTACTTTCTTGATATTTTTGTATAACAATAATGGCAAGTCCTGATGACCCTGATTTTGATTCTTTTGTAATCGGAACGCTAAATATTTCCTTTTCAAGTGTCATTGATGTGGATAATCTAGAATTAGAGGTTTACAACATTGCCAACAACTCGGCCTAGAGGTGATCAATGGTATGATGTTACAAACAATGACCCAGGACCTAGCCATGAAATACCAATCTACAATGTTAATTATGGACCTTGTTTACCCAGTACTTTTGATTGTGAAACTAAACCAATAGATTATTTTTGTTTGTTTTTTAATGATAGCCTAGTGATTCATATACGTGATGAAACCAATTTATTTGCAAATAAAAAAAGGTGAAACCAAGTTACCAAATTTAAGAGTAAAGAAATGGTTTGACCTTACCCCTACTAGCCTAAAGACATTTTTAGGTGTGATTATCAATATGGAACTTATGCCGCTACCTGACATCATCGTACCTGTCATATTTTACTACTCAGTGGGAAAAAAGAATACCTTTCTTTCGTGACGTTTTTACTAAACACCATTTTATAAACATATTTTACAACTTACATTTCAATTATGTTGAGGGACAAAGTCATAAACCTAAAGGTTTTCTGATAATGTCAATTGTAGAGCATATGCGAGAAATGTGTAAACTTTTTTTCACAACAGGAAATTTTGTTGCAGTGGATGAGAGTACAGTACTACCTCGTTCAACCAGATGTCCGGATTATTCGGAACGAAAAATAAAAATTTTAATGTTTATAAAAACATGATTTCTTGATCACTACAGTGTCGCCTCGAGGTAGTAGGGCAGGTTGTTGATGCGCTGGGAAGAGAAAGTGGAGGAGCAATGACCTCCGTGCCACCATCCTCCTACCCTGACGCGGAGCGACAGTCACCAGTGACCTTGTCTATTGTCTACGCCGGTGGGTAGTCTGTCACGTGCTAGCGACCGGAATACATCATTACCATATCGTTGCTGTGCAGTGTTTAGTTTCTGTACATTTTTGATCGGATACGGTTAATAGTATTATATTTGTGTGTTAGCGTTTGTGCGTGGAAATGGCGACGAAACGAAAATGTAATGTGCTTACAATGGCCTAAAAGTTAGACGCATTGAATCGTATAGACAGGAGTGAATCTTTAAATAAACTTGCTGCAGAACTCGGCGTAGGGACATCTGTGTCAGATTGGGGAAAAAAAATCGTACAAATATTGATGACTTTTGCAGTTTAGAGGGTAGAGGAACTATAAAAATAGCAAAAAATGAATCGTTGGACGAGGCATTATTTATGTGGTTTAGTGCTCAGCAAGAACGTGGTGTTCCAATTTCTGGACCGATTTTTGCTGAAAAAGCGGCAAGCCTAAAAAAAAAAAAAACAAATCCTGATCCAAATTTTACAGCTAGCCAGGGATGGCTATAGCGGTTCAAAAATCGGCATGGCATAAGACAATTATCTGTGACTGTCTAGTGATCAGGCGGCAAATGAAAAGTTTAAGTAAACTTTTCAACGAATTATTTCGTCTGAAAAACTTTCTCCTGACCAGATTTACAGTGCTGACAAAAACAGGAATGTTTTACCGTATTTTCCTAGCAAAACCTTAGCTTGTAAAACTGATGAGGTAGCCAAGGTCTACAAAAAGAGTAAGGATCGCCTAACTGCTATGGCTGGTAGCAATGCTTCTGGAAACCACAAAATTCCCCTAGTGATAATTGGCAAGGCAAAAAATCCTTGTGCACTTAAAAATGTAAATCGTGCACCCTTGCCTGTAGTTTATCTAAATAAAAAAAGGGCGTGGATGGATAGCTTTATTTTTAAAAAGTGGTTCTTACAATATAATTGAAGAAATTAACCCTACCACTCCAGAAATAACTGAATCAAATGAAACCACTGTCACTACAGAGCAATTGTTAGGCATGTTTGCAAGAATTGACGGTTGTTGCAATGTTGATATCAACAACGCCAATGATTGGTTGACAGACATCAACGAAGGAGGTTATGGAGTCATGATGTAGCATTTAAATTCAAAAAGCACATCCGCAATATAACTTCATTAACACTCTTCCACGTCCAATTTCCGTCCCTTGACAGATGCTGGCACCTGGCGGCCCGCTCCAAAACCAAGCATCGCCTGATACCGAACACAAAGTCCATTCGCCGGTCAAGCTAGCTTCTCTAATACCCGGTCCACAGTCTAGATGTGATAACAACATGGTCTACATTCTGCATCACTCATCTAACAAAAGTTTTTTTTCTCTCTAACCTTACAAGTCTCATACAACATCATGTTAATTTACAGTTCGTGCGTTTTAGTTTAAATAACCTAGTTCAAAATGTTAAAATAACCATCATTTTTCTCGGTACATGCTCACGTGAACTGCGACAGGATTAACCAGGTACTTCAACCTTACAGATTTTGTCATATTATATATTTTGTTAATTTTTAAAATAATTTGTTAATTATCATGTATTCTTTAAAATATGTATTTCATGTTTTATTTAATATTCTATTTTCTTTTGAAACTAAATGATTATAAAAATTTTCTTTTCTTAAAACATCATTTACAAAACCTTGTAAAGGCACATTTTAAGTTTTGAACAATTTTGTGAAATAAGTGCAGACTAATGTTGAACATTAAATGATCAGAATATCCTATTGAACATGTCAAATATAAAACAATTAGAGAAATTTCTTCTAAATCAGAAAATTTCGTTTTATAGACTCTTGAAGAATCTTACAAGTCTTATACAAGCTTTCTTTTAAAACAAAACTATATATAAATAAATTTATAATCATCTAAGAAGCTTTTAATTACTATCTTAACGAATTTCTGTGATGCAATTAATTTACTTTAATTTTGACAAATAACCAGATATTTTCTTCAATAAAGAACATTAATGCTACAACATGTCTGATCTTGCACAGACGCTAAAAGAAACGTGTTTTTTGTTTGCCACAGCCAATATGCTGGTAGGAGAAATAGAGAAATTCTTGTCTCATATTGCGCAAACCAGCGAATCATCCTAGCAAGTTTCGTCCTGTTGGCAAAACACGTTTTTGCATCACATAACTTCAGATTTTCAAGTGCATAAAAGTGATGTCCTTTTTTTTACAGCTGACTTTACTGAACTTTAACTAACTCATATGATTTATGTGCCTAAATTTACTTCCGCAAATATGTGTTCCTTCAAACTATTTTCTAGATGTAGACTTTTGTAATTATTTATAAATTATATAACAATTTTTTGGGTGGAGCCTGCATGCAATTTTCGGTCCTAACAACCTCCAAGAGGTTAGTTTCTAAATTAAAATAATTGACGTCAATTAACAAAATTTCAAAATTCTAAATTAATTTTCCTTTTTTTTTTATTTAAATATAAATTTATTGGCCAATACAGTTTCTTTTTTTTTTTTAAGAAATTTTCAAACCAATTATATTATGTTACTTTAGTTTAGTGATAAACATGTTAACTATAGATATGATCTTTCTTGAACTTAAAATATCAAGCTCTTTTATATTTTGTTAATTTCTGTTACTGTTTAAAAGGAAACTATCATCTTATAAACTAAACTAAAAAGGGGGGGATAAGTTTTTTTTTTGAAAATCTTGATTAATTTTTTTTTTAAATTATTATACTTTTACTTTAAGGGCGTATAATCTTTTTTTTTGATTAATTATAATTCTGTGAATTATTAAGCTGTGCTCATTGTCTTTTTTTATTGTTAAATTTTTGTAACTATAAACATATATATATAAACTAAAAGGGGGGGATAAATGTTTAGAATCTGTTGATTAATTTTTTTTTTATCTAAATTATTATATGTTACAATTAAGGGCTTATAACTTTTACAATTTATGATCTTGTTAATCATAAGTTTTTTTTTACTGATGATTTGTGTCAGGATGTCTTTTGTTGTAAATGACAAAGTCTGAACCGTCGAAATTTCTTGCTGTTTTCAATAAACTTGAGCCTTGTTAATTATTAAACTTGTCTTTGTCTTTTTTTTTATTTTTCTTTTCAAACATCGTTACCATTTTAGTTCCGCCTTTATTAAATTTAAGTCCCCTGGTAACATGTTTTTGGTAGCAGAGCGTGGTTAGCTTTAAATTCTAGCTTGGTTTTCTCTAAATTATAGAGTGGTTATTTTAAATTCTGGAACCGTAGTTAATTTTCAAAATTTCGCATTGGAACTATCTAAATTTAAATTCAAAATTATTTTGTTAAACAAGGCTCATTTTTATGTTTTGCAGCTTTTCAAATACTGTACAACTGTTGCTGATGAAATTTTTTTTATTTAGTTTAAATATTTAAAGCTCTATAAATCTATAGTCTCTTTTTTTATTATTTATTTATTTTTATAAACACTTACACAAAAACTTCTAAACCAATTTCGATAAAATTTTTTTTTTATTATTTTGTCTGCTTAAATATTTTTTTTTTTATATATATATATATATATTCACATACACTTCACTCTAGTCATTCACTGAATTTGATCCAGACAGCGGGCTCATTCGGGAATCCAAAAAAAATTTAAATAAATAATAAAATCCAAAAATAGTTAGAAACAAAAAAAAAAACAAAAAAATATTCAAAATTTCCTTCAAAATTTTCTCGAGTTTTCTTTCGCTTGTCTGTATTAATTCATACTTACACACACACATATACACAACAACTACACTACATATAATTCTTGAGTCTTTCTCTGGCTCTTTCATTTTTTGCATCATCTTAAAAGAAATTTTTTTATTTAAATTACTTGGTTTATTTTTTTTTAATAATTATCAGCAACGGTTAAGATGGCAGTGGATTTGCTGCGATTAGTGGACTCGTTAAAGAACACGGAGCTTGCTTTTGAATTTTTTTGTTTTTGTCATCTTGAAGGAAAATTATTTTTATTTAATTTTTTTTTTAATTTTATCATCATGCCGGTGGACAGGTTGATGCAGATGGTGGCATCTGTTTGATAGTAAATTGAAATGTTGAACACCTTTTAATAATATATCATTGTGAGCTAAATCTTCTTTTCCAAATTTATAGGGGCCCAGTTTTTGTATGTAGGACAACATGGTTGGCCTGTTTGTTCCTTTCTTTAAATTATTCGGTTGTTCGTCTTTTATTATTAGCAGGTCAACATGTTGGTTCCTTATTTAGTTTGTTTAGGGTTGAGAAAACCGGAGTTTGTTTTTTTTGTCATGGGTCACCTTTTATATACATTCATCTTGGTATTGTCTCTTTTGCCACACCTTTTTTTTGCTACACTTCTTTTACACTTTTATAATCACTTAAATATTTTGATGAAATTTTTTTTTTACACTTTTTGATTAATTTAAATTCCTTTTTGGGGCACATGATTAAAGATACACATACATAAGACCTTAAGTCAAATATTACATGCCCTGCCTTGCGCAGTAAAACCATTTTGACTCCCCAACGTTTCATACTGCTTCTTTGTTTATTTTCAAAATGTATTATTTGTTTAGACCCTTCAAAATTCTTTTTTCTCACGGAAATTGTTAAGAGCCGTGAATAGTTTAAATTTCTCTTCGTATGGGAGAAGAGGAATTTAAAAATAACGACGCTGAGCATGATCTGACCTAATTGGCTTCAGGAGTTTTTCTTTATTTTTATTTATTTTTGTAATTTAATGTAAAGGTCGGCTCAGAGGATACTCCCCCCGTCTGAGTCCGGCCTTTCCTGTAAGTCCAATGTGCGATGCACATTCCCTCCCCAGTCCCCGGAGTGGTCACCTCCACTTGGTATTCCCGAGGTGCCACTCCACCCCTTTTCCCCACGTACCTTAGTGTACAAAGTCAGTTCATGCACAGCAATGTCGACCTTTGCGTCACCCTTCAGCTCTTTCTGTCGGGGGCTTGACCCAATGATAGGTGGGAAGAGCTGAGACGCTATAGAAATTTCAAAATTTAATAAGTAAGTGCCGAAGGAGGCTACACCCTAGAGTGGTGATTATTAAAGCATTATGAAGCGTTGTTTCTATCAGGTGCCCTGATTTCAAAATTTTGTAGGAGGCCCTTCTGGCCCCTTCCTTAGAATCCTTTTGGAGGCCCTTCTGGCCCTTGTCCCTTTTTCAAAATTTTGTGGGAGGCCCTTCTGGCCTCTTTTCTGACTCCACCCCAACTCCGTCTTTCGGGGGGGGGAGAGCTGTAGCATTTAAATTCAAAAAGCACATCCGCAATATAACTTCATTAACACTCTTCCACGTCCAATTTCCGTCCCTTGACAGATGCTGGCACCTGGCGGCCCGCTCCAAAACCAAGCATCGCCTGATACCGAACACAAAGTCCATTCGCCGGTCAAGCTAGCTTCTCTAATACCCGGTCCACAGTCTAGATGTGATAACAACATGGTCTACATTCTGCATCACTCATCTAACAAAAGTTTTTTTTCTCTCTAACCTTACAAGTCTCATACAACATCATGTTAATTTACAGTTCGTGCGTTTTAGTTTAAATAACCTAGTTCAAAATGTTAAAATAACCATCATTTTTCTCGGTACATGCTCACGTGAACTGCGACAGGATTAACCAGGTACTTCAACCTTACAGATTTTGTCATATTATATATTTTGTTAATTTTTAAAATAATTTGTTAATTATCATGTATTCTTTAAAATATGTATTTCATGTTTTATTTAATATTCTATTTTCTTTTGAAACTAAATGATTATAAAAATTTTCTTTTCTTAAAACATCATTTACAAAACCTTGTAAAGGCACATTTTAAGTTTTGAACAATTTTGTGAAATAAGTGCAGACTAATGTTGAACATTAAATGATCAGAATATCCTATTGAACATGTCAAATATAAAACAATTAGAGAAATTTCTTCTAAATCAGAAAATTTCGTTTTATAGACTCTTGAAGAATCTTACAAGTCTTATACAAGCTTTCTTTTAAAACAAAACTATATATAAATAAATTTATAATCATCTAAGAAGCTTTTAATTACTATCTTAACGAATTTCTGTGATGCAATTAATTTACTTTAATTTTGACAAATAACCAGATATTTTCTTCAATAAAGAACATTAATGCTACAACATGTCTGATCTTGCACAGACGCTAAAAGAAACGTGTTTTTTGTTTGCCACAGCCAATATGCTGGTAGGAGAAATAGAGAAATTCTTGTCTCATATTGCGCAAACCAGCGAATCATCCTAGCAAGTTTCGTCCTGTTGGCAAAACACGTTTTTGCATCACATAACTTCAGATTTTCAAGTGCATAAAAGTGATGTCCTTTTTTTTACAGCTGACTTTACTGAACTTTAACTAACTCATATGATTTATGTGCCTAAATTTACTTCCGCAAATATGTGTTCCTTCAAACTATTTTCTAGATGTAGACTTTTGTAATTATTTATAAATTATATAACAATTTTTTGGGTGGAGCCTGCATGCAATTTTCGGTCCTAACAACCTCCAAGAGGTTAGTTTCTAAATTAAAATAATTGACGTCAATTAACAAAATTTCAAAATTCTAAATTAATTTTCCTTTTTTTTTTATTTAAATATAAATTTATTGGCCAATACAGTTTCTTTTTTTTTTTTAAGAAATTTTCAAACCAATTATATTATGTTACTTTAGTTTAGTGATAAACATGTTAACTATAGATATGATCTTTCTTGAACTTAAAATATCAAGCTCTTTTATATTTTGTTAATTTCTGTTACTGTTTAAAAGGAAACTATCATCTTATAAACTAAACTAAAAAGGGGGGGATAAGTTTTTTTTTTGAAAATCTTGATTAATTTTTTTTTTAAATTATTATACTTTTACTTTAAGGGCGTATAATCTTTTTTTTTGATTAATTATAATTCTGTGAATTATTAAGCTGTGCTCATTGTCTTTTTTTATTGTTAAATTTTTGTAACTATAAACATATATATATAAACTAAAAGGGGGGGATAAATGTTTAGAATCTGTTGATTAATTTTTTTTTTATCTAAATTATTATATGTTACAATTAAGGGCTTATAACTTTTACAATTTATGATCTTGTTAATCATAAGTTTTTTTTTACTGATGATTTGTGTCAGGATGTCTTTTGTTGTAAATGACAAAGTCTGAACCGTCGAAATTTCTTGCTGTTTTCAATAAACTTGAGCCTTGTTAATTATTAAACTTGTCTTTGTCTTTTTTTTTATTTTTCTTTTCAAACATCGTTACCATTTTAGTTCCGCCTTTATTAAATTTAAGTCCCCTGGTAACAATGACAGAAAAAGAGATAATTGTAGCGTGTACATCTATGCAGGGAGCAGACGACAGCGAGAACGAGGAAGAGGAAGACAGCGCACAGCCGGAGATGACGCACACGGATGCGACATCTGGACAACATCATGGCGCACTTGGAGCAACAGCAGAATACAATGCCAGCTGAACTAATGATGGTGAAACGTTTACGTGATTGTGCCGCATTGAAACGTCACACCAAATTAAAACGGAGGAAGATAAATGACTTTTTTGTAAATAACAACTAAACCCTGTGTAAATTAAAAGCATGTGTACATATTTCAGGTGTGTAAATAAAATGTTTTTCGTGATTTACAGTTTGTGTAAATTGAATGACTGTGTAAATATTGTGTTTTTTCATGACCAAAAGGAAATTATAAATGGTAAGTTATCATTTTATATTTTGTTTTATTTATCTTTCTATAAATCTGGATTTTTGATTAACCAGATCACTTCCGGTCCCAATTAGTCCGGATAAACGAGGTTGTACTGTACAATATCCTTCAAATGAAAAGTTAGCTTTTAGGATATACAATAAAAATTAACCAACAAAGTTTCGAATAAAGATGTTTGTTTTATCCAACTGTGATAATGGACATATCTATGATTTTATTCCATATTTTGGTAAACAGGAGTTGATTCCAAATTCAACTCTCCTAAAAACAACTCAAATAGTAAAGACTTTGATTGAGTCTGTTGTACTGAAGTACCCAAGCAATCCAACAAGTTGACTGCATGTATATACAAATAGATATTACACTAGTCCCGAGCTAGCCACTCACTGAGTTGCTGAAAATGAATTCTTTTATAATTGGGACGGTTATCGCCAACAGAGCTGGTTTACCTGCTGGCCTAAAGCAGTTTCATAAAAAAGAGGACATCTTTTCTTGCAGAAAAGGCAACACACTGGTTGTTTCATGGAAGGATAAGAGAGTCATAAAGATGCTTAGTACCAAGAACAAAGGTAGCAAATGACAAATGTTGCTAGTAAATGGCCAAATCAGCCAATGATTTCCAAACCAAATATAGTCTTAGATTATACCAAACACATGGAAGCAGTGGATCACAGTGATCATTTATATTGTCTTACCAGTTTATGCGCAGATCAAAGAAGTGGTATAGAAAAATTTTTTTTTTTACTTTTAGAAGTGGCTATAATAAATTCTTATTTATTGTATAAAAGTACACAAGAGAAATATTACGAAAAACCTGTAAGCCATGCAGACTTCTGTAACTCTCTTGTCAGAGACTTAGTTGCAGAGAATGTAGCTGAACCAGTGGCAAGAAAACGAGGACGGCAGCCACAGAGACCTATAGAGCAATGCCTTGACGAGAAACAACATTTTATGGGAAGAAAGAAGAAAGCTGTGGGGGTTGTTATGCAAGTGCCAAGAAAGGAAAAGAAACTTTATTTTTGTAAAACTTGTGCGTCAAATCCAAGCCTTCACCCTGATGAGTGTTTCAAAGTGTACCATACTAAAGATAATTAGTTAAGATCAACCTGAGATTGTTTTTATTGTTATAAAAAAGTGCCTGAGTATGAGTTTGTATAATGCAATATTGAAACAACAAAAAGAACAAATATTTTATATATTCAGTTTTTGACTAATTGTAAATTCTGCCAAGTTTAGTTTGATTTTTCTTTGATTAGTAAAAAATATTTTTTGAAAGTTTAAAATTATTTGAGTATTTTTTGTGTGTACTACTTACCCCTGAGTATCTATATTTAAAAAGAACATTGAAAAAAATTAAACTCTAAATGAGCGGCAGTCCATATTTTAACTTAGCGCTTTAAGGGTTAAATCTCTGATGCAGAACTGTATTTCTCTGTGTGTCCTTCGCTCTGTCTTGTAGTTCAAGAATATTTTGTCTTATTTTATATATTAGTTTCAGTGGAGTTAAATATGTTGTGATCCAGAATGTTTGGAAACATTGCCAAATCTATAGGTTGGCTTGGTCTGAAGCTATGTAATTGGTTTTGAAGCCATGTAAAAGATAAAATGGCGAATGTCCCGTAGAAGCATGTTTCGGTGACTTGATTGCTAGTGTAACCAATATTTTACATATTTGTGCCAATCACTTTGGTTTTCGTTCACATAGCAATGTAACATGTTTACTTTCTACTTCATTTTACATAATGGATCCGTTTTCCTAACTATTCATTTCAAATATTCAATTTCATTTCAATGCACTTTGTGAGCAGGAGATATATTATCTTTCAGAAAATTCCTATAACATTTTTGCAAACATTTGAAATTGACTATTGTTAAAACTTTTTTGTTTTAAGTCTTTATTTTATACTGTTAAAACATTTAAAATATGAATAAGTAAACACAAATATTAAGTGTCAATGTGTATTAGGCAAACTTGAAACTTTCAGAATTTAATATCTTCCTAAAAAGTTAACCAAGTTTTATTTTAAAGAATTGGAACCTAACTACATAGTTAATTTATTAAAGTTAGTGTGTGAAGAGTTTTATAAATAATTTTATTTTTGCTCAAGACCCTTTAATTAAAACCATGCTCCACGACTTGATTGGGTAGAGTAGACTGTTGTAAAAATTGACTAACATCTTATTGTCTCTTCTTCCTAAGTAGCAGTAAAAAATAATAGAGTGTGTGTGTGTGTGTGCGATCATAGGGAAGAATTATGTAAATATTTGTGGTCGATTTCTTCTTACACTGATGTACATGATGGCAAAAATAACAGTGGAAAACTTCAGAATTCCATTACAAATTGTTTTAAGTCTTTACTTCATGATGTTACGATAACGAACACTGAATAGGAAATCCAACACAATCAATAGGGTTTTTTTTTCAGATTAAACCTGTTTAACCTTTGGTGGTTCACTAGTTCAAAGCGAGGTAAGCGCAAACCAACTGAGCTACACTGCTTCCCATTTATAAAATTAATAGGTCACTATTGTTATGACCTATTTTACAGTATACTTTGCCCACTATAGACTTTAACATTACACATAAACTGTATAAAAGTAGAAAAAAATCATGTTTCAATGTTGTGATTGAAAATTTTCCCTTTGGCTAGTTTGATATTTGAAATTACTAACCCAGTCTTAGGCCTGTGGTAGATGGGGAGGGGGTGTCCCGCTGTATCCTTTGCTTGTTCTTAGTTAAAAAATGTGTGTGCATTAGCCTAAATTACCTAGCAATACTTTAAACTGTGGACTGTGAAATTGACGTTTCATTAAGTTTAAGAATTTTATTTTTTCGTTATTGAAAGGGAGGGTAGAGGAAAGGTGTACATTGTCAACGCCCGTCCCGTTTTACAAAATAGTTGAGGTTTAAATATTTTTATCTGTAGCGGTTTCCTTGTAAATATTAAACTATGAATTTCATGTAAATTAATAAAGTTAATGGTAGCAATCCTTTGATTATAAAAAGTTATTCAGAAATCTCCAATTTCCTTAATCTAGTAATTCCATAATTTATTAATGTTTTAGTTACATTTCATGTAATCTAAGTTCCTAACAAAATCTTAATGATTATTATTATCCAAAACACAATTCCAATTGTAATAAAAATACTAAGGCTGAAGGGATGAGAAGAGGTTTACTTCAAAAATTAAAATAACGCAAAGGTAGCTAAAATGTAAGTACAGTACTACCTCGTTTATCCGGACCTCATTCAACCGGATGTCTGGATTATCCGGATCGATCCGGAACAAAAAATAAAAAAAATTAATCAAGGATAAAACAAAGCAAAAGCTTAAAGTTTCAAAATATTTTAATAATTACTGTATTTTGAATAATATTTATAATAGGCCTATTTTGCAACTTTAAGCTTTTGCTTTATTTTATCCTTGCATATGGAGTTTCAACAAGAAATATCTGCTATTACATTAATGTTGATAAAAAACGTGATTTCCTCAACACTACAGTGTCGCCTCGAGGTATTAGGGCGGGTTGTTGATGCACTGGGAAGAGAAAGTGGAGGAGCAATGACCTCTGCGTCACCATCCCCCTACCCTGATGCGGCATGACAGTGTGAAATAAATACAAACCAGGTGCATGTTTACAACGCATCATAAACCATCATGTCATTTTTACAACTTTATTGTTGTCGGGTTGCTAAGACTCAAGGGTGTAAATCAGTAAATGTGAACATTTTGTCACATCTTAAAGCGGTGCCGCCAGCTTTGGGAACCCCGTTCTTTTTTTTTGGCAGTTGGCACATCACATCCCCAGTCGGGAGTATCGAGGACGTGAATGAGAATCGGCATAGTATTTAGAGGTGGGCGTTGTTACTGCTATTTATTTATATTCGTGTGTTAGCGTTTGTGCGTGGAAATGGCGACGAATCGAAAACGTAATGTGCTTACAATGGCCCAAAAGTTAGACGCATTGAATCGTATAGACAGGGCCGCATTGAAACGTAACACCAAATTAAAACAGAGGAAGATAAATGACTTTTTTGTAAATAACAACTAAACCCTGTGTAAATTAAAAGCATGTGTAAATATTTCAGGTGTGTAATTTCGTGTATTGTGTAAATTGAATGACTGTGTAAATGTTGTGTTTTATAATGACTTATAAATGGTAAGTTATCATTTTATATTTTGTTTTATTTATCTTTCTATAATTTTGAATTATCCGGATTTTTGATTAACCGGATCACTTCCGGTCCCAATTAGTCCGGATAAACGAGGTTGTACTGTAATGCAAATTTGTTTGTTTTTGTTTATAATGTGAAGATTAGAGGTTTTGAGGTTGCAAACTGATGTATGTAAATATGCAGTCTAAGTTTGAACCTAAAATAAATGAAGACAAAGTCTCTATCAAATTTGTAACAAAGCATGTTTACATCCTACGATATGGGCATTCATATGGGAAAGGTGTAAAGGGGTGAGGTTATCATAGATAAGACATAATGTTCCAAAAAAAAAAACTATAGAATTCTTTGGAAGGGAAACATGATTATTTTAATCATTAGTCCAGTTTGTATAACTAAAGAAAAATAACAATCTTTGTTGTCTAGTAGAGTTGTTATTAATAAATTATTGGACATTTTTTATTGTTGCACCTTGATGCATAGTTGGTAGCAGACACACAACTCTTTTGACATTTCCTTTGTATGTGACCAGCGTTTTGGACCTATCAAAACAAAATTGAGCATTTCCCAATTACAAAGATAGGGTCTTTTTTTTATCTCAAGCATTGATGGAAGGATTTCTTTTTTTAATGTCCCAAAATGGTCAGTTTGAAAGCCTAATCAGTTTAACATTGATGTGGCCAATGGTGTGGATGTGAACCAATTGTCCGTAACATTCCTATTCGTCCCATGTATAGGTTGAATGAGTTACTTCACAAACTCTGACAAGCCTATTTCACCAGTACTTGTACCTTTGCCAAGATAGAGTGAAGTTGTTAACATGTATTCGTAACGATGTCACACACCACCAAACCTAACCTGTTCGGCAATTGTGACGTACAAACCAATTTTGTAACAATTCTTACAGCTTTCCAAAATTCTGACCAAATGTCCCTTATTGCTGCGAATTTGTCTGTGACTTTTCTTGCGTCACGAGTATCCTTATTATTGAATCCCATGTATGTTTAAAAGATGAAATCAAATCTCTCTTTACTGCAGGTGGCCTTTCATATTGTTACACTTAGGTTTAGGTCGAATAATTGTGTACTAGCCATATTATTATCATTAAATATAATAGCTTTTAATCCAATTATAGCTTTTAACTCCATTACAGTTAATAATGAAATATTGAATAAGGTAGAATATTTTATTTGTTTTATCCTGAACTCATTGTTTGTATATTGTACAATATTTGAGATCATATTATCATTTAAAAAACAGCTGAAAAAAATTGTAGTGGATTTTCTACCAACTTGGTATCTCCTTTAGTTCTTCATCTTCTATATTTCTAGCCAACGTACGTATATTAGCTGAAGGAGATATTGTCATTCATGCATGCCCATTTTATCCTTTTAGAATTTGTACTCTACGGTGTAGTGGAAGTGTTTCCTGAGTCGAATTATAAACCCGTTGACCAATATCATCTTCAGTTGAAGGTAATAAGTGCTCTACATCTCACTCGAATTCAAAATCCATATTTCGAGATTGTGCAGGAGACAAACTTCTCCCAGTTTTCTTTAGTCTTAGAAATTACGAATATTTAGCGTTGAATTACTTCCAGATTTTTTCACAGAAGTTTTAGATCACAAATTAGTGTAAAGTTTTAAAACAATATTTTTTTCATAAGTTTTAAAAGAACACAGTGTTTAACAAGTCTATCTACAAAATAAAAAATATATATATATTTACTTATATTCACATATTATAACTATAAAATTCACTACAGTTGCACTGATGATGTAGATTTTGCTTACAGCATAGGACCCTGTTGCATGAACTTTGCTGTTAGAATTATTACTAAAACATCATTACATAATTCAATCTAAATTGGGTTCGCGTTCTAGTCACTATACTATACGAAACATGTGTAGTTAACATTACCAACAAAATATTTTAAAATTGAACTACATCATCAGCACTCTTAATTGTATATTTTGTGAAAATTGTTTCTTGATTTAATATGGTGCTTAAAACTTTCAATTGTAAGTCGCAGAATTCAGAATGTAGTGTATCAATTTATATTTTCCATTCAATAAAAATGGAAATTTTTCAATAAAAAAATAACATGCTAGAATAAAACTTGAACAAAGGTTCTCACAAAAATTATGTTTACTAAATCAAACACGTTTCAAAGACAAAGTCGCCATCCTTAGTGATATATGAGCTACAATAACTAAACTATAACAGTTTGATTTTTCGTGAGAACTTATGATCGAGTTTTATTCTATCTAATATTATCTCGCAACTCAAGCTCACCATTTATTTTAAAAAAATAACAGACTTCGAAAGGATGAATCAGCAATTGATGAAAGTCTTACAAGTCTGGAATGCAACAAAATGTAATTATTAATTGGAAATTTATGAACAATGTATTCACATACTTTAATGAAGTAATTATGAACAGAATCACCAAAAATATTTTTTTCTGCATCGTTAACCAGTTTTAACACGTTAGCTGCCACCGGCCTATTTTTGAATGTTCGGCGTAATGCCAACTTTTACTGTTAATTATTTTTTGATATTTTTACTTTAATTGTTTTTATAATACACTAGTACAACAAGATATACTTTAAACGGTTACAATAAATTGTTTAAAAATTTGTTACCTTTCGGGTCGGCTGCGATTTTTTTCACCGAATATTGATTGACAAAAAAACTTGCCGACCTGATTGGTCGCACGTTCATACTTGCATATATCTAGTTTTAGAGGTTGGGGTCAACTCTCAAAGTAAGAATAAGCATCTCTACTCCATTACGACCTTCAGGGAAAAGATTGTGTACACACTACTAAGGTTGCAAAATGGACAAATCGAGCCAGTAAAACTTGTTGGACATCACCACTTGTCTGAAACGGCGGTATTTTTTGGCAAGGGTAAAAAACAAAAGGAGAGCCCGGAAGAACTGTAAAGTGTGCTATGCAAGAGCTTCACAAACTGGAGACCGAAAAACAACTAAGAATCTCAAGAAGATCACTACATTTTGTGAAACGTGTCCTGGAAAACCATTTCTTTGCAAAGATTGTTTTAAGAACTTACATAAATTGGCAAGATCCTTGTGAACTCTGGTAGTTTTTCTGTATGGTTGTATTTTTTCACATTTTGTGCTTTATTTTCTTCGATGTGACTTGCAATTTTCTTTTATATTTAAGATGTGTAGTACTCATGTTTGTATACGCGCATTTTAATGACAAAACACCTGTTACTGCTTTTTGTAGCAAATAATGTAATGTTACTGTCCATAAATAACTTCATTTCATTTGAAAGTAAAATTAGCATAAGGTAGGCATATAACGTGTTGCCAAATTAAAAAAAAATTCTGACAATATACGGTTTTTAATTTATTACATTCCTAACAAAAACATTACAAATAGATTCAAGTTTTATTCATATTTCAGCACTAAAAATAATGTAAAACTTTAAAATAAAATGTGCCGACCCGATCGGTCGGCAAAATATCGTCTATTAGCAGACGATATATAACTGAAATAAAAAAAAATGTGTTGACGAAATTAACATTCAATCACATTTTTAGTATTGTGTTCTCATATTATAACTCTTTAAAAAGTTCCCAAAGACCACTGATAAATGTCACGGATCGATTTACTTAAGCCCTATAAAATCCTGCAGCCGACCCAATCGGGTCGGCCGATGTTTCTAACAAGACGGGCTGTGCCGACCCGATCGGGTCGGCGTGGCAGCTAACGTGTTAATGTATAACCAGCTTTACTTTCTATAACTAAATCATTATCTGATATCTGCTTCTCTTATGAAAAATATTGAACTTTAAATATAGATGAAGGTAAAATAATAGCAAAAGTTTAACACATTTAGATAACAAGTTGTTAAATAAGTCTGTTATAATAGAATGAAGTAGGTACATGAATTTGTGGTTCATGTAGTACCTACTACAATATAGTATTTTGATGTTTCAAAAATCGGCAGAATATAATGAAGGAAGAAGAAAAGAGAACTATTTAAATTAGAAGACAAGAGTATAAATAATTTCTCTTCTTCAGACAAATTTAAACTAGACCTACTACTTGAGGAAGGACTTTTAATGATTTGTGCCTTGTTAAGTTTTATGTTCTTCTTTTGATCTGAATTTGCATTTTTTTTTTTTTTTCAATAGCTTTATTTTGTGACACCTTTAAATGTGGAATTTTATAATCATCTAAATTGGTTGAATGGGAAGGTTGAATTTTCTGACTGATACCACTGGTAGAAATACAAAACGGCATTTTTTAAAATCACATTTAAAATTGTATCGACATTTATTATGAAATTTCCAGAATTATAGCAGTTGTTTTTGTTCAAACACAAGCCTATTTTTTAGCGTATTCGATATCAAGGAACATTTTGTGAAAAAGTACAATCAGAACTACCAAGAGAAATATTCTGTTCTAAAAGAAAATGTGTAAAGCATTCTGCTTTTATAACATTTCTTTTCCAACACTGAAATTAAGTTTCATATTTTTCTCAATGGAAATTAACACAAGATTTGTATTTTTCTGTATCAATATGTTTTACATGTCCATTCCACCTCCATGTGAAACAGTCAACTCAAACTGACAAACACTGCAAAAGACAAATGTATTACGTTTTCTTGACTCTAAATTGATGAAAACTCTTCCACAAAAGATTTTTTTAAAAACAATCTCATTTTATTTTAGCCATAATATAATACACAACATATTAACAATTGACCTATAATTAAACTTTCATTACACCAAAACTGTAATGCAGAAAATACATTTTGTAAAACTGTATAGCAGGTTTCCTTTATTTTCTTTTGTGTGTAGTTCAGAATGAAAATGCTGAAAATAGCCTACCAACTTTCTCTTTCTATGAGTAGACAAGGCTTTAAAGGAATTCATATGAAAGTAAGTGGTTGACCTTAAGCCTATGTCAACTTTTTGCGTACAGTAACTAGGGCTACAATATGAAAAAATAAACATGAAGTGTTTACTTAAGAAACAAAACAATGCCTAAATATTTTACTAGGACAAATTTCTAAATGGATCAAACCAATAATGCTTTTAGTTTTTCCCTACAGTATTTATTGTTAAAAGCTAAACTGTGTTAAAATACAGAATGCCAAAGATTGCTTTCAAAATACAGAATCTAGTCCTAAATACGGAGAACTGTCATGTCTGCAGATGTCATACTGGCACAGATGTATTTCAAACTTTGTAACTCTAGGTTCTTATATTGAATATGTACAATTTTTAAAAATAAACAAAACACTAATTCAAACAAATGAAAAATTTTATAAAAATACATTTAGCAAAAGTGATTGAATTGTACTGTTAACAGATGAATCACACTCGTTCTTTGCAGTCCAAATTTATTATACTTGTACCTCGAATGACCTGGGAAAAGAAAAAGAAAAAAACAAGGTTATCATAGTATGATTAGCCTGTGAAGTGGTAATGTCACAAAATACAGGTGTCAAAGAACTGACAGTAATGGTTTTTATTCAAAAGAAAATATCAAACATAATCTTTTCCTCCATCTCAGTATTTCTAATTTCTATGGGTCAACTACATCTATAGAGATGGGTTAAATTAATACTCAGAAATCTTTAAAATGTTGAAAAACTGAATTTTATAGAAATTGCTAAATCTTAAAAACAGCAATGTTAGATACAATAAGCAGGTTCAGAATACTGATTTTATTCCACTGGATATTTAACTGATGTATTAAAATCAGTGTTTAAAAAAATATACAGACATAATGTAGGTTTCAGAATGTTATGGATTTGTTCAGTAAAATAGAAATATGAAAGTCTCATATCAGGATTAGACATAATTTTCTTGTTTTTTTTTTTTAGATAATATATAAATACAGAAATCTTATGTTTTTACATTGTTAGTAAAAAAAGGTACTTACGTATTAACGCCACCGCAGCAGAAGTTGCTAATGCGCATGCACCAATATTTGCTTACTTTGCGATTTAATTATATATCACGACAGGTTTGGCCAGGTAGCTATATATATACACCTGGCCAAACTTTATATATATATATATATATATATATATATATATATATATATATATATATATATATATATATATAATCACCTGGCCAAACCTTTCGTAAGTTTATTGAAGTTAATAATTTGAAATTAGATCATGGATAAACATGAGCTTTAAAAGTGAAGTGCCGCCAATCTACGCCTAAAATTTTTGCGACAAATCATAAAATGAAAGTATATGAATCTCAAAGCTGAAAAAAATGGAATTCTGCTTCCCTTAAACCAGTTTGCTCTTTATTGGCGCATGCGCATTAAGCGCAACTTCTGCTGCGGTGGCGTTAATACGTAAGTACCAAAAAAAATTATATCATCAAATTAGTAACAAAACAACATTATAGTTTATTGTGCCCCCATTGTCCACATCCCTATAGTGAATCTGATAGATACAATTTCTGAAATACAGTGTACTCCCTGTATATATAAAAAAATTTAAAAAATAAAACAATTTTATGGTTCTCTTTACCTGTTTAGTATGGGTAACAACCAGTAAAACTATGATAACGAAGTTGTGCAGTAGAGATAAACTTACTGTCTAGAGTGGTTGGACTGTGACGGTAATGAGTCGGGATTCAAGCGACTGACAGACCCAAAAATAGCAGACAAAGCAAGAGAGGCGAATGAAGAGCAAAGTGAAAGTGAAGAGAAAGAAGGAACAAACATTCATGTGCGATTGACACACGAGGTAGCCTTGCAACACAACAGTGGACTGCTCACTGCTCTAGTATTTTGAGGAACAAGACGACAACGTGCAGTTAGCTAAAAAAACTGATGCTAAGAAATGTTCAGTCAATTCTCAGTAAGAATCAAAAAACAATATTTGATTTTTTGAAAAACCGTCAGATAATTAAAATGGCAGTACTGTACTAGTGTAGCGTAATATTTTCCTGTATTGTTCTTTTCTTTTACTACAAGAACTTCTCGTTTATTACACTTTTTTATTTCATATAAAAAGTACATAAAACATTTTTACTGTATGTAATTTATAGGTTTGTACTGTGTATTATGTATAGTATATTAAAGTCTTTTTATGTCAAAACTATTTTTTTATTACAATATTTTCCATTTATTTTTAGCATTCTTGCAGATATTCTGCGATTTCTGTGCCATCCAATTTTGCGGATAATCGGGAGTAGCCTACACTGTAATACTGAAACAACAGATCAACAGGAACCGAACTTCAAAACTTTAACTATGAAAGTACTCTATAAGTTAACAAAATTTATGATTTAGGTAAACCATAACCGATTTAAAATGAAATTTGGTATAGTATATTAACTATACAAATATAGCCTTAAGCCATTTGAGATACCATACAATGACCAAAAGTAAGCATAGGTGCATTATGAACAAAACATTAATATTGAGATATTCAATCCGAAAAATATATTATTTTTATATATAAAGTGTTTTACTTATGTTTTATTGAAAACGATTTTTTCCCCTATATAATTATTAATAAAGAAATAATATTTGTCAAAACATTTTTATATTTAGAAATCTCCCTGGCTCAATGTTGAATCAACTCAATGTATTCAACAGCCGGACAGTGTCTTTTACTTCTTTCAGCTTATTGGACTGTATTGGACTACATTCTTCCTCCAATTGCCAATTCAAAACTAATTTAACAGTCTATACAAAGTCAGATATCATAACACGCTTGTAGCTTCTATTTGCCACTTCGTTAGCTTTTGCGTTTCCTGATATTCCGCAATGCCCAGGTACCTAGCAAAATAATATTACAACGACCCGTAGCTGAAGTTTGTGTTCAATATCTTCAACCAAGTGATTCTCAGAATGCATATCCTGGATAGCCTGTAGAGCACTTTCGGAATCGGAAAACAAAAGATAGTAAGTAACGGAAACCAGATAGAACGGTATTAAGGCCTTTCAACATTGCAAAGAGTTTAAAAGAAAATACACCATAAGCTGAGGGTAATCCATACATATACGTCCAACTGGATGAGTAATATGGATAACCGAGTTTATTATCCATTTTAGAACCATCTGTGAAAATAATTTCACTAGATGGGTATTCATAAGTATATAGGCTAGTGAAACTCGTGACGAAACACTACATCAGGAGTATAGTGGTTGATGAATCTGGATAGCAAAAAATCAAAAGTTGGTATTTGAATGAGTCATGGAGGAATAAAACTTCTACACCATTGACATGGGTGTGGTTCCTGACATTGTGCAAATACACCGGGCCCATGATTCCTTTCTATTCTGCCTAAACACTCGACATGCTTTGGCTTGTATAAAGAATTTTATACCTTTTAAGATATTCACATGTAGGTTTCCAATAAAACTTCTTTAGAGCTTTACGGTGCAAACGGAGAACGTCACTAAATTCATCGTTCCACCATGGAACTGATGTACGTAGTGGTCTCATCAACGTCTTTGAAATGTTCTTGTCCACTGCTGTAAATGAATGTACTGCTCCACAAATAGGAACATTATCATTAATATTAGGTGTTACAAAGTCTTTGGCATAATCGTCCCTTTTTCCTTTGCGCAAAATCCACCAGGGAAGATGGTTATTACGATGAAAGATGTCAGACAAAGTAAGTTTCATAGGAGCGTGATCAGTACTGTATGTGCCAGAAAGAAGAGACCACTCTAATTTAGTGGCAAGACACAGGCTACAAAATGACAAATCAACAGTTGTCCAACCACCTGTAGAAGCTGCCAGATGAGTTACCCGTTGGTGAACCATTGAGGAGAATCAAATCCAAATTGGATCGAATCCTGTCAATACGGTTCCCTCTAGGGCTGCAGGAGTTTAATTCCCATGTATAGTGGTGAGCATTAAAATCTCCCAGCAAAATAAATGGAGCAGGCTATTGTTTAATAAGATCAATTAGTTCCACTTCCAAAAGCCGGAAATTAGGTAGCAAGTACAAACAAATGTAGTGATCGTTATTGCTACTGCTTGCAATGAAGTCCTAAGGTTCACAGATGTACCATAGATGGAGTTGTGGACAAGTATTGATACTCACCCTTAGCTCTGTCTGCAGAGACAGTCATTTCGAAAAACTGAAAACCCTCTCACAATAAAGGAGTGGGGTCTCTTGCAGGCAAATCACATACAAAAACCTTAAGATCTTCGATGTGAATTGTCACACAGTTCATGTTCCATGGTATCCATAGCCCCCATATGAAATTTCGGGCCCCAATATCTGAAACGGGCTCATTATTATGGAAAAAGTATGTTTCTTTATGTGTGGAAAAAGTTGGTCACCCTCTGCCTAGAATGGGTTTTATTTTTGGTTATGTCGCCAATCGCTGTCGCATTTTGCGATTTTAATGAAAAAAATATAGTGTACTGGATAAGGTCCTAAATATAAAAACTAATCTAAACTACAATAACATACTTTCCAATTATAGTAAGGATAAATGTGTAAACCTATAAATGAAACTGAAAATAATGTTTAATCAAATTTTCTTTACAATAATGTACTTCTACATACCTTATATATAAAATTGTATGTACGATTTAGGCTCTGCCGGCCTGCTCTACACTAAACTGTGCATTTTTCTGGTTTTTTTCTGACTGAACTGGTTAATAACTTCAGAAATGTCAACAGTTTTTACCAATTCATTTTCAATGGCTAAAACAGCCAAGTGGTTGAGACTGTTTTGGCCAGTTGAGTTTTCTGCCAAGTGTTTAGATGGTTCGACACCCTACTGTTCAGGATCTCTCAGCAGTATAAACTGTTACCAGCATTGTACAAAAAAGCTTAATTCCTGTGCAAAATTTTACAAAAATGGATTCAAGCCATTTTCATAGATGAAGTTTAAAAGTTTAAGTGGATTCTTTTTTGAGTCAAACACTGTAGCACAGAACTCTTAATATGCATTATTTCCACTGTGGAGAGGACCGCGTAAAACAGGGACTGCCTATATACACATACAAAATAAGCACCCACATTTACAAATTTTCCTATTTTACAATATATTGAGTAAATCTAAAAAGATTTAAATGAAACTGGGTTATGACATTAATTAGGCTATAACAATTTATAGCCATGATTGTTGAACTAAAAGTAACACCCCCAAAGTTCTTCAAGACCTACCATAACAAATTAATATTGTGCCTGGAAAAATAGCACTATATAATTTTACTGTTATTAGTTGATTAAAATAAAATGATTAAAACATTGTGGCCCAATATTCTTGTTTAAATAGTTTTGTACATCTCATTTTCTTTGTAATTTAATAATGGATATAGGACCTAACCAATTTTTCTCCTGTAAGATACATATATTGTTTTTATAACTAAAAACAGTACCATTTTGCAGCTCAAATTGTTAATACTAAATTAAACTCATTTCCAAATAGGGGGAACTTTTATTATATAATTTTAAAATAGCAGATAGGTTTAATCTCCATATTTTAATTATAAAATTGTACTTACCACCATCCCGATATCATTCTTGCTATCTTTAAAATCTTCAGTAGACTCATCTAGGACTAAATTCATGAATGGATCAAATCCACGAAGGATTCCTGTAACATGGCGTCCACCATTTATCTGGACTGAAAAAAAAAAATCATATTTGTAGAAAAACAGGAAATTTATCTTAAGTAATGATTAACACTTCAAATTTTCATTTTAAAGAAATTTCTTCTTTTTTTTATAACATGACTAGTTTTTGTTGTGTTTAGTTAACTTAATTTGTTATCAACAGAAAGATCAGCCAGAAAAAATTTAACCATGTTGGTAATAAACAAAAGTCTGCATTTCATTACACAGTTTAACAGCTGATTTAAGTTGGGATGTTTAATTCGACAAGAGTATAAACTTGAAATGCAGCTTTATTGTAGGGCCTATATAGACTCATTTTGGTGAAACCAAAATTTTACAATAAAATTTTGTTATATTTCTGACTTAACATAAAGATAATTTTTTTTTAAAGGATTTAAAAAAAATGGCCAATGAATTATTGAATATCTCAATCAGCTGCCATTATTGTAGACTATAGATAACAAAAGTAACATTATAATAGACAACTCATTATCTCTCTCTCTCTTCCATCTTTCCTGTCATGTCTCGCCAACTTTTGTTCTTTTCCGACCCTGACACTATAGAGTATTTAAAAGTTAGGGCCTTCATTTTATGCCTTTGTTTTCCTTTTTTTATAAGATGATGATATCCAGAGTTTTTGTCTTTAAACAAGGAAAAAAACATTGGTAATTATTTAGTAAGTTGTTATACAGATTATTTAAAATATTTGTCCAATTCATTTACTATATCTACATTATTTTGAAACTGTAATGCATTATTTTCAATTAATAATTGTGTGTCTGGTCTTCATCCATAACATTAACATCCCGGTAGGTCTAAACGACAATGATACAAACAACATTTTATGGAAAAATAGGTTTTAATAAAAACTAATCATAAGGCATATAATACGCATGCATCATACAATATGTGAATCTTGATATTAGGTGATGTTCTGTGAGTGATTAAAATGTAGTAAAAAAATATAGGCAAGATAGAGATTTCAGATTAATAAATATTCCAAGTTTAAAAAAATTATATTCTTTATAATTTGTATGATGATATTTTGCGTTGTCATTTTTTAACTTATATAAATTCCTATTGTGATGTGTACATAACCTATGCATACATGAATTTGGTATTTTTTAATTTGTAATTTTTCAGTGAAAAAGTGAATTCTGCATTAAAATAGTATTACAATTTCAAAATAAGGTGTATAGTTAAAGAATTAGACAAATTTATAAAATAATCTAAATATTATCAAATAATTACAAAAATTTTGTCCAAGAGTTATGCTAAATAAAAGTAAGGAAAATTTTATTATCCTAAAATCATAATCACATCATATCTTTAATATGTTTTATTAGAACTGTTGATCTACTTACTTGAAATCGTTTTGTCCATATATCTGAAACAAAATATTGTTTTAGTAAAAATTAAACAAAAAGTAGGCCTAAACTAACTCACTAAAATGCAAAAAAATATTCTTTAATAAAACTTTAATTATTATGAATGATTTACATTAATGTAGAAACTAACAAAATAGATAATAATGCTGTGCTAGTGGATGTAACATCATTTATTTAAGATATAAGATTACTGTTGTCCACATACGACAAAATACATGACAACTGTTCAATATTATACTTTTAGATACTGTATGCTAGAATAATAATATGTAATTCATTGAAATTCTCAAGAAATGACTTCCAAAATTTTTTTTTGAAATATATGAAAATAATAGCTTAAATGTTACATGATGTAAATAATATAAAGCTAATCTAACCTGTTCTACATACCAAATACTTCTCTTTAAGTTATACATAATATAAGCTAGGCCTATAACATAATGGTTATCTAAAATTTTATGCACACAATAAAAATGTAATTTAAATATAGAAACTAGACACAATTTCATTTAGACTAGATTTATAGATGATTTATCGGTAAATACCTATTGTACATCATTATCGGATTTTGTTATGAAAAAATATGAAATCGTTAACTAATTTACCTTGTATTCAAACAATCAGATTATATTTTTTGTCAGAAAGACACGTTTGAAGTCCCAAAATGCATAAGCCAACTCTGATTACGAAAGCCTACTTTAGGCCTAATGTTAGTCAAGTTAGTGGATGTGTAATCTTTCGATGTCAATTATTAAAGCATGTATTTGTTATGGTTTAATATTTGTTTTATTAGGTCTGGCTAGGTGACTACATATATTGCAACATTTCGAATAGCCTATTAGTAATTCCACATAGAAGCAGTTTTCAAATGAATGAAGTAACGTGACACCTAGCGGCCACTCCGAGCAACACTAAACTAACATGTCAGTCAGAGCAGAAATATCTCGACTTTGATAGGAAATTTATAAATTAAAATTATTTCCTTATATTTTAGACCAGTATTTATCATATCAGAACTATTCCAAATTATTCATTTTCTACAGGAAAATTATTAAAGAGACACGACACGTCAATACAAATAAATATTTTAACTTTGAAATGCCCACCATCCTTGATTGTAGGCACCTACCAGTATAATTTAAAATAGGTACTACTAGAAAATAACTCAAGAATTTTGAATTAGTGCAACATAATTCAATCGTATCGTGATTTCCCTATATAGTTCAAGTTCTGTGGGACACCCGGTATATAGACGTTATTTGTCTATTGAAGCGCCCCAATTTCGATTTTTTTGTTATTTTTGTACTACATACCTGTCTTCAAAAGAATAGTAACATTTTTTTGTAAGCAAAATTGTTTTTTGAAATAAAAAACCATAATTTTAAGTTTTTTAGGTTAAGGTCCATTATGTAATTTACACGTTAAAATAGACTTTTACGCTAATTGTGTTTACTTTACTAGTTCAAGTAAGGTAGCTATATATAACCACCTTACTTGACCTACACGTAAAAAAACCTATGTAGGTACTAGCCTATATGAGAACACTAATCCCAATTGAAATTTTCCACTTGGTGTTCCCAAGCGGTCTTGCATCCAAGTACTGTACTACCACGCTCAATGTTGCTTGACTTTGACTTCAGTGATCAGATATTGTTTTTACCTTATATATAGCCACTTTACTTCACCTACGCGTAAATAAACCTATATAAACATTAAGAATTACACCTGTAGTACTATCTTTTTTTTACAATATTGTGATGAACATAGAAGTCTTGAATTTGTAATTGAAATTACATACATCGAACAATTCACATATCTCACACTCCATGTTGAGTATGTAATGGTTTGAACAATACTAATCCTAACTGAATTATTGCACACGGTGTCCACATGCGGTTACCCATCTAAGTAATAACCACGGTCAATGTTGTTTGACTTCGGTGATCAGTCAAAACATTGTGTTTGCCATATATCTTAACCTACAATTCATACTTTAATATTGCCTATTTTCTAATAAAAAAAAAAATTGTGACTAAAAGTATCTTCTGAAATTAATTATGATCTGATTACTTGTAAACAAGGAAGCGATAACAGTACCGGTAATTGTTTACTGTAGATCCACAATTTTGATTTTTTTTTTATTGATTTTGTACTACATCCTATCTTCATAAGAATAGTAATTTTTTTTTTTTGTGAGCAAAAATGTTTCCTTTTCAAATATCAAAATCCATTATTTATAGAAAAAACTGAGACCAAAGTACCTGCGACCGATAATAACCAATGTTATTTTTCTATTAAAGACAAAAATCGATATTGAGAGTAGATTAAATAATTAGCCTACCATAAAATGTATTAAAAATGGGTAATCGTTTACAAAGAAAGTAGGCCAACAGCTTTTTTGCAATTTTTTTAACATGTTCTACATACCTTATTTGCTAATAATAAAATAAGTTTTCAACACGGAGCTAATTTTATCACCGAATTATTCAATTTTGCAAACTACAGAATCCAATGCATTTATATGTCACCAAAGTCAAGCACTATCGAGCGCGATTAGTACTTGGATGGGTGACCACTTGGGAAATAACACACAATATCTTATTTTACAAATTTAAGCATAGGTTAAATAGGTGGCTATATATAGCCACGGTACCTAACCTTGTAAGGTAAAATTTCGTGTACATTCATATTTTAATGCGTAACTCACTAAATGAACCTTAACTTAGAAAAGTTGTAAACAAACAATAACCTTAAAATGTTTTAATGTCATAGTCCAACAGGTACAAAGTGTTTTATAATTTTCATAATTTACTTAAATTCCTGTGGTTTTTAACAAAATTTTACATTTTCTCATAATCCTCAGAATGTTGAAATTCCAAATTATACAGAAGACTCCACAGAACTAGGCTAGTATCGATATCGAAGCATTGAATCTTTGGACGATTTCTATCCTATTACTTCAAATTTGAAAATGTTTTATAAATTTACTACATATCCTAGCTGATCTAAATACTTACTTTTTTAACTCTGGAGGATGTGCTCTACTCATTTTTAGATAATATTATGTACAATCACCCAGAACTTGCCTGATGAAGTAACTCGTTTTGTAACGTGACAATGAAAAGTGAAAATGCCGAATTGCTGTAACAGTAACAAGCTCAAGATTCAACTGATTCAAGATTCAAGGCACATGACGCTTAGCTTAGCAGTGTTACCAATATTACTACATTACCAGTTACCAGTGTTACCACCAGTATATCAAATATATTTAGTTGCCGGATATTCCTTCTACAGTTGCCTACGAGATTATTTACCAAAGACCAGTGAAGCCCAATGAATTCTTTTAATAAAACAAAACAAATATGTTTAGTTCTCAAAGTAACCATAAAGGCATCGGAACGTACCATTGTCATTTCGTAGATTTTTTATAATTCTGATGACTCTATCCATAGAAATGATTGTATCTGAATGCAAGCAAAAACCATTCCTTATAGAGTGTTTTCCTTACCTATTAATTTATAATGTTGATAAACGAGTAATTATTTAAACTAACAAACCCGTATAAATTGCACATTACTTTTGAACCATTGTAGAAAATCTTTTCTTTTCACTAATAAAGATTTAATATTTGATATAAACTCAAAAAAAAGTTGCAGAACAACTCATAGTCAGATAGAGATTCAAAGTTATTCGTATGGACATAGTAAGAATTGGACCATGTGATCCAATAAACAAATTGTAACTGTAACAAAAGACTCTGGTGATTTTTATTGTTTGTTATTGTAAGAACAAGAGCTTGATCTGAAGTTATGAAATTTGAATGGGATGACTTCAGACAATAGAAAAAGTTAGTTTCGAGTTATGTTCATTGTATAATTGTACAATTAATGCTGAGAAATCACATGGATGACCTGAATTATCGATCAGTTGATTGTCTTCTTGTAAAGATGAAGTTACTCAAAAGAATAACTTTAGAGTTCATTTTCAATTTCAACTTATACTTATAGCATGGAACACCTTTAACTCTCATGCTGTTTATATGATCGACTCCCTTTGGTAAAGCGTAAAAAGGCAACATCGATTTTCTGTCAACGCTCTTAGGATTAAGAGAGACATGTTCGATCATTTTTCAGATTAAATCATTGTTGTAAATAAATTCCGTCACAGAATAGTGTAACGCAGAATATTTAATCGACTTCATCATAAAAAAGGAAATATCTGTGTCCGATGTCAATACAACGAAATAGTCTCTTTATTGTTTACTCGTATGTTTCGAGTTAACTAATAGTATTGAATGAATCTCTAAAGTCAATTAATTGTTTGTTATTAATTCAACAATTGTTGCTGAGGTAAAATGAGGCTTGACTGAAAGGATCTGTTTAATGCCTCTAGACATAATAAATTTACCTAGAGAGAGAAAGTCAGGTGAGTCCTTAAGTTAAACTATTCTCGCTTCTTCATCTATGGTTTCATCATGGGGTAGGCTATAGAGTGACGACTGTTACTTGGTTTTGCATGAATCCATGAATAAGCGAAGGTACTGTTGTTGTGCAAACGTCTTCTCAACGTAAGTAAGATTCGATATGGATGTGAAAGACTTCTTGGGTTTGGTAATTCTCTCAGATCGGAAGTGTTTTGTTTTACATAAAGAACATTTATATCATTCATTTCATCTTATCCAATGAGTGAAGTGAGATAAGATTTTAAGTTGTTCAGCGACTTCGTATACTATGGTTCCCACCTCATTTGGTGTATGAGACTGCTCTATTTATGATCACAATGAAGGGCAATTTGAATTTAACTGCTAGGAATAACTTTTAACAAACTAAAAAGGTTAATAGTGAGTCTTCAATATCTTCAGTTCTACACATACAAACGCACACACACACACACACACACACACACACACACACACACACACACACACACACCCTACACACCATTTATAACTTTTGTATTTTTATTGAGTCTTTATTTTCTTAAAGTATCGTAATAATTAAATTCCTAACATCATGCATTTACACCCATTATCACCCACGTATACAAAACATACAATCATGTTCTTTCAACTGTTTTCATTAAGCTATTGCTATTTCATTAAGTAAGCGTTTTGTTCACCGCTCTGGTTCTTGCTGAATTGAAGTACTAAAACCAAATTCCAGATACTAGTAAAAGAAAGTTTTAATGAGTGAATGGTGATTTAATGAACATGATTCACGCTCCTCACCGTAAGTACTCGATGTCTGTCCTGCGAATTATAAAACTATAGTCTTTCACCTTATTTTTGTCTCTCTCCTAGTCAATTTTTTAGAGACAATATTATAAACTAAACCCTGAGAAATCTTGAACTCTTAATTTTATTTAACATTTGAAATTTATGTTTACTTCAAACAAATTATTTAATATTAATTTTAAAATTTTAAATAAAATTATTGAGTAATTTATAATTCTAAACGTCGTAGAGAGATTAAATAACGTAAACAAAAAGTCGGATGAGCAAGGTGCAGGCGAATACTATGTATTACAGTTCTATGTATCCGATCAAACTGAAAAAAATAGAGGCCACACCTAAACGCTCTTGGGAGTCAGTCTATCAAATTTGGTGAAATTCCGATAAATAGGAGCGGACAAGTCGCCTAGACGGCGGACGGTGTACGGACGGATATTTTTATTGCAGTCCATGCGATTTCTTAGCCCCCTGTTTATTCGAATTTTATTACAGGCTCCCAATAGGGCCTAGTCGTGCATCGTGTCCCCCATATTTTCAGTTTGATTGGATTTACTAAACGGTACTTACCGGTGTTAATTCGCTTCAAAAATTTTCTGAACGATTACATAGGTTCATTAATATAAAATAATGAACCAATAAATAAAAATTAAATATTTTGTTTTTAATTACTCAACAATCTCATAGTTACACGCATATAATGATTCACGAAACCGACAGAGAGGACTTCGTTCCTATAATAATATTTCAAGTGAAAAATATACCTATGAGACTGGGAATCGAACCCAGGAACTTCGTTCCGTGTGTGTCACTAATGTTCACTGCAGCTCTATAAACGTGTACGCACTTCCAAAAGTCGTACTCTTGGCTTTGTGAAAACTCAGCTTTAAAATATATAGCTCAAATAGTTAGAGGGTTTAATTTAACATTTTAGGTATCAATTTTATGATTTAAAAAGTTTTATTCGTTTTCTAAGACAGAGAGTAGTGAGATTTTAAGATTTTACGACCTAACGTCACTCCACTAAAAATGATTAATTTCTTTATATTAAAAATTGTATAACTTTTAGTTGTTTAAATATTCTGTAATTTTAAGTATTCAGTTTTAAATTATTAAAAATATATTGTAAATTATTTTTGTTTAATTGATAATCTTAAATATTTAAAATAGGAGGTATTCAGTTTTTAATTATTGGAATAACATAGTCTATAGAGTGTACTTTCATGCCAAACTTGATATCATGTTGACTAAACGTGCTAGTGTAATTTCTATGATTGTAACATTCAAATTATACATACTCGTAATCGTAAATCGAAACATTCAAATCATAACATAACCTAGTTAAAGTTAAATTTTATCCTGGATGTAACATTTGAAGTGATACAGTTTTAAAGCATTTTAAAGAAAATTTTGTTTTTGAGATGCCAAAGGTTGTTTCCCGCAGTATTGTTTGTTCCGATACTAAAGATCAAGAAGAATATAGTGAAGAGAAACCGCTTCACATATATTATTGTTTATGTGGTCAGATGACACTCATTTTAGGTTAGTATGTTTTAAACTTTATAGTATATTATGGCCTTTAATACAACGGGAATGTATAAGGTTGAATGGTAAATATGCATCGATGTTGTCAGAGCGATTTAAGTGAGAAATATTGGTAATTTGTCTTCCAAATAACGGGTTTTCCATCATTTCGATACTCCTTAATGCAAGTGGTTTTTTATCTTTCACAATTCATTATTACCTAATAGTCATCGAAATTGAGCAATTTTTTAACATTTTCAATACTATTAGCCATTTTGTATATATATTTACTTTACCAAACCTAGTAAAAGAAGTATAGGTAAATCAAGGTCTAGTTCTTTACCTAGGTCTTATTATCTAGGTAACTATATATATATATATATATCACTTTCCCTTTCCCAGACCTAGCTTTACAAATTTGACAGTTCTTAATAGTTTGATAGTTCGGTAAATATGGAGAGAAGTTGTCCGATCGATTTAAGTGCAAAATCTCGGTAATTCCGCTTCAAAAGAGTGTTTGTTTAATCAAATTCAATTTAATGATCAAAGCTAGTAGTTTTTTATCACTCGCAATTCATTATTTGCTTCACAATCTATGAAATTGACAAATTTTAAGATATACAATTGGGTAGCCATATTGAATTCACTCGTGGGGCGCATGCACACTTCATTTCACTTTTACACGTTGATATTACTATGCTTCTATGATATAACATTCCAGATGACTAGGTCTCTGAAACCTTGACATATATATATAATATGACCTACCTTGACTTGTAGTTCATTAACTAGGTCTGGTTAGGTAACCATATATTTTGACAGTTCTTAATAGTTCTGTTTATAAGAACTGTTGGTAAATATGAAAAGAAGTAGTCCGTTTAATTTAAATGTGAAATCTCGGCAATTCCTCTTTAAAATAGTGTTTTTTCCATCATTTTGTTACTTATTAAAGACGCTTACCACTTTTTATCTTTCACAATTCTGTATTTCTATCCTAAATCAGCGATTTAAAATAACTGATATATGTCATTCAGAGGTTATTTTGATAATGATTTCATCAATTTTAAGTAAAATCTATTTTTTTTTCCATGGGGTAAACAGTTCCGTTTTAGGAACTATCAAACTATTAAGAACTTTCAAAATATATGGTTACCTAACCAGACCTAGTTAAGGAACTACAAGTCAAGGTAGGTCATATATATATATATATATATATATATATATATATATATATATACATACATATATGTCAAGGTTTCAGAGACCTAGTCATCTGGAATGTTATATCATAGAAACATAGTAATATCAACGTGTAAAAGTGAAATGAAGTGTGCATGCGCCCGACGAGTGAATTCAATATGGCTACCCAATTGTATATCTTAAAATTTGTCAATTTCATAGATTGTTAAGTAAATAATGAATTGCGAGTGATAAAAAACTACTAGCTTTGATCATTAAATTGAATTTGAGTGAACAAACACTCTTTTGAAGCGGAATTACCGAGATTTTGCACTTAAATCGATCGGACAACTTCTCTCCATATTTACCGAACTGTCAAACTATTAAGAACTGTCAAATTTGTAAAGCTAGGATTTTAAATTATTTTGTGTGTGTATTTTCTAGTCTACTCGATGTTAATTCTAATCAAAAATGAACTTTTTATTCATGAGACAAAGTCATGTTTTCTTTTAGTTTTTACGTGAACAATTATATAGCCATACCAAAGTTAAGATTTAATTGGAAGAAATTTCTGATTTTGAGGTAAGCATGGTAAAATAAAATAAATTTTGAATATATATTACCTTAGTTTTTTCTGTCAAACAATTATTGTTTTTCGTCATTTACTTATTCCATGATGGCAGTTTCGACTCTTTTCATAAGGTAATATAAGTAAATGACGAAAACCAAAAATTGTTTGACAGAATAAACTAAGGTAGCGGTAATATATGTTTAAAAAAAATACAGTTAGGCTAACACAAATGTATTGAAAATTTGAACCATTGTGGTATGTCAGATTTTTCCAATAGAGTTTTCTGTATTTATTGCTACTTAAATTCAAGATGTCTACCAATTATTCGTAAGCTTTTCTTAACCATTAAGTATTATGTATAAGTATTATGTTTTAATTCTCTGTGTATTTCACATGCTGCTATCAGTATGAATTAATTTTGTTTGAGATTTGCTAGTACTGCAGTTAAGATTTGGGGCTGAGAGTCAAATGAAATATGTAGTCAATTCTATTAATATGAAGAATATTTAAAATAATTAATTATTCATAAAAATATAAAAACTATATCAAAAAGTTATTTTCTCCAAATACGTGGACTTTGTTATATCGTTTACAACATATCCATATAAAAAAATATTTCACCTCAAAGTTATAAAAAGGGAGTTAATAAACTTGAAAACAATAAAAATACTGTTGAAAATTAAATTTTCTACATGAAAATACATTGAAAAATCGTACATTGTATTTGATATGTTACGCATGTTGTTTATGTAATAAAATGATATAAGTTTTTTACAATTTAACATAATTGGTTTACAATGGTAAAAAATGGACTCCTAAAAATAGTTCAAAATTAGTTCCCTATGCACAAAATATGTGGAATTTGATATGTCAACATACTTGTTGTAAACATTAACATTTTTTTTAAATGAGCCCAATTAAAAAGCTTTGATGAAAATTCTTGTTCTACACCTAAAATACAAAGATTTGATACATTGTGTTTATATATTACTACAACATCATAAATTTCAAATAAATTAATCTCAATAAAAATCTTTCATATATTTCTGAAATCTACTTATTCTATAATATATTTCTCTATTGTTATTATACAGTTAGCTAAGCATTTTGTTTCCTATAAGCCATCTTCATTAGTTTTTGTTTAGGGTTTAAATTCCATTTATAATGTTAAATTCAAACTACAATTAAAAAAATTATAATTGCCTAATCATAGTATTTAAAAAATATAGCCTATATAAATTATAAAATATGCTTATTTGATCCAAATTGTTGGTGGCAAATTGTAAAATTTACTGTTTTGATTAGTTATAAGTGATAGGCATACATATCACGAAACAGTTAATTTTAGTTTATATGTAAACCTCTGAGGATGATGACTATGTACATCAAATGTACATAAAGGTAATATAATAAACATACTGGATTTATTACAGTTATAGATTATATTATTGGGGATTGAGGACTCAATATCTTTTTATGTCAAACTAAGCTTATTGTACACCCCTAGAACCTACTTAGCAAGGCAAACCGATACCGGTGCTCTCAACCAGGCTCAGAAGCTTCTGTCCTATGTCCTATGTCCTATGATTGAATTTATCAGCTGATTGTAGAGACCCAAAGATGGGTCTTCTTTTAGCCACAAACTATTGATGATCCTGAGTGTTAGCAAATGGCCGTGTCTAGTAAGTAACGCCATAGCTTGTTTTAGATGGCCTCTATTCAGCTTTAATAACGAGTTGGTTAGTTGTTGGCAGTGTCTCCGATAAGCTTTATGCTGAGCTTTTATCCAGAACAATCCTGCCAGCGTTTACAATGCCTGTCTTTGGACCATTTTTCAATAGCATTGTAGGCAAATGATTTAGATATGCCACAGGCTGGCCCTGGACCCAAAAAGGGCATTTTTGAATTTTTCTTGACCAATTCATCCGCACTTCCATTACCATGAATACCTGCTTGATCAGATACCCAGCTTAGGGTTACAGAGTTGGTGGAAGCTAGTGTGTAGAGAGGTAAAAAATCACAGACTTTGAGTTATAGAGGACCCAAGTTGACTGACTTTTATTCTGTTCGGCAATGTGTTATGATTACATTTTATTTATGTAATCTTGTAATAAGGAATAAGTAAAAGAAAACATTACAGTGCAATTATTTTGTTTTAATAAACGAGTTCTTAATTTAATTTTAATAAAAAATCAACACATTTACATAAAAGAACATGTTAACATTTTTTAATGTAAATACAGTGATAGCAATAAATGCCAAAGTAATTTACTGCAGCACAAGTCCCTTCACAATTGCTTTAATAAAAAGCACAATTTTAATAAAATACAGAACGGTAGGCACATACGTATACACGAGGTGTACAATAGAGCTGAGCTCAAATATGTGGAAATACAAGGATGCGGGAGAGGGGGAGGGAGTTCATGTTTTAATTTGAAAATTTTGTCATCTCACACAGTACAGTTACTCTACATTATGACTTACAAAGGTTTGCTGGCCGAAAATTCCAGTTATATAGATGATTTTATTACAATTTTGACTTGTAGAGGTTTTCGAGTGCTTCCCTTCACATTATAGAGATTGTATAACGTTTCCAGAAAACCAACAAAATTTTTCTTATCAAGGTTCTTTCTATAAAAGTTTCGACTTATAGAGTGAAAGTTATTATGAAAGTTATTTCGACCTTATTAACATTGGGGTTATGGGAAGTTGAAGGGAAATGGAAAATATTTGAGATATCAAGGAATTCGAGCTATCAACGTCCGAGATATAAGATTCCACTGTATATCATTGTTCAATACAAAATCACAAAATAGTAATAATCTTTCATTAAAACGATGTATCAAAGGACTCATATGCATATGTATATGTTAATATTTTCTTATATTTAGCCTACACTTACAATATGTACTCTCAAATGTTTATCTATTCGTGTTCATATTTATCTCGCCAATTCAAACTTTTTAAAATTTCACTATTCTTCTGCTAATTTAAGTTGATTCTTTTAAATACAAATATATCAACAAGATCTTTACAGCCTTTCAGTTTCAAGATCTGAGCTTAACTAACTTGGGTCTTTTTTTTTTTTTCAACAATCACTTTCAGTGTATTATTGTAATTTCCTGTAAGGTTCACATCCCCTCTTCCTTCGTATTAGGATAAATTTTACTTCATTAACTTCACTTTGTATTTTTTAATTTTATTTAATTCACTTGATGATTGATTATTGTTTAATAATCTTTTCATTTATAAGGTCCTCCTTTTAAACTTTATACTTATAATGTAACATCAATAATTATTTGTCTATTATTATGTAAGTACTATAATTATTGTACCATTGACACCTCTCCTAATTTCCCTCATATTAAAATTGATCTATATTTAAACTACAAAGTATTTAATTGTTATTTATTATTTTTTATTCAAAATTAGTAACATTTTATTTAGACTAAATGTTTATTTTTCATAATTTTATAATTTGTCAAACACGAGGAATCTACCTGGATCTACACATTTCTTCATCTAGTTTGATCCCTTTATTTCAGCTATCCCTTTAGGTCCTTCTTGACAAACTCCTGTTCTTTTCTGATCCTCATGCTATTAGAATATTTGAGGGTTATGGGTCTTATTTTATTATTATTATTAGCAAAAGAAGCGTTTACCCCCTAGACACCTGTAAGATTTTTTATGTATTTCTACATGACTAGCTTATTTTCTATTCTTTTGGTTCAAGACAGGATTTTCCCAGCCAGGTTGCTTGTTGCTTTAAAGGTCACATGAGGGTCGAATATCAGTTGTGTTCTACTTCCAAATGCTTCACACTTTAGAAGTATGTTCTCCAGTTTCTAGGTGCTGGTTGCATAGTCTGTATTTCAGGTTTCCTTGGATAATGCCATATTATTAAGATGCCTTTTGAAAGCACCATGGGCTGATAACACCTACCGATATGAAGCTTAATATTTTACTCTGATTTAGTTTATTTTGTAAATTGACAAATTTAGACATTTTCAGATCCTGTTGGACCAGTGATTCGTAAAGTATAGAGTATTTTTTGCCAAAAACTTAGTATACTAAGTTTAGCCATTGTTTTAAAGTATCTTTTGTTATGGCTTTAGATATTTTGTATATGGGTTCTAAACCAATGAACGATTTCTTGGATCCACTTTTTTCCAGTTTATCCGCCTTTTCATTACCTTCGTAGCCTCTGTGACCCGGTATTCAGCCAACTATTACTTGGTTTAGGGTCGAAAGCATAATTAAGATTCAGTGACAATCCCACACTATTATCCTCAGGACCATTTTTCAATGGCGTGTCTTTCTTCTGGAGTATGGTGAAGTACACTTTACCAAATCCCAGGTAGGCTTTCATGTCTGCTGCTTTTAAAGTTGGCAAAGAGCTTATGGTTATTAGGACCATTATGGTTTGGTGGTTTTCAGTTTTATTTGAACCAATTACTTTCCAGTCCTCGGTTTTGAGGGACTTATTCTGCTTGCTAAGCACTTCAAGAATCTTGAAAGATCTATCTTTTAGTAAACCTTAGGAGCTTTGAAGATCACTTTGGTAACTTGCAGAATGTCCTTTCAGTCACCTATCTGTAGCTTAGCAGCTTTTCAAGGTCTTGTGTTTGGGATTTTTCTCTCCAAACCCACATCTTGGTTTGTAAGTTTTCACAGATAATGATACAGGCTCCAGCTTATAGGTAGGTGCCACTGAATTGAGGAAATTATCCATGCTCTATAGTTTCAAACCCTAGAGCTAGGCAACTCTCAATTTGTTCTAAGTTTTCAATATTTAATTTTTGATCTGGATATTTTTCTTGAACAATAGCCATCTTTTATGACGACATCGTTTCTTTGTATTTATTTGTAAGGGACTTGTTTGCTTCTGGTGTCTTAGGTTTTCCCTTTCACTCTCTGTGGGGGTACTGATCTCTGAGCGACTTCTTTTTATTGTACTCTCCGTAGAGAGTTTGTTAGGTTTATTTTTGCCTCTTCCCCACAGTTTAGCAGCATTCCATTCAATGCTCTGTTCTGTGAGTCTTACCAAGAGGTTTTTTCTCTTTTCTGATATGGTATATTTTACCTTCCCTTTGGTCTGTTTTAATTTTTCAATTGTTTCAGTTGTGATGGTGTCTTGAAAGGAATTGTCTACTTCTAGCATCATGTCATCTTTTTCAGTATTTATGTAGCTGAAGTTGTTTCTGCTTCATTATCAGTAGCAACGTCTGAGTACACTGCAGTATTTGTTTTGATTGTTTGTTTGTATTTCGTGTGTGTGTGAACCCATACTTGTTTCCACAGGTAATGATATTTAATTTGTAAAGTGGCTAATTAATCTGAAGAGTCGCCTTGTCCTCCATAGGCACTATTTAATGCACAATTACCCTTGTAAAATTCATCCATCAGCACGGATCAACCTTAGGATTACCCTAAGGACTCTTTACACCTTAGATAGGTGAATATTCTAGACCTTCTGGTCTAGAAGCAGAGTCACCTTCCGCTGTGTTTTGTTGAAGCAGGATCACCTCGAGCAGGATGCGGCTTTTCGAGGATCACCTCGGATGTAGATGTGATATCATCCTCTAATACCTCCCTGGGATTGTTTGTACTTAATACCTTTACCCCAGGGTCTTATTTTACACTCTTTTTTTAAGGGGATGATAACCGAGAAGTTTTTCGCTTTTAAACAACGTGAAAAAACAAAAACAAACAAGAGTAAACACAAAACATGTATGATCTTTAAGTTCAGAGTTATGTCAAGTGACCTATGACAAGGAAAAATGGTGAAACATCTACTCTTTTCACTTCTCTCACACCTCTTCAGTCAACATTAAACTATAAAAAATAAGTTTTAATCACATAATAAAGTCTAGGAATTAAAGCACAAAATGGCCCTCTCTATCAATTTTGTCCTGAGTAAGACGGATTGAGATCCGGTTTTTTGCATTTGATTCAGGAAGTCATCTAGAAAGTTTGTGACCACTTTTGATTATCTAGAAATTCTTAATTGCATCGGTGCATTGAAAAACCCATTCTCAAAAGTGCATCTTTTGAGGCAATAGAAAAAAATCGTAACTTTGCAACTAATGGTCTAAATGAGCCCTATTTTGCTACTCGGTGGTCTGGGGAGGTCAGGACGGCTGGTGTTTTGTTGAAATTATTTCGGAAAGCAATTGAAACTTGCCACTAAGCAGGGGTGGGGGGTGGGATGGGGGTTTCGGAGCGCTGATCTTGAAATGGCATATTCATGGTCAGTGCCCTGAAAAACTTCCGTGTGGCAAGTTTTGATTACTTTCAGAAAGAATTTCAATGAAAATTCCAAGAATGATACTGATAACTAGACACCTGAAGCATAAGGTGCTAAAGGGAGAGTTACTGATGGCATATTCGTGATCAGTGCTCCGAAAAACCCGAGTACCAATTCTTGAATAATTTTTAATGCATTTTAGGAAAACTCCTAGAGATGATGTAGACACCGGCTGTCCTGATCTCCAGGTCCACGGGGAGTGATTGAATGTCATATTTGGGATCAGCAACCTCTACAAGCCATAAGTAGCGAAATTGGGGTTCTTTAGATTTTTTTTTTCAATCGCCTCAAAAGATGCACTTTTGATAGAATGCATTTTTCAATGCATCGATGCAATTACGAATTTCTGGATGATCAAAAGTGGTGACAAACTTTCTCTTCCTGAATCAATTGCAAAAAAACCGTATCTCGATCCATCTTACTCCCGACAAAATTGATAGTGGAATGCTTTATTTCCTCAACTAATAATGACTTTGCACATATTTATATCTCATCATGAAATCATTTATTACATTAAACAGTTAATGAAAATTTTGATATAATTCTTGAGTTCTTTGGAACACAGTTTGTTTGCAGTATTTATTATTCTTCTCTGTTATTACAATAAATAATTTTGATTTTTTAGATTGTGCTGTTGAAAAACTACCCCTGAGAAAACGAGATGGTGCAAGAGTAATAGATGGAAGCAAACATGCTCACAAAATGACATACGATAATGATGAAACTGCTTACATCAAGCGACAGGATGGTATAGAACGACAGTATAGAATGAAATGTAAAAAGTAAGTACAATTTACTTAAGCTTTTAAAATGTTCAGTAATACTGTAATTTAAATATTGAACAAAAAGTATACATACAAAATTGTTGTTGCTAAGGAATATTATTGTCATTGATCATGTTAATTAGGCAATAAGATTAAACTCTTATTTGGTAATTTATTTGTGAGTTGTTTTTATTATAAATTCATTAAGATCAAAGGTTTTGTAAAAACCTCCAAATATGTTTGAACTCTAAACTTAGCTCATAAGTTTGATCCACAAACTTAAGCTATTAAACCTTTATTTGTCATAAAACACTGAATCAAAATTATATCCTGAATAAATCCAGGTGGGTTCTGAAGATGAGTTCTTGGAAAAATGCTCTTTTATTTTAAAATCTAAATATGATCTCACTCCTTCTTTATTGAGTAAAAGATTCTTGTCTATAATCTGCCAGAGACTCCGGAATCCAAGTCCACTCTATGCCATGACTTATGAAAATTCTACTCGCCCCCCTCCCCACTATCAGGGCTGTCCTCTAAAATTTTCATCTTAAGTACTATTTTCTCTTTTCTTCCACTTTCTTACTGCCCTCAGTAAGTCTTTTTCATCGTATATATTTTTATCCCTCAACTCAGCAGATGCAAAAAAAGAAACAAATTGTTAACAAAGCAGGAAAGTTCAGCTACCTAACTTGTTTATTACATCCGCAACATTTTTTTACACAAATTAATAAAAATTTAGATAGCTTTTTAAAATTTAATTAAACATTTTTTTGAATGTCATTTAGTACAAAATAATTTAACTTTGAAAAGGAAAAATAATTTAGCCCAAGTGAAAAATCACTGTTTGTCCTACTTGAGGCATAAAAATAGGTAACTACAACTAAAATAACTTTAAAAGAGTAGTGTGATGCTATTATTAAAAATTTATTGAATAAAATAAATTAGTATGCCTAATAAATACTTGATTTACTTCCATCACATGATTTACTCTTGTTAAACTATCCTACTATCCTACAGGCTTCTATTAGGAACAATATCAATCTACTGAGATTGTTAATTTTGAAAACTGTAGACATATTGTAGTTTATTATTATGGTAATCTTTATTTTTGCTATGATGGACATAACTAATTTGAGCACATTATTCTACTACTCCCAGTATTGTCATAATTTTTGCTGATGCATTTTGGATAACTCCAATTTCAAAATGAATTTATGTAGGCCCTACTGCTTCATCCCATAAAATAATCATTTCATATAACCCAAGTAACCTCATTTCTCTACTTATAGGTACAACCCTATTCTATGATTGACACCTTGCAGCTATGTTATTGGTTAGTTTCCATAGTTCACTATTTCAGTCTTACTTAATACAATAGTGTGAGATTATTAAACATTATCCAACTGATTGTTTATTTGCTTATTTGTAATACACTGTCTTTGAAATTTCAATTTGAATGTTTAAATATTTTCCAATGTGTTTAACCACCTTGCTACAGTAATTTCATACAATCTTTAATTCTGATTTTAAAGACATTTAATAATTGTAGGTGTTCATATTATTAATATGGTTTAATTAAACATTTTCCATAATTTGTGTATATAAAAACTAATCAATTTTTATATGCAGAAATGACGGCAATGTCCGATTAAACCAATTAATAATCTTACATTCCCTGCAGGATTTGATCTTCTAATATAATGAGATGTGATTCCTTTATATTTGTAAATAATGAATTCTCTAAATTTTGTCTTCAGTCTATGCACGGTTTGGCCTTTGTATATTGCATTAAACCCATATTTGATTTCATAAACTCCATTTTTGTTGTAACCGTAATTTCTGCATAAAACAATTAATTGTAAAATATGATAGTTACTACAAAACTGGAGTGCGTCTGAAATACATCAGGAGAGTTAAGACAAATGCTAGGAATGACAGTAGAATTATCTCAAATTAAAAATATATAGTAATTAAGTCCTAAGTCTAATATAACAAGAAAATCAACAAAGTTGATAATTTTATTGATTCTAACGATAACACAAAACAGGACTGTGACCCCCACTCTTTAATATAGCAAAACGATAAACAAACTCATGCCCATGAGCTCAAAACTATATAATCTGATAATGTTTCAAATTGATTAATACTTGTTCCTATCCTTTTGTTAAAGAACAAGTCTAAGAACCCAAAATACCAGTAATATCATTATTAACTTCTCCTCAGTTCCCACTTAAAAACTTGCTAAGAAATTAGACAACTAAAATAAGCATGAAGTAAAACTTGAAAACAACCATAGTTTAACTAAAAAAATAAATCTAGGTTTAGTTAAGAGGATAAAACATGTGAAGCGTAAACGAAATAATATATTAGCCTTATTTAATATCATTAATTTATTTACAAATGTTTCAGTAGAAGAAACTATTAACATTTTATATAGGAATTTACTGAATTTATAAAGAATGAAACATTAAAATCTTCTTTTTTTCTGTTCTTTGGGGAATATTTTATTCAGAAAGAATAACTTACAATCGGCTTTCCTTTTTCATATGTTATAACTGAAATTTTCTCAAATCTTTTAGAAAACTTGCATACTTGTTTTAAAGCCTACCAATATTATGATAGCTTTTTTTTTACCATCATTATGTAGATAACATTATTGTATTATTCAATGGTTATAAAAGATAATTGAAGCTTAACTACCGAATAATCTACATTATAAATAACAATTCACCCTTGAAACTGAAACCAACAATAGCTTCAATTTTATTAATGTAACAGTTACAAAAATATCTGACAAGTTTGTATTCAAAATACAAAGGAATACCGCAACAAGAAATCAGTACAACATTTCACTTCTCACCATCCCATAGAACATAAAATAACACCCTACTATAGTTTTGTCAGTTGCCTGAAATAAGACTTTGATCAGGGAGTGATTAAACTGAAACATATCACTGTTGGTAATGGCTACAATAGCTTAAGGCCAGGTTAAGGGAGATGCAATACATTAACATTATACATTAAATCTAAATCTTCTTCTTTAATGTTAGGAATTCTTGTTGTCCATTTGGGTCATTAAATCAAATTATTAAGGTATTCTCTAGACAATATTTTCCACAATATTTGAGTAGTACTTCTTCTTCCACCAAGAGAGATAACTGAGGGGTTCTTGGTTAATATCTTCTTCGGGGTGGTTAAGTAAAGGTCCTCTATTCAAAAAATTACCTGGAGTCAAATAATCCGATCCATCATCAGGATTTGTCGAAATGGGACACAACGGTCTGGAGTTCAATATGACACAGAAATGTATTGAACTCTTCTGCTGTAAAATGCCTTTCTTCTAAATATTTTTTCAAATGATGTTAGTAGACTTCATTCCACCTTCCCAAAGACCACCAAAGTTGGCTCCATAAGGAGGGCTGAACTAATTTCGTGCCCTATTATAAATGGTTGGAAATTTTGGAATTAGAAGCTTGAAGTAATTCGTAGATTTGTTTTGTGCTGCTCTAACAAACTTTGTTCCTGGATTGGAATAAATATTTCGAGGTAGACCTTGTCTACTTATAAATTAATCGATAACAGTGATTCATTAGTCAGAGATTCAATGAGTTCTAAATGTATGGCTTTGACTGACATACAAACAAAGAGGGCGGTGCAGGATTTTGTAAGTTGTGCATTTCGTCTACAATATCTTTACTAAATAAGAACTAATATTTTCAAAGCATTTTCCTTGTTGAAATTTGGTGATGGGATGATCTCCCATATATAGTTGAAGCGGTTTCACTTTTAATTTATAGCATGGAAAGTAGTTGAATATCCTAATGGTGTTATTTCAGTGATTGTACCAGTTTAGGATCACCATGGTATTTAAGTGATAATTATCATAAAGTAGATTTGCCAAATGACTTTTTGATAGAATTAGATACGGATGTTTTGCACCTTCTGTTAAAGTAGCAAGTCTTAGTCTACCCCCCCACCATGAAGGGTAAGAAAAGGAGAGAAGGATATTATTGACTTTGAACAAGGCTTTCCTTGCTTAATTGTGTGAATATCTTGAGCGTAGTGTAGATTGTGAACTATTTTGATTCACGCTTGCATCGAAACCTTCTGTTCTTCTATCGATAAAGGTCCAAATTTTCTTTCACAGGGTGGATGCCAAGATTAAAGACAAATTTTAAAACTTATATATAATGTTTTTCAACTTGGAGGTGAATAATTGGTCATTTCATTACATAAATAATTGTTGTAAATTGCGTGGTAGACAAAAGATGCCTTTTTGAACATGTTTAATTTCACAGACTTCTATATTACATTGTAAGGAGAAATTGGTCATAAACTTTCAGGATGTGATAAGAAAGATGCGATAAGACACCGTAACAAATGACTTACAATTTTAGAAATAATTTTCTGTTTTTCCGCTACTTTATTTGAAACTGAAAAAGAAATCTGTACCTTGTGACAGAGTGGTCATTTTATTGAGGGGACTACTGGTATTGATCTTATGAAAAACTTTATATAGGGAACCCTAGTTAGTTTTTCATGCAATTCAATAACCGGTTTGAAAACTTTAAAAATGGCAGCCAACTTTAAAATGTCTAATGGAAATGCATATTTGTCAAGGGGGTTTTCAAATTTTACACTAAATTTTAAGACTTTAAAAAATTTTGATTATTATTTTAAACTTTTGAAAATTTGATGTTAGGTGAATTTTTGGGAGATGATTTTTCATATTTCTACATGTTGCAAGATACAAATTTATTTAGACACAGGTCGAAAAAGTTTAAATACCAATGCAAAACTAAAATTAAAGTAACTATTTTATGTAATAGATTAAAAAATTAGTGCAAATCTACTGTAATTATAAGACGGTTATTTATACCTAAGTTGAATAGAATTTTGTACTTTTATTATACAGTAAAGAAAAGTAGAGTACGGATGTTGGTGGATGCCACACAAAATGATAAAGAAACATTTGAACTTGTGGAGATGTGAAAAACAACACACTTCCATAATCAGTGGGATTTTTGTTCCCAGGTATGTTTCCAATGTTCTGGAAGAGTATTTTCTATTATTTTACAGATGCGATTTGAAACAAAGGTTTTCAAAAGATGTGGTGATGTTTTTAGACACCCTAACACATTCATAGAGTCTGTAAAATGTATATCTTTGATCATGATTTTTGTAATCAGTAATTAATTTGCACTGACTAAACTTGAAAGTAATAAGGCAGCTCATAACTCAAGATGGGGAGTGTAAGAGGTATCAAAGGTGGGATAAGTCCTTTGTGGTAGCGTAATTAGTGGTTGAGACTGTTGTTCAATACACAGCTTCTTTAAACATCAAACTAAACACAGTCACCCTCTTTTTGTAACAAGTTGATTTTCACTGGATACTGACTTTTTATCATAGGGACTATCAAAATGGCTTACTAAAAATGTGATGTCACAAATGGAGTTCACATTTGATGAGATTAGCAGTTAATAATCACTTTTTACTGATATCCAAAAGTCAATTAGTTCTGTGTTGCAAAATTTGTCTTCAGTCTTTTGTTGCTAAGACAGTTCAATAACATTTTTTCTTCTAGTAAAGTAAATTCAGACGGAGCTTTGAATCCATGCAAATATATTGGTATTAGGCCTATCTTATACTTGAAATAGTTTTTCAAACTTGTTAACTCTCCTAGTGTTGGTAGTCGCTGCAGCGACGATTGGTACTCGCATACGGGTGCTAGTAATCGTTGCCGCGACGACTGTGAATTGCGTCACAATAATACAGCTGTTTCAGCTCATCATTCACTAAATGCACTATGTTTGGTATCCATAGAAATAGCAGAATAGGGCCATCTTTTGGTGTACAGGTTTAGTATATTTGATGATCTTCTAACTAAAAAAAACTGTTTGAATTACCTCTGTCAGCTGTTTCACCGGCTGAATAGTTTTCGTGCTAACCTCATTGTCATTGCCGTGTTTCTTGTTCAGTTTTATACCAAATTCTCGGTAAAAATGGATAGAAATATTACTTGTGATAGTGAAATTGACAGATTATTAGATGAAGATGTGAGTGACATAGAAAGTGCCAGTGGTATAGAAGGTAATGTGGAGTGGATAGTGAAAAGTTACTGACTTTTCCGCGGGAAGTAGTGATACTCTACAGAGTAATTTGCAGTTGGCACCGGGTACATAGAGTTAGTTATAGTGTTATAACCTTTTGTGGCTGTATAGTATATTACCTATATAAGTGTATATTTTCTAACAGAATATAAAATTTGGAAGAAAATGACTATTTCAGATTTTTTATATTAGACAAACAGCAGTTTTTAGAAGATTGGTCTAATTTTAACATAATTTTTTGTGAAACATTTTCTACCTTTGGGCAATAACACACAAAAATTCCTATAAAGGTATGTATAGAACCATTTTTTATGATATTCTCTCTTTTGTTCTGAATAATTTGATGTATCATATATGTGTCTAGACCTAAATCTCAAATTTTAGTGAATTTTTAAATTAAACCTTGCGTTTTGCCTAAAAACAGCACGGCACTACTAATTATATAGAGAACACTCGGAGGGTTAATAAACTGTAACAAGTGCTATTCAAATACAGATTTTATGTTGCGAGAGAAATCAAATTTATTGGTGATCAAAATCTGTTGCAACAAGAGGAAACAATCTTTTTCATTCATTTTTCTCCTTCATTGCTGTTTTATTTTTGTAAAAGCTGAAAATTTTTTCTTGACCAATTTCAAAATGTGAATATTTCCTCTCTGCAGGAAGATAATCAACACATTAAAAATGTTTGAAGATATTGGACACATATGTTAGATCTACCAAAAATCTAAATCCATGAAATGTCTTGATATACTTGTGTCTTTCAACTTTAATAAAACTCCATATAATTAAATCGTGCACTACACTAGTCCATTAGATATCTTCTTATATTAAACATATCGATAGTTCAATTTGAAAATTATGTTCGTTAGCTTGTCATTCCAGTGAATATATCAGCATATTTCCCGGCACTTCAGCTTACAGTTTGAGAACCACTGGACTGCAGTATAGTTTCAATCACGATACCACAATGACCCAATTGACCCAATCAACAAATTCTGTATTTTAATTATTTTAACAATTAATGAACCTAGAAGAGTGATGAATTCTCAATAGAAGCCTAATGATGAATGCTATATGCATTTGAAATCCTATTAGGTATAGTTCACCGAGAGTGTATCACGAGATGGAAGAAAATCACGTATTTATTACTAATTAATTTGATTGAAATACATGATTCGGGGATCTTCATGATGGACATAAAATTACTCTTTTAAAAATGTGGCAAATTATTAAAAGTCGCATCAAACTACTCTCCTAAATAGTTTTAACTGTATCAAAATACATTAAGAAATTCTAGTTATAGTTGTAGTGAATTGGATTTTAAAAGTAGTGTTCTTTCCCATCACAGCATTTTCAGTATTGGTTTATTTCAGATGCAGGTTGCCACTATATTATAAACACGATCAGAAAAACAACGTTAACTTCATAATAAAAGGAGCTGTAGTTAAAAGTTCAGGAGAAGGACCAAAAATGGATATTTATAATCAAGTGGCTGTTGAAAAACCAAAGAAAATCATGGTTACTAAACATACAAAGAATATGGGCAAATTTAGTTCTGTAACTGTATCTACAATAGATGAAGAAGAAGATGAAATTGAAGCTGTAAGTCATATGATAATATTGTTAACTTATAATATGTAAACAATAGTTTTTGCGGAAAAAACCAGTACTTGTTTCATAATTGAATATTGTGAAAATAACTAACTGAACTGTACATTTCGTATTTTAAATGAGCTTTCAAAAATCGTGACTCCATAATTTAAAATGTATATAAAATTTAATACTTTAAAATTTCAAGTATAGCATGTAATATTTAAATTTTATATCTATATTAATATGGATGGTTAAAGTTTCAATACAACAAAAAAGTGTACATATTGATTTTGTATTATCTTGAAAAATTTAGTCATTTTGTTTAACCAGGCCACAATCGCAGCTATTATGATCATGATTTCTTATATTAATATTAATTTTTTTTCTTAAAAAAAAAACTTTTTATTGAAATTGGTTAAACTATTTTATTTTATTAGGCTATTTTTATCTAAAAATATTGAATAAACTTGTTATATTGTTTACTAACTATAAATAACAATAAAATCCTTTGATATAAAAATGACTTATAAACCGACTTATATTCTTGCAATATTAAAGCTTTCATGTTAATTTCATAAGGTAAAAGGCGATTTAGGTAGAGCATAAAAAACAGGGACACTATAAGGAACAGGGTCACTAAACTGTATTATTTGAAGAGAGTGAGAGCAAAGTAAATAATTTTAGGTCATGGTAGATTCTGCATGAGTTTTTGAGTTGATGAATTTTTATTTTCAGTATTTAAATTTCTCCACCTCACTTCTCACTGCCTCATTCTGCCTGTAAATCTAAAATTTTGAAGCTTTTTTATGTATTACAATTAATTACTTATAATTTAGTTATATTTAGCACAATATAGTATGTTAACTATATTAATTAACATGTATTATTGTATGTATTAGTTTGGTACATTAATATCTATTACATTTTTATTTGTATAAATTGTAATACTATAATATTATATTTTTTCAGAGGGAGGTTGCTGATTCTTATGCAAACAATGCTCGTATTATTGAGAAGCAGTTAGAAAGGAAAGGTATGAACAGGCGCAAGATGGTTGTCCAACAAACTCAAGCTGAGCTAGAAGCCAAGAGGAGCAGAGTTCGAGGAACACTGATTGACAAATAGACTAGAAATACAAAATTTAACAGAAATGATCAATTTTTATAAATAGGTTGTTTTATATATATATTAAATAAAGTCATTGTATATAAGGGTTACTGTATTTAATTTAAAAGTATTCCCATTCTTTGAAGTAAAGGCCATGGACCCAACCAGGGTTAGTGTTTGGCATTAAATCAGTAACTGGCCAATTAGTAGGGGAGTGATGAAAATAGAAGTATATTTTTACTTAGTGAGGTATATTTTATCAAAAGCCTTCTTTTCAATTTATTAAAATTTTCTTCTCTTATGGTTGTAAGGTCATGCACAGCCTTTCTCCACAGGAACCCAATAATAGATCTATATTGTTGTTGTTGTTGTGTATGATCAGTTTTCTGGCATCCTAATACAGCTGTGTAATATTTCTTGAAGATTTAAAGTTGCCACTTAGTTTTTGGCAGTGGAGAAGGTGTTCTCAGTCCATTCTGTAGTTTGGGTCATCAGTCTTTGAATATATAAATATTGACTTTTTTGAAGTGAGTAGCTCATGTCCCATATTAAAACGGAAAGAAGTTATTGCATGTTTTCTTGATTTGTTTCTATTTGGCTACTAGTCTGCAACTATTTTTCTCCTAACTTTATTTTCTGCTTTATTCTTGATTAGTTGTTTTACCTGTTTTTTCACTGTTCTTTTGAGTATATTTCAATCACCTCAATCACAATACAAATCAACTTTTCTTAGGTAGTGTAGTCTATTAAAAAAAAATCTTTTCTTCACAATTGCCCACAAATTTTCAATTAGGTGTTAAAGTCTGGTGAATTTCCAGGGCAGTCTAAATACTACTTAACTCTCTTTGATTAGTGGCAGGGGGCTAAATCTTGTTGAAAAACAGTGTTTTCGACTCCAAGTAAATTTTAAAGTTCTGGTAGAGCTCTATTTTCCAATATTGGGAAAAGTTGTAGGTCCAAAGTAGGAGAAGCATCCCTCAAAACATCTTCTTTAAAGGATGCTTTACAACTTGTTTGATGTGTTTTGATACCCTTATGCCCTGAACTACAAAATGACTCTCGTCGGAGAAAATGACTTTTTTCCAAGTCTCAGCGCACCAATTTTTGTATTTTTTGACCCAAACAAGTCTTTTCTTCTACTTAGCATCTGTAAGAAGTTGTTTTCTTATAGGCCTTCGTGCTTTGCGTCCACAATCCCGAAGTTTTCTGCTTACAGTAAAATCGTGAATTTTTACACCAGCCAATTCTAAGTCTTATTGTAACTCAAAACTGTTTTCTGAGGATTAATTTTATTTAATCTACATAAAACACTATCATATTTTAAGGTAGTTTTTATTTTCTTCCACAGTAACCTTTTCGTTGGGGTTGAAATTGTACCCATCACAAGATTTTGTCTAATTTATTAACTACACCTTATACTCAGCTGCTATCTGTCTTTGAGTCATACTAGTATGTTTATTAAGTGTTATTATCTTGCTTCGTTTCTTAGGAGTTAAATCCATATTGCTACTTTTCTAAACTTATTAAATAAAATCATAATATCATTTACACTAGAAGAAACAAGTAAAATAGGTAAGCAATACATTGCTTAGTGCAGAAAGACAACATGTTCACATTTCCCAATCTTACAGGAAGGACGAAAAACTGTTAGAAACCTTTTTTAATTCATTTTTCCTTTGAATGCATTTTTATATGAATATTTTATTAATATACACAATTACTTTTTTTAATTTAAGACAGGAGAAGGGGGGGATTTTTGTGTTTTGGACATGTCCTTTTCTGCAGTAAACCAGCGGTACTTTGCTGTCGTCATCTGGAACGATACAGTTGTGCAATTTCATGGCTGGTTGAGATATATATAGTTTAGCAAAAAAGTGTACTTTTCACTTTATTCCAAGGGGCAAGAAACTTCTGATCACAGGAGATACTTTCATCATCACACATCCTACCCCTGATACTTATTTGAGATGTGGCATAAACCATAACATTTCAATTCCTCATGATATTCCAGGCACTGTTGAAATTACCTTACCCTGTCATTGTTCCATTTTGAGGATGACACTATACTATTGCATTATATGATACCTACATCATGCACGATACTCACTTTCTTGATTATACCATGACCTTCCTAAATTTTTAAATATCCCCCATATTTTGTTTGCCAATTGGGATGTCTCTACTCCTGTGTTGTTTGTACACAACAATATTATGGGGGATGATCTAAAATCAGTTCCAAAGGCTTCACCTTTATTACGTCTCTACCCTACTTGCAAGGTCAGTTTTCCAGGTCTGTCACAATAATTGTTGTCATTCTGATTTCTTCAAAAGAACTTAGACTATTTTCTAACTATATAAAACACTGAAACCCCTACCACAAGTTTGGTACAATAACACCCACACACAAATAAAATAAAATATTTATTTGCCATATGTTATTATAGTTCCCTGATGTACATTTCAGTAATCAAGTTACCATCATTGGAGGAATCTGAAATAATACTAACAAAATATGAAATCTTAAAAACTAAAGCGCTATTCTCCCCTCCACCCTACTTCCGGTGGTTTGGCCTATCAAAGTAGAATCACGTCAATGACATAGATGAAAGCAGCTAAGGGTACACATACCTGTCCTTGGGAAATCCGTAGGTTGAATATGGCATTGGCGGCAAATATTTTTACCGATAACAATATATCTTAAAACTCCTTTAAATATAAAACATAACATATGGATAATAACAAAAATTTAGCGAAACAAAAAGCATGATATGACTAAGTGATATAATCCATAAACCAAAAACAAAAAAATTAGATTTACAGATAACAATATATCTTAAAACTACTTCAATACAAAACATAGAATGTACATTATAACAACAAAAAAAAATCTCAAGAACATAACATAACATGTACATTAAAACAAAAACTATATTAAATCAAAAAGCCTAACATAATGTCAAGATTTTACCTAGGTTTTAACAAAGCGAATAAACTTGAATTAGGAATAGGACCCTTATCTGAGTTAAGTAATAAGTCACTATCAGTTTTAGCAATGAAAATGCTGTCAGCTATTTAGCAACTTATTAGACACCACGCTTTTAACCATTTTCACATTTTGTATTCCCAATTTATGGTTCGTTTGAATTATGTGCTCAGCCACACTAGATTTCTCTGGCCTATTTTACTTAATATGAGCTACATTTTCTTTAAATCTAGTTACAATTTTTCTCTTTGTATGGCCTAGGTACACCTTTTCACAATCGTTACAACTAACTTCATAAATACCAAACTTATCCAACATCGGGATTTTATCTTTAGAATTACCTAATAAATTTTAAAGATTTTTATGACTTTTATAAGCTATCTTGATGTCAAGATTATTAAAAATGGAGCCCAAACCTTTGATGAGAGCAGCAGGGTAAACTACAATATCTGACTTTACTTTTAACAGGTTGGAGAGTCGTAGAATTTATTCTGTTGTTCTTTAATTTCTGTTTCCCTAATATGTTGTCAACAACTTTAGGTTCAAAACCATTAAATACAGCTATTTCCTTAATTTGATTTATTTCTTTTAAAAAATGAGGTTTAGTTAGAGGCACTTTAATAGCTCTGTCTATTAAGCTATTAATAGCTGCTAATTTGTGTTTGGTACAATGATTTGAATTACTAAGTATAAAACTATTTTTGTTAGTAGGTTTTCTGTATATATCAAATTCAATGTTATGTTCATTCCTAATACATAATAAGTCTAAAAAAAGTAACCTGTTATTCATTTCTAATTCATGAGTAAATTTGATGGAGCTGTGTATACCATTAATTTAACTAAGAAAATCAGTAACACTACCTTGTTTAAGGTCAAAAACTACAAAAAACATCATCTACATACCTCAACCATAAACTGGGAAAATATTTGAGGTTGTTCTTTAAATCTTCCTCAAATTTACTCATAAATAGTTTAGCTATGAAAGGAGACAAGCCATTTCCCATAGCTGTACCTTCGATTTGCTGAAAATATTCATTATTAAATATAAAATAATTTTGCTTCATGCACAAACCTCAGTCAACTTAACATACTCATTTATTTTCTGAGGCTCCACCTGATTATTAGAAACTGCTTAAGAAGTGACAATGTTTCCTTTATAGGGATACTCAGAAACAAAGAACAAACGTCAAAAAAAACAACTATAATTTCATCTCTTTCGAGTTTTACATCTTCAATAGCCTCTATTCAAGGTTATTCTTAATTGAGCAACAACTAAATTTTTGCTTAAAGTTACTTAACTCTACTGTTAACCATTTTTAAAGGAGGTAAGTCGGTGAGTTTATACATGAAAAAATAGGTCTCATCGACTTACCTTCTTTATGTATTTTGGGCAGGCAATACAATTTCGATAATTCCGGATTAGAAACGTGCAATTTATAAGCTTCTTTTTTTTGGAATAGTTAACTTGCAATTTTTTATGGTTTCATTAGTGGTATTGATATACTTATTTAAAGGGTTCCTAGCTAATATCTCATAAGGTCCTTCATCTAACATTTTAGTGACTCTATTGTAATAATCTACTTTATCTACGATTACTATAGATAGAAACTTTGTAGACAGAAACTATTAGATTACTTTGTCCGCCTTCAGAAAGAAACAATCTTTTCCCTTCATACCTTTAATAAGTTCCAAATCTGTTTTAATATTAGTTAATTTGTTGTTGAGTTTAATATTACTTAAATTATCCTAAAGTTTAATTTTACAGGCATTTCTTATATAATTTTTGTCAGAATCTTTTAGTAAGTAATATTAATCTCTATGTTAGACACAATGTCTTCTATAGTACTATTGGAGTACTTGGGGAAGGAAAATTTAAGCCCCTTACTTAAAAGATTAATTTCATTGGTATTAAAGGTCTGATTAGATTCAATGCTAACTAAAGATGGGCCCTTTTCAATAATTACATCTTTGATATTTAAATGTTTAGTAAGACCCTTAAATTTATTATTTAGTTTTGTAATTTTGTTTTTAGTTTTATAATCACTAACTATATATGTTTTCATACATAAATCATCCCACTCATTGGGCTTACAGTTGTTAGCAAACTTAATATGTAAATTATACAATTCTAGTTCTAACCTACTCAATTTACTACATACATATTTGATCTCCAATTTCAACCATTTTTTTTTTTGCAAAGTCAATTAACTTCTCTGTGCGAGAATTATATATTTTAACACTGATACCAGTTATAAAATTTGGAAAAAACATGTTTGAGTTGACATTTTATAAGAAACTTAATATCTAACAATATGAATCTTAATTTTAAACTTAACTTACGGAAAAGGTTTATCCTGGAACCCATAAAGACCGGGAAGTCATAATTAATAGATGTTCAATGAGCACTGTCGTGAATGTGAACAATATAAAACTCTGAAATCCCTACCACAAGTTTGGTACAATAACACACTCTCACACACAAAAATAAAATAAAATATTTATTTGCCTTATGTTATTATAGTTCCCTTGGGAAGAGGAAAACACACAATATTTCTCAAATTTCTCTCAAAGTTTTTAAATAACTAATTACACATTAAATTTTAAACACAATTCAATAAATTAACCCATTAATATCGTCAAGTAATCTTTACTAATTAAAGAAACGAGGCTTATGTCATTAATGTATAATAAAACAACAACAAAAATTTAACAAATTTTTAGTTTAAACTAAAACATGACTGATGCACCATTTGTTAGGATTGGTTCCTCTAAACTGCATGGATTCTTTACTTTCAAAAGGTTCAGTACTCTATTAATCTTTATTGACAATTATTATTCAGAATGACTATCTATTATCTTATTACATACCACAATATCCTTATTACTACTATTAATCCAGGATGACTAATTGTTGTGACTCACAGATCTGATTCTACATTATAGTTTACGGTATAATAACTTGTCTCTGAAATAATTACAAGTCACGAAATTTTCATACAAAGTTTGCTCACCTGCTTGTCACTCTCATGGACGCTCGTCTGAACTCTCAATTCTCCTAGGAAGCTCTTGCTCGCCAAGTCCGTCTGGCTATCTTTAAGAATCCCTGCAGCCCTTTTCCTTGATAAATCTTGGCCTATTGACCAAGTTTCCTCCCACCCAAGGGTATATATATCATTGTAGCATCAATGACGTTTGCCTTGCTTGCAAGGTAAGCAATTTAATTATTTTTCCAGGTCTATCACAATAATTGCTTTCATTTTCAAAAAAACTTAGACTATATTCCTAACTAAAACTATCCTAATTCCTAACAACTGCCATTTGTATATCAATAATGTGTTGCTTTCGTAAATAATAAACCTACACCTTTGAAAATAGAAAGGTTTTATTCATCGAAATACAAATGTATGTCTTTCAGGTAAGATTATTATAGTACAATGTCTAAAAATCTGTTGATATGCCATTTCATTATTGGATGTATGAATTTTATCTTGATACTTACTCCTATTGAAACATTATAACTTAAACCTGGTTCATATATTGCCAAAAAATAGAAACCATAAAATAGAAAACTTTAAAATCGGTTAGTTGAAATATTGTAAAATAGTTTTTATATCAAATAGAATAACTGATAATTCCGTATGTGTTAGTAAATACAGATTGTCCTAAATTGTTCACATAATAAAACATTCTTAAAACTCAAGTTACAAAAACTATGAATCTTATTCACAATAAATCATGCATCAACTATTAAATTAATTCAAACATTGTTAGCAAACTTCTGCAATTATGAACTTCAGAATTATTAGTAAATTAATAATCTTATTTAAACTTGCAAGTCGTCAGACATTTATCAGAATAATGAGATACAGTAGGAATTAAATTATCTACAACCCTTCCCCCTGCTCCATGTAAATTAAAATATGCTTATTATAACACAAAATATTATTAAACAAAAATTGTAATATAGTTAATTCTTTAAAATAATTTCTATCAAAATCTGTAATAATTAGAGGTTATAAAATTAATTTATTTTTTAGTATTAACCAAACTACAAAATGTGACACCATTTTGTATTTTTGTTTGTGGAATAAAAAATATTATTTTGTTTAACCATTTGTCGACAACCGTAGAATTTTTTAAATTTGTATTGGATGAGAAAATATTAAGAAAAATTCAAGGATACCTTCTGGCATGGGTGGAGAATTAGACAGTTGTGTGGGCTTTGAGGTTACCTAAGATGGCATGTAGTGAGTTTAATATAGTAATGCAAAAATCTGCTGATAAAATTACCATACGCCTTCCCAATATAGAATAGAATAGTATAGTTGCAGTTCCATTGGAAACCATTATACTGTGGTGAAATGGGTTATACTTGGCTGCTTCATAGGTTAGAATGGTGGAAATGAATTCAAGAAAGGTTGAGATTTTCTTACTCCTTTTATATCAAAACAGCGGTAACTATATAAAGTTAATCTATACATAACGATCTCAGAGTGAAAAGCACAATGGCTGAGAGAAGTGACAATGAAATATGAAATAGTATTAAGTTTGTATGACATGGGTTATTTCATTTTTGCTATTAGTTAAGACGAATTTCTACTAAATCTTTTAATTTCATAAAATATTTAGATACGGTATATAAAATTATCATAATTCTCAGACGTAAAACTGAATGTACAATTTGATAAAACAATTATGGAGGAAAAGTATTTTTAATGTAACGAAATAGTACAATTCACTTTATTTTCATTCCCCATGATCTAGCGTCCTTGCTGAAACTTGTACAAATGAAACTTAAGATGACGTTTACTTCTACAGGATGATTAACAAAGTTGATGTTTATCTTTAAAGGTAGATAATGAATTTCGGTTTATTTTACATTGAAGAGTCATAATTTAAATTGCTTCTTTTTGTAGGAATATCTGTTAAAATTTCAGAAATTTCAACTTCTAACAAAAGTTTTCTGAAGTTCCTTAGAAGTCTTCCAAAGTAATTAGGCTTCTTTATATGCATAACCTATATTAAAGTTAATGGAAGCTTGTAGCACACATAAACATTGGTGGAAGGAAGTCTTCATTACTTAGATGTAGATATACTCTAACATAAATTATATTTTAAAATTTAGATTAGCCTAAAAAAAATTGATTGTGCTATGTAGTAAAAAAAAGCAAAACTAAAAACAATACTATATAATATGTAATACAAGGTCTTTCAAAAATAACTGTTAGTATACAATTTACAGGTTTTAGAGGTATCATAATATTAGTGTATTAAAATAATCAGTGTAGTCAGTTGTTAAAATAGTCTGCATGTTTCAAATAGACCTCGATCAGATTTTCAGCAGTTTAAAATCTACTTTTTCTTTTTTTTTTAGAGACTAGTAACATTTTTTTAATAGAGAAGTTAACTACTTATGTTCAAAATTGCTACATGGAATTCTTCGATAAATGAACTATTCCATAACGTGTCACATTTCTTACAGTTTGAGATTCAGATCAAACTATAACTAAACAACCCCTTGGTGATATTAGTTTAAACATTCTTCTATTTTATTTTTCTATTTTAATCCTATTTAATATAATATATCCTAAATCATAAGTCATTTAAAATCTTTTATCCAAATTTATCTTTTCAAAGTGATACTACGGATCTAATAGACTCTTCAGTACTGTTTGTTTCTACAGTAATGTTCTAGCAGCTCACCCATAAGAGAATTCCACAGCTCTAATATTTGTTTACTATGACAATATTCACTTGTCAAGGAATAAACTTGGATTTTCAGCCTGGTGGATTATGCTATATTTTTGAAATGTTTAGTCTATTGTTATTGTTTTAACTATTGTCTTACATCCAAATTTTGGTTTTCTCATAGAAATATATTTATATCATCCAACTAGTACGATTATTTTGGGCTTTAGCTTTTGTACATGTAATAAGCTCAGAATATTATGTTAATAAAAAATTACAACTCACGATTTGTACTCAGACACCAACAACAACACTATTAAAAAAATTGGATAGGTACCTTCTATTGGTTAAATAAATTAAAACACCAATTTTTTTAGTATAAACCGCAATATTTAATTGAAACCTGCCGACCATGGTTTTGCTAGTTACAGCATTGTCAAATGTAAAATACCTTGACAATGCTATAACTAGCGAAACCATGGTCGACAAGTTTCAATTAAAATATTGTGGTTATACTAAAAAAGTTGTGGTTTTAATTTATTTAAAATGGAATACCACCAAGTACCTACGGTCTTTAGCATAAATAGTTCTATTGGTTATTTGCCTTATCTCCCACAGTATCCCACAATTCTTCCTTTATTATCTATAAGCTTTCACTTTGGTTTTTGTAGAATATGTAATTGTATGTAAAAATAAATTGTTTGTATTATTGGTAATACAACCAGTAACATGCATTCTAGTGCAATGGAAGTAACATACTGTTTTGACAATACATTATAATTCTAGTAGAATAAATTACAAAAAAAAATAAAATTTTTCCCTACATGAATTATAATTTTGTTGTAAATTGGAACCTTGGTACTTGTAACACCTTATTTTTTGTAAATAAATAAAATTGTAATATTTAGTTATTTTCCCTTTAAAGCAACTTGTAATCCAAGTACACCTCTCATCATTCCACATATATATATAGTCACCTTTCTGCCCCACGTATTCTTTGTAGACTTATTTCTTTTAGTTTGTTAAATTCGCCAATTAATCAACAACTGTTCTACTTTATTATTGTTGTTATTTTTAGATGATCCTTATGACATTCCTTAGCTTAAGGTACAGTACCTAACATTCCTTAACTGTACATATGGTAGGGTGACTAACATTTCTTAGTTGTATATATGGTATAGACATTAACATTTTTTAGCTGTACATAAGGTACACCTTCAACATACCTTAGCTGTAGGTAAGGTACGGTAACTAACATTTATTAGCTGTACATGAAGTATGGCGATTAACATGGCTAAAGCTTCGATAGTTAAACTAAATTTAGTTACATTAATTTTAATTTAATACTCCAGCAAATATACCACTTGCCACACTGGCAGCTACGTAACTATACAACAGCTCAATATCCCATCCTTTCTTATATCAAATACCCAACCTATGGTTTCCTTTTAGCACAGATGAAAACTGTGGATTAACAGAGCTTGATTTTTCAGCTAAATACCACACACTGAGCTGAACCCAAATTCTCTAACAAATCATTTGACCTTTGAAAATATCCCCCAACCTACTACACATATCTTTGGTCTTTTGATGCATAAACAATAAAAAAAAAAAAAAAAAAAAATCAAATGAAAAAAATAGACATGTAAAGGAATGTAACTTCAAAGATTGCGATTATCTCCCTCACTGCTTGTAAATTCAAATTTAAGGAGGTAAATTAATTTGTATTCAATTCTAGTATATTTTAAATAAATTTTTGCATTACAAATTATTCTATATCATTTTTGTTAATACAATTTATTTTAACATATTGGTTCTATATAAACTTTTTTAAAAATTTTAAGTTTATATACAACTATTAAGATATTTGTAGATTTAAACCAAATTTAATAGAGTTTAACAATTTAACAGCTGTACTATTTATGTCTTTTATGTCTTACAATGATATTTGTGTATAATATAAAAAATAACCTATTACTGCTGAACTACTTTAGTATTTACAATTTATATTGAGTATCATTATTTACAACAAATAAACTAATACTTCTCTACTTTTTATGTATTTTTACAATACAATGATTTCTTATATTTAGAACAAGTATTCTATTACTGCTGTTCTATGTAAGTGTTTTACACCAAATTGAGTTCTTACATTATTTCCTCCCGGGAATATCGCATGATGCCACATTTACGTAATTTTGACATCATAATGGTGTTTTAGTGACGTCATCAAGCTGATGTCATGTAGTGATGTCATGCTGGGAAACCCCGGTTCTATTGGCGTTCATACATTACACATTACATATGTGGTCACGTTTATTATGTATTTTCGCACATCTTGTGTGAAAGTCCTGGTCAAGTATATAGTTCCCAAGATAATGCAGTCAAGCTTTATCAAAATCGGTAGTAGATTGAATTATCTTGTCTTGTAGTCAAATTCGTCTATCTCCTATCTTTGTTGAAATCATGTAAGTTGGATTTAGCAGTCGGTTTGAATAGACTCTAAGGTTACCGTTACTGAATTGTGAGAACATTTAGTTATAATTTTAAAAACGTATAGTCTCACTCATTTTATAAATTATTCTAATTAACTGTGTTGGGGTTAATACGAAGATGACTTTTCATAGTTCAAAGTTCGTAGAAATAGAGTATATTCAATAATTCTCAAAATGCCTACCTCGAAGCCTGCGACATTCTTCTTGCGAAGCTTTTGATTCTTCTTTAGGTCCTCCAATTAATAAGGAAAATTGTCTATCAAGTTTTTTCTCCTCGGTTTATAAATCATCCCTTAAGTTTCAATATGATTTCTCTCCTATTAATTTAATATTACCTTTTATTTGTACTTCATCATTTGTATTAACGTTTTGTAACTGTAATTATTCACTTTATTTAATTTATTAGAGTAATCTCATTAGATCTACTTACTAATAACGTAAATGTGTCTTTGCGAGGAGAGGTGAAACAGAAAGGTTAGTGTCAAAAAGAGGAGAGATCTCGAATCATATAGCAATATATGGAAAAATGGAATTGCGAACGTAAGGGCAGGTGAAAAACCAGAATTATTACTCCTGGGATACCTTATTAAGCAGAGATCATAGGGAGGTGAATCTACCCGGTAAGTAGATCCAACTTCAAAGTTGGCCGCCATATTGGAAAATGGCGGAAATTTGTTACATTTTACAAAATGGATTTTTAAACTTCATTGAAAAGAAAGGAAGGTTCTCCATTTAAAGTACTCTATCATATTTATAATTCAAAAGTTAGCTATTGTAACATTTTAGGAATATCATCCAGCATTTTATTGTTATTCTTTCATTTGATGAATCTGAAAAGAAAGATATGTTGCTCAAGTCTCAACGTGACCGACTTCTATATATGATACAAGAAATTTAATAACACCAACTTTAAAAAAATGGCATTTATACTGATTTTAATGGAGTACATAATGTCTTTAGTTTTGAGTTTTAATCTCTCAAATTTTTGTCATAGAATTTTGAGTATTTTTTTTAAAACATGTTTTTAACAAAACCTCAAAAATACCTTGAATTAGAATGAAATGTAAAAATATATATTTTTTATAAATGTAAAGTTCGAATGAAGCATAGTTTGTAAGTAATGAAATAAATGTATAAATTCATTATAACAAAAATGAATTTAAAAAATCTACAATTTTAATTTTTATGAGAACATAGTATGATGTAAGAAATTGAAAAGAAAAAGTCTTCTGCTCGTAGGCTAAGCTATATTTTTATACATTAATATATCGATGTCTAGGGTTTATATTTTTTAACAGAATTATACTTTGAATCCTATCAATACAAACTTATGTACATAATACATCAACGATTTATTGCATACTTTCTACGGTTATCAATACATTTTATAGGGTTAATTAAAATTTTGTATTGTGCATGCTGTGTAGGTTAGGACTAACATTACTGACTTTTTTGTAAAATGAAAAGAAGAATTTGGTTTGTTAAGTGTTTAAACCAATATTTGTGGTATTTCTGTACCTAAATTATTCTGTACCAAAGTTTCAATAAAAAAGAAAATTACTTATAATTAAAATTATCCTGATACTCAAAATACAATTAAACGCTTTTTACAAAGTTACCTTCTACGGTGAAGCAGTGACTGCGTGTTAATGATAAATTGTTAATTTAATTATCACCAACCTTCACTTTTAATTTTAACGTTTTTCATAGTAGATCGTACCTTTCCAACTAAACTTCTTTTAACAATGTTTGTCATTTTTAAATATTTTATTTCTAGTTAAAACTGATTTTGAAAATTTAAAAGTTTTGTGTTACAGTGTTATACATTATACCGTATTATTTCCTTGAGTAATTACTGAATAAAGATACCACGTAATAAAATGATTACAAGTTACGTAATTTAATTACTTTCCTGCGACTGTTATTGTATTTCAACGAAGGAATTACTACTTTAGGTGTCACGTGCATTGCAAATATATTACGTGTGTTTCATCTACAGCATGCAAAGTGGTTAAAGTTTGCCTTTGAGATGAAAGGATATCATAGAACCAGGAAATTTGGGATTTTGTTTCTTCTAAACTATCAGAAATTATAACGACATCCTAGAGGTTAAAATCTCTTTTGTTCTAGAGGAAAATCAAAAAGTTTTATTTCTCTTTTGTAATCTAAAAGTAATTCACAAGTCTTTTCTTTCAATCTATAAACAAATTTTTTAAATTTTATTTTGTTGAATTATAAACTATTTCCTTAAATCTTATGGTATAGTGCACTGTTAAAGTCCGGTTTGGAGTTTGTAATTCAAAGTTACCTAATTTTAAGCTGAAACACATCTTTTAGAAACAAATTAAACTTTATAGATAATTATTGCTATGATTTAAAATTCTTTTGTTGTTTGTTTTTTGTTGTTTTATACAAAACTGCAGAATATCCTGATAATTGTTCCCAATCAGGTTATTTGTTAACTTTTGAAATTATTTAATAAAAACTGGTTGGACTTGTTATAAGGCTCAAAGCTTCATCTTTTCGTTAAACTTAATCGTTTTCAGGTAAACTGTTTTCTTTAGCATATATCTCCTTTTAAGGTTATTTCTCCACGACAGCACGTTTTTCCTTCAAAATGGACCAAAGTTATTCGATCGTTTCATCATCGATCGTTTAATTTGTTACCTTGTATTAACCACCATTATTACTCCATACAATAATACCTTGTTTCATTTATTTGCTGTTACTCTTTGTAATTGTGATATTTTTGTTCATATGAATAAATTGTACTTGCTTCAATCATGGCTAACAAAAGGAGTGGACTGGCTTTTCTCTCGAAAGTCCATTGTGTAGTTTGTAGAGAAAATGAATATTTCTCTCAGGATTTTGTTAATTCAGGGGTTAAACCAGATTTGAATACTCTGGAATTACCGTAAACCGTTGAAAAACTTGAGACTGCTAATATACCTCTTTTAACTTTAGTAGGCGAAGTCGAAAATTTAGAAAATTTAGCCGAAACTAACCGGACTAAGAGGGAAGTATTAAATTGAACAATGTCTTTAGAGATACAGTACATAGTAAATCCTAGTTCAAAATAGGCTAGAATCTAGGAAGAAAATTGGATGCTATAGAAACAAATATTACAAATAAGCTGAGGGAAAAAGGAAAAAGACACGAGAAAGTAAAAGCTTAGAATTACATTTGCCCTCAAGGAAAGTCCGACTCTACCTAGGTATAATCCATAGGTGTGAAAAGTTCATGAGGATTTTTTATTCTCTCTACATATAAAAAAAATCCACAGGTGTCATTTATTAATTATAATAGTAAATTTTAACCTTGTTTAAAACATTATTATGACAATCAATAATAATTATTATTCATCATGTTTCTCAAATTTTAATTAAGGCAATTGACAATGGCACTGAAAAGTAATTTCAACGATTAGGTCAGTTAATTGAAATACGTACGCTTAGTTTGTTATAATTTATTAGCAGTTAGGTTATTAAAGAGGTTAATTTCCATTTTGTTTTTACTACAATATAATAAAATATAGTTTTAAAAGTTATACGATATAAAACTCTTATATAAATACTTCGGTCAACCTGCAATTTCATTTGAAATGAGAGTGTTAAGCCTACTTCATGAGAAATGTAAAGTTTAAAAATTAGGTGAATATAATTTTATTTTTAATATTCATAAATCATCGAAGTAAAGTAATTTATTTCAAATAATAATTGATGAAAATTTACTGTACTAGTAAAATTTAAAGAAAACAATTGTTTACATTTGCGCAATATAATAGTAGACGTTTTTCCAATGACTAAGTCATCATTCTCAGCGTCACATGCACGTAAACTCCATTCTGGCACGGAACTACCACGCCAAGTGGGACGAGGGTTTGTGTGCAAGTAACATTTGAGGATGATGACATAGTCATTGAAACGTCACCTTGTATTGTATTGTATTAATAGAGTGTTTATTGTGCAAATTATATCTTTGCTTTCATTTGGTGATAAAAAAAAATGTATGTTAATAACACCTTGAAATATAAAGGTCCACAATGAACATTTAATTTCTGATATAATGATCCCGTAAACAGGTTCTTAAAATTTTAATCTTTAAAATGATTACAAAATGTTAGTTATATACAATATTACACCAGCTTGTGTTCTCTAACACAATGCGATTCACAGATGATACAGTTAAACAATAGCTCTATTTTTTAAACAGGTTTACACTTATTTAGTACGTTTACCCCCTCCGTAAATTTTATCTTCTTCCAAGTTTTCTACACATTTAGAATTACGCTGGAGGAAAGTTAGACAAATAGAAGTTTCTTTACAGAAATTCAGAAATATTAGAAGTTATTTGTTGAAGTCTTTTCTAAATCAAAGTTTTTCGAGTGTTCGAAAATCTCGGTAAGGATTCTTTAGACAGAACATTTGCTTAACAGCTGTTTACAGCTTCACTGAGAAACTTTCACTAATAGCTTTCACAATTTGTAAAATTATACTTTTATGTGACATGTTTATAATTGTTCTCATCTATATGAGTGAAAAAGCTTATTCATAATTTATTAATATATTACCGGGTTTTTTCTCTCTGTTTTTATTTATTTCTTGCTGTTGAAAAAAAAGTTAACGAAGTCTAGAAACATTTGTTTTATCAAATTCGAAGCGATATCTAGTTGCGATTAATCACTTAACTGTCAAGACTTGAGTCAAGATTATGTTTAATAGTGTTTCTGGTAATATCATGCAACGCATAAAGGTCGTGTATTTAGTTTCTTGTTGTTTAAAGGCAAAAGTTCGTGGATTGCTTCTTATTTCGGTTGATTGCCGAAGTAGACTTTATAAATGTGGCTATAGATGAAGGAATTATTTGTGGAAGGTAGACTGTGAACCAAGATATTTTTGTGTGCCAATTTTAACGTTAAAACGTTCCAGTTTTTGATTTTAAGAATGTCTCATATTTATATCCAAGTTAAATGTAATAAATATTTTCTTTTGTTTATGAAAATTATTGCAATTTAAAAAGGAATATTATATTACAAATTTTTTTGATATTGGTATGTACTTTACTAATACGAAAGGCTAAAGTGATGACCTAACATTCATCACGAATACAGTTATCATTACTAACTGAAAATCACATGTACAGTTGTTTATATTACCATCACCAATATTATATTATAATGTTAAAGAAAATAATAGACAATTTAATAGATCGCATGTATGTATGTTTTAGTGACATACAACTTAAAAGAAGGAAAATAATATTTCTAAAGTTAATAAGGCGAAATAAATAAATAAAACAAAGTGTTTCAAAGTATCCTTTACTTATTACCTATCAAAAAATTGTGTTATTTTGGTTTTAAAAATAAAAATTACAAGTTGAGTACAGATTTGTTGAGACTATATTCTTTATGATGATAATATATTAAAAATTTTCTTCACTTTTTTGGTAGTCCTAATAGTTTTCCATTGGATATTTACTGCAAGTGTTTAAATTCATGATATTGATATAATTATGTAATCTGAACTTGTTGACATTACGTTAAGGAAACTAGCATTACGCACTACATAAATTCGTCAAGCAGGTTACTTTAAAAAAATTACCACCATAAATATATCAATTATAGCACGATACCTTTGTGCTAATAACTTAAATAATTAAATAAACCAAAATAATTAAGAAATGCTTTTAAAAGTTAATAACTGGAATAATAATTCAAAACATAAAGCGTTACCTATATAATTATGACACATATTTTTAAAATAATTATAAATTTAACATTGATCTCTTTCCTGTATAATATTATTTATGAATGTTATAATAAATAACGTCTGCATTCTTGATATTTTAACTGAAATTAAACATTAATTTACTAATCTAACTTATTGATAATAGATTTTGTGAACCTAAAAAAATGACCGGAATATCTCAACGAGTGGCCATCGTTTTTATAACAACCATAGAGATAATAGATATTTACGTAACAAGTTTTGTAATTAACTTCTTTCTAGGTAGTAGAGATTGAGAAATAATTGGGGGATGGGTAGTAACGCAAGGCTCCAGTAGTAGCTTGCAACCTAACCTAACACGTGACCTAAGATGTGTATTTTGTGTGTAAAGTAAGCAAACCATACATAACCTAACGTAACCTCAGATGTCGACATTTTGTTTGACTATTTAATTCCGATATTTTATTTTATTTTTGCTGACTTTGTATTATAGTGTACGAGTTGGACGGTGGTATATAACTATAGTGTATTATATTTTCATAAAACTTGTGGTACCGCCGTTTAGCTTACCAGTCAGCACTTGTTTTATTGTATTAAATTTTTATATAACTGAGAGTGTATTATATTTTCATATAAATTGTAGTAGCGTCGTTCTCTACCAAGGCGGACTTACTCTTTTATTTTAATGAGAGTATACTAGATTTTCACCCGCGTCATCTTAGTACCCCACCGTCATTTATCAGACCGTATTTAACATTGTTTCTATTAAGTCGTAATCTAGTTTGCAATTTTAATAGCTCTCTTGTCAAAATCCTATCAGAATTTATCAGTTTTTTATGTTCAAAACTGACGGTGAAACTTATGCCTCTTACTGGCCTGGCGAGATTTCGGGACGTGATGTGTCTTACTGTGCTAACTAGCGAACAGAACATTGTACGAACCCCGTATTTTGACACATGTAACAGGTACATCGAATAAAATGGATCACCTTTCACTTCCGATTTAAATTCCAGTGAACTCTAGATGAGTTTTGAGCCATTTTCGGTATAAAAATATACGTTTTCGAGTACGGGGAATACAATGGCGAAAGTACCTCGTCTGTATCTGATAACGGTCTCGAGATAGTTATCGGCCACTATATCGAAAAGTTGCATTTTTATCTAAAAATAAAAAGAGTTTTATTTTATTTTTTCTGTAAGTCAAAAGACAATCGAGTTAATGATGAAATACTGAACACATAATATCTTGGTAGTTGTCTACAATACCTAAGATTAGGTTAAAGCAACTCCATTTTTAAATTATCAGCTATTAAAAAAATAATAAAAAAAGGAAATTAGACAAATCACTGTCAAAATAGCTCTTTATTCAATAGCAATTGTTTTAGGTTGCTCGAAGGATAGAACTGAAAAATGCATAAAAAGTTCTGGTATCTTAAAATTATCACATTACAATTGAGAAAATTAAAATTTGTTAAGAATAATAAAAAGTCCAATTCGGTGAAAATTTAAATTTCATTGTCATACCATCTTAATAACTTATAATTACATAGCTATTTTAATAAGTAGACACAGATAGGCCTATGACAGTTTATTTTATAATAAATGTGTGTGTGTGTGTGTGTGTGTGTGTGTGTGTGTGTGTTGTGTGTGTGTGTTTGGGTAATGGGTCTTAATACACAAAATTGACTTAATAGTATATCATTTTAAGTAGACTTAACAACTATGTTAGTGAATATAATTAGAACATTTAAAATGTTTGGTAACGTGAAATTTAGTGTAATTAAGTTTGGTAAAATTTGGGTAATATAAATCATAATGTTTTGTGTAATAGGTACAGTAATAGTTTCGTCAGTTAAAAGTGGATAAAAGAAAATGATTCAATTTTTATGTTAAACGTAAAAGAGTATAGCATGGGGCCTGATGTTCTAACACCTGAACTTTGTTATAAATCTAGTTTATACTGGTTCCAGAATAACAGCTAAAATAAAACTAAATAAGAGAGGAAACAAACAAAGTCTGTCTACTGTACATCTTTAAAATTAATAACTGATTGACTAACTGTATTATATAAATATATATGTATGTAACTAAAGTTTATCTTTCTTCGAACTTGTGTTTTCTTAAAACAAAATTAAGAAACAATGTATTAATTAAATTAGTATGCTTGAATTATTTACTACAAATTACATATCATTAAGTGCATTTTAACGTAGACATAGAGTCTTTTAATTGAAACAACTGAATAATAAAGCAGAAAACAACAAACCGTTTGTTGTGTGAATTGTATAATGCTCAAATTGTCAATGTTATGTGCTCGATACTCAAGTTTATTATATTTGTAAAAGGTATTTACATTCATTAAACGTTATTTGCTATGGTGTATATAATCTTCCAACATAACACACATTCTTGATCACTGATCAAAACGAATGACTGATATGAACTCCAGGCTGACCTAGTAGTTAGCACTTTGGCTTGAGAGTTCAATACTCGTGGGGCATCAAAAAAGTCATCAAAGCTACAATGAGTAGAGAACTCTGGTTATGGAGACTAAAACAATGGCAATGTCAATTTCGACGTGCTAACCCCACATTAACAGGCTCTTCACCAGCTGTTGCACCACAGAGTTTTAAAGTTAAATTTTAATGATTAATACAAACATCCTTTGAGGTAATATTTATAATGTATTTTTATAAAAGAAAATACAATCAAATTATCGAGAAGAAAAGAAACATGGGTTTTTATGTAACCTGCTTGATGATTTCACGGTAAATTAGTTAAACAATAACTACAACCGGATTTGAATTATCACTAAAAACCAACTTTTCAGTGCAACACTCATAATTGCATATTACCTTGAAATTAATAAGTAATTACTTATTAAAGTAAGTAGTGCTTTTTCCGTGCGGCCGTGATAGGTTCATGCGGGATTTTCCTGCAAGCACGTAAAAACCTAATGGGAAAGTTAAGTAAGATAATTTTCATATATACTTCACAGAAAATATAACATGATTTTAAACTCATTACATCATTTTATTAAAACAAAAACAACATTTTTTTCAATTATAAATTTATGTTAATAGTAAAATTTGTTTTGTTTTGGACCTTTAACTAAGCCTTTACTTAGTAACGCATTTCGGTGGACAGAGAAGTTTTTTAGATTCAAAAATTAAAAGGCCTGGTTTAGTATCTTCTGTAGCTTCAATAAATTTTTTTATGTCATCTAACTTATTGACTTAACTTAATCTTTTACTTGTGACAATTTCCTTAATGAGTAGGCCTATTATTCGTGAAACAGAATAATCTTGGGGCGCACAGAATCTTCAACATATTCTTCGCTGTTGTTGATGATCGCTAACCTCCATGAAGTTTTAGGTTCAGTAAAAACATTGATCGTCTTTTTTTGGTCCTTCAACCAACATTGATGCTGATGATCTTATAAAACAATGTCCATTATATTCCTATGGACTTTTAAAGTTCAATATTTTGCAATCTTATTTGGAACAGTAGAGATAACCTCCTACTCGCCGAAATTTTTTTCCCCCATTAGATATCCAATCAAAAATCTTCTCCTTTCCATATTTTGATGTCTTAGGGCCATGTACATACAATAAATCACATGGGTGAAAACTACAATGTTTACACTTATTTGAGGTTATTAATTAAACCTTTAATAACCGCAGTTAAAAGAAGTTTGAAATTAGTTGGTCCACGGTAAATTTTCTGTGTAGTACAAGGTAAATAAGAACTTCCTTGCCTATGAACAGACTAAGAATATAGCTGTTTTCTGTGTAGTATAATGAATGAAATTTTAAAACTTCCAACAAAATACTAAAACTACAAAAGATAAACTATATTAACTTAACAATTCAATCTACAGATACTAATAAATCACTTTTAAACCTTCGTGTTTAAACACATTATCTGTCTGCCATCTGTCTATTTAGCAAAAATTGTAGAAAAACCGTTAAATATAGAAACTTTAAATATGACATGCATTTGCAAACACTTTGTCCATTATACATTATAGGAAAAATAGTGATAATTTGATGTACACATTGCTAAAATATACTGAAATATTTGATAAATTCTCAAGCTTTCCGATCTAACAAGTTGAATGATTTTAATACCTTATACTTATTTAATTATTAAATTTGTCTTTATTTATTTAAATGTTTTTTTTAGTAATAAAACTATTTATTGTTTTATTGCATCTCCAGTTTTTTCGTAAGAGAAGAAAGAGGGTATTTACAAGCCATTTAGACGGAACGGTAAATTTTATATGGCAATAACTTTATCTTTTATCGACAAAAGAGACAAGATGTTAAAACAAAAACGTAAAATCATGATTTATATTCATAACTGGGCACTTAGAATGGTTTGTCGAAAACTAAAGCGCAATGACAAAATGTTCTTTGTATTTTTTTCGAATGTAAATCTGTAATATTTAATTTGTTTTGTACTCCATCATGTATGTTTATGAACGAATTTAACATAGTTTTAGATTTCATTATGTATAAAGTCTATTATTGTACAATTTAACTTCAGAAATGGTAATAATTAAAACAGATGTAATTTCCTTTCACTCAGATAATATATTTTGCTTCATTTTTTCAACAAAAAAAAAAAAAATACAGTGCCACATTAACATTTAAAACATAGATCTTGCAGCTTGTATATTTCATTAACTTGTTTAGAAGCAAAAACTTATTTTATTGTTCAAAAATACTAAAACCTAAGAAAGTTAAAGAACTTTGTAAACTTTAAAATTACAGAAAAACTTCATTAATTAGTAGTCCAAACCAAGGTCTGTATAAACAATACACTCATTGCGCAGTTAGATAACAATAGGTGTAGAGTAGTTTTAAAAGTACTTCCTTTAAAACACTTTTGTGTAGTAAAAGCAAACCATACTATTCAATTTGCCAATAGTAGTCTGATATCACAAATCATTTCAGTGTAAATATATTTACTCGGATTCTGTAAAATTGTTTGTTTTCTCTAATAATATTTTTGTTTTATTGAGGGTAAGTGAACGGAATTTATTTTTGATTAAAAATCTTGTTTTAAAGTTTAATAAAATATCGAAGCTGCGTATAGAAATTGAATCTTTGGCTATTATGGTATAAATTGATAAATAAAACTTCCTCAATACAATTAATTTCTATGAATTTTCCAATTAATGTATATTAAATAAAATTATCATTTTAGTAATTTGATTGTTATTAAAATCTAGTTTAATTAATAAATCCATATTAAGACCTAACAGGTCTGTTGCATAAAAGAAGAATTTTTAAAATGTATTGCACTTTGTATACCCAAACGATAGAGAATATTTTAAGTAATTATTTCAAATGAAATATTTCATATTTTATCACTGTTTAGAAAATTGATTAAGACAGTGATAAAATATTATTTATCTGCTGTAAGAAAACTGAATGAAACATATATTATATTTGTAATAGAGAGAAAAAGTAAATGTATTTGTAAATTAGTAACTTAACTTTTATTTACATATCTTTATGTAAGATTTCCTAAGCTTTCGTATAAATAAAAGTAACATTCGGGATTGGTATATTTGACAAGCTAAATAAATAGAACTTAAATTACGTATGTTTGAAAATTATTACAACATGCTTTAAAAAATACCCTATTAAAGTTTAAAAACACACAAAACGAAGCGTTCCAAAACCTATATTTTTTATGAACTTTATATCTTAGTTTTAGCTATAGAATCATTTCCTGAAAGATTGTCGTGCAGTTTCGAATCACCTGTACCAAAATGTTCGAAAATAAATTTCTAAAAATACAAAATAAATCTAATAAGAAAATGTGGTGATCACTTTTTATTGAGATATGTAATTCTTATTTAGAAGGGTTGGAAAACAAATTACTTTTACTGCCAAAATGACGTCACATAATACAAAATTTCATTCCCGGAAGCAGGAATTCTAATCATTTAAGTGTAATATATTGGATAGATTTTCATTTATTTCACAAAGACGGAAGAGGAAATATTTAGTTAATACAATATTATATTAGTATACTTAATTATATTTCTGAACGTCATATTTATTTGTTTTATTCGTTATTAGATGATGAAATCTAATCTGAGCATACTCAAAGTTTGAGATTGTTTGTCAACCCATTCAAAAACTGCAAGATGGCTTTTATTTACAAAATTTCAAACATTGGAAACTAAAGAAATGGGTATTCCTGTTACTAATAAACGATTTTTTTTTGTAATTCCGTTGTTACCGTATTTTGCCGAGATTTGCATTCTAGCGGAATGAATAATATATTCTACCTACAGTAAAAATAAAGATATTGTATTTTTTGTAAAGACTAAATATTCTTTAACTATACATTTTTTTGTAAAGTTAAAAGATAAATTCGTCATAAAGTTCAAACAGATGCTATTTTGAAACGGTTTAATAGCAACAAAATACATATTATCCATGTAGGGGTGGCCTATACAAAATTTTGATTCTTTATCTAAATTTGTTCCGTAGACATACATTTTTCTAAATTCACAAATCGACAGACAGACGCAAAACGAAGGTGTGTTTTCGGACATTTATTCTTTGGATGTTTTGATTTAAGACCTTTAAATTGGTTTTTATCATTTTTAGAGTTACATATATGAAAATATACATATATGAAAATATAAATTTTTAGAATATACATACAGTATATTCGACCCGCCATTTTGAAATGAAAGTGAAAGTATTCCTGTATTTTTGTTACGGTAGTTTAATTATTTATGTCTAATAAATATTAAGGGATGTTCTTTGTTTAAAGTGTTTTGTATCTGTAGCCACAAACAAGAGAAGAATCACTAAATCTCTCTTTAGTGATTGAAGAGATAGCAATAACCGTCCACTTAATAAACACACCCTTTAACTAATTAATTATTGTACTTCGGAGGAAGTGGAACTATAAACGTTCTTCGAGGCTTTTCCGAGTGTATATAAAACACAGAACGTAGAAATGAAATCACAGTTGATCACAGAAATCACACAGTAAAAATCATTTAAAATATTTCAATGTTATTCGTCATAAGTATATAACGACCCATAAATATATAAAGCACAAATCCAAAGTCTGTAATACCTACTGACCCTAAGATATGGAATAAATATGTCTGTAAACGCTTTCTTAGCTCTAGTGATTAGATGAATCTCATTTTATGACAAACATATGTGGGCGAATTACTGAAAATATGATATAACATTGCGAATTACACAAATACCTATACAATCTAAATACAGCTGTTATGAACAATTTATATATACATAGTATATTAACATATAAAATATATAAATATAAAGAAATTACGGTATATTTAAGTTAATTAATATTATTAATTTTTCTTTTTTTCCCTTTCATATTTTTAAACGTACCTTTCTGTACAGTTTCATGGTAGTCACAGTTAATTGACATCTGAAATGTATAACAAATACATTTGTACCCACAGTCAATCAAGTTGTAGGAAGCACCTAGTAAATTCCTACAATAATAAAAATATTGTTTTCAAAAAATATTTTCTAAAAAACAAGAAATATGTTTTTTCACTTATTACAATTATGAATAAAAAAGTAAATAATTAATATAACAAATTCCATGACTTGTAGGACTTGTGCATAATTAACTTTTAGACTAGATGAGCATTTGTAGAAGAAACTTTTGGGAGATATATTAGCAAGTAAGGTTTAAGAGAATGACAAAAATATGCTATTGACATATTTAAATCCTTAAATAACAAATAAATCATGTAATACAAAATATTCCTAGTATAATAAGTATTACTTTTTAGTGTAAACAAATATAATTTGTATTCTCAGAGAAAAACTTTGACAAAACAAATAGCATTGTAGTGCCACCCGGAGAAAAGTTTAGAAGTATGAACTGAAGTGCTCGATAAAAAGACCTAACATAATTTAAATTCTAAGCTCAATCTGTTCAACGACAGACTGTCTGAACGAATATCGACAGATTTGAATAAACATCTTTTACACAAAACTTTATTTAATTTCAACAGTAATGGATCGAACCTGGTCTTAATTACAAAAAAACAGTTGCTGTTACACAACGTAGAAAATTAAATTAATTCTTTGTATGATATTTTTTCTACTTAAACAGTTAGACTTTTGTAAAAAAAGGCGTTGTTTCATAGTTGTTTACAAAGAGTGTTTGTAAAGTAAAAAACATAAAATATTTTTTGTACTATTTAAGATATTAAAAAAAAAGTATAATTAATTGTGTATATTTTCATTTATATATTAGACACTATTATATAATTGTATTATTTTATTATATCATTTCATTTCTATAATATATGCAATATAAGTTACTAAAAAAAATTGTTTTTATTTATTTTTGATGTATGATTAGTAATAAACACTAACATGCCACAAGTTCTTAATTAAGCTTTAAACACTTATTACAGAGACTCAAACTAATGTTTAAGCGTTTTTAAGTAGACCTTTATAAATACATTAATATTAAATAATCAGTGATTTATGTGGATCATGTTACTCATGACGTCATTGCTGTTTATTGGTGTAAAAAATGGACTGCTATCTTTTTTGAAATGCGTTAGAAGATAAACAAGTGAATTTGAATAACAGCTTACCTCAAAGAGGTCGGTACAGTGTAATTTAATTTTAACACTGGTATGTAAATTCAACTTCCTTATTTTTGCCATTGAACGCAAATATATTGTACTGTATCTCTCTTCTTATTCCTACAAAAGAGTTAATTTTAATTTATAACTCAATAAATCAAATGAATTACCAAGTTTTTGAGTATTGATATTTTGCCGTTTCTGCCTGTCCATTGTCACCAAAGGTCACCAAAATTGTCACCAAAAGTCAACTGATATTTACTATTCGCCCACCTCACCCCAATTTTCCCCACCTGCCGATGTCTCCAAAAGACGATTCGTGTTTTCAAAATAATTCTGGTCTAAAAGGATTTTCTTTTAAAAATAACTTTTAGTAAAAAGTTTGTTTGTTTTAATGAAAAGAAGATTAATGTTTTCTAAATATTGACTCGTATAAAAGAGGATTTGTCTTTAGAAATTAACGTTTTGTAAAAAATATATTTGGTTTGTTTTCAAAGAATGGGTAATATAGTAGTTTTCCATTTTATAGTGAATATTCTGGCAGAACATAATACAAGGGAACACCTTAGAAATATCGGAATGGAAAATAATTGGATTTGCTGATTCTGTCAAGAGGGGAAACTATAACCAATACCAATTATTAGTCGAGTGCAGCGCAGTAATGCATAAAAGGGCTAGAAGACTATAAGGGTAGATTGATGTAGAAGAGATAACTGCCACTTACCACTTCATGTACCGCATTTCCTAAAGGAGTTGGTGCTACAGGAGTTTCTTATATACTGGGTTTTAATGTTTCACGGCTCAGAAGATATAGGGTGAGTGGGGCACAACATATTTCTAGAGATTAAGTTAGATTACGTTTTACTTCTCCAACTAGTAACAATTGTATTTGTATTACTGACTTTTTATTGGAGGAGTTAGTATTGTACCTTTACTTCACGATATTCTAAGTAAATTTTGTTTCACCAAGGAAGATAAATCAAAGGATTAAAGGCAACTTTACAATGAATCTATGTAGGGTATCTAGCAGTTTCCCTCCATGGCAGGTGAAATCTACAGAAATCTTACTTGAAACATTTTCCAAGCAAACAAGTCACCTTTGGTGACAGGTAACCTGGATTTCTTAGCAGGCGAACATGGAGAAAATGTTATTAGTAGATTAAAATGCAGTTTAAATCAATTAAAGCAAGCTATCTAATTGGTTGCGAAAGCGTCCACAGCACCAATCATCACCCCTGGAAAATCCCACACAGTATTAGAACATTGAATTATAAGTCGTCAGGTTTTATTTTATTTTTACAGTTGATTAATTATTATAAGGTTTACTGAATATGTTTGCTAATTATTTTTATATATTATATTATATATGTTCATACCTGACTTTAGTTGATAAATATATCAGCAAACATATTCAGTAAAACCTTATAATAATTAAACAATTGTAAAATAAAAAACCCTGATGGCTTCAATGTTCTAGAAAGAATGCTGTGAATTGTTCCGGTGTGGAATTCTCCAGGGGTGATGATTGATCCTGGGGACACTTTACCAACCAATTAGCTACACCATGCTGGGAAGGTTCTAAAATTTAATAGGTTAACTTCCACCCTCTTTAGAAGTTAGGTCACTTTAAATGTGTTTTTTAAAAATATAACATATGTTGATTGGCAAGTTTTTATATTTGAAATAATAATTTAGTGTGTTGGGAAATCGAATAAATAAAACATGATCCTCTTTGCTCAGTTCTCTCTCTATTTCTCGTTTCCACTCTTTCTTTTCAGTTTTAATAATTTTATTTATACCTAACTGTTCTTATGTAAATACAAAATTATTTAGCGAAACGGTCAACTACACAGCAGTGTGATTGGAAAGAAACTTTTACTTAATGTGCCGTATTTAAAATACGGATGTTTAAATAACACATTGTAAGAGTGTATATACCATATTTATAAGCTAAAAACTGTAATTCCCTACTACAGTGTTAGTTTTATCTGTATAGATTTATATATTTCTATCAATAGACTAAACTGTTGAACTAGACCATTAAATTGCATTATCTATTGTAAATACTTCTTTATCGGTTTGCAATATTACGCAATTAAAATAGATCAAAATAAATCCGTTGTGATATATCAAATGACGTTCAGAATTTATTGCAATGCAAGGTGAAGAGTAATTCACTGATGTAGATTGCAATAATCAATAATTTATAAGAACAAAACATAATCGTGTTTCTTTTTATTTGATACCGTAAGTATTTGCTAAGTATAATTTGATATATTTATGCCCTTTTTTTTTGCTTCACAGAAATATTTGATCTAGTATTCCATACAATAATTTAACTACAAAATGTAAACGTAATCGTCATAAAATTATATTCATTCAATTCTAAATTTGTATTAATAAAATAACAAGAATATAAATATTTTTGAAAGTTTTATTATTCAACTGTAATGAGCTACATTTGTGGAAACTTCAATGAAAAAATGAATAAAACACAATTTTCTACAAAAAATTACTCAAAGTGAATGATTATAAATTGTATATGCAATAATTTATAAATAACAAACACGTTAAAAAAGTAAATTAAAGTTATAATTTTATAACGAAAGTTATTACAATTATAACATCAGTTGAATAGAATAACATCAATTTAGAATTTAATTAAAATTGATTTCACAGGCTTAAATTTAGAGAAACAATTTAATTACAAAACAGAACTGTTGACTGTTACAGCACGGAAGAGACAAAGAAATGCTCTGAACTTCTTTATTAGACACGGTTTATTTAGACTTATATTGCACCATTATACAGGATTCTTTCAGTTTAAGTTCTACACAGCATTTTAAGCTAAGGTTTTTCTCTTAGTTCAACCAAAAATGTTTTTGTTGAAAGAATAAATAATATAGAAAAAATATAAACTTACTAAAGTAAAAATTTAACGAAACATTATACCTGTACAATCCAAAATTTCTATATACAAAAATGTAACATCAATAATTTAAAAAATATATATTATGTTAATTTTGAGATAATATCTTCTTGTTACAAACTGTCTTCTTTTACAAAATTAGTATTAAAATGATCGTTGCTTACTTAACCAGGCTTTTCTTACAATAGTGCAATAACAGTCCTTAAGATATAACGTTTGGTATTGATAAAACCAAAAGTATAGTTATTGCATGTTTTAATCAATAAAAAGTGTATTATAAATCAAGAAGGGTTTCAATTGGAAACTGCGTATCTGAAACTTACCTGTATATTCTGATCACGTCTGTATTATTATAATAAGTGTAGGATATTATTTGACTCATAAGGATAGTGTTGTAGCTCTTGGATTATCTCAGTACATTAGTTTAGAAGTTCCTAAAATGGGTTCTAAAAATGCGTTTGAAATATTCTTTGATATGTTGTAGTAATAATCATATGGTAACGAGAGATAATTTATTCTCTTGAAAAACCTTTTATTTTTATGTATACAAATGAAATGAAATGATAAATATTGGAATAAAAACATTAAGATAGGGTTTATTATTTTTCTGTAGCTTGAGTCTTCAATGGTTAAATTCAGATAAGCATTATTTGTTTATGTATATGCATAAAGAAAAGCGATATTTTGACATAAAGCCGCCGATTAAACTTGAGTTACTACACAATTATATTTAGGAATGAACCCCAATAGCGATATTGTTTTGGTAAAGCATCTGAAGGTAGTATTTACCATTGCCAGGTGTAATTAGTTAATTCCGTGCTGATGTAAGAGATATAATTGAATCCAACTCACATTATTAAATTAAATCTTGAAACATTGCAAATTTAATCAACCTTTTAAATTTATAAACAATTTGCTCAACAATATGACAATAATTTACTGACATAAATTCGACATTCGTGGAGAAATTTTGTATAATGTTTTATATAGGGTGAGCTATTGAGAACTAGGGACTAGCTCCATCCACGTAAAAAAAAAGGAGTTCACCAAATGAGTTTGAACCAGTGATCTTTGGAAATCTGAAGTCTTCAGAAAAGTACGCATCGTAACTAAATCCACCTTATCGTTCTCCCAGGATGCAAAAATAATAACTTTCTTAAAAATAATACCTCCTATTGTAAAGTTATCATAGTTTCTATAACAATAGCATGTTATCCCAAAATATTTGATTTAATCAAAAGATAGTTTAATAATGTGAGATAATTTAATTTTTAAATTAAAATACTGAGGTATAATGTTTTGTTTTTACAATACTAAAAACGGTGGAAATATTAATAAGTATTTTTATACAACATCCAATGAGACTTGTTGTTAATAACAATATGAAAGAAGTGATTCCCAAACCACAAATAAAACACTAACACAAGTTAGAAAGTTTAATAAACTCTTAAGTAGATTTCGGTAACATAGCTACCATCTTCAGAGGGATATAAACCAACATTAGCTACAGGTGAGAAAAAGATATATGTCTTTCATAATATGAAATCTTTACACGCTAAATCTTGATTTTTAAATTAAAAATTAAAATATGAATCAAAAGAAAATGTTAAGGAACTACAAAATAAATGTGAGATAAGAAATCATTTATTTGTTTCCTTGTTCATCCTAATAATTGAAGATTAGTAAAGTATGATCAAAATATCAGTCAAAAATTGGATTGAAAACAATGGAACACTAATGTGATATTAAAAGGAGTTGAAGTCGATTCATTTAGTTGGTTTGATAACACATCACCTTTGGGATAAAATTGTTGCAATATTTATGTTGAAATAATTATTATATTGTTTTCCAAATTATAATAATGGTTTTTAATTAAGAAAAACAAATTATTGTTCTTTGCACAGAATTGATATGAAACCACGTTAATGACGCTTTAATGGCTAAATCCATATAAAATATTATTAAATGATTTCGTTAACATCAAATGGCATTTTTAGAAATACATATATTATTTTTCTAAATGTATTTTTTAAATGTATTATAATAGATAATAGTTAAAAAGACGACACAGAAAATCCGTTTAAAGATTTGGAGAAACAAGATTACTTCAAAATTAATAATCTAGATATGTATTTTACATTTATGTACTTCCAAACAGACTCCATGATCTTTACACTAAATATCCATGGTAAATTTTAATCACCTTGAAAAGGCTCGACTATGGGAAATAAATGTATATTAACATTAAGGGACAAAAATGTTGTCACTTAAAACACATTTCAAACAAATAATCTTTCACTTAATTGCTGAATATCAGTTATACCGCCCTGAGACATTACTGTTCCTGTTGTTATACTATGATATATATAAGTACATAATAAGTACATAACAAATTTAGATTCTTAAAACATTTTTATTTAGTTTAATTAATAATAATAATAATACAAATTTAAGAAATATAATTTAGTAATTCCTTGGATAGTATTAAGAAATCAATCAATAAAAAAAATAGTTACAATAAAAACCTTAATAATGAAAATGATACAATAAGATGTGATTTCCTGACCGATATGTTACCAACCCCAATTATTTTCGCATCGAAACATTAAAAACTATGTAGAAATCTAATATTGCTTTTACCACAGACTCCTAATGTAATTTGTATTTCCAACAGAGTTGTACACAATTGAAGAAGCAATTGTTAAATTGAAGAAGCAATGATTGAACAAAAGTTTTTCTTAAAAACTAAAAGGTGTAATATACTGTGTTTATTGTGACGAATATGGTGTATAATTTATAGTACAGTATATTTTCAATACAATCACTAACTTAAATCATCAAATGTAAAACACAAAGTTAGACTTGGCGTTTCTATCATTTAAAAGGCGTTTCTACCAATTTTAATATATTTTCATTCAAATTGTAGGTATGATCAAATTAATAGGGACTAATAAAATACAAAATTATATCTAATTAATATTTTACGTCTTGATTTTTAAAATAATGGAAACATTATGTGTTCTGGTTCTAATTTGCAAAGTTGGAATTTTTTTTATGTCCCTTATTTAAATACAGTTTCCTAATATGCATGTCTTATTTATGATCTTATTTTAATTAACTCAGGTACTTCAATCCCTCTTATTCCTTTAGACAAAATAAATTAATTGTTGTTCTCCTTTTAAAATATCCGACTTCACACTTTATTTGTTTAAAGCAATTATAAAAAGTCGAAAATCTACATTATTATTACAGAGTTTTGACCTTTAATTCAGAAAGCAAAGATAATTGGCTATTTTTATAGTGAAACATCTTTAATATTAGACGAGGTTTGCACAAAGTCCGGATACTCTAACAAAATTAAGTAATACTATCAAAAATTAGTTATTAAAATGTTGAGTTACGATTTACATAATTATGCCGATTTGTAGCCATTTTTATAATTAGTACCATAGAAACTATTTAAATAAAATAACAGCTGACTGGGTTCATCAATATTAACTATTCAGACCATTTTAGGTTAGGACTAGCTTAGACTAAATAATATAAATAATTTGGTACATTATTTGAAACAAAGTTTTGGCCTTAATTTAACAGCTCATTAGTTTAATCAGCTTTAATAATTCAAAATATTAAATACTAATATGAATAATTTGGAAGTATTTGAAACAAAGGTTTGGCCTAAAATATGATTAACTTGATTCAACAAAGGAATCATGCCAAAGCCAAAATAGGATACCATGATGTGTATCCTATTTGACCCTGAAAAATGAACAATTAATAATAAAATAATTAATAATTGGCAGTTGTTGTGAAAAATCAGACCACAAAGGTTCCCTGAAAATGAAGTAAAAATTATATTGCAAAGATTTATCGACGATTTATTTAGATATACGAATATGTTTTATACGATATTAAACGATATATTATTATCGCAGATCAAAAAGAAGATTATAGACGATACAAAAACGCAATAATTAACTATGTAGCAGTGGAATCACAGCTAGTTAAATTGAAGGAGGGCAAACTTTACATAGTGAATTTGTGAATCTTACTCCAAATTTACCTCCGAAATAAGAGCAACATAAATTTTTGTTCGTGAAGCAAATATGCTTTCTGGTACCATTCTTACAATCATGGAAGACTCTTTCAAGACAGAATTTTATTCACAAAAGAAAAACATCTCATATTCTGGAAAAGTAGTTCTATTTAGCGGTAACTACAGACAATGTTTACTAGTTATACCACATACTGGAAGGTCTGGAACAATATAATCATGCTTAAAGGTATTTCCTATCTGGAATCAATTACAATAATTAAAATTAACTTAGAACATACGAATTCGTCTAGATAAAGAAGAATAACTTTTTAATTCTGTTAGGAAATGGAACAAATACACTTTCAAATGAAGTTACTCTTCCAAAATGCGTATTTAGGTCAAGGATCGCCAATTGATCTTATATATTCTGATCTCAATCAACTAACAAATGAAGAAATCATAAATAGACCCATATTGGCTCCTAAAAATGAAGATTGTGCTTCCATAAACCTTGGAGTACTCCCTAGTCTACTCATGAACAAATTTATTGTAGCGAAGTTTCAATGAAAAAGTTAGATACCATATGGAATTTTCAAACATAATTGAAACAAGTGGACTAACAAACAAAGAATCCGTTGGTTCTAAATGTGTGTTTTAATTAATGGAACCCGAATCAAATCCCTTCACTGTAATTTTGTTGAATGTACAGTTTTAAAAGCAGGAAACAAAGGAAGTAATGTATGCATACTAAGGACACAGTTAACACCATCAGTAGGTATAGTTCCATTTACAATGATTGGAAAACAGTTTCCTCTAATGTTTGAATTTTGGATAACAATTAATAAAAGCCAAGGACTCTCTCTCTCTCTCTCTCTCTATTGGTACCGAAAAACATAAACAAATACATCAAAATGGCTCAATAATAACCAAAAATATTGTATAAAAAGAAATCTTATTACTTCATTTCAAAATCTTTTATAACAGGTTATATTTAAAACCAAAATAATTGATTTTTGTTATTTATTGGTTTATTGTAATTGCAGTCATGGCCGCAAAGGTTTATTAGTAATTTTATTATTTATTAGTTTATACTGTGTCTCGAAATAATATGCGATAATAATTTATAAAAAATGTCAATATTGGTTATCCTGGAGAGAGGGAGAGAGAGAAACACAGGATAGCGAGATGTTTCACGCTTCTACAGCTGAAATAGAGCTAACAAGAATCTTACAACGAATAAATGACCAAGAAAAGAAAGTAGGACCTATCTTTAAACGACCATTAGCCTTGTACGTGGATAACGAGTAACTCAGGAAAGCAGCCACCTGTTAAGCGAGATTGTTCCCTTTTAAGGAACACAAAACGAGCCAAAGAAGTGGTAAAATACTTCGTGTTTTGAATATACTGAATTTCACGTTTTATTTAATAAGTACTTTATAAATTAAAAATTTTTTTCTCTTTTTATTACATTATTAAGGGCTAACAAGGTAAATAAAAATGTTGTAATACACAAATAAAATTATCTTTTTAATATGCGTGTAAAAAAATTAGCATAATTGACAAAATATATGAAGATTTACTAATAAAAGTCCTATTGTTTTACTTGTCCTTACACTATAGAGCAATGTTTTGAAAATGGTAGTAATTCATTCATTGTACTTCTCACATACAAATAAAGTGTCAAATAGTTAGGTCCTTCCAAAATACCTCACTAGAATGAATCTTAAAATAATTAAAATAGTTGGGTTCTTCAAAAGGAATTTCCTACATGAAATAAAAAAATAAATTATAATAATTAGTTTTTCCAACATTAATGACATAAATTTCAAATAGAAATAAAATTGTTAGTAGCCTACTTTTGTAAGGAACTTACAAAAAAAACCTCGTACAAGATTTTTATAGTTTTTTCTTCATGAATCACTCAATAGGAAGCATCTAAAACATAACTAATGTATTAAGATATTTTACAGGAATTCATTGTGAAATATATAATTAAAATAATACATCTTTCAAAGAAATTTACTGGTAATCTAAAATATAATAAAAATGATCTTTTCCAACGAAGTTAATTGGCACAAATGTCACATACATCTAAATTAGTTAGCTCTTTTAAAGAAAATTGTTGGAAAAAATCTCAGTTAAAAGTAAAACAGAATTCTCTTTTTAATGAATTCATCGGACGGAATCTAAAACATAACTAAAATAGTTACTTTTTTTTTTTTTTTCAGATCTCTTTCAGAGAAATCTCAAATACAAGTAAACTAGCTAGCTCATTTTATGAAATTCATCAAGAGTTTAAAAAAAAAATAAGCTTAGAATCTCAAATCTAATTAAAATAATTTGCTCCTTCAAATAACTGAATTGTTAGGAAACATAATTAAAATAGTTATTATCTAGAAATTTAATTTGTGGAATTTAAATCTAATTAAAATAGTTATTTCTTTCAAAAAACTGAATTGGGAGGACCCAATTTCAAATATAGATAAAATAACTCCTTCAATTGAAGTAATTTGGAAAAATCTGCAATAAAATTAAAATAGTTACCCATTTTAAAGCATTTCACTAGGTACAATGTCAAATTAAAATAAAATAGCCCTTCAAAATGAATTCATTGGAGGAATGTCAAATATAGTTAAAATAACTCTTAAAAAAAATAATTTATGAACAATCTTAATTAGAAGTAACTAAGTGATCTCTTTTTATTGACTTCATCGGCAGGAATCTCAAGCTTAATTGAAATAGTCCATTCTTGCAAAAAGAACTTATTAAGAGGAATTTCGAATATAATTAAAAGAGTTAGTTTCTGCAGAAGGAATGCAATTGGAGTTATTTGAAATATAAATAATATATTAAGCTCTTCCCAAAAGAACTCATTAGGAGGAAACGAAAAAATAGTTAAAATAGTTAGTTTTTCCCAAAGGAAGTCACTACTAGGATTATAGTTAAAATATAATAATCCATTCAATATTATAATAACATTCACAATATAATATAATAAGCATTCAAATATAATTAAAATAGTTAGCTCTTTCAAAGTAATTTATTGAGTTTAATGAAACTCTAATGAAACATCTTTTAATTTAAATGCTATGGATTACTGATGTTGGCGAAGTTTTCTTTGTTTGATCTTCTTATGTATTTCATAATCAACAAGAACAAAAATGTTTGTCTCTAGGGACAGTAGCAACGTTATTAGGTTAACTAGAAGTAGATACATAATTTACTGTCGTAAATATATATGTTTAATATTATACATGTAATATTTAAATATTTTATTGTCGCCTCTGTAATATGTGTTTAGGGAATAACTTTGTAACTTTTGTTATTTTAATATCTGAAATAATTATTTCTGAGCAGGGCCACATGATATTTTAATCATCAGATTAATAAAATAATATAATAATAGTAATCGTATACTATATTAATTATAAATAAAAGTAATGATATAATTTTTTTATATTTACATTTAAATGTATCGAATATAATATATTTAAAGTCATAATAGAGGTTGGAATTTTGTATGTTGTTATATTAATGCTCTTTCCAAAACCCATGAACCTTATAAATATATGACTATTCGAGGACGAACATGATCATAATATTCTATAAAAAACTCACCCTTTTCATTAATTTATAAAATAATTCTCTATATTTGATTCGTGTAATATATATTATTTTGTGTTAATGTATAAGAGTATTTATTTATACATTGTCTAACAAACACTTAAAAATCTCAAATTGACAAAAAATTGACTTACACCACTCTGATTTTCACCAGCTCATATACAAAATTAATTTAACTTACAGCGGTGTTTAGTAGCGGTATTTGTGTAATTAAACCCTAATTCCATAAGACACTTGTTTAAATATAAATTTTTATATATAAATGTTTTGATATAAGGATGTTTAATGTAATCTAACAGTATTTGCTCCATAATTATACCAATTAACAGATCAAGCTTAAAATTTAAATTAAGTTAGAGTACGTTTTTTTATTAAACAATTCAACTCACACTTCTTGCTTCACTGAGAGTATAAAATGTAATTTATTTTGCAGATGTTTTACTCCGAGACTCTAAACTATGGTTGCTCTTAAATTTACTTACCATGACTTTTTGTAGTACACAACTTGTCTGTTTTTTTTTTATTGTTTAAAAACTAATATTAATTTTACAGTCATTAATAACAACACTAGTGGTAATATTCTATAAAAAAATCACTCTTTTCAATAATTTATAAAATAATTTTCTATATTTTATTCTTGTAATATATATTATTATGTGTTTTGATTATTGTGTTATATAATATTACGTTTTCATAAAAAAAGAAGTTTTAACATGAATGTTTATGGTATAGATTTTAAAATTTGTCATATATTATTATTGTATGCGATAAAGTTTCGCTACTCTTAACAACGAAGTTACTTTTTATCAATACATTGGGAATGCTTTCATCTCAATAATTTAAAGGTTGAATGATAACAGAAAAAAACAATATTCTCTTCAAAAATAATAAACAAAGAAGAAAATCAGTCAAATTTTTCTATTTATATTAAATATCGTTTTTATGTAGCTTTCACGAATAATAATATAATATAGTAGTTACTAAGAGGATGAAAACAAGCAATTGTTTAAACCAACAATGAACTTAGTAAAAACTTGAAACATCCATCCAAAACATTTTTCTAAAAGTTCAGATAACTAAACTATTTCGAATAGAAGTCTGGTCATTATGATGGACACAATTATTACCGTCTTCAAGTTTTTCATTAAGAATATTTTCATGTTGGGATCTTGTATTGTCATTTTGAAGCTATATTTTGAAAAACTGAATTGGCTACAATAATGTTCAAAATTGTGTTTATTTTGGTTTTCATGTATACAACAAGAGACTCTTTTTCAATACACAGAACATGTGTTCGATGATAGTTCTGATTCTCTTATGACAGCTATAATATTTTCATTCAGCACTAGTTTAAAGTTCTAGAATAGGGGTTAGTATAAAAGATGAGCAGTCATACTAATTATATCCAAGTAGAGAGCAGTTGTAAAATTGAGTATTTTCAAAATCTGCGCCTATTTGGGAGCTGTTAAATATAGTGTTGCAAACCTTGTCACCAAGCTGATATTTGCATAAAATTCAAAGATGAATTATATACAGATTGTAGATTTATAGAAAAACAATTTTTATTTCTGTTTATATCGGCATCTTCGTCACCTAATATATATAAGTGTATGTATATAAGTATTTTAATATTTATATTGATTTTTTATTTATAAAATATTTATTAGAAAATTAAAATTTCTATAGCTTCATCAGCAGTTTCAGAGATAATAATTACCTCATTAGATAATGTTGCTTGATTGTGAGATAATTTTTAATAACTTTACAAAAACTACTTTTATTGATATGGATGAGGTAGCAAAATATTACTTGAAACTTTCAATAGTGTAAAATCTTAAACATAACAAAAGCTGAGCCATTATTTTCAATGAGTTTTCCTACATGAATAATGAAAAAGGCTTTGATTTACTAAATCTAATGTAAAAGAAATAGTTCATTCAATAAACCTATATCCCATCGAATACTCAAAATCCGAAATATGTGTTAATGATTATAATTTATTTCTGTGGGTTTTAAATAAGAGCAAGATTAAAATATAATCATGAAGATCTTTATTCCCATTTGAAAAATCATAATTATGTATATCCATAAATTATATCGTACTAGAAAATAATTATAATCATACAAAATATTAATAACTAGCACAAAAATAATATATAAAAAAATATAATTCAGGTTAGTAGATTATAATAATCCATATTTTTCATTGAAAAATAACCTTACCACAGTCTTCAGTAATTCACAAAAAAAATAATTTAATGACAACTTATTGGTCAACTTGATAAGTTTCCATTTTCAACGGTTTAAATGGATGAATAAGTTGTAATGTGCGTTTTAGAAACAGATGTTCAAATAATTGATTAAAATGGTAATAAACACATTTTATCAACCATAATTATGGTGTTCATTTAAAAACAAAAATGCGTAACTAATATTTAATATTACGTTCATTATTTAAAGGTGGTCTTAGAAACCTGAATATCTTTATTTTTTCTAGCAATTTTTAAAATTAGTTGAGTACGAAAATTGAACGGTTCTAATGGTTATTTTAACTAAATCTGCATGTGCATATTATACGTTTACAAAAAATATTAATAAGGGTGTTCTCAGGTCCCATGCTGTTATTTTATCCAATAAATTTTAGTTTTTTTTTTTAATCAGCTGCTCTCTTCAATATCTGGTGAGTAAATGACATCCGCTCCTTCATGTTTAAATTCTAAAGAAACATTTTACCTCATAATTAAAAATAAGTAAATGAAATTAGTTCAGTGGTTAACGGTGAAGTCGTGATAAATGCAATTTATGTACAGATTTTTCTATAGGAACACGCTTTACTTCCCGCCATTGGGTGTATCACGCTCTCTATCCAATCGTTGCATTCCCAATACGCCAGTGTTTACTCAACTGCATCAACGACTGATGAAGGTTCAGTCTAGAAACAGCTTAATGTGGTAGGTCCAGTTCAGAATGTCGCTGTTGAAGAACAACTTCTTGAGAGGGTAGAAGTATTCTGAAATTAATAGTAAATTTGCTGCTGAAACTGGGATATCTCATAGAAAGGTATTAATAGTTTTGTACCAAAATAATTTCCACCCATTTAATTTCACCACAGTTCAAGAATTTAGAAGCTGAAGCTGAAGCCGCGAGAAGGGAACTTTGCTGTCGTTTCAACAGTGGTTCAGTATATATTATAAATATATACGGGTGTAGGCCTAATTGGATAATCGGAGAACGATGTAAAGAACCTCATATCTTTCATGGAAATCTGAAAGGTGAAACATATTTCCACTTTTTTCAAAATATTTTGCATCATATTCTTCCACAAATTGATCCAGAACCAAGACAGAACACCATTTTTCAGCAGGATGGTAGTAAAGTGACTTTCGTCAGTATCTAAATGTATCCTATCTCCGATATAAATAGGCAACTTTGACTGCAAGATTCTCGATCACTCTTCTATGGACATTTTAGTGTGTGTAGGATTTTGTGAAAAGTCAAGTTTATGCAACGGCAATGAATAACTAACAAAAACTTTAGACTAGAATTAGGACGCCGTTAGAATGAATTGTTAAGGAAAAACAAATTTGGTAAACCATGAAATGCATGTATGTATAAAACCCCCAAACAAATCTCTACACTAACTTTGATCAACCCTCTACTTGTTATTATGATATACTAGTACTACACCAGTTGTATTTGTAAAACTATACAGTATTTATTACTACTGCTTTTATTAAGCCTATAGTTATCACATTGAGATTTAAATATGTATACATTAAACATGAAGTATGGCACTAAAAATCATATTTGATGTTAAAAGTGCGAAATTTTAGTTATTTACTTACGTTAACAAAAATAACATAATTTTCCAATTTGGTATAATTTACTGAAGGTATATTGTGAGCAGTTATAGTGAAAAGGAATAAATAGATGTTGGAATTTTTTCAGTTATCTCTAATTTGCAATATACTATACAGGAACTTCTGTCCGAAAATGCAAAACAAAAGCTTGAAATCTGAAGTGTTCTTTGTCTGTTTTTACATATGTGTTAAATATATTATATGTTTATATAGTTTATAATGTATATATAAATTTTTTCATACCAGTTGTGAAACATTTGAATTTTATAATAGATTCCGTATGCGTTTTGTGTTATTTGAAATTTTATAGCGTATTTTCACAGCTTTAACTTCATTTATCTTGAATTTCATATATATGTATATATATATATATATATATACATACATATATATGTATATATATATATATATATACACATATATATGTATATATATATATATATATACACATAATATATTATATGTATATTAAACTACGTAAGTCCAAAGATTTACCAACTTCGGTTGAAAAAGTCACGCTTTTGTAGTAACTATTTAAAATTCTGGATTTTATCAAAGATGATAAAGATGATTTGCTATTTATTGACATTTAGGTGAAAATAAGCAATATTAATATATTTGTTAATAATATTTCAATTATGTATAATGCATTATTTTTCTTTATGTTATCTATTTTCGTTTTACATTTGTCATGTTTTGAAATTGATTTTAAGTTTCGTGAAAACTTTATAAAATTCTACATCAGTTTATGTATATTTAAAATTAACCAATCTTTTAATTTCAATCAAAAATAACTTAAACTTGTTTTAGCTTTTAGTAGCTCTTAGAAGTAAATGTTGGCAATTACTAAGATCATTTGGACTCGAACTTTATTAGTGGAATATCATTCTTACTTTGAGCTTTTCTAGTAACATACATATTTAAATACATTTAAATACACTAAAATACTCATGCACCTACACTTGCCCTGGTTCATATGTAAAATCACTAATAATCATTGAATACTAGTTAAAGTCATTTTACCTAAAATAACAAATGAAAGTAATCATAAATAAAATAAAAGACAAACATTATTATGAATAAGATACTAGAAAGTAATCAATACAAATATCAACAGTTTAAGTAACAAGGAGTATATAGCATATCAGTGAGACATTGGACCATGTGATTGAAAAACTTGTATATTTTTTAAATGATATAGTTCAACGTCAAAAACATTTCATCAAATTTCTAATAAAAGGTTTCAAATTTAATTGCCTATGTATTAATAGAACATTATGTAAATATATTAGAATTAAATATTTACTCTCTCTTTTCTTAAACAAGTACACATGTATTCAGTACGTTACATATTATTGATACAAATTTCCTGAGGAAATATAATTTCGTATTATGTGACGTCTTTTGAGGCCGTTTTATTTTTTATGTTTAAAAATTTTGTAAAGTAAATATCACAGTAATGGATAAAAAATTATTATTATTTTGTTGGTGTAAATTAAATGATAACTTTTTTCGAAAAACCTATGTAAGTATTACTGTTTTTCTATAAAAGTGAAAGATAATATTCAATAAAAGTTGAACATTCTTCAAGGAGAATTCTTCTTTGTTCTGATGGAGTACATCTTTAATGTTAGGAGCTACATGAGTTATATTCAAAGTAATTCTACAGATTCAGGCAAAGTATCTCATATATGAGAACGAATAACACCGAGCATAATATTAACATTAATTCAACAATCTGTTCATGGCCATGAAATTTAGTCACAGAAATTTAAAACAGCTTTCCAAATTTTTTTTGACGTGAACATTTTTATCTCAAAAATTCCATAGTTAATCGAGTAAGTTAAACATGTAGGTAAAATTTCATTAATTATAACATTTTTCAAGCGAGGTTAATTTTTATGAAATGTTAAAACAAAGGTTTTTGTTTTTTTTTAACTTTGAAAATAGAACCTCTGTGAATAGTTGCAGTGAAAAAAATTCCAAAGTTTGATTAAAGGATATGCGATACTATTGCCGAATACTGAAAAGTGTAAACATATTATTATCACTGACATTATCAAATTTCAATCTAGGACTAAAAGATAATTTATTTTGCCTCATCATACAAAAGACAGTAATTATGAGAATTCACATTTCATACTACAGAACATGAAGAGATTGAACAAAATAGACGAGCATAGGTGAACACATTGAAAATCATAGAGAGGTAGGTGTTTAGTACATACATCTTACTGACGTTGCAGTTGAGTTTTATAATAAGACAATAAAAGAGACTTAGAGTTAATTTTACTGATTAGACCTATCTTAATTTTATTAAGTGTTAAATGTACATTAAACCTAATTATAATTATAACTACTGTATTTATTGTTTAATACCTATTTTAATATGTAACTTTTGAGGTTAAAATTCCCTTTAATAGTGATAAGTCATGAATTGGATACACAAAGTCTAGTTGCATACAATTATGGTTGGCAATTTAGAGACGTTTACACAGTGCTATTTTGAAACGGTTTGAAAAATTATTTGTGCATTGGTCATAACTTAAATATATTTCCCATTAGACCTACGGATGGATGAACTATAACTTGTTTTTTTTTTCGAGTCTAAGATTCGTTCAGATACAACATTTTCGTTGTTTTTTTTATCAGAGGATGATTTTGTTCATAGAATGTTCGTAGGAATATCAATCATTTCATTAAAGTTGCCAGCATGATTTAAGTTCACTTTGAATATAACTTACGTATTTTTTATACAATTCAATATGTACTGGAAATAAAAAAATAAAAACTCATATTCTTAAATATTTGAGTTATCGTGAACTAGATTTAAACAAAATAACCCTACCCCCACTCACTCTCTCAATTTATTATGTTTTGATATTAATATTATAAAAAATTAATTCAATTATTGTTTTAAGATTTATTCATTTGCAAAATCTGTAAAGCGTTTTTGTATTGTTCTTAGACTCATATAAAATGTTAAATATTATTTTATAATAAATCATTATATAATTAAATCCATTATTTGAAGTATAAAAAATAATTTGAAAATTAAGTAAATGAATTTCTACTTAGACATGTTTGTGATAAACATAGTGAGAGTAAATCTATATTAGGTCCCTTATGTTTACCTTTTTTGTCAGGACCCTCTTGATCATTTCTCTTCAGACCCTGGCACTATTAGAGTATTGGAGAGTTAGGGTTAGAGTTACTATTGTAAAAATACTTACATATTATATTATTACGTTATTTAATTTAGAATGGAAAAAAGTATGTGTTGTAATAATTTCTCTTTGCCCACCTAAGTAGAACTATTGAATGATGTAATACGAAACTGTTAAATTCGTTTATAAATCTGATCAACTATGAAATAGTACAGATTTATAAGTAAAAAAATTAAGACCAGTTTGTCAGATTTAGATAAAAAATTTTAAGAAGCGATACGTCTATAAATCATGATTTATGATTTGTATCTCACAATTTATCTCCTTTGTCGATAAAAACACGTAAATGTAAAATGTGTTATTGACACATAAAATTTACTGTTCGATATTACGCTCTTTCTGATATGTACGAGAATAAAACATAATATATACTGGTAAAACATCAAAACAACAAACTTTAAATAATTATTTTTTAAATGTCATATGAAGTAATCTAATCTTTTTCTATTTGTCTAATTTGTCAGAAGTAAACTCCTGAGAATTTAAAATAATGTAACATATTGGCGTGGATTTTTGTATTGTGAAAAATTTCAAATTACATTTGTTGCATATTCGTGTAAAGTTAATTGTAAGTTATTATGTTTTTGTATGGTTACGATTTCTGTAGAGAGAGATACTGTGTGCAAAAATATTTTAACGAAACCCTAAAAATATATTAATTATTGTCAGTAGATAGATTTCTTGAGCTGTTTATCTTTTACATGTAACCTAACTATTTCGTTGCCAGTTTTATAATTGTTTATGAGTGTTGAATTGTAGTCAATGGTAAGCGGTAATTCACTTCCGACCTGCCATTGATGTTGTTAATGTTCATATAATTTACCGTAGAACCACCAAGCAGGTTTTGTGTGACTGGTGTTTTTTTAAGAAGAAATAAAGGCCTTAATTAAGAACATTTGCTTTGCATTGAACATTGTGAAATGTTATAAATTTAATATGATATATATTTATGTGTATATATTTTAACATGAAAGTCATTGTTTATGTTCTTACTGACATTTTTGTAAATCATCTCCGGAATATGATGTTTGGTCATTTAACTTTTCAGTTACACTCATTGAATTAAAAAAATAGATTACCATTTCAACGATTAAATACGATCAAAAACTCAAATAAATCACCTTAGTAAACTATATAAAATCTTGTTATCTATGGAGCCTTTATACTTTTATTAGTTTTTATCGGTAGACTTTAATTTGTAGTTTGTAACATGTTTGAGTGAAAACTGAATCACACATATACGATGAAAAGTTATGGATACAACTCGATACATATCTAAATACTATTTAAATATTTGAACCTAGTCCGTAATAAATACATTTATTGATGATTTCCTGTCTTCGCTTGCTTCTACTTTTATGAAGTTTTACTAGTAGTTTATTTCCATTTATTACATTTGATATTCAATGTTAATAAGGCATGAAAATATAATTTTTTTAACTTTCGTAAATAACATCCTCTAAATAAAAGCACACATAAAAGGAAACACACTTCAAAGAAGTTGGAAAAACAAAAACCTTTCATGTAGATTTGACTGAGGGAGTGCATAATAACTGTCTTTTCTACGTATTGTCCAGCTTTGTCATCGTTATGAGTGCACACTCACGGAAGGCAAGGCCAGTGTCACATCTTTCTTTCTTCACTTTTAGTTGTAAAAAAAGAAGAAAAATAATTAAAATAAATTAAATAGGTAAGAGAAGTTCTATTATTGTCGCAAAATTTTTCGTTTCTTTCAAGCCTTGTATCAAATTTGTCTTACAAACAAATGTTAAATATTGTGTGTCATTTTCTTTGTTCTGTACAGCTCTGCATATTATTACACAACCTCGATCTTCATCCGGAGTCAATTGTAAAATTCTATAACTACTAACACATATGTTACTGAAAAGCGTTCACATTATTTTATTCAATCAGTTTTTATTATTATTATTTTTTATGAGGTAAACTATTGTAGTTGGTGCCATTAAACGTCAGACATTGTAATATGGAATGAAAATATGGACAAATATATTGAATGAAAGGAAATAAACCAGTAAAGATATTTATTTTGTTTATGAAAACTTATAACTACAAGTTGGTACCCATTAAACCAGCACTTGTTTGGGTATAATATAGTGTGTCTGTGTAATGTTGTTGCTGTATTTCAGTTACCATAAAAATCCTAACTTACATTTTCATGTAAAACGTAAAAATATTAAAAATGTATAATGCGTCTTCTGATTACTGGATGGTGTATTCATCGTCAATACTAGTAAATTCAATCAGAAAAGTAAGCTTAACTATCAGAGTCAAGGAAGGTGATTGATTGACTCAGCGAGATTACCACTAATAATATAAAAAATTTGGATTAAATAATATTATGTTCTCCTACAAGTATAGTTTGTGGTTAAAGAAACAGGTAAAACTTTTACCTTCAGTTTTCCAAAATCGAATCCAGACGGGAAGATCCAAGACAAAGCTACTGTAATTTCTCAACACATAGCACATTAGTAGTTAGCTTATCAAATAAAATCTATTATTTTATTTTAACCATAAAAACAAGAGAACACAAGAAGCATTAAAAGTTAAGGTCGTATCATTAAAAATACACTGTTAACAGAGTAGAGTGGCGTGAGTCCATAACGGAGCGAAAATCTTCTTGACTCGCATAAAAAAGAAAACATACAGTTGCTCTGACCGACAATTGGCTGGCCGAGAACATAGTCATGACTACGCTGATATTTTCTATCTTCATCTAGTCACAGAGTAATTTCTTTCTGTCAGAAGTAAGTATGCTAGAAGTTGGGGATTAATTAATTCTGTTCTCAGATGTTCGGGAACACTAAAGATAGCCAACTCCAGGAGTGTACGCCTACGCGGGAAACGTTAGTGAATACTGAACAAGCCCTAAACATTTGCTATAATTTAAAAATCTTCGTTCATAATCTTCTATTGTTCAAACAGATTCTGTTATTCATTAAAATAAATACAATTTTGGTACTTATTGTATCTATTTGATATCTAAGTGGAAGGTAGAACGGTAGACCTTTAGAGTACGGAAAACATCTAAAATTATTCCACAAGAATCATATTTGTAGAGATATTCTGGTTATATATTGAGGTTTTGGTTATTAGTTTGCTTCTAAAATTATTTATAATCACCAAATTCTGGTAGATATCTGTAAAATATATTTTCGTTATTGCCACTCTTAATCGCAACATTGTTTAGCCTGATATCATTTAATTATGTATAGTAATATTTGTAATATAACTATTATAACGTCAGATATAATTAGACTGAGCAAAATTTTCTGTTAGTTAAAGAATTTCAATTCTTGATATTATAAAATACAACTTTAGAAAAGGGAGAAGTTGGAAAAAATATTATTTGTAATTCACATTTGTTAATAAATTTAAAGTTTTATTATAAACGACTATGCGTTTCTATTCTTGTTTACTAATAATTTTATCCTGTTAATTGTTAGTAGGTATTATAAAACAAATAATAACACTTTCAATAAAAAAAACACACTTTTAACTCTCGTAATATTTTGTAAAAACAAGTTTTGTTTCAATGACAGTAGAATCGAATAATCAAGCAATCATTTAAAGGCAGATAAATGGAAAATGTTTTGGTCGCATATAGTAGAAAGTCCATGAGTTTCTAAAATATGACAAATCCACATCAAACTGGAAATTGTGTATAAATCCACATTACATACTTTGTTCGGTGTCATAACACCAAGTCCCAAATTGTGTTTGAAGTAATTGATAAATATACGTATGCTTTACACATTTTTCGTAACTTAGAATTATTTTTGGTCAAATGAAATAGAACACAAAAAGACATTTTATTTGTACTAGAGAGCGTAATTAGGCTTGTGTTATTTGCTGTGTCTGATGCTGAGAAAGTTTTTCTATTTTGAAGAACTGAAAACGATGACTTAGTCAATGAAACGTCGCCTTGAATAATGTTTATTTGGAAAATTGTGTTTTCTCTCATTTGGCAATTGAATAATGTACATAAGTACATTTCAAATGAATTATTTTGTTCTTATCTTAATAAAACGTTAATACTTTGTTTTTTGTTTTATATAAAAGTCTACGTATTTATTAATTTGTGGTTTAAACCTTTACATTGAAGCTAGAACTGAGTCGGTTTCTAGGTTTTTAGCTATGTCATGATAAAATAAACTTTGTAATAAACTACAACAAGACAAACGATGTTTAAATGTAGTGGGGAAATAGCTAATTAACATACTAAACTGTTTCCAAAATCAATATCTGCAAAGTCCAAAATTCCAAACACAAATTCCAAAAATTTGTTTTGTGTAAAAAAACAATACACCAATAAAATATATCACCGAGTATATGGTTGGACACTAGTTTGGGAACACCTTTGTAATTTTTGAACAAAGAGGGAAACGCAACTTGTAATAATTATTACTCTGAAATATTAAATTACAACTACTAACGAGTGATATGTAATTTAAAAAAAAAACAAGTACAGAAACTACATTTAACATTACAATTTAATATGGGTTTATTCTTCATCTGTATCAAATACGAAATTAAATTTTATGAAATTTATAGTATAATATTTTATAATCCTTCCTTACTTCTAAAATTGATAGAACGGAATGTGAATAATTAATTATGCCTTTTACAACAATTCTAAAGACGTTTTTGTAGTTTTTCAAAATGTTCCACAACATTATAGGGGAGATGGCGACTAATACATTTCTGGTTCATAAATTCTATGTTTAAGAAAAAATACATCAACATTTAATTAAATGTATAAAGTCATAATTATGTTGATCATTACTAACAAAAATGAACAATGTTATAACATACGAAATTTAATCACAATAGGTCCATCTAAATAGGGTGTAACATCTAAAAAATTATGATGGTAAGGAAAACAGGAGACTCCATTCTAAAAAATAGAATATCTTTAAACAGGTTAAAACGTATCGTTCATATTTTGATAAAATGTGAAGGTATTTTTGCCGATTTTCCAAACAGTAATGAAAAAAAATAATAAAAAATTACAGTTCACGATATTTGGCAGACGGGGTTTATTTTGGTATTGTCCAATTACAATTTTGGAGGCTAGTTTTGTTTTCCAAGTACGTCATTTCTACTACAATTATTTCAAGATTATAATATAAAAACATTCCCGAAACTATGTTGTGTAGCATTAAATTGGTGCAAATCAATAACTTCAAAAACACGAAAAAAATAACTTCGAAAAATACATATGATTTAATTTTATTACGAAACATCGTCTGAGGTAATTTTGGAATTCCAGGGATTTGGAAAAACAGGTAGAGTTAGCCCTAGGAATACATGGATAAGGGAGATCAAGGGAGCAATGGATCGAAGAGGGTTGAAGGAACGGTAATGAGAAAATAAGCTAATTGGAAGAGGAAGATAAAAATATAATGTTATAGACATTTTATTTAGAAAGATGTTTTTAAACATCTAAATAAATCACAAAAAAAACAAAACAATCCTTTAAATAAAAAAGTTAAGATTTACTGTAAATACGTTAGTATAGACAATTTTGTAACTTAACCTTAATATTTACACTTTTCAATACCTCTAACATTCAGAGCTGTAATACTTGACACGTACATGATTCTTATCATAGTGTACATGATTCTTGTTTCTAGTCATCAAAGTGTAAGACGTAACTTCATAAATTACAATATATAAGAGTATAAAAGTTTAAACTGAATCCACCCTAGTGCTGAACGTTTAATGTACAGTCGATGTACATGAGCCTTGTTCTTTTAAAGTGTTTCACGAATAAAAAAAAAATCATGTTGTAGCTACATAGCCAGATTTTTAGGTGATTAAAGTCTTACGGGTGCCTACATCCATTAGAAATGTCGTTCAAACAATAACGTGTTGTTGTGAGATGTGTTAACACGATCCAATGGGAATTACAAAGTTCATAGTATTCAGTGGATGAAATTTTCAAAGGAAAACCATAACAAAGCAATTATTGTTGTTACGGTATTTAAAGTCGTAAATACCTAGAGGTATTTATTTAGTCGTAAAATACCTACCAACAATTAAACAATTAAAACCATTGTAATTCAAATGCGTTTTAATTTTCAAAAAATGGTAGTTATATTAACTTTTGCTGATGGAACATTATTTATCAAATGTATTATTGTTATAAGTGTGAACAGAATCTCTGTCAATGGTTATGCCTGCAGATAAAGTATCTAATTTACGTTGTTATATATTAAACGTGTATTCACTTTTAAAACAGGTAGATATAATCATCGAACTCTCTGTATATAAAGTGAATAAGATGAAGTTACAAACAACTTGTAACATGCAAAAAAATTAATTTAACGTGTATAAATATAACGTTATTGAGTAACTAAGGGTTGATGTTTATATTCGTATTACAGAAATGTAGAATTTATGCCTTTGCTTTACAATGGGAGTTATTTCAAAGCTATTTGCATGGCTAATTTACATTTTCAAAGTAGGACAAAGAATAATTATCATCTTTACCTAATCTCCAATGTTAAATTGTACCGACAAAGGAGGCCATAAGTTACGACTACATAACGCTGATTATTGCTTGAATGTTGAGAACCTCCACCTAATTTACACTGATGACTGGTAATTATGTAAATAAATGAGAGAATAATTGAAACTTAATTAAACTATCAAATTTGTTTCTTCAATATTATTTTAATACATGTATGATTTCATATTCTATTAAAAGCAAATTTACTAAACTACTTGCCATTTTTCTGGGCTGGTTTCCTGGTTTCGCAGGGGAGAGCTGTTCTTAGCTAAACTCTGCAAAATATTTCAGACAGTCTTATAATAATAATTTATTTTAATGTACATGTAATAACGTAACAATATTAATTAATATATATGCAACAACTAAAAGTAAACAATCTCCCCGCATTGAAAGTTTTCTGTCAAATGTATGAAGATTACAACCTTTTCATCATTTGTTACAGTTAAATAATATTCGAAGTGAAAAATGTACGACCTAGACTGGGAATTAAACCCAGGATATTTTTCATTTGAAATATTATTTAATTTAGCAATACTAGTTGGTAAAAACTTATAAGCGTCAAAATTCATAAATCTATTACATTGTTGAACATTTTTAATAAACAATAATAATCTATATTAATATTAGAAACGGAAGAATTTCTTCAGTACTTAAATAAGGATTTTATACTGAAAATATATTACAAAAAAATAACTTATTATATACGGTAAATTCATTTGTAAATAAATGTGGAATGAGAGTAGGAATAAATAAATATTTTTGTAGCATAGGGGTGCAGCAAAGAATTTTCTGGAAAAGTGGATAAAATTAAGTGACCAGAGTTTGATGGAGAGAACTCTCAAAACGGAAGCTTGGTTACTGGTTTAGCCAGATCAGGTCTTTAAGTTTGTTGCTGCACAAAACAAAGGAAAATCTAAAGTTTCGTGACACGACAAGTAACTTTAAAAAAACATTTTAATACAATGGATTAATCCAGGGTAACTTGAAATGGACACTGTACAACCAACACTTGGAAACTGAAGAACGCATACTTCTGAAATGTGAAACATAAGGACCCAGAAGTCTGGTCATCTTTTGTCCAAATGAAATGCCAGAAAAAACTAGCGATCTAGCTAGGCAAATTCTATATTTAACCAAATGTTTACAACTAAATTAGGTAGAGGAATCAGGGAGTACACAAAAGTCTTATAGGTTAAGGTGCTTAGGGGGTAAAAGCCGCTTCCAAATACTACCAATAATAATTAAAGTTTATAAGATAATTTGTTTATTTTGTTTTACTACTATTTTAATTACAGTTAAAAGAATGTGTTACAGAATTGAAATCCATGTTTTTCATAAAAAATGTATGCTGCAAAGTCTATTTCTAAAGTTCTACTCCGTCGACTTTAATACCATTGGTGTCTTTGGAAAAAAGTCTTGTGTATATTTAAAAATGGTTTTCAAAGAATTTAGTTTCAGAAAAACCGCGATGGTTATCTGCTAACTTTTATAATAGTTACGGAAAGTTCGTAGGGAATTATTTTGGTATGTACTCAAACCGCGTTTTTTAACAATGTAAAAATTATTACAATCAATTCAGTAGAATTCTTGAAATAGGCAAAAACTCCTTTTTAAATTGTTAATAACATTGTTTAAAAAAATAATATTATTGGCGAAAATATTAAATTGGTTTAATTTGAAATTTTATGATTTAAACACTTATTTTTATGCAGTGCTATGGCAGGCCTCATAATACCAGATAAAGTGTTAAAAAAATAGTTAGTTTCTACTTTCATTGTTTTTATAATATATTAGAATTGGAATTAGTTCATCGAATTACATTAAAGCACACTGTTTAAGTATAAAAGAATTTGTTATAGAAGTTTACCTACATGATTGTTCTAAACATACAACAATAAAAGTTTCGTAATAAATTAGTAGATTCTCTGATTGTATTTACTTATTACTATATGCTAGAATCACGATTTATACGCATTTCGTCAAATACTTAAGACAATTTGTTTTAATAACAAGCTAAGCGTCACAATTACATTTCATTAATTTAACTTTTGCATATCCGTAGTTTGTTAGAGATAAAGACTTCAACAAACGGACGTGAACATTCCTTGCAATATTTATTCTGGCTAACAAGTGTTTCTGTGACTGTAAACGCGGTCAATCAAACTTTAATTTAAAGGCGACATAGTTAAATATTATAAACATTTAACAGTCTAATATTTTTTACTTTTGGGCATATTTTGAATTCAATTCAAATAAAGATAGAAATTTCATAATTTACAATCTAAATGTTAACTAGCTCCCTAACTACCGTTGACTAAGCAGATTCTACAGAACATTGAAAACTTAAACAGGACCAAAGAATGCCCACTCATATCAATACATACAATAATTAATGCGGCAGTGGTATTGTACTATTGTGTTTACTGTTTTACCTCTACTTTTTTTGGGGGATGAAACATTACTACATACTTGTAAGCTGTAGTAATTGTAGGATTTTGTAAGCCGTAGCTGAATACATACATTTACCCGATAAACTGGTCAGTTATTCAACAATACCAACTATAACTTTTAAATCTTCTTTCATAATGCACTTCACTTGTTCGTACAGATATTTGTTATTAATTTGAACAAAAACATGGTTAATACTTATATTTACATTTCAGTTTTCCGTATAAGACTGAGGCAATTTATAAAATGCAAAACATACAAATAAAAATGTCTAACTACTTACAGAATCAAAATTCTGGTTATACGAATATTTATTACATTGATTCAGTTACTACTTTTTACATTTTATCAAATTTTATTTCAAATCTGTTTAGTATATCGTATTATTAGAGCTCTTAGTCTGATATAATAATAATTATATTATTTTGATTTCAAAATGTTAATAGTACAATGAATATTATTATAATATTCAATATATCTGTTACAATTAATATAATTGCTTCCGCTAAATTTAGAGTGTAAACATAAGCTTTATATTTAAGAGAAAAACGCCAGAAATGGCAAAAAATTGTACTCAAAGTAAGTAACTATTGTTATTAACCATAATTGTTGTTTTACCATAATGGTTTTGTTAAATAAACAATCCTTAATTTCAATGTCAGTTTTTTTTTTCACTAAAAACTTGTATCTGTTAATTATGTTTAGATGTCATATTCAAGCTCGGGTTAAAACATATTACCTCTCGTAACACTTTGTCAAACAAGTTGTGTTTCAATGACAGCTAAATCAATCGATCAAGCAATCATATAGTGACAGATAAATTGGGAATCCGTTTGGGACGCATTAACCATGAGTTCCTAAAATATTACGGTTTGTTTAAAATGGGTTCATAATCGGTTAATCATGTAACTAACCGAATAGTTACAGTATAACAGATCTTAGTTTGGGAATGTATTCAGAAAAAGTCTCAAATTTACTTTAGAACAATTAGTGCTATTAATAAATGAATATGAAAAATGATTTACATTGATTTTAAAATTCCTTTTTTTTATTTTAAGAAAAGCGTAACATACGGTGGTGTTTTAGAATGTTGTATTATCATTTTTTACACTAAATACAGATTTCAATAGTTATCTAATAATTGGTTGGTATCCGATACTAAAGACTTTTTTTTTTAATTCCAAGATTTTAGCGTTATAGACTAATAATTTCAATGCTATTATTATGAAAATGTATAAAATTATATACCAAAATGTTTTCAAATATTCGACTTTTTGAAGTTACAAGATACAAGAAAATCAAAACAATATTTCATTAAAGAAAAGAAAAGAAGAACAAATATGTAGAATTTGTTTAAAGTAAAAACCATAATCTATTTAGAAAATTATTTCTGTTATATTCTGATTTGCAAAATGCTATTTGCCACTTCAGTATAATTTTCCCAATAACTCTTTAATATAAGATATCCATTAGACAAATTGAATTGGTCATAAATTCCGAGAATATTGTGTCATTTTGTAGGATATCAGGCCACATTTGTGATAGTACAAGTCATGAAAATAGTGATGTTGGCTACAAAACCGCCTTCTTTTACACGACAAGATTATTGCAATTCATGTCCTTAACATGATATTCAATCCATGGCCAAGCACGTTTACACGTACTGAAATGAAAAGTATGCACCTATTGACCAAAAAACCAAAATACCAAAAACCTAGAGAAATAAGAGTTTAATCCGATCGCTAAAACATACTGTGGACTGTTCTTGTAAAAATAATTTTTCACTTCAAAATACCGTTAATCTCTATCTTATCTGTACTTTCTGATAAATTACAAACAGATAACTTAGAATGTAAATATGGCTAATAAATGTAATAAGCAAAAAAATCTTTAACATATCATTAAAGACTGGAAAAAACAAATTTAAAATCGTACTCCAGTCTTCTATTTACAAGATATTGAAGAGTGAAAGATCTGCATTAGTTGATCAAATATGTAAATAATATAGTTCTGGCATAAATAACAGTTGGCTGCTTAGGCGAAAACATGTTTTATGACGTAGCTAGAAGATATTGTTTACTATCGGGTAATTCAAAATTGTTTTTGATACACTTGTAAGTAATACCATCGCCCGAGTTCCAAATGTAAATTAAGTAAGGATATATTTTATAATCTTCAAATATTTATTAACAAGTATATTAAAATACAATCGAAATATTTAATGTAATTCTGTTGTTTTACAGTTTTTTCTACTTGAATAGATCGAATAACATAATTTGTACAGCAAGATTAAATTAATGAAGATCGGGAGTCCTAATTGTGTCCGGGAGACAAGTAAGTAACACAGTAATTGATCTAGTTAGTGTGCTCGGAGTTTACAGGATAGAATTTGCAGGCTCTATTACATTAGATACTATTAAATAAATGGTGAAAAAACGTGGTATAGATTTGCTCATATATGAGTATACAAAACATTAAAAACAGAACGAATTAAATAAAACCATATTTGTAATCCAAACTATTTAGTTATTACTTCTCTGTTCATTATGCAAGACTTTAACATTATCGTTGGGATAATAACCTGATTCTAGTTGGTGATTAGCAAAATTTGACTCTGTTTTACTGAGGTTCCAGCAATATATTATGTTCCTTTAATCTAATTTTAATGGATGTACCCGTTTGGGCTATATCTTCACAATTAAAGTCACTACACTTAATTTTGTAAACACCACTATTTTCACATAAATCTATTTTATCTTTATTATTAATACTTTACCAAGATTGCTATTACAATGAAAAGTTGCTTTTAAATCATGTTTATTACAGTACTAATTAAATAAACAGATCTTTATACAATGTCCATGCTTAAGGAACAGGTACATAACCCGGTGTCGCGAAAAAAGCGCACTGCGAAGAAAGCGCACAGTTAACCCTTTTAGAGTTACAAAAGGAATCCAGCCCCTATCTTTTTAGAAATAATGAATGTTACACAGAAAATAAAGTTGAATTATTTTTCAACTTTTCTTTTTTCTGATTCCCATCACACTTTACCCAGGCTTTGAACTGGCTAAATGATTAAATCCTGAATAGTTTTTAATCATTTAGGAGTGTTTAAAATCAGCATGATTATAGCTTCGTCAATGTTAACTTTTTAAATATATTTACAGTCTTATCAGCATAATTAGGCTTATTCAAAATCAGCAAAAGTGTAGCTTTGTCAATGGTAACTTTTTACATATTTTTACAGTTTTAAAGTATACTTAGACTTGTTTAGGTTAGGTTTGGTTAGGTTACATAGTAATGTACCTGAGCTATTATATTACGTGATGACACACCTGAAGGGGTGAACTGTGGTGGATGGTCAGGAGAAATGTACCTTAGTTATTGTATTGCGTGATAATTCACTTCCAATCAGCTCCAAGTATTCATTTCTTGGTAACGTAACCTCTACCCTAAACTGTCACATTGGCCCTTGTGCGCTTTCTTCGTACATATCTATATGTGCGCTTTATTCGCTGTGCGTTTTTTTTTGCATAATCCATAACCCATCCCATTTGTTGAAACCCATTGTATTCAATTGAACAGTCAGTTCCTTATCCTCCTCAGGTACTCCAAGGTAGGTCTCTTCTCTTTCTCTTCTTACCCACTATCTTTACATTGATGTTGGTTTAAGTTGTTTTGTAAATTTTAGATATTGGTTATCTGATGATGCTTAACTGCGAAACAGATGATACAAATATATTTGTGTTTATTAGAAAAAATGCAATTGAGGAAGCTTATAATTATTTGACTGCATCTAAATATGTAATAATTAATATATTATGTAGACGGCTCTCAATTCAATGAAAATTTGCATTTGATGAAACACGTTTACGAATTACTCACTCCAGGAAATTACCTATCTCACTCTAATGAGTATCTTGTTCTAAGAAAACTGAGGGAGTAGAATGTTCCTTAAACTTTTCACATAGAATTGTTAGACGTTTGAAGTAATTTGTTAAAGGCGTCGCTAAATCAAAGTTTTTCGAGTGTTGGAAAAGTCCCTGTAAGAGTTTCTTAGTCAGAAGATTTGCGTCACAGCTGTTTACATCTTCAATAGAAAACTTTCAGTAACAGTTTTCCAAATTTGCAAAATAAACTTCTAAGTAAATTTAAACAATTGTTCTGTTTATTAGTTTATTTCTTAAAGGAATTATATATTACGTTTTGCTGCTGTTTGGACTTAGACTTAGGACCATGAAATATATATATATATATATATATATATATATATATATATATATATAAACTATCACCTGACACTCTTTGACATAGGTTTTAATATATATATATATATATATATATATACTGAAATAAAATTTTAAATTACCTTGATTAACAGGAAAAAAGTCGATTATTTCATTTAAACTTGAATGGGAATGATTTATTCACTTAACTTTAGTTAAATATTACAATTGGGAATGAAATTTGCTTTGGTTGATAGGTTTTGAAATGTAGTTTAGAAGTTTACACTTTGTGTGGATTTATAATAAATATCTATCTTGGTTTATTAAATGAAATATCCTGGACCCATTATGTTTCTTCAAATTAGGCACACGCGTATTTAAAGAAAACAACACAGTTGTTTGATGTGATTTTGTTCCTGGAATTTTAACACCCTAAATTTTGCATCGATCAAATATGATAATCCTAGTAAAAAAAGACAAAAATTTACAAAATAGTTTTCCTTGTATCGCCTCATTTCATATTATATGATTGTGAATAATTTATTACCCTGTTCTGTAAAAATATGTAATCCTAAATAAAATATTCACAAATTTTGTCTTTAAATTATTTTACGCTAATTATTCGGTAAAATAAAATAAAGTGATAAAAAGTTTCGATAGTTGGTATTCTTGAGTCTATCGTTGAAACATCTATTTATCAACGAAACGCTATTAGTATATGCTCCAAAACGTATCTTTCAATTCCTCGGGTCCATGGAAGTTAAAGCGATAATGATGGCGATGTTTTTTCAGCTTCAAATAATAATAATAAAAATAATATAAAATTATAATCTCATTAAATTTTCCTGACAAATACCGTTAGTGTTAATTTTTTTACAAAAGTGCATTGAATATAAATCATACATCTTAAATTTATAAATTGTAGGTTATTTTTTGTACCGTAAAGTATAATTTTTAGATAGTAGAATCCACGTTTGTGAATTTTAAAATCTAACATGTAATTTTTACTGTTATTGTTAAAGACAAATGAGAAGTGACAGTGTCTGTCGATACTTGGCAGCATCCTAATTACTATTCGAAATATGTTGTTGGACTGGAAGACTATTAGTCAACACGAAAACATTGTTTCAAAAACATCTATTTTAACTACAAGAAACAGAATATTCATGTTAATATTCCAAATAATAATTTTAGTACAGTAGTGTAATTTATAGTATTTTTAATGTATAGCTTAGACCTATATTTCTGTAATTATTCATTTTATATACAATTACCAAACGTTATTTATTGTCCTAAAACATATTTATTGAATACCATATCACATTTATGTAACCGCTTTAAAATTTGTAGAATAAATACAGAACTTAAAATTGGAGATGTCATTTTTCTTTTAGTTTATTATATCACTTTAGATTTATTTTATAATAAGTACTTTTAGTAATTTGTGATAATTATTCAACCCAATCTTTTACTTCATGTAAAGTTATAGTTATCCCTTCTTTTGTTTCTTTTTTTCTATTCATCATTTCTTTTAACTATGAATTTTGAACATTTCTAAAGACATTTCTTCTTTTAAACATACGAATTGAAAACCTAATATTTGAAATTAAACTGAAACTGTTTATGAAAACAAAATAAATAAATGAAATAAATAACAATAAAAATATATTAATAAATAAATAATTGTTAGATAAATAACTTTCATAAAAGAAAATACACCTTAAAATGGCCTGTTGCTAAACTGGGATAACTGGCAAACTAGTTCTGGGCCACAATAGATCTTACATTATCTTTACGCTTACCTTGCACTAAATTAAAAATTAACCTTTTATTTATTTTGCACTAACGTACCAATATAGTGACAGATTTTGATTACCAATACAAAAAACCAAAAATAAATAAAATCACCATTATTTTGGACACTACCTAGAAGAAATCTCACTATAAAGCTGTAAACCAAAAATGTTCACGTTACTTACAAATAGTGTTTAATTGTATCACAATAGAGTAATTGATTGTAAGGAATCAATTATGTTTTAGTTTTATAGTTATTATTAACGGTTCTTTTTACACAAAAAAATGGAAGGAAATCTCTATTCGGCAGAGAGTTTCGATGCTATTTGGTTCTAAAAGCCAGAATATATTAGAGGACTTCCATACAATATGTAGCGTAGTAAACAACAGATATTAAAAACTTTCCAAGCGAGCAAGGAATCTAATTTTGCGCAATTGATAAACTTATCTTTTTGTCTTATGTGTCTTTGACAACTTCTACAACGTCTTCAAAATTCGGTTAAACAATATAAGATATGGAGACTTAAACATTTGTTGCTTATGAAAAAATCCACAAACGTTAGTTAACAAAAATCAAAGCATTGCAGATGTAAATTAAAATATGAAATATTTTACCATTGAAATAAAAGAAAAATCGAGCCCACCTTACAGATATTTCAAATATACCAACAATATTTTTGTTTTACAGATTAGACGTATGAGTGGCAGTAAAAGACTTGGACTCTCTTCATTTTTACAGTTATATGTCCAGCAATGATTATTAAAAAAGTATATAAAAAAGTATATTTAATAAATAGGTGTAGTTCTCGCCACAATACATTTTATGTGCTTCATAAATTTACAAATCACAGTTTGTGTTTGTTTATTTAGCAAAACCGTTAGCAATTATCTACTACTATACTACAGGTGTTTAATTTTTCAAATTTTCACAAAAGGGTGGAAAGGACAGTTTGATATTTAAATAAAATCAGTGGCCAGAAAATATGTTAAAAACTGTTCATCCTAATCAGTGTAGTTTTCTAAGGATTATGAAAACTGAAGACAGTTCTAAATTGAGTAGAATTTCGGTTTTTCAACTTTAGAAACGGAACTTGATCAACTCATCTCAATCATTTTACGTCTATGGTAATTGAAATACAAGGCTAGTACTAATAGTTCACTTAATAATAATTTCAATGAAAATATTTTTGAGTTACTAATTAAAAAAAAAATATGACTACCCATAAACATTTTATTTAGAGTTATGTAATAATCTTGTTTTCACGTTTGCGCATAAGTGTGTGTGATATTTTGTGAAATGAAATATTAATTATGCATTAGGGGTGATATTTTAATTATAAACTTTTGTCAAGCTATGAGTATTTTAAAATAGATGTGTTTAATTATTCGATTTGCAACCACTGATTATATTTCAAAACACTCAATAATTGTCATTACCCAATAATTTGATGTTTTCAGATGATATATGAGGAGAAAGCGTGCACGAGGCAAATCTAATGCAAGGAAAGTACCTGTGGGACCTTTGACTGATCCTCCCTTAGAAGTTTGTTCCCCGTTCAATAAAAGAACGTTTTTATTCATACTTGCAGTAAACCGTCTAATGTCTTTAAATTATCTATAACTCCATTAGACACATTTAAATTAACATATATATTAAAGTATGTACAGAGTTTATTTAAGTAAAATTTAATAATAGTTAGTATTAAAAACATCAATTAATTGAAACTCATTTAGATTATGAATTACACAAATAGTCTTGTATTAAAGTTTTAGTTAAAACTACAATTGAGGATTTTTGAATGATGCAGAATATGTTGGTTATTTAGTAAATCATTTCAACTAGGGTAGTACCTTGTCTTAAAAAAATAATAATACATAATTTACATAATTTAAGCTACCAAAACAATTTCAATATTTGCATTCTATACGTAAGCCTACACTAGTGAAAACGTTGTTGTATTCTTAATAAATGTGTTTAAGTATACCGTAAATAAAACCCAGTGAAGGCATAGATACATAAGAATAACCTAGAAGCCTATCATAACTGAGTTACTGAGTGAAGCAAATGGAAATTGTACGTAAATATGAATATCTACAATGACCACCAATAGTTATCGTTAAACTATTAAATAGACATTTTTTAAGTGACCAAAGACATACGGCTAAAGTCTTTGACATAGAAGGTTGACATTTCAAGTTAAAATTAAATGTTGTTTGTAATCATGATATCACTTTACTGTAACGATATCACCTCAATCAAACCAGATAACATGATTAAAGTGATATCAGAAAAACAAATTAAATAAAATAAATTAGGAATAAGAAAGAAATCTTCACGTGTAAAATTAAATTAGAGATAGAACATAAAAAAAAATTTAAAAAAAGGTTTACAAAGGATTGTTAATAAAGGAGTAGAGGCACAAGCGCTGCAGATGTCCAGAACGAATGGAAAAAATTATTAGGGTTGAAAAAGGAAAGCTAAGCTACGATTTCTCTTTTTACAAGGGTTCAACAGACTAGGAGAAACCAAAACTTTCCAAATTATAACGACAAATTCAAAAACAACCAATAGGAGGGACGAAATCCTATTTTTTTGAATTTGTGAAAGTTAGTGTGGCGTTGCCGCGGAACTGAGGAGAGAAAGAAAAAAAAAGGAGTCTTCTACTTGCAGCGAGGGAGTAAGGAGCGACTCTAGAGACTGGTTGTCTCCGAGTCACCAACATAGCTTTTAATAGAATTTAGTAAAGTATAACTTCTAGCCTTCAGCGACAAGTATTGAGTATTAGCTTCAGCGAGAGATTAAATTAGTAGCCTTCAGCAAAGTAAAAAGTTTAATATTCGCCTTCAGCAGATAAGAGTTTGATTCGTCGTCTTCAACGCGAAGAAAAAGTTGTTCATCGTCACCCTGGAAGAAGGAGATTATCTCGTCATCGCCAGGATCCATCATCAAGGAGCAAGTGTGTGCATCGAAAGTGTTTTTTTTGGGGTTAAATAAAGGGGAAAGTGCTAGTTAGGGTTTTGTGAAAGTGTGCTTTCATCGAAAGAGAGACCAAGACAAGAATTGATAAGTACCAAATGTTTTATATTAATATCTTTTTTATACTATTTAAATTTCATTTTGCTTGAGCTTCCAAAGGATTCCCACCGAGATTGTAGATTTAAGCTTTGTTAGTATAGGAAATTAAATTGAACCAAGAGTCAGTAAATTTAATCATTTCATTTGTTTTGTATATCAAGAGCTAGCCGAGGAGTAAATTGGAGAGATTGATAAATTTGAAATTGTTTTTTTTTGGAGAGTATAAAAGTAATTGAGAAAAATCAGTAGAAGAAATATATTTGCCCGTATTGAAATTTGTGTTTGTTTTAATATTAGATTGTTAGAAATAAGGAATGAAAGTTGTATGAATGTCTAATACATTTTAGAATAAGTTGCTAAAATTAAGTTGCTAAATGTGTAACTATATTTACGTACAACAATTTGTTCCTTGTTTGTTCTGCATTAAAATAAATTGAGTTTTTTAAATTTTAAAGTATTGTGTATTGACCAAATACTTTCAGTACCAAAATAAATCAAAATTAAGTCCTAAATAAGTAAGTAAAAAAAGATTTAAAAGTAAAGTAAAAGGTTTTTTATATAACATAAAACGAACAAAGGCGAATGTTATATTTGTCGCCCAACGTAGAGGCAAATTGTTAAAGTATTAATAATTGTTAATTAATAAAAAATATAACAAAGCTTCGTATGTTATATTACGTTGTGGAAATAAAAAATCATTTGATGCAGATCATCTTAATGTAAATGTATATAAATAAACATAATAATACACGGTTGTTAAATGTATAGAATCAGTATCTGATTAAAATACTTAATTACTGACGGAACGGCTTTGTCGATGTGAATTCGTAGACAAGAGATATCTAATATTTTTATTGAGACGTGGAAAATACCTTTATTTGTTTGAATCTATGGTCAATATCCTTTACTGGTCTTTGAAAAATATTCCTGAAAAAAAAATCGTATTCTTCATCAGAAAATAATTGTCACAAAAGTTGTGCTAAAAACAATTCACTGTTTTCAATTATATGATGATATAAAACAGTGATTGAAGGCAAGCAAATTAAAAGAGCCTAATCAGATATAATATAACAGGTATACCCATATTTGATTAACTTCCAAGAGGCTAATATTATTATTTGTTAGTATATAATTAAATAGAAACCTGCAACCCTCCTCCTTAACTTTTTCTATTCTAGATATTTGGATTCTCTTTGCGGCAGTCTTTTCAAATACTAGGGGCTACATCGATGAGCGTAAAATGAACAATTTTTTGCCTTCGGGGGTGAAATGGGGGGGGGGGGGAGGTTACTCATGATTTACAAATAGGACCTGTGGTCGTGTGGTACCTTATTATGAAGGTCTTGATGAGACGAAAAAAATTACATAAAGCAAATTAAATGTAGATCATCCAAACTTAAATGACGGCCAAAACTGTCATTGCACTTTCAATAATGGTTGTCTGAAAAGTCACCTTTACTTGACACGTGCAATTTTAAAACTATTTCAAAGTGTTGTTCAAAAAAGTTATTTTCTGTTGAATATAGTAGTCAATGATTTCGTGATGTTTTGTTGTCTAGAGCTTTCCTGTGTCACGTTTTGTAGGTCAACCTTTTTAATCATGTGGAAAACCTAAGTGAAAACTGAACATGTCTCACTGCATTATTTCTTGCAAACTCCGGAAGGGATCTCTTTAATGTTAACTTATTTGTTTTTTAGTTGAGTAGTACACTACGTGTAGAATGAATAACAGTGTATTTTACGTAGAGTAATTGGCGGCGTTACTTTAAAGGAAACTTTTTTTTTTTTTCAGTTCAAGAAAGAATAAACATCTTCTAACTATAGACAGACATAATTAGGTACTGCTACCGCCTTTAACGAAATACTTTCTGATCATATCATTTCAAGGGCTGCAGTCACCAATTTAATACAGGAATTTCAATGTACTGGCAGTGTTGTAGACAACCGCAAGTCAAGTCGCCCCAGTACAGATAAAGTAGTTGAAGAAGACATTTTGACAGAATTTTCTATGTAAGCTCAACAATCGGTCAGAGTAGTTGCTCGTAACTTTAATTTAAGTAGATGGTCGGTTCAAAATGTATTAAACGAATATAATTTCCATCCTTATAAAATGAAGTTATTATAAAACACACCGAATAGGATTTTGACAAAAGAATTTTGTGAAATTATGACACAGATACTTACATCAAGAACTATCTTTTCTTTAAACATATTGCTTACTGACGAAGTTTCATTTTCACTGAATGGAGCAGTTATTCGACATAACGTATTAGTCCCAAGAAAATCCTCACTGGTATCGAGAAAGCCACACTCAGCACCCTGAGCGGATAAACTTATCGTCAGGAATAATAGGTAATTATCTTAATGGACCATTTGTGATCAATGGAAATTTGAAATGGTGCTGTTCACAATGAAATACTGAACACACAAATAATTCCAGCTCTTGACGATCTAACAGGAACAGCTAAATCACTTAATGGGACCGCAGAGTTCAACAGAGATTAAAATTTTTTCAACAAGCCCGAGCTCCTCCACACTATGCTAGAAATTTCAGGACCACATAAAATCAGCAATTCCCTAACCGATGGATAGGTTGCCGAGGTAAATCCTTTGATTTTTTTTCCTGTAAGGCCATTTAAAGTCAGTGGGGTATAATTCACAGCTACCTTCTCTTGAAGGTCTATGAGAATGCATAGAAAACGAATGCAGTAGAATAACAGACAGAAAGTTTGAAAACATGCCAAAAGGCTTTGAACAAAGTCTGTACTACAGCATAATAGAGGCTTAAGGAGAACAATGTGAACACTTAATATGAGGTGAAAAAATATCCTTTACATGGTAAGAGAAAAGCGTACAATAACAATACAAAAGCTTGAATTAAATTACATATATGGCCGCCATTTTGGTTTGGGTGGTTATAATTTAATTTTCTTTACGTAATATTTGTCGCCTCAGCAAAATTTTAAAATGAGGTACAACACGACCACAGTTTCCATTTGAAAATGTTTAGTTACCCCCTCCCACTATAGGTTCAAAGTTGTTTATTTTGCACTCACTGATGTGGCCTCTTGTACTTGAAACACTGCCGTAAACAGAATTTAAATACCTTAATTGGTAAAAAACGTTAAATGAGAGTACAAGTTTATTTTCAACCATTTTGTATAAATATTTATAAAAATGCCAATGTTGTTTAGAAATAAATCACAGTGTAAGGTTTAAACGTAATTTAACCGTTAAGCAGGCGCGCTGCGGTATTCTATGCCGCAATTTTTTTATTTATGTCACAATTCCATCCCCCTGCTATGGATCGGTCGGTAACCTTCAGTATTCCTTCATTGTTCAATTTAGAACGCACCCTAGGAGGTGTTTTTGATTCCTTCTTCTATTTCGGTTAATATCTGCCTTTAAGTGAGAGCACTACGTTAACCGGCATACAGTACCGCTACGCGCCCGGAAATGTAAGTAAAGAAACTGTGTTTATAATGTCTATCTTTTTATGTCTACTTAAGTTTTATTATATATATAATTTATTATTATGTATTATATTATTATTTCTAAAAGATTTAGCAAGAGAACTTATGGCCGATCACTTGAAAGAAAGAGCTAAAATTCAAACATTACCTAAAGATATAAGTTTTTATCTGAAAATGAATGTTGATCAAACTCAGTACTCAAAGGAAGGACCAAATAGTTCAGCAAAAAGTGGACCATTTCAAGTTTGTGGAAAACATAAAAACAACAAAACGAGAGTGCGTTGTTTTTCTTGTAATCAGTTTGTTTGTAAGACACACAGTGAACGAAAAGTACAGTGTTTTGACTGCATTCAAGAAAGTAATGATAGTTCTTGAAAAAAAAAGAAGTTTTTAAATTATAATTTAATTCCATTAATTTTATTTTATATCACAATTAAAACTAAATACTTACTATTATTTCTTATTTTTACAACATGTGTATTCTTTATCTTAATAATTTAACATTATAATCTATTTAATTATATACTAACAAATAAAACATTAAACAATATAGAGTGCCGCGTCGCGCCTGGAATCGTGATTCTTGAAGACGCGCCCGCTTAATAATATAATCTTATTTATACTTGCCTTAGCAATTCATTGTTGGACGTTTTCTCTGTTTACAGCTGTTTCACCTATCATTTCAGGCATCATCAGAACTAATATTGCAAAAACACTTTTCTCGTATTTACACTTATTAACATATTAATATCACATTTAATGCACAAACAAAATAAAACTATAATAAAAACACATTACGTCCAAAATGAATATCTAAGGCAAGTATAAATAAGATTATATTATTATACAATAGCAATCGGATATGGCTACAAATACAATAATGGGTAATTTAATAATTATTTTATCAATGCAAATATAGGACAGAATAGATATATTATTATGACTATGTTTATATTGAAATATTTCCGTTTAGTTATTTATTTGTATCAAACAAAAAGCTTTACCCTAGCAATAATAATTACGATTTACTGAAAAATAGAAAACTGGTAAAAAGGTAAAAACGAAGCAACGAGCGTAAAATAAATTATATCTATTGTTTATCAACAAGCTGTAGTTTATTAAATAAAACGTTTTGTGACCTACAATAAAATTGGATTAATATATACCGAGAGAATATTGAAGACATCAAATAAAAAGTAACAACATTATGTTTTGTTTGTTTAAAATTGATTGTTGTAATCTGCAACCTCTAATAATTCTTTACCTTCCATGAAATACATTTTGAATATCAATTTGTTTTGTACTATTTTTGTTATGGAATATTGGAAACTAATAAAGAAGAATTTATCGTTGATAATATTCAGTACATCAGTGAGTCTGGTCTCAATAAATGTATGAATCGATACAAATCAAATCATATTTTTTAGTTTGTAAATATTGTGAATATTATTATTTAAAGATACATATAGTTTATTATTAACTATAAGGTATTTGAAATAGAGTCCATTAAGTAACATCTAGATCTTAGTTTGAAAATCGTTATCTGCATAGGCGATGTGTACTAAATACTAAAAATGTAATCATACTTTATCAAATTTTCACAAAAGTCCGGAAAGAACAATTTGTTGTTTAAATAGATTTTTAATTTTTAAAAAACGGACGAAGAGGATTGTGTTGTATTTCTGAATTTTCCTAAAATACTAATTCTTTTAAATTAAAAAAAAATGTTCAATAAAAACCAAGTTCATTAAAAAAATGAATAAAAAAAAAAAAGATTAAAAAAGAAATAATTACTAAAATACTAAAGTAATATTAAACAAAACTCTAGAGATTTTTCACGTAATTAATTTCTTGATAATTTTATCACAAACATCACAATTTTATCAAGAGATCAAAGCAGTAAATGTATAATTACTGTTTCCCTTCATTTTGTTTTTGTTATTATACAGTTGTTGTATTAATATAAAGCTTACCGAATATCGCTTCTAATTATTTTCAGATGTTTATTAAATAAAATATGATTTATTTGATTATTTATTAAAAGAGATAAGTAACCAAAATGTAAACACCTCTTTGAACAGCTTTATGAATGAAAAATGAGTATCAAACACCCAAACCTACATTTTAAAGCAAGCTTACATTGCAACTCTACTTTGAAGTGTAATTAAAGAAAGGCGAGGATTGCTTTATAAAGCTCGACGTAGTTAATAGAGGGAGAAGAGAAGAAATTTGTTGAAAACCACAAATAATTTCATAGAGTATACAAAATCAAATTTAATTACTTTATTATTCAATATTTAATTTATTTACTTTTTAATTATTGTAATAAATACAAATTTATTTAAATTTTTTTTTTTTTTTTTTTTTTTTTTTTTTTTTTTTTTTCTTCTTTATTAACTACAACTAAGATACAATCTTATCTAGTAGCTTATTTTGCATAACTAATACACATTTTTAAAAGTCACTCCAATGAGTGACTTCACTACATTAACACTCGCTTCATTCGGCTGATCCACAACACATCACTGCACTAGGTCCAGCGGTTTTGTCCTTTTCAGTCTCCGCACCGTGTCTCGGCTCTGTAGCATCTTGAGGACATCGGAATTAACATGATTTTGGAGCCTATGTTCATGCTTCCATGCAGCACCCTTTATGGCATTGATGACCATATCCATCTTGAGGTCTCTATGCAAGTCATCGTTGCGCACATACCACGGTGCATCAACGATGCTCCTAAGCACCCTATTCTGAAATGATTGAATCACTTTAACATTGGTCTTCTTGGTGCACCCCCAGAGCTGCAGTCCATACATCCAAACTGGTTTTAACACTTGCTTGTATAAAAGCAGCTTGTTTGATATTTCCAATCCGGACTTCCGTCCCAGTAGCCAGTACATACTTCTAAATTTCAGATTTAATTCTGTTCTTTTCATTTTGACATGGGGTTTCCAATTTAGCCTTGCGTCTAAAGTCATCCCCAGGTACTTTGCATGTAGCTTAGATGGAACTACTTGTGAATTTATATGAATTGGAACATTGATCAATTTTTTGTTTGTAAAGTTTATGTGAGTGGATTTTGACTCATTTAATTTCAACCGCCACTTTTTCATCCAAGTGCTAATGTTATTAATACTTCTCTGTAGCTTCATTGAAGCCTCCTCGACCGTGGCTCCAACGGCCAACACAGCAGTATCGTCAGCAAAAGTTGCCATTGTTGTGTTTTCATTAACAGGGATGTCTCTTGTGTATAGTAGGTACAGGATAGGACCAAGTACGCTACCCTGTGGGACTCCTGCAGATATTGTCTTTATTTCGGAATATTCATTGCCTTGTTTGACCCGAAACATCCTGTCCATCAAATAAGATTTTAATATCTGGTAGAACTGATCTGGGAGATCTCTTTGCAACTTAAAGAGCAACCCTTCATGCCAAACTTTGTCAAAAGCTTGGGAGATATCGAGGAAAACAGCCGAGCAGATCCTCTTGTTTTCAAGAGATTCTTCAATTATCCCAGTCACTCTATGCACCTGATCGATAGTTGAATGCTGGTTTCTGAAGCCGAATTGGTGAGTTGGAATCAGCTGATTTTCTTCTATTTTAAAAATGAAATAAATAATATTCTTTTTTGTTTTGGCTGGAATGTGTTCTATATTTGTGTTAATATTTGAATTTAACACAAATATTATACATTCTATTATTAAATTAAATTTCTTTCTTTAAGACATAATTATTTAATTGCGTTTTGTGTTACTAAGCAAAATATGCTAAGATCTGAAACAAATATAACTAATAACGATATGGAGCAACAGGGTCGTGTTGAATCTTAACTACAGAGTACTTAAAAATTGCACGACAATATTTCGGCAGCTGATTCTAGAGCTAAAAATAAGAAAAAAAATTGAGTAAACATAGGTCAGGAAACGCTTAATTTTCCATATGTCGGCCATTTTGTATTAAAAAAAGATAACTTTTGAAATTAGCAATGTCATAACTTTAAATTTGGTATAAGTATTGTTTGTGCTATTTTTAATCAGTATATCAAGATATAAATCTTTACTAATGAAATATTAAAAATGGCGACCTTTTATAATTTTTAAAGTCAAATATCTCGGAAATCATAAATTTTATGAATATTTTACAAGAGATAAAATATTTATATTTTTAATGACAAATAAAATGGGATTTTAGTTTTTCTGTTTCTTGAAACATAACCAAGTTATCGTACGAAAACCTAAAACGAAAAGAAAAGGTAAATAAACGCAAAACATTATGACAGGCCTACTAGTTATTTCTTATTCTACAGTGTGAAATCATGCTAAAAATCAATATTATTTATCATAACGTGCTATAAAATTATACTCTAACTTGTTTAAAACTTTAAAATTTTCTTTGTTACAGACTCTTAAATTACAATAACCGAGTTATCTACAAAAAATTAGCGAATTACAAAGGTTCTAGAACCTACATCTTTCGAAATTTATTTTTGTAATTAAACATATAAAAATTTCATTCTAAGAAAACTGATGTAAATTAGCCAAGTAAAAAATTAATACACACTACAGAAATAGACTTTTTAGCAGTATGAAATAATTTTGTTATATAGGTTGGCAATAATAACTGATCAATTATGTAATTCATGTCTGAAAACAAGGAAAAAGGGCATTTTAAAAGTAACGAAATTGTTACTCCGTGCCTTTAAAGTTACTTCGAAGTGGTCCACGTTTTGTGTAATACATAATTTCGCTCACCGAATCCGTACATTTCTAGCGCGATTCATAACATCAGAAGTATTCTTAATTGTTTCTGCACATTCTACAATACGATTCCTTAGTTCTTCATGTGTGTTAATCCGTTTAGACTTAATCCTACCACACAGGAAAAAATCTAATGACGTAATCGTGGCTATTTCACTGGTTCGTTTCGACCAATCCATTGCGTACCGTATGTATTATTTAAATGATCTCTTACTTTATAATGAATATAGGTTGTGCCTCATTGCGCATAAACACATGTCTAACTTGTCTTCAAACAAATATCTTCCAAGAGGGTGGGCAGTTTTGTGTTGTAGAAAAGGTAAGTACGCATTTCCCGTTAAAAAATGGACCAAGGAAATTAGTACCAAGAATACCACACCAGACATTAAATTAATGTAAACTTGAGAATCTTGTTCCAGTCTCAATTTGTTTCCAAGTTACCGCTATCAATTTCGGTAACTCTCATATCTTCTAGTAAAACTTGATCCTACAAGCCAAATACAATTTTGTTATCCGCTATACCTGTCTCTCATATTCTCTAGTGAACTGTGTCCTATAAGTGACATACAATTTTGCTATCCGCTATACCTGTCTCTCACATTCTCTAGTGAACTGTGTCTTATAAGTGACATATACTTTCGTTATCCGCTAATACCTCTCTCTCTCATATTCTCTAGTGAACTGTGTCCTAAAAGTGACATGCACTTTCGTTATCCGCTAATACTTGTCTCTCATATTCTCTAGTGAACTGGGTCCTATAAGTGACATACACTTTCGTTATCCGCTAATACCAGTTTCTCATATCTTATACTATCACTGTATCCTACAAGTGACATATACTTTTGTTATTCACTTTCGTAATACCTGTTTCTCAAATACTCTATCATAATGCGCTGGTTCCTAGAAGTGGTATACACTTTCGTTTTTACCGTTAGCTTCTGAACACACAGTTAGCGGTAAAATGAGATTATGTTTCACGTTATTACGAAAGTTAGGGAATCTGAACGTCTTAATAATTAACAACCAAGGGACTAAAATGGAAACTGTTCTACAATCTATACTGTTCGCCGAATTGTTAAATGTGAGTGCTCTACTTATGAGGACTAAAGAGTCTGAAAATGACCTCTGAAAATAAAATTCAACGTTACCGATATTGTGATCCTTACACTTTTATCTGTAAAGTAAAAATGAATTTGTAACACATTTTCTTTGTAAATTGTAACATTTTAACTTTAAATATTGAATTGGTTAGGTCAATTGTGTGTAAAGATGGAAATACTAAAGTTTTTAATAGAAATTATTAACATATTAAACTATTATTTTCAATTTATAGGTACATTTTTTATATAAGTAAGGTATTAAAGTATCTTGTAAGAGTACAACAAAATATATTACTACATTTAGTCTTCCGTTTAATCGTGCTTAACGGCTTGTTCTATGCAACGAGTTCTCTCTCATCGTTAGGTACTTTATTATAAACCATGGCGTTCTGTACACATGGAGTTAATAAATGACATTATCTAATACTTTTAATGCATGTGAAATATTTAGATATCTTCATTGAAGTGAAATATGTGCACTTTATATCCTTTAGTGTAACATTTCTCTCTGTATAAAACAACGGATGCAATGTACTTAGTTTTGTAACTGTATAACTCAAGATCGGCATTCGGCATTCCTCATTCGGTTGCAGTTTATTCTCTATGGAGGTACGTTACCTGCTTAAGGTTTAGTATATAGATAATTAAAATTGGCTGAGTAGGTCCAAAGTTAACAATGTCTGCGATGGTAATACTAAAACCAAAATTTTGGAAACACTTAAGCGTTTACAGTAAGAACTTTTTTTTTTCTTTTTTTTTTTTTCAGTGAAAAAAAAGGTATATAATTTTAATGCTAACTGGAACTGAAAACTTTTTTTGAAAACTATATCGGTGAAATAGTTACTCAATTTTAACCATTTTTTTCTTCTGAATCGTAAGGGATATATCGCCACAATTTCGTAATAATTTCAGCGGTATCAATGTTAATGAAATAATAGTAGTTACCAAGTTATTGCAACTTTTTGTTGCTGAAACTTAGGAAATCCATAATTTGGGACATGTTTTAAGAATTTTATTATAATATCGAATAAATATTGATTATCATATAATAGTAAATAACAATATTGATAAAAAAACTTTATATGAGGGTTCAATTATTTATTTATTTAGTTAATATAAATACATTTTTTTGAAGAGTTCCTAGGTAAATTAATTGTTTACTGCCATCTGACATAAATAACAAATATAGTTATATCTGTGGTTAAACAAGTTGTAAATACCACTATTTTTTAAGGAGGGTGATCCAACACAGACAATTTGAAAAAAAACCCTGTTTTTTCACCATCACCTACTGACGAAGTGATTGACATGATGATTGATAAGCTCTAAGATAATGACTACATTAACCAAACAATATTATTATTATAAATCGTGATCAAATAAAATTACTCCATTTTTAATAATAATATTTAATATCAACAGTGTGGTCTAATAATGGGAGACCTGAAAGCTAGTCACATTTATATGAAGTATAATGCACCTATAATGTATATGAAATAATGTACCTCGTAAAAAAAATTCAACTGCCATAAAACATGTAGTAACATCATTAGGTTAAGTAAAAATAATGTTTATTTATTTTACTTATATACTTCATATATAATGTCATATCAATCACAGTGTCACTTAAATATCGCAATCAAAAAGTAATAAAGATTTCAAAGTGCAGTGCTAAGTAATCCCATCCTTAAGCACACGTCAACTATATTAATGATTTACCAAAGAGGTTAAAACAGTCCCAAAATAGCTTAATAATTGTATCCATCTATTGAGAACAGTTTGAAATGATGAAGTATTAAAAAAAAGTAAGGAAGACTACAAGATCGACTCATGTAATGAGCAGAAAATCGTTATGTGTGTCATATCTCGTAAGTCATCTTATAGTCATTTGATAAACTGATTCATGCAACCGGGTTTTCCTAAAGATTTTTTGAATTTTATTATACATCTTCTCAGATCAATATCAGAACAAACACTTTAAATCAAATGGACTGTCTATAAATAGAGCCCTTTGACACAAGTGTGATAGATCATAGGCGGGAAAAGAATTTAATAGCCAAATTTTTCCTATGTATAAAATATCCCATTATCTCTAACATGTATTTTTTTAATATATTAAAAAAAAAATGTATACAGCTTAATCTGAATAGTCTAGTAATTTACTGCTTCTTTTAGAATTATTTTAATATTAATAAATAATGTTAGTTATCTTCTTATAACATATTTTAATTCAGTTTTTAATTTGTTTTTCGTTAAAAAAGAGCATATTAGTGTTGATAATATTTTATCATTTTAATATACGTAATAAATGGTCAATGAAATGTGGATTTTAAATCATTTGTCAGGAATACCTGAGGTGAGTTGGGGCATTGGAAACAAACCATATTACCAAAGTATATTTGAAATCTAAATTAATTCCACAAAAGTTAATCATTAGGAATCCAAGCTAAAGATCAAGTTGTATCTCTTACTGCGGAATCTAAAGAGTAAATCCCAAGACGAGTTGACTATATTTCCACCACCAAAAGTAATTAAGCTATGCCCGAATTATTGTTTTGTAAACGTTTATTTGTAGAAAAATATTCTACTAGAATTAGGAAACATTACAATTGTTTTACTAGCTAGTGGCAAGTGACCTCACTAAGAAATCAAGTAAGGTATCCCAATTTTTTGTTTAAATTAAATTAAATTTATTAAGCAAGGAAAAAATAGAAAAGTTTTCATTCCTTGTACAGTCTCAAAAAAATAACGTTGTTGACTTAACATTAAGGGGAAAGTTAAGATCTACTAATGATAGCAGATTCCGGTTGCATAGATATAATTACGGCGACTTAAACATTATGTGTTATACTATAAGTAGTATAGAAATCCCTATGGTGTATACTGTCAAGTGACGTACGACTTAGAAATATATAAATTTCATCCACAACGACGGGACAGGATATTTAGAAGGTATTGCCTATATTCTTGTCAACAAGTATATTTTCATTATTTCTTCAAAATACGATGAATTGTGTGTTCATTTTAGCTTAATTTATAAAAGTTAAAATTATATAGTACCAATTATTATAATGAGTAAATAAAAAGAAACACATTAAACAAATCACATTACCAAAATTGTACGAAGTGTTGGTATCCACTGAACTCAATGAGGTTTTGTAAACCTTAACTTGTATTTATAACAAGATGTATTGAAAACCTATGCAGTGTAAGTTACGAATCAATAAACTATATATACTATAAAATCATACTATAAACTTTCGACTATTAAACTCGTCTATAATCATTGCAATTATTACTGACTTACTACCTTGTTAAGTTTACGAAGTTAAACTTTCCACTTAAATATATAAGTTTACAAAGTTTCACCAGTAAGGTATTTTAAATATTCATATAACGGATGTGATAAGACTGTAATTATTAATTTAAATCTCTAAAATAACATCATCTATAAGAAAACACATATAAAAAGAAACACACTTCAAAGAAGTAGGAAAACAAAAACTTTTCATGTAGATTTAACTGAGGGAATGCATAATAACTGTGTTTTCTAGGAGTAGTCTGTATTGTTCAGCCATGTCATCGTCCTGAGTGCAGATACGCTGATTTTGTGAGTCACCGGCAGCTTCGAATATCTCTTTGTTCACTTTTGGTTGTAAAAGAAAGAGAGCGAAATAATCCAAATAAAAGGAAGTAGTTTAGAGAGATGATATTATTGGCGGAAGATAAAAGACTAGATCGAGTTGTGAAATTTTAATCTGGTTTTTCAATTAATTCAGGCTATTTTATAAATATATTTTTAATGTCAAAATTTCGTTTTCATTGTTCATTATAAATTGGCATATTATTCATCATACTATTTAGATCTACTCTTGGAGTTTAATCCAAAAGTTTACACTAACGTAGGCTATATGTTATGGAAGATTATTCACTGTATAATACTACTGAAATATTTATAAGAGTTGATGTCATTCACAGTCATACCTTGTACTACCTTTTAAAAATATAGACAAATATAAAATACTTGGCTTTGACGAAAGAAACTGAAAAAGATGATATATTTTATTTATGAGTTTCAATATCTAACTACTAACTATTATGATGAGTCTGGGTGTTGTTACTGTATTTTAGCTGATGTAAAGACGTTATCTTCTTATGTTTTCACGTAGCAGTTGGGCAATTAATTCTTAACGAATATTTATTTCCAGGTTTACACAAATCAGTAATTTTAATTTATTGTATCACTTTTAATCAGGAAAAATATATTGTCATTAACTAAGCGTCTATAGAGATTATACACTATGTTTTAAGTTGAAAAATGATTTTAAAATTAGTTGTTATTTATAATAATAGTTATAATAATATACAAATAATTATTATATATTACGGTAATTTAAATTTAATTTTTATAAACCTCGTATAATTATTGTTAATTATAATATACAAATGTACTCTAAACTTTGTTCCACGGACAAGGTTCCACCTGGCGTCTTATAGATGACGTTGTGATCTATTTCTGATATATTGCAATATTTTCCAAAATCTATCAGAATTTTAATTTATATTTCACTCATCTATTGTTATTTAACACTAACTGTCTTTCAATTGTACAGAAATCTAGAAAATCCCTTTTTTTTCTCTGTACGGACTGAAATTGTATTAATTTTAATTAAAACAAAATATTATTAGGAAAGAAAGTCATAGAGCGTAAGATATTATTAAACGAGTATTGTTGAGATAAATAGAAACATAACTTTTATAAAATATCTTATTGTAAAATCTGACATATGCCATGGCCAAAGTTCAACTTAACAAGTTAAATAAATAACAGACTAACGAATTATGTAAGTGTTGTAGATAACTGCATGTGAGGTAATATAGTATCTACAATTTTACGAAATTGTAATATTTAACTAACAACTACGAGTTTTGTTTAAATTAACTAAAATACTGTATTAAACGTTAAAATAGTAAAAACCAAATTGAATTAATTCAGCTAAGTATTTTAATATTATCCAATTAATGTGCACTGATCAGAGACTTTTAACATACACATTTTGTGAACCTATAACACGGCAAACATGGTTCTGCATACATAAATTTTAATTGGTAACAATCAAAATTATAAAAATCCTGTCTCTTGAGAGTCAGATTTAATAATAATATGTTAACTACAAATTTGATGAAATTTGGTTTTATTTTGTTATAACTTTTTAAGCAAGGAAAGTGACAACTTGTTTCTTTTGTACAGTTAATCTTTGCACAGAGAATACTATTCTTTTGGAACTTCAAAATATATATTTTCATTTTTAATCTTTTCAATGAAGTGAATGTACTACAGTTTAAAACAAGAACGTTCTTCAAATATTGGTATGGAAAAAAAAATGTATGAAACTTGGGTGGTGTTATCTCCTTTGATTGATTAATTTATTGTATACATTAAAAAATATAATATTTTTGATCTCGATCTTGATATTTTTACTTTATTTTATTTTTGTATATTTAAACAAAATAAAAAATATAATATATTTAAATACTGTACACAAGGGAAAATGGAAAAGCGCAATTAACTCTACTCCTTCTTTTTAAATGCAATTTTATCAGATTTATTTTGTGGGCAAATAACGTATTATTGTAAGACGCTGGATAATCATGTATACTGTATGTGCTTTATTTTAGAATTAGGCTGAGTTAGTTTTCCAATATTATGATTTGGCTAAAGTCAGAAAAAATATATTTGATGCAAAAACAAATTGAACCAAATAATTAAATATATGTTATGTCCCGAAACATCCCTTAGTCACTAGGATTTATTGATGTATTAGCAAGTAAGCATAGATTATAAATAGAGGTAGTCATCCATTGTACAGTTAGATCTTAGTTGACTCAGACCGCAGTAACTTGTCTCAGTGTACTTTAAGAGAAAATTATTTTAACACGTAAAACCAATATTTGTTATATTATAACAAGAGAATGTTATTGTATTAGAATAAATAACGTCAGGACGCGGTAAAAGGAAAAAAAAATCTAATGATAATAACTTTCCTGTTCCATAAAATGCAGCGATTAGAGCTCACGAAATAAAAAAAATTTTTTTCGTGAATATCTTTCACAAATAAAATGGTAAGAGAATTATAAATAGTCAGCAATGGGATATTATAAGGCGTAATTATTTGAAAAGAGAGGGTTAGTTGTAAAAATTGTTTTTAATTTAAAACATAACAAACTTAATTGCCAAATTATTAACTTAGTGTTAAATGGTAAAACCAAAGTGTTTCTATTAAAACAAATATTATTATTAGTTGGAACATATTAAAAATGATTGAGTTCCAAACTGAAATATGATACGTTACCAAAAATATCAAGATGTAGTTTTGGAAGGTCTAAGTAACATATGTATTTAGTTTAAATGAGTTGTAACGGAAAATGACAGAAATTTAATAATCTAATTTGGAAAGAATGTTTGGTACGAACACTATTTTGAATATAAGGTCATTTATGTTTAAATTGGTATCTACTAATTGAATAAAAGAAATGTCTCCATGCACAGTTTGCTTAATTTTAGCTGCCTACGACAATCGTCCTAAGGGTGAACATTTATAGCTTCGTCACAATTAATTGTCTTGTGAAGGTTAGAGCTTGCTGAGTTCGCACAAAGTTTCTTTTATACCCTGATGTGTAATATTTTTAAATACAACTGCAACATGTTAACGGATCTCACAACAACCCTTAGTGTAATTATTACTTCCAGAGTCAGTAAGCTTCTGTTAAATTTGATCGCTTTATTATCTGTTATAAGTAGGTAAGAAATAAAAGTATTTCTTCATGTTGAATACTAAAAGAACTAGATTAGTGTAAAAATGAAAAATGTCTACAATCAATGAAATAAGAGTTTTAACATTTCATCAATGGAATAAAAGAAGAAGGCGGATGTTGTTGGTTTATATTTGCATAAGATATTGTAAATCTGTGGGAATAGATTAAAAAAAGAAATATTACTGATTTATAAGATACATTTATAGTGTAAAACATATTATTTTCTTAGTAATATTTGTATCACAATCATGTCGCCTAATTTAATGGGGATTATATGCAATTGTATTTAAATCTTATAAATTATGCCCAATTTACACGGGTCAACAAAAGTTACTGCTTTTTTGGGTACAGATTATCCTGATATGTTTTCATGGTCATTTTGTATGTTGAATCATTTTTTCATTAAATAATAATAAAAAAAAAACTGTTTATTAAAATGTTCGTGTATAAAAATTACCATGGGGGGGGGGGAAATTATGAACTTTTCTTGAAATTCTGAGCTGCTATTTCTATAATCGACCTTGACTTATATTAAAGATAATGTTTTTATAGTCCATAAAACATGGCATAACGTATGCTTCCAAAAAAAGCCGCTTCCATGTTTTGTTCTTGCTAAATTATATTTGAAGTTATATTTACAAACATATAGGTATATTTACTATTTACTATCCTTACTTGTAAACAACAACAAGGGCAGATATATTCCATAAGACCAATCACTATTATACTATCAAAATAATTATTCTAGACAATAAAGAACTCTGATACGTAACAGATGTGTTCATACTTGTTACTAAATTTTGGTTTATCTTTACAACTGTGTGAGGCACAAATTAGAAGTACAATAATAATTTGCACAACTGTGTAAATCGTTGGAGAATGTAGTATATAAAGTAAGTATATAAACAATTTCTACTACAGAAACAAGATTAAAGCCATAGCATTTTAATTTTTTTGAAACATTAAAGTAAAGAACGAAGATATTATTAAGTATTATATAACAATGAGAGGGCAAAGGCCCAGCAAGATATATGACGGCTAAATCACAATGGTCCATAGGTTTAGTTAAATCAATTTTACTATTTTCTGGCATCACATAAAACAAAACTCTTCCCCTTAAAGGATTATTTAGAATCATTTGTATACTACTTACAAAAATTTATGTGATCTTATAACTTTTGAATTGTAGAATAACTATTAGTATTATCCTATGCTATTTTTTTTAAAGAGACAGTTAATAGCGTATAATTGACTATACATTATACATTGGCGATTTTCATTTGTTTATGTTTTATATATTTATTTGATTTTCTAAGGGTTTACTATATTTACAATAAATAAAAATGTATTAAAAAATAAATGTAATTAATTTATTAATTTTAAAACTTTTTTTTTACGGAAATGTATAGCAAAACCGAAAATTGAAATAATATATACAAAAGACTGCTGAAGTTATCTTTTTGGTGAAAACGGATTTTTTGTAATTTAATGATTTTATATATTGTTATTTGAATCCATTTTAAGAAGTGGTAATATGCAATAATCTGGAATTTTTTCTTGGATCATTATTTGAGTTCTTTAATGTTTTCAAAATCCGAAATAAATACCAGATACTTAAACTTCATTACTTTCCTGCGACTACATTACATTGCAAGTGTAACTAGTGAGGCAAGGTACAGAATTCAAAATGTTAAATATTGAATGCGTATTTCTAAGTAAAGTTTATATCAAGGAATCAAATGTATTCTTATCATGGGCAGGTACAACAAAAATTTGATAAAATCAGATTTCTAATATGAACAGACGAGAGATCTTGAACTTCAAATCGATCTCGTAGTGGTAAATACTTACTTATATAAATATATTTATACTATTATCCTATAATTTACAACTTCTTAAAACTTTCTTTGGTTCTGTTACAGATGTGGTTGTAACATCATTGATGGAACAACCACCCCTCTTATTTTATATTATATTATAAAGATGTAAATTATCCTACATTATTGTAGATGGAGTCAGGGCTTTCAAAAAGAAGTTAAATGCAGAATTTTACCTTTTCATGTTTATTTCGATTTAAGTTGTATGTAGGAAAAAGAAGTTGCATTTAGTGTGTAGTGCCAAATTAACCTAATCAAATAAATATTTAGTTAAGGCACTTATTCACCTCATGTGGGACGTTGTTAGTCATCTCTGATTAAAAACCTAACCTCCACATAACATGGGTTTCTCTATGATCTGTCGCAAAGGTTTTCCTTTTGTCAGGATTTTAAAACGTAGGACGATGTTAGCCAACTCTGGTGACTAGCTACAACCACATAACTTGGGTATCTCTATGATCTGTGGTAAAGTTTCCTTCCTTTCATGTTTTTAAAAATGTTGGACGATGTTAGCCAAGTCTGGTGACCATCTATCACCACATAACCTGGCTACCTCTATGATCACATACCTATGATCTGTGGTAAAGTTTCCTTCGTTTCAGGTTTTTAAAATGTTGGACGATGTTAGCCAGCTTTGGTGATCAGCTATCACCACATAATTTGGGTACCTCTATGATCTGACGCAAATTTTTCCCACTTGTTAGGATTATAATTGCGTTCCTTTCGTGATATATACCTTACACAATATTTAAATAATTTCCACACTAACATCATGGAAAAAGCTTACTAGCTTGGCACATAGAAAACCCTTTCTGATTCCTTTATTTTATGCAAGCTGAATGCAACATTAAAGTAGATTAAAGTTAGTAAGAATCTTATAGTATTGGAAGTACAGGTTTCCCCTAATTTAAGAATAGTTTCCACCTTCAATACCATAATAAAAATTATCATAATAATAGTTAACAAATTCTGAAATGAATTTATTTGAAACAAACAATGAAAAAAACATTTATTTATTATTTTTTGTGCGTTAATAATTTTCTAGATGGTTGGAATTAAAACTCAATAATTTTAAATAACCTGGAAATTCTTATATGTAACCTTTAGGATATCTTATTTATATTTAATTTATGGGTTAATAACAATACTATATTAAGTTCTAAACGTGCAAGCCAAAATCCACCTGTTTTTAGTTTTCTGTAAGAAATTTTAATTTATATGTAAAAAGTATAACGTAAAATTATACAAGTGAACAAATAAAATTTAATTACTTGTATTCACACTTATTAAAACAACTCATTAAAATTAAATTGAAATATCCTCAAGTGTCTGTAATTGGTGCAACTAATCTCTAATATTTTCCATGGATAAAAACAAAACACACTGATAAATCGAAGACAGCACATTTATTATTAGAGAAGAGAAGAATTTAATTAACGTAACGTCTCTGTTGTATACTACTATTAAAGTGGAACAAATTCTCTTCCTCGTGTTATGGAATGATAGCTATTTAGATATAAAGCGAAATGTTAAATAAAATCAAATTAATCTCTTAGATAACATTAATAGAAAGGACTGGTCTAACAGAATAGAATAAAAAATATTAATGTTAGATATTAGGAATAAATTATTTTTAAGATTTGGACAAATATTACAACCTATTATCATGACAAACTCATAGCCAATGAAGAAAGTACTTACAAATAGGAAATTTTATATGTTTAGTTCCATTAACTAATTCTTATATAATGACAACCAAAGGGAATAAGTTTAAGTTACAAATTCTCTCACCGTTAAAATGACTTATGTCGTTTAAAATGAATTTTCACCATTTAATTATTAATTGAAATTCATTTGTACTATTTATAAATTCTGACGTATTAATATTTAGTATTGACTAAATGACGTATTCTGCTGTATTTAGTAAAAATTGATCCGTATTTTATTACTGAAGAGAAACAAAAAAAATGATTGAGTTTAAACATATTTATTATTTGTCTACTTATATATGGTTTATTTGTTCGTTAATTCAAATAATCAAGATGTTTAAAAAATAAATATATTCGGCAGTAGATTAGATGAATACATACACATATTTATAAATTATGGTGATTCTATAGACGCTGTTAATAATAATAAAATAGATGATATAATAAAATATTATATAAGATTTGCTTTAGAAAAATGTATTAGTAGTTTTTCCCACAGTTAAAATTATTAAAGTATGTCCATGTTGTTTAATTGGGTGTACATATAAAGTAAGTGTATTCTTCGTTATATATATATTCCTCCCTATGTATATATAAGAATAAAAGAAATAGGAACCAAATTTCTACGGATTAGAAAACCTGCATTTATTAAATTTATAATGATCGATATTTGAGAAACAAAATATAAATTCTTTACAAAGAAATATTTTTTTGAAGGTGTCCTATTATGCACCGACTACTTACATTTAATTTTATCTTTAAGGCTACTTAAAACAGAAAGAGAATCAGAAGGAAAATTGAGATATTTAAACACAATGTCCTTATTACAGGACCGTCCATGAACGTAGATCTACAAATTATTCTCTCTATAACATCCATTTGTTGTAGTGATACATTATCCCCCCAATATACATTTCTTTTCGACATCATCTCATTTTGTATATTTGGATTCTTTAAATAATATGAATAACTTATAAGGTAAATATTATTGAATTTTTAAAAAGAATATAAATAAATGATAAAATTTTTATATTATCTGGTCGTTTGTAAATCTCATTGTTTCTTAACACTAGAAAAATAGTACAATATATGAAAATGTTACTTTTAATAATAAATAGGTTTATTTCATGTATGTTGAATAAACAAAATATTTATAATTGACAAGTAGAGTTCAATGGACTTATTTTTAGATTCGTTTTATTTTTATCATTTATATTAAGCCATTTTATTATACGTATCCATGAATTAGTTAAATTAATTGAGAACACTATTGCTTTTTGGCAATGAAAAATATCGAAAGAACACCCAAAAATGTCTACAATAAAAATTTTGAACGAGATGACGATTCAATGAATAAATCATCATTTTCAGTTCTTGTGTGATGTTAATTAGTTTCTGAAAATCTTCTCTTTAAAAAATGAAAGACGTTAGTTGTGATAATGTGTTATTAGTTTAATTTTTCAATCTCTTTATGAATACTTTTATAAATGTTGGTTTTAATCGAGTTAAATATAACTTTATAAGTTTCACCTTTATAATATTTTATATTTCATTTTATAGAAGTAGCTATGAAACTTTCATCAGAATGTTGTTTCTCTTCAGTATTATAAAAATAAAACATAAGTTAAATAGATAACACATACTCCTTTAAAATCTGTACATTTGCAAATTCTGAAATTTTTTCCCCCCTTAAATAGTGCTTTACATTTAAGTTATCTACTTACATATTTAATATTTCGTTTTGTTTTTAAATATATAATTAATGTTTTTAACATACTTTAACTATATAGTAAGATACAGTTTTTGAATTACGCTTTTGCGTCAAATATACGATTTTGGAAACATTTTATACATTTTTAAACTACAACTTTTTTAAGAAAAAAACCTTTTCTGTGATTTACTGTTCACTTTATTAATAATGTCACAAACATACATATAATTTAAATTTTATACAATTGTTTACTTTTAAGAGCAAAGTATCATGAAATATATTACGATTCATAAATAATTGGCAAAGAACAAAATTGAAACTTGATCGTCATCAATAAAAGCTTGTTTTAATTAGATAGCTATTTCGGACACGTTTGTGACACAACCGAAAAGGTATCTTAGTTGTTTTTTAATCATACAGTACTTGTAAGAGTAAAAAATAACTATTACTAAATCAAGACTTTATATTACTTTATTATATATTGTGGGGACTTAAATAACAATAAAACAAATAATATATATATATATATATATATATATATATATATATATATATATATATATATATATATATATATATAATTTGTAGATTTACTCTAATAAGTTTGATTAATATAAATATTTCTTTCAATACTTCTATTTATTTTTGTTATATTTTTGATTAGTGTTTATATTAGACAAGGTAGGGTTACTTCCTTTATGTCTACAGTGATACAAGAGGCAGGCAAACCTACATTGGTTATTAGAACTGTAAATGGGAAAGAACGTTAATCTTTCCGTTCTACATTTCTAAAGATGACAAAAGTATTTAATTTTATTTGAAATTAGGAGATCAACGATCCATTTTCCTTCAGAAACATTACATTCATTTACTAAAAATTTAAAAGAATTACCGACTATTATGAGAGTGTAGTGTTGTTTTTGGTGACAATTATTTTAAAACTAGAAGAAAAAACATTAAAAAAAATCAGTAAACAGTGTTTATAAGGCTGTGATTTTAAAATTTAAAAACATCTGATATAAGATTTACGTCTAACACATTCAAAAATTCATAGAAAATCAGTTACTTTAAAGAAATAATTAATGTTCTGGATAAAATTTCTGTGAAATAAAAAATTTATGATCAAAGATAATAAAGTGAATGTTGAATTATGATAAAATATTGAATGTATAAAAAAATCCATATTTCCTATGGTTTTAAAAGTAATATAATGGACTTGAGGTAATCATTGATCAATTTCAATAACTATAAGATTTCGTAGCAACTATTTTTGTATTTGATAATTTTATAAAACGGGTGAATTCAGAGAAACACAAATTTCAATGGCCGTATAGCTTGAAATTTTACACATTGAAATTTTACGTTCAGAATACAAATATCACTCACTGTACTTATTTATAACAACGTTGTAAAAAAACTCGTATGTAAATTTTATTCACTCAATGGAATATTTTATAACAATAAAATGGGATTATATTAACGATGTTCTGGTTAGTAGTTCATGATTTGTGATAATTGTTCATGCAACTATTAATATTTTGTAAAAAAAAAAAAAAAAAAAAAAAAAAAAAATCACAAATTATTTAAATTAAATCAAAACGTAAACTAAAAGATACACAGTATTAATGAAAAACAAACACAATATTTAGTAAATTCTACAATTTATTTGAGTCTTGCCGACCATGGTTTCGCCAACAACGGCATTTACAAGGCAGCTTAACAAAGACTAAGGAAAAATATAGAAACTAACATATTATTACTACAAAAGGAAGAGCAGTTACTTAGCTAGGGTAGGGGAGGGGGGGAGGTAAGAGCAAGGGAAACATGTGGTCGTACGGAAGACAATGGTTTTAACAACGGTGAATTTGACAAAAATTCCACCTGATCATTAAGTACTAGTTTGGAGTCTTTACTAAATATTGTGTTTGTTTTTCATTAAAATGGAGTTCTACCAAGTACCATCGGTCAATAGTGTAAATCGTATACACAGTATTCTTATTTTCATCCATCCCTCAATATTTTTTTTATTATATAAACAAAATCAATTTATTTTACTATCTGATATAGTTAACTGTTTTTTTGGTTTCCAACAACAACAGTTCAAAATCGCTTACTTTGTAAATGTTATGTTGAGTTTTAATCAGTAAATATTTCAATTCAAGTTTTTACTTTCGAAAGAATGATATTTAGTTATTGTCTTAAAGGAATGAAATAAGAAAGAAAATAGTTAATTTAAAAAAAATTTTTTGGCAACAAAAATTACGCAAGTACACGAAAAAATATAAATAAAATATTAGAAAATTAAACATCAATATTAAAATTTAGGAACAGAAATAATTTTGTTAAAACTATTCAGAAATCAATTCTTACTGTCTCAGTATTAAATAGTTTTAATATTTATAGTTAATTTAGTAAATAAGATTATAATTCACTTTAATCTATTATGTATAATAGACTGCTGAATGTGTATTTATGTTGTACGCAATGTGAATCAATTAAAATTGTAACCAAAGATTTAATTTCAGTTATCAAGAAGAAGGAAAGCTGTGCTCAATAACGTGACTGAAGTCAACAACATAAAGCTGCAGCAACTATTAAAAGTGGACACAAGTGTGCCCGAGTTATTTATTAAACCTTAGAGGTCAGAACCAACTTAAGTACACAACTTTACCAATTACAGGAAGTAATATTTTATACAATTTTCGTAAACGACATTTGTTGTAAACTTCATTTTTGCATAATATAGCTTAGAACATTAATTTAATTCTAAATTGTAATTCTAGACAACGCATATTATAAAAATGTTATAAGTAAACAAAATAACAAATGAATTAAAGTTTTTGTTAAATAAAATATTTTTAAAAAATTAAGAATTACTTTTATTATTTCTATTTTGTGCATGTTTTTATACAAATTCGAGGAAAATAATACCATAATCTCAACGATGAAAATGATCAGTTTCCTCATCTTATTTTCCACACACGTGTAACAAAATTTGTGATTCGTGAAAAATAAATACTAATAAGAGCCACGATGGATTATTTTTAAGTATTATCTGAAGCAAGGTAAGTGGCACAAAATGCAGAAGTTGAATGTACTAGTTATAGTGGAAGAATAGTATAAGATGTTTGCATTCGTAGCAAAATCGTTTACAACACATGTTTATAGGGTTTTTATCATAGGACTTTACGCTTTTCTAAAATATTGAAAACTCAGCTATTTACTTAAGAATTAATTATTAAGCTAAGGAAGTTATAAATAATTATTTTTATTGTGATCAAATATCTGTATGTAGGGTTTGACGATTGGAGATGTTTTGAGCCTTAGAAAAACAATCACACCATTTAACAAATTATGATTGATTATACGCTCATATGTGTTGTTTTGTCTTTTATAATACAAAAACAGCCATTAAAAATACATTTGAGACCACAGCATTGAATAAAGGAAACATTACCACAAACAAGCTTCATGCGTCTTTTCAGTTTCTATAAATTAAGTTAACAAGGAAACATTGCTAGTTTACAACAATGAGAAAGATCCCCTAGTTCCACACTAAACCGCCCTGCAACTTACAAGGTCACAAATTTCCATTCTTAGTAATCCATTACACAGTTTAGCTTTACAACATATTAAAACATGTTCATCTTCTACATTTTTCATTTCAAAATACACACCCAATTAATAACTAATTCAATTTATGGCAGGGTTTCGAATATCTTAGAGTAAGTTTCATATTTATGAAAATATTATTTGTAAGGTTAGTACAATGATTGAAATACTTTTAAAAAAAAATACCAAAACGATTTTATTATTTTAAAAAAAGAACTTTTATAAAAGAGAGGAAATTATTTGCCATTTATTTATTTAAAGAGTAACAACTCATTTCTTTCAATTAACTCAATTCAAATATTGTTCATTTTCATTTTAACACGACCTACATTAAAAGGTAAGCCCTTTTGAACTACGAAAAGCAACAAGAACGATCCTTAAACGAGCAGAAAAATGCAGTGAAGTTGATGGAGACACTTTTGAGAATTTACTGTAATTTTATTGAATAGATTAAGTATTCTGTTTAATTTTACATTGCACTGTTAAAAAAAAAGAAAAAAAGAAAATCTGTATAACTTATTTGCTCCATTTTGTTCAGAATTAAATTTTCTACAATTTTTATTGTTAACTTTGATCTGTTTATTGGTAAAATAACAAAGTTATTATTGGCCAAATGTAAAAAAAAAGTGTTTTTGACTCCAATTATTGAATTATACACGGGTTTTCTCAAAAAAACTAGTTATCTTACAGTTCTGGGACCGGTTTTATTTCATTTGTCAGATCACAAAACCATAAGAAACTATCGAATTTGCCTTTTAATATACCTTCCTAGAATTCCAGCAGGCCCTTATTATACCCAGGGTACAAAATTTTGGGCGAAATCTTTCGATAGCTATAACTCGCTACCGAAGCATTTTCGGACCTATGTTTACATAAATTTTTCCCTTGCTTTTACATATAGAATGAGTAAGTTTCTGTATATCTTCGTAAATCACTCTGTATATGTCGAAAACTCAATAACTAGTCATAATTTTTATACAACATGTATTTGGTCTATATTTTATGGTTTTAATAATTATTACAAAGCACTGACTTGTTACCAAAGTTTCATTCAAACGGTAAAATTGCACGTAGTTTATATGTAGTTTCCTTCGTGTTTTAGTTATATGGTAATCAAAAATTCTTTTAATGACGAATAATTATTGACATTGCAACTTCTGACATGATATTGGAGAATGAGAAGGTTTTAAGATTTCAATAACTTATTTGTTGATTTTATAGTTTAGCTTTACTAATTCATTATGTTTTGGATTTTGCATAATTTACCAATTTTATGCGATGTCTTTGAAAGTCGCGAGGAAAGGTTAATTAATATTTGGAAAGAAAATACAATTGTTAATATGTTTTCTTTTGATGATATCTGAAGTAAATCTCAATTGTAATGATAAAGTACGTTTTTATTTAAAACATTTACTGTGTCAATAATTAATAAACATGAAAATTTCTAAACAAATGAAAAAAACAAACAAATCTTTTGCATTGTCATAGACCGTATGCGGAATTGAACAGATATCTTCAAAACAAAAACTCTTTCTTAAAAAAGAACAAGAAAAAGGAATAAAAAAGTTACATTAAAAAATATAAATGAAAGGATAAATACTTTATAACAGGTTTAGCAATATCTACTTAATTAATAATTAAGGTATAGTTATATAGAACCCATAGTCTAGTCCCTAGAGTTGGGTCATAGTCTATATAATATGGAAAGAAAAGAAAGACAACATTACTGCTTAGTCACAAATACATTTCTTTCATTAACTTTATGGTTAAACCGGTTAACCAACATATGTCCATATTAATTTTTATACTTACTCGAGACTGGACAAAGAGCTAGAAAATGAATAACGTCTATTTTATTCAGATCGAACACAATTTAGAATTGGTGTAAAAGTATTTGATTCCAACAAGCCCAATAAAAAATTTCTAATTTCTTATCATTGTTATTTAAAGCCTGACTATCAACAAGTAAAATTCTACCGACAAATCTACGAAAAATACAGAGATCTTTAATTTATTCTCTTTCAAGAAAATCTTGAATGTACGATGTTACTTAAGTGAAAATATTATCCACTGTGGAATAAGTCTTCCTAAATCCGGCTGGAAACTTCTTTATTATATTTTATTTGAACGGCCACTCTGTAAATCTTATTAACAAAATACTGAAGAAAAACTTTTCGATTTCGTTATTGATCGATATACGCAGTAATTATTTACAGTGCTTAGTTTTCCCTTTTCATAGACAAGAAATAGTATAATCTCTTAAAACCGGTAGGAACTTTACCAGAACTAAATATAATATTGTAAACGGTAAACATAAGTAATCAGCCTACACGCAAGCACGAAGTTCACAACAAAACCAACACAATATACGTCCTACCTACAATTAGGTTGAAAAGGGGGGTCACTGGGTAAAAAATGAAAAAATATTCGATTTTGAGATTTTGTGTTTTTTTAAATAATAATTTCGTGCAGCTTAATTTAATGCAAGTTTCATTCAAATCCGATAAGTACTTTTTAAGTTATTAATAATTTTGTGAATGCTTGCACTAGAAATACTTGCTCATTATTAGACACTGCCAGCGCCCACACTATAATAAGATATTGTTATAGTATATTTCTATTTTGTTAGCTCAGATTTAGTTTAGGTTAGGTTAGGTTATTATGGAGCAGATAAAACCTATTTTTAGAGACCTAGCTCACCTAGATTTACTACGAAGGTGTCTACATGGTGGCATACAGAATGCAAGTGAGTCACTCAACAGCGTGATTTGGGCACGCCTACCAAAATCTACATTTGTCCAGAAAAATACTTTGGAACTAGGAGTGTATGAGGCAATAGCTACATACAATGAAGGGATAATTGTGAAATGTAAAATCCTGGAAAAGTTAGGTATGGTTACTGGAGCCCAGTGTATCAAAAGGATGATGTATACAGACATTCTACGACTGAAAAAAGCGGAAAAGGCAGTGGACGAAATAAAAAAAAAATTCCGCCAGAAGCAAACATCATGTAAAAGAAAACAGGAGAACATGTATGAGGAAGCAGAAGACTCAGACAACTCAATGTATGGAGCAGGAATGTATTAAAGTAGGATTGTTCAACTTCTTTAACTTGTGTACTGTTTTTACTACTTAGAATTGATTTTGCCGCAAATATCATTTTTTAAGGCGCAAGGAACATTTTCTCAGGAACCGTTTGAGAAAATTGGATGATTTAAAAAAAAAATTATCTAGTTAATCTGCACATTTTAAGCAGAGGGATTAAAAACTGTCCATTACTTTTCATACAAATACATTTTATTAACTTTTTTTTATAAAATCTTTTAACTTTTTTTTAAAAAATCACAAAATATTTAGTTTTGCAAATTTTTTAAAATACTCTACTTAAAATATGTAAATACATGTAGGCTTTAAGGTAAATAAAATTCAAAGCTCTATGACTTATACTTTTAAAGAAAATGTACCTTAAAGTTATGAAAATTAACATGGTGAAGATAGAACCCAGTGACTCCCCTTTTTACAAGTATTTTTTAAATTTAAAAGAAGAGTTAATACACTTCTCCCATTAGTCACGAATTATATATCCTGTTTACTGTTTAGTAAAAAATAAATCGACTGTGTAAATTTAAATAAATATTTCAACAATACTAGTCATAATGAAAAAAATACTTCGTATCCGCACATAATTTTAAGGAAATCTCATTAGTTTTATTGTATTTTTTGTGGATTCTTAAACAGGATTCCAGTCTCTAAACAGTTATATTTTTAATTATGAGAATTTCGTCTCCTAAGATTCTCGTTTAGATTAACAGAGGTTGCAATATATATATATATATATATATATATATATATATATATATATATATATATATATATATATCTTGAGAGAGAGAGAGAGAGAGAGAGAGAGAGAGAGAGAGAGAGAGAGAGAGAGAAACGTAATATACTTTAAATTGTTAAAGTTTCAAAAATTGTTAAATTGAAATTACTAAATGTAAATTTTGCTTGATCGACTTTATTGCTTTCAATTATAAAGTTAGTTAAATTGCAACATACAGGCCTAACCAATAAATCAGTTGAATTGCTAGCTTATCTCTTACAAAAGTATACTATACTGTACATTTACAAAGATCAAATTATATCAATCTACACGTAGTATAGGTAGGTAAATTAAATAATAACTTATGATTTTATAGATCTATTATACAAGGAAAAGTTCATGATTTTGTTTAGCCAAAATTCCAACCTCAAATGCTATTACCATGCGATTTATTTTCAAAATTATAAAAAAGATATTATAAATCGTCACACCGCTAATCACATACATTATACGCTAGAGAACTAAAATACACATACTCGTTCAAACATACGTACGTTTTTATGGAAAGAACAGATTTAGTGAAGTAGGTTGTAAGAGGTATTTAACGTTAATGCAGGGAAGAGTAACAACAAACATATTATTGCTAGATATCCAATTCTGTTATATCTGAGTATTGTGGCTAATGAATCATCAACATCGAGTCTTCGTTGTAGTTTTAGTAAACCACTCCTGCCCTAAATTGTTAGAAAAAGTTAGAGGAAAGGATGGATTTTACAGTTAATTGTTCCTTAGTTTTACTTTCTCTCATATACGGGATTAAAATGTCCCAGAATATTGAAATATCACAGAAATTTGAATTTAAAACTTTGAAAATTTATAAGTGAAATAAATTATGACACGAACGAATTTAATTGTAACAGTCACCATACATACAAATATAAAACAATATGTATTAAAATTAGTTATAACTTGTACAAATTAAAAATTTAAGAATACACAATGTATGGCATACAATTTTCATAATTTGAAGGACTAGGTATGTTGTAAATTTAAGATCATTTCCGATATATGAAGCGAATGTTTAAAAAAATAAATAAAACACGGTTACACAACTTATATGAAATGGAAATAACAAGACTTTTTTGGAAAATAAATAAATAACGAATGAACTTTTCAAACACTCGAGGGAAATTTCATCACAAACTACATCTCTAACAAAATATATCATTAAACTGGTTATAAGTAGTCTAAAAGTAGTCTGGTTATAGTGTAAATGTTGGTCTATTATTTGCATTTATAACCAAGGTTCCTCCACTGTAAGTAACGTTATTATAAATTAAATCATCAAGAAAAATGGTAATACACTTAAAAGTAAGATGTATTTTGATTTAAATATAAAATAATTTTATTTTATAATGTTTCATCTTATATAAACGTCCGCTTATTAGGATTAAATTTAAGGATAAATAAGGATTAAATTTAAGGGAAAATATAAGTATAAAATGAAAATAAAATGAATGAAAAAGAAGGCAAAATGATATCAAGTGAAATTATTTCTGATTAATTACAAACAACATATAAAAAGATGTAAATTTATTTTATGTTACTCTTACAATCAATTGACTGTTCTTTTATTAATGAAAGAAAATTTCCCAAACCTACAATCAAACACTAACAACACAAAAACATGTTGTTAGTTAATGTTTATTCAATCTTATGAACATTTCAACAGGTACAATAGACGCGGGTAGGTCAGTGTGTTATTAGTGTTTTTGGCGAATTTTTTAAAACTGTATGTTCACCATGTGTTATTTTATTACTTAAAATTATTACGAAATCTTTATTTTTGTTTCTTAGTAAAATAAGATTAATAAATTGAAACATGATGTTCATATGGTTTGATTTACTTATAAAATAAAGATTTTCAATAGAACTATATATTTTTTTCCCCACTCTGTATTAATTAAATTATATTACTTTTAGGAGAAAACTAGAGCTAAAAATTCTCTGTAGAGGCCTTAGTAACTGGAAGTTATGGAGCAATATACGACCAAACAAAGTGTATTTAATCAAGAAAATCTGTTCTGTATCTTTTCATTCAGCACTGTCAGAGTTCCTGTTTTGTAATTAAATCGTTCTTGTAAGTTTAAATCTTTGTGTTGTAATTTTTAATTAGATTCCAAATTCAAGTTAAACGGTTTCACCTTTTACTTCTCAGATTTTTGCACTATTTTTATTAGTATTACATTTTATCAAATGTAATTTACTTTAAAGCTTGTTTTGTTATTTTTTAAACTATTATATATAAAACAATCACTTTGATAGGTTTTTACAAATTACTTTAATTAGTGATTATATACTAGCTGTTATAACAAGTAAGAAAAGTATAACTATTTATAATTGGCCACTGAATACATTTTTAATAATTTTCATGGAGCCTCAGTAAATTATATATTTTGTGCAATATTACTTTTTATTTCATAATAGTAGTAGTTTTTTTTTTACTAATATTGTTTTACATTTTACAATATGCTAAGTATCTTTCGTTGATTATTTCTAGTGTAAGCCATTGAAAGAATCATTCGGCTTATAAAGAATAATAATATAAAATTACACCTCCATGACTGCCATTTCTGGCAAAGTCAAAGTTTAAAATATCAGATGTCAAGAAATCAGTCACAAGCAATCTGCAGTTATTAAGGAATTTTTAACTGGAGACTATAGCATACAATCAGCCATACTGCTAAACCGAAACCCTTAGCCGCGAAATAAAAATACCTCAAGTGACTATGTAAAGGTATATGAAAGAAGCAATATTAACACTTTAAACTAAGAGAGGAGAGAAGAAACTCGGATAGAAAGTCCGTACAACAGGACCGTACAACAAATCATTAATCATAATACCAAAAGTACTAAATATTGAATTACATTAAAATAACATAAGAAGTATAAATAATTGGGTAAAACAGTTGGGTGAAAAATTAAATAATATAATTAATTGTTTAAAAGTGTTTTTTTTACATATGCATTTAAAGTATTGTAATATATATCTTGCTTATAGAAAAATAGGTAAATTACCATTATTAGCTACGTAAGACGAGTGATATGTAGTATAAAATAAAAGTACTGGGCAGTTTAAAAAAATAAATTAATAAAAATAATAATTCAGAGTTTACAAATATATGTGTTTTAAAATAGTTTTCTAACCTTAAGAATAGTTGACCTGGGTTGAATCGTCATGAAAATTTAAAAAGGCACTATGTTTGAAGGGCTTTAAAATTGGTTATTTAAAAAGAAGCGTGATTTAATATAAAGTCGAAATTCATAAAATTATATTTAATACATTTAAAGTTAAAATTTATATTTATCGAAATTTTATTAACATTTAAATGTAATGTAACATTAAATGTAATTAACATTAAGTAATGTAACATTAAATGTAAATAAAATGTGCGTAAAGAGAAAAGTAACACTGTAGAAGGAATACTATATAGGAGAGATTTGATGTTTGCGTGTGAAACCTTTCATATTAACAAATACTGTAGTGCAATTAAGACCTATACAAAGTTACATATTGTATTATTAGATATAACATTATTTTAGTAATTTTGTATTAGTTACATTTTTATTTTAGACTATTTAGAATGTCGCAAGGCATTTGTTGAAAAGTAGGTTTAGGTCACGCCACATTTAGTTATGTATAAATATGGAGTTTGGCACAGTACTAAGTTTAGTTATAGTTTATTTATTGTAGCTCATGAATCACTGAAGATGGTGACTTTGTCTTTGAAACGCATTTCATAAATAAACGTACTATTTGTAATAATTTTTCTTCAATTTTTATTATGTATACCAACTCACAAGTCAAGTTCAATATTTATTTATTAATATATATCTGATTTTCTTCACATATAATTATTTTGAGAAAAGTATATCTCTTTTTTAATGTCCTTTATATCGCAAAGATATTAAAAATTGAAAAGTTGACAACATTCTTAGATTTAAGAGAAATTGGTTTCTATAAGTTCAGAGAGAAAGTATAATCAATAATCGGTTGTAATAGTGGAAGGTCAAGATGCGGAATGTCTATGTAATTCAATCGTAGAGCTAGGGTTTCCATCCGAGCAATTCCGTCGAGTCCTGTAAGAAATACGAGGTGTATGTAAATTTGATATGTGTGGTTAATATGCAAATTGTTACAATTAAAAAATCATATTGGTAAATATGATTAATTTTTTATATTTAAACAAATCAGTTATTATAAATAATAGCCAACACTTGTAAATAAATAATGTAATCATATGTTATTTTAAAATTTGATTAAAAACTTGAACAATTTATCACATTAACCATTAATAATATTTATTCAGTACAATAACAGGTGATTATACATATTAACAGAATTTATCAAATTAACAGTAACATATATACAACAGGTTTACTTACAGTGGTTTTTATCTCATTCAGTACAAAAATGTTAATGACAACGCTGTTAGTTTTTTTTCTCGAAGAGGGGGGAAATGCGCATCCGCACCATCAGTGGCCCAGCAAGACCGACTGGTGTGTGGGACTGTACCACCTGTACGACCCACTAAAACCCTTCCTCTTTTATCTAAACCTCGTTGAGATTTCCATCCTGGACCCGCGTTAGCATTACTCAAGATGGCTGTTCTTCGCCAGATTGGAATTTGCTCTGTTCTGCTAATGCTGCTGTTGCTTCACGTGGTTTGGTCGTCGACCAGACCGTTCCGTTTCTTCGTCCGTAAAATCGTCTCCACATACTTAGCTACGGCGTCCTAGTTATCCTCCTTCTTCAGCATAAGCTCTACCGTGTTTTCGGGGGTGAATTCTCCGATCTTTTCTCTCAGTACTCCTCTTTGTATAGGCTCCATTGGCTGCATATGAACAAAGTGTGTTCTGCATTGTTTACGGCTTGTCCGCAAGCGAGACACATAGGGTACAGCACTGTTAGTGCTTACAGTATTTTAAATAGTACTGGTTATTAGTAAAATCCTTTCTGTAGTAGTAACACAAACTCTCTGCTTTTATAATAGTTCTATCATTAGTTTATTAGATGATTTGAGCCATAACTCAGTTTAAATGTATTCAGTAGGAAAACGTTCGTTTGAGGTATTTTTAACTTCAGACTTTAAGGCACAAAACAGGAATTTTTGGGACATAGTACCTACCTATAGGTTCACTAGGTCAGATATTATTAGTTTTAAAGCCCTTACAAAATTTAAATAAGTCCTGGAATTTTCTAACAAGGCTAATAGGTGTTTAATGTTTTTATTAAAATATCTACCGTATTAACTTGTCGTGTGGATTAACTAATAATTATTGTTTTGGATTTATCTTAGTATAACGATTCAAGATTTGGTTTAACATATATGACACACTATTAAATTAAGTTGTACAAAAGTTAGTGTTGAGTCAATAATTTTTAATGAACAGATTTCTCATAAATGGCTAAACAAGTAAATACCCAAGTTAAGTTGAGGGCCACCTGTCACTCACCTCAGTGAATCAATTAGCTTCGCTCCGATGTTCGCCTAGTATAGTTATTAATTACTTTGTTATACAATTTTCCGACCTAAATGAAGCTATAACTGAAACCAGTACCCCGTTTATAATGCTAGTTTTTGTAATGTTTTATGTTGGGCAACTATTACGAAAATTCCATGTGAAGATGTATTTGCAAATAATATCAAACGCCAAAAACAAGTATTACTTAAATTATTTAAGAATATAATAACACGTTATATTGTACTTGTTTTAATTTAAAACGTATTTGGGTTTAGTCATGAATTATTAAAGTAAATAAGTAAGACGTATATGAACATTATCTTTTTAAATAAGAGCATGTTTTAATTTGAATGATATTACTACTATTTTTGAAGTGAAAACTTCTATTGCAATGTACAAAAAAGTCATCAATATTTAGGCCTAGACTTACCAAAAATTTCATTGTCTGGATCGTTTTCGTCTTCATCACACAAGTCTTCTATTTCAGACACATCACCAGTATCAAGTAAATAAAGAATATTATTTTACTTAAATTTATCTTTTGTAATTAATTGTGCAATATTTCTCTCTGACAGTTTTCTTATAAGTGTGATTCATAGTTTTTTTTTTTTTACTTTTTAGATTAGTTTCGCTATCAATCTCAAACTGAATGAATTTGTTCAGTTTTGGTCTAAGTAAATCAGCTGATTTCCATAAAAGAAATTCATAGAACAACACTAAACAGAAGAATCTATGATCGCCAGTCATAATGTCCTGAGAATAGTATGATAATTTAAAAGGTAATAGGTTGTATTTAAAACATATTTTGTGGTTCCTAACTACGTAATTGTAAAGATAGACTCTTTGTCTTATAAAAATAAATTTATAAATACATTTCATTTGACATTAGTTGAGGTGAATTCAAAGAACTGAGGGGTTTGCGAAAATTTAGTTTTTCTAAAACCTCACATTTGGCAACACTGCATAAGTTAGGTTATATTTTATTTGAATATTTTTCTTATTACAGCTATTCCTAGTTATCTTAAGAACAGAATCTTAATATTGTAACTACAGATACTTAATTGCATAGCGATAATAAAAATTAAATTTGTAGCGTCCTAAATCTAGAACAAGGTGATGCAAAGGGTTTTAACAAAGTTAAATTAAATACTCTTTCTGCATAACCGTGTTAAGGTATGGTACTCCCTACTCAAGTTATAGATGATTGCTCAAATTTGAATTGTACACTACACCAAAGAATAGTGTATTATTAGAAGCAAATGACATAATAATCACCGGAGATAAATGGGAATTAGCAATCTCAATAGGACTTCATGGAATTAGACAGATTAGAAGAATTCCGTAAAATAATTACACAAAACACTAAAGATTTTAGATACTTTATGAACCCTGATAAAGAAATTGTAGGACTAACCTTATAATTGCGTATTGTAGGTCTACAGCTTCATTCCCTTAAAGGCTCGTGACAATAATTGATGGATACTAGCTGTAGTCACCTCATGTAGTCTTGTGTTAGACCACCCCCTCAATCATCTTTCTTATCAATTGACTCCTAGACGAACTCTGCTTCTCTTTTGAACGTGATACTATTCGAGGATCATTATTTCCTTCCTTTTTTTTATAATACGACCAAGAAGTTTGTCACTTTTAAATAGCATGGCGAAATCTACTGCTTAAACTAGATTAACGAAAAATAAAGGACACTTTAAAGTTCTTCCTCTAGGTAAAAGGATAAACGAGTTAACGACACAAAAAACAAGATATAATTACTTGGTCTAAAACAACCAAAATTAGCCAAAAGCAAAATATTTTACAATTATAATAATAATTGTTAATAATTATATTACAATCCATTGCACGGTAAAAAACGTTTCCTTTAACAACTATAAAATATAAACCTGTTTAATAATAAATTAAATGACAAACTAAACTTTTCCAAAAACTTGTTAAATTGCATTTTAACAAATAATAAATATTAGAAACTAAATTCGTAGAAAATCAAATCAAATGCAAAGTAATTAAAAAGCAAATCAGATTTTACTGTCAACTTATAAGAAAATTAATAAGATATTGAAATCAGTAAACACCACTTGCTATTCAACTTTTAAGAGAAACAATATATTTTTTCTTATTTTTTTAGGCAATGGATTACTTTTAACTATGAACAATGATAATAATAATAATTTGGTTTAGGTTAAACTTAGGTATTGTAGACAATTACCAAGAAATTATGTTTTTAGTTTTTGTTGATATCTCTCTTATTCTTTGACATACAGAAAAAATAATAAGAGTGATACGTTTATCCGTTAAAAGCGGAAAGTTTTTATATCGTAATATTTTCAAGTATTATTGGTTTTCAAAAAATTCGACATTAAAAATTTGAAACATCTGCCATTTTGAAAATGTACAAAATAATGTCTTGGTATTAGAGTATACTTGTAAAAGTTTACACAAATAATCCTTATACAAAATCTTCACTCAATGCATTATCTACTTCTAAATATGTTTTTGTAAAAGCACAAAATGACCGACGGATGAAAAATGGCGTTTTCAGACCTTTGTTTATATAGATTCTTGCATCTGGTTCCGTAATGTTGCCAGGCAATTTTTAATCACCCTGTAAGATTAATTATAGTACATTCTTCTGCCATTCCTAAACTTCCTGTTATTAGTTTCAAATGAATTCCATTAAAAACAATTTTATACTGTTTTAATAGCAGTAAAATTATATTACGTCGCCGCTCCTGTATCTGTAAGGCCCCGTCCTATTAATGTGATGTGTGAAATCACGTTGTTTATAGTTATTATTCATAATTCACAGTTTTATTTAAGTTCTACCGAATACCATTAGATCCCATGTATTGGTCCCATGTATACACATGTTACCAGGCGACTAAGAATTACAATTTATTGGAACCTTCTGGTAAACATGTTTAAAAAAAAAGAAAACAAGTTTCAAAAAAAGTGCTGAAATTTATTAAGCCCAAAAGAGAATAAAGAAAAATTGACCATTCACAAAAATCAATCAACAATTAACCAATTAACAAACATTTTGGTCTCTAGACAAGTTTCAAATTTAATTACATGTGCTTGATAGAATTTACAGTTACTTGATTCCCCCCCCCCCTTTTCAGAAATACAATTGTTACAAAAGGTTATATTTTAAAGCTAATATAAATTTATAAAAAAGAATTTAGATATTGACAAAAAAGTAGTTAAAAAGTATATATTACGGTTAACAAAATTTGCATTATCAAATGCTTAGTTTACTACCATTCATATTATTATATTTACTAAAACTAGGTTGATCAACTAAATATTGTCTATATTAAAAGACAAATTTATTATATGAAGAAAATTAAAATTTTATTTTATTTTATGCCATTGACGTCAATGTTTAGGCTTTTTTAAATTTTGAAAAATTGTAGCATTCAAATTTCATAAAATAAATCTGCAGACAAATCATCCACTCGTTTCCTATAGCAGCAACTTCCGTCCCTTGACAGGTGCTGGCGCCTAGCGACTTTCTCTAAAAGTTAAGCATCGCCTGATGCATGGAAGTACAAAGTACAACTGCTGGTCAGGCTAGCTGATCTAATACCCGTTGTCAGTCTACCTGTATTTCTCAACATGTACAAGAAACCTTGATAGCTCCGCTAGTTTTTTTTGTCACATCAAAAATTCATGTCTCAGTTCTTCGAGAAAATGTAATATGTTAGTCTACAAATTATTAATGTGTTCTTTAGTGTTCAAAAATTTTGAGTAAATTTTTATTTTCACGGCACAAGTTCACGTAAACTGCGACAGGTTTTCCAGGTATTCAGATTTACAGATTTTATCATATCATAAATTTTTTGTTAATGTTTTAAAATAATTTGTTAATTATCATTTATTCATTAAAATATGTATTTCATGTTTTATTTAATATTCAATGTTTTTTCTTGAAACTAAATAATTATAAAAATTTTCATTTCTTAAAACATACTTTACAAAACCTTGAGCAGTCACATTTTAAGTTTTGAGCAATTATGTGAAATTAGTGCAAACTAATGTTGAACATTAAACAATCAGAATATCTTATTGAACATGTCAAATATAAAACTATTAAAGAAATCTCTTCTAGATCAGAATAATCGTTTTACAGATTTTTGCAGATTTTTGCAAGTTTCATACAAGCTTTGTTTTAAACAAAACTAAGTATATATAAATAGCTTTATAATCATCTAAGAAGCTTTTAATTATAATCTTAATGAATTTCTGTGATACAATCAATATTCTCTAATTTTGACAAATAACCAGATATTTTTAATAAAGAACATTAATGCTACAACATGTCTGATTTTGCACAGACGCTAAAAAAACGTGTTTTTTGCTTTAGCTAATACGCTGGTTGGAGAAACCTACCAAAACTTGTTTCATATTGCATACACCAGCAAAAGCTCATAACATGTTTCTGCCTGTTTGCAAAACACGTTTCGTATAAAAAATCAACAAATTTTCAAGTGCACAAAAGTGATGTTTTCCTTAAAACTGACTCTACAGAACTTTGTTTAAATTTATATTGTACATGTACCTAATTTGCTTCAGTGAAATGTGTTTCTTAAAGCTGTCATTTAAATGTAGTTTTGTATAGCTATTTATAAATTATATAAAAAATAATCATTGGGTGGTGCTTGCATGCAAACTTTTCGGTCCTAACAACCTCCAAGAGGTTATTTTCTAAATTAATAAAAATTGACGTCAATTAATAAAACTTCAATATTCAAAATTTTCATTTCTTTTTTTATAAACTTCTCATTTTATAACAAATTCTTTTATTTAAAATATATAAGTTTATTGGCCAATTTAGTATTTAAGAAATTTATCAAACAAATCATGATATGTGAGATTTAATCTAATAATGAACTTGTAAAAATTAATATAATTTTTTTTTTTGAATTTAAAATATCATATCATTTATAGAATCTTTTCATTGTTAAATTTTGTAACTGTTTAAAAAAAAAAAAACTATTATTTAATAAACAAAAAGGGGGGGGGATAAATATCAGAATATTTTCATCTTTTTTTTTATATTCTAATTTTACATTAAGGGCGTATAATCTTTTTTTTTTGGATTAATTATAATCCTGTTAATTATTAAGCTGTGCTCATTGTTTTTTTTTTTTATTGTTAAATTTTGCAACTATATATATATACTAAAAGGGGGGATAAATTTTCAGAATCTATTCATCAATTTTTTTTTAAAATTATTATTATATGTTACATTAAGGGCGTATAACTTTTGATTAATTATAATCTTGTTAATCATAAGCTGTGTTTATGATGATCTGTCTCAGGATGTCTTTTTTGATTTGTAAATGATAAAATCTGAACCATCGAAATTTCCTTCTTGTTAATAAATTTGAGCCTTGTTAATTACTAAATTTGTCTTTGTCTTTTTATTTTCTCTTTTTCAAACATTGTTACCATTTGGTTCCGCCTTTGTTAAATTTAAGTCCCCTGGTAACAAAATAACCCCTTTGGGGTCGTGGAGGCCGAAATTTGCATATTCTGTCCCATCCAAGATTATTTTAATTTTAAATTAGTACACATTGTTCTACAGTAAGAAATCACTGAGATGAAAACACATTATTACACCATGTTTTGTTTCTTTGATTAAATTTAGTTTTATTTTATTATGTTAAAAAAAACACAACCAAAGTTCCTTTAGTTAACAGAAGTCATATTTTCAAATGGTTTTTTTTTATAAGTTGATCTGGTGTACTAGGAAATGCTGAGTGTGTGTTTGAGCTTGTCTCTACTCGCAACCTTGAACCAGCTTTTGCTGCGCAAAAGAAGCAAGTTAAAAAAAGTTTAGACAAACTTATACAGGTTGTTTAACAAGTTTTTGTAATGAAGTTAATTTGAAATTTAATTAAAATGAAAAAGAATATTATTATTAGAATTACAAAATGTCTAAACAAAAATATTACAGAATAAGTTTTTTTATATTAATAAAGAAACTAATGTATCTCAATCTTTGTTTGAGATAAAGAACTGGTAGTAATTGCAAGGAAATTGTAAAACAAAAGATTTTAATTAAGGAAAAGTTTGACTAGTTAATTCTTTGATTTTACTACTATTTTAAAAGATTTACTACTCTACATTATAAGACTACTTTTACTACTACTTTATAAGACATTATCTTTTTCAAAAAATTACTGACAATTCAAAAGAAAAATAATCATAATTAAACTATTTCTAAACAATATATATATCAGCAATTAAAACTTAAAAATATTAACACAGCTAAATCTAGGATGGTCAATTTTAATTCAGATACCTGGAATTTGTTGTAAGGAATCTTAGGAGCTTCATACGTCCATTAAGGTCATCGTAAAAAGAAAATTTAACAAAAAAACTCACTGATTACTGGTTTTTTTATGTGCACCAACAAACCTAATTGTATGAGTTGTTGTTGTAACTGTAAGACATAATTTAGAAAAGAAACGGCGTGATTCCGATCATAATTTACTTTTACTTTTAGAATTACATTTTATAAGAGACAACTGCCCTATATAGAAGTTCAGAACAGACTTGCAAGCTTTATGTTAGCCGAGGTCAGGGTACGTCGAACAGGCGATCCGTTATTTCCGATATCGCTCGCCAGGTAGTAGCATTGTCCAGGCGCTATACCTGAACTTTTGTAGGTTGGTTTATTTTAATCTGTATTGATGATAATGCAGATTATTTTACATATAACGGATGTTACACACAAATAGGACGAAACACATTAAAACACTAAGTTTTTTAATATTTCGTAAACACTGTTCACTTTCTCAATCAGTGTAGAGTATAAAAAGAAGACACAGGAAATATTTCAGAATTTGAGTCTTTTTATTGTGTTATTTTATTTTTGTATTACTAGGTATATCAAGCACCACCTTTTAAGATAAGTCGGGGTTTTCTATCCATTCAAAATCTAAACATAATATAATGTGTGCCCTATTCTACTATAAGTATTTATTTGCTGAATTATACTATTCTGTACTTTTAATTTTAGTTTGTACATTCCCTATTTTATGATACACTTAATCACCTACTGTTAATACAGTAATGTAAAAATTTCACTCATGTATTCATTATTTTTAAAATATGCTCTATAGCAGTTGTATAAAAAAAAAAATCAAATGTCAACTGTTGACAAAAATGGAAGGGCTAAGTTTGAGAAGTATTGTTTGAGAATATTGTTTTGTTTGAGAAGTATCAAACAAAACAATATTTAAAGAAATATAATATAATAAGAGTAAAATTAATACACTTAATAGACTAAGCTATACAAAATGTAGAAAATTATATTTACAACAAAACACAATTTAGAAAAAAAAACCACTTAGGTCTTTTAGATATGAAAGGGAGAATACAAAATTCACATTACATCTGTTAGAAAATGAGAACCAAAACATTTAAGGTTGTATGAAATTATGGTGTATTGGAGCAAAAGTAGACGATTAAATATTGAAAATATACAAATTATCATTAAAATAATCAAAGAGTACAAAAGAGGTAATAAATAATTTGTAAGATGCAATGTTTAACAATGTAACATTATTGTATAGAACCTAATTAAAACATGAAATTGTGAAAACTAATAAATAGCCTAGAATACGAATTCACTCAATCAAAGATGAGACCGGATTAAAACAAAAAGACCAGGGTATAATCAAATGTAGTATTTGTAGATCACAACAATATATTTACAAAACTTTTACATACATAGTTCATGTTTCAAATATATTTCCGACGGGCTCTCTTTGGAACATTAAAATTAATTCAACATATAAAGTCTTGGGTAATATATCAATGGGAATTACATTGGTCAGTCTAAATGGAGGGACTGTCGAATTATCATTTGAACATAAATGAACAAAGTTTTCAACAGCATTTGTACTGTCAGGATTGAAGGAGATGTACACTAGTCTAGATATTTGAGGAGATCTGCGGATTGTTTTTATAACATCCAATCCTGAAAAATAGAATGCTGTTATTATTATAAGAGATAAATTTGTGCACAAACTAAAGAAGGATCAAGGAATGGTGGATCATGAATAGAAAAGGGAGCAAATAAAGTAATGTACGAAAACAAATAAAAGATCTAAATGATAAAGAGAAAAAAAAAAAAAAAAAACTAAATCAAGGTGGATAAGCTGAAGAATGAAATACATAAAAACACAAGATGTGAAAAGCAGACGTGAACAACCTAAGATATGAACATTAAAATATATTTTATATGTAATTCTTCAAAACAAAAACTTGTTCTCCTCAGTTATTACATAGCCTGACGAATATGTTTATTTTATTTGGAAATATTTTTCAATTCCCACATAATGATAATTTGATACGAATGAAAAGAGAGTAATAAAATTCATGAAATTCAAACTAAATATTCACTACGAAGATTGTACTCGTATTTTAATAAAGGTTTTATTTTTCACAAAATATTTACACAATCGTGAAATAGAAAACAATATTTCCGAAGTAATTATAATAAAAACAACAAAATTATTTCAGATTTGTTCAATATAAATATGTAAAACATGTTGATAGGATTTTTAATATTTTTTATGAAGATGAATATGAATTTTCCGTTAGTTTTGTTTGGTATCATTTTATCTTTAAATATCATTTAATTTTGCTCATTCTTGAAAGTCTCCAATTAATTGTGGAAAGTCAGATACATAATGCTCTTGATTACCTCTTTGTGATGACTGAAATATAGTTGCTAATAAACTAATCTTTGGTGAAAGTATGTTTATTTTATGTAAAAAATAAGTTTGTTTTCAATCAGAAATATAATTAAAACTTAATTTAAATCAGAATTTTAATCTCAAAAATCTTTTCTTTTAGTGAGTAAAAAAAAAAAAAAAGTAAAAGCTCTTTTTATATGGAGAAATATTCTCTGTTGAATTATAGTAAATAATAGTGATATTTCATAAATAAAATCGTATTTGGTTGCTTGAACACATAAATTAGTACGTTAAGGGTCAATTCGTTATGCAGTGGTTATTATGTTTTGTTTTTCCAATCAATCTCGTTAGTATAAACATATAGATAAAGCCAATTTGTTTTTGGTCTGAACTTTCATAGATAAACATTTTACATATTAAACTGAGAAGTGATATGTGAATAAATCACTATATTATTGATAATGTATAATAGCAAAAATGTTTCCAAAATTGGTAAGGAATAAGGGATGATTATAGAAATTTTTATTTTTACAAATAGTTAGTATAGTAAGTTTTACAAATTCCTCTTCAAGTCCCCATAACCCGCAATGCTGAAGTTCCCTCTTATAAGTTGTATATTTAAAAAAAGAACTCGATATTTTGTTGGTTTCCTGCACCTGTCTGTAAATCTCTATAACTCAAAGGTAGGCTATGAAATTCCTCTACATGATGAAGTTTTAATAAAATCACACTTTAAATGTGAAGTTTTGGCCAGAGGACCTTTATAAATTGAAGTTTCAGGTAGGTGTACTATGGGAGATGACACAATTTTCATGTTATGACATGAACTTACCAAATCCTTCCATTCCCGCAATTGGGTTTAGTACGGTTCACCTCATGTATACATATGAGATTACTATTTGGTATTTTATTAAACGTTCGCACTTTATTTAAGCGGTGAATTGGTTTGTTCTATAGTATGTCAGTGAAATTAAAATGTAAGACATTGAGTGTAGAGGAAAAACAAAACCCATTAAAGACCATAGATGAAGGTGTGAAGTAAAAAGTGAAATGTGAAAGACTTTGGATTTCCAACCTTTACCTTATCGACAATTTAAAAAATGGAGAGAATTTTGAAAAATCTAGTGGGTTGACCAAATCCGTTAAGAGGCCAAAATAAGGCGATTTTTAATGTATCGATGAATGCTTCCATTTGTTCATTTGTTCTTTATTACAGGATTGCAGGAATGATAATGTAATCAGAACACACTGAAGTAAATAAAGGACAATCAACATGGGTCCTCTATAACTAGAAGTAGGTGATTTTTTGTTCTGGGTAACTCGAACCTTGCTATTACTTTATAGCTCGAAATGTTAGTAATTCTCTTGACATTCGAGTTATCGTGGTTCCACTGTATTTACTAGGCCGTACTGTGTACATAGTAGTGTATACTTGTACTTATAAATATCCAAGTTCGAGTTAGTTTTGATATTTCTTTCGACTTAGTTGCTAAGATTGAAATTGAGGTCTTTAGATGAACTTTCATTACTTGATACTAGGTCTAAACATACTTACTTAATTAATTCCCAACTACTTCATGTAGGATTAATTTAAGTGTTTCTATTTATGTCAGAACAAACTACCGTTTCTTGCAAAAATTGATTACAAAATTATACTCGTATATAATTCTTTCTTTTTGTTTAATTAAAACTGTATTAATTTTAATACTTATGCTATAGTGAGTAAGCTCCACAACATGGAGTATTTTCCCAGAATCCGGGTCCAAGTTTTTCTTTTATAACAAACAGATAAAAACAATTTTCTTTAAACATATCTTCCTTTACATATAATTTTTTTTTAAAAAACAACAACATAATATTAATGATATGAAATATTAGAAAAATTATCTGCCCTAAACCTAGTAGGCTATATAAAATTATCTGCCCTAAACCTAGTATATAAAATTATCATCCCCTACCCTAAATTTATGGTTTGAACTGGTATTAATTATAGTTAGGCTTTGTAATATTCATTTGATAATTTCAATCATAAAAAAAATAAGTTCAGCTACAAATTTGTGAAATGTAAAAGATGGTTAGATAATTACCTAGTAATGTAAGTCTATTGCTCAATATTGCCACTACATCACTTGATACGTTTAGGCTTTCCAATACTGAATTCAAATTCTAAAAAAAGGAAAATAATATTAGCAAAAAATAAATAGAAACACAAAATTATACAATATTTAGAGAAGGTGAAGTATCTCTACTTTTAGAAAAACAATAATGAAATCATAATATTTTACAAGAGAAGCTAATTTTTTATTACATATTGTACCCAAAAGTTCTAAATAAAAGTGACGTGCAGCAGATGATATATCGGTTACCGATACTAATTCTTACTTGATTACCACTAAACAATGTCAATGCAATCGAGTTTCCTCATACCTAGGAATACTATAAAATGTATAGGTGTCTTTCTAATGAACAGTGGGTTTTTGTATTTTATTTTGTATCTTCGATTAACTGAGTTATACCGCACTTTGTATTACCATATCGGTTTAGTACACCAAAACACTTTCAGTATTTCATACATTTTATTAAAAATTAAAAACACGTAATTTAGTTTTTACATGTTATGCCATTTTTGAAGGCTACGAAACAATTATGAAAAACACAAAGTACAGATAAGCAAAGGCCGTTTGGAAAGTATCCTCCCTTTTAGTGGTACATGTTCAATAACTCTGTACAAGCCCCGCTAAACTAGTGGGAAGGTAATGTTGCAGTTTGTACGCCTAGAGGTTTCCAAACTATCCTTCTCTATGATAAATGACTAAATTAAATGGTGAATATTTTGAAGATTAGTGGAAAGTTGTACTTTTAAGATGTATATAATAAAGTTTCTTTATATCTATGTCTCTGTTTTATTTAGAGTCAAACGGAGGTTATACTTTCCGAACTGCTAATGAAAACAATAGTTTTACCTGCCATCAGTTTTATTCAAAATGAAAACCTCTCTATCTTGGTTTTGAATGTTGTTACCAGGCGACTTAAATTAAAGAAAAGGCGGAACCAAATGGTAACAATGTTTGAAAATAAAAAGAACAAAGACAAATTTGGTAATTAACAAGGCTCCAATTTATTAAATTTAAAAAAAAGGAAATTTTGATGGATCAGATTTTACCATTTACAAAGCTGAAAAACATCCTAGGTTAAATTATTATAGGCAAAAGCTTGATAATTAAAAGATTACAATTAATCTTTGAGAAAAAAAAAAGTTATACGCCCTTAATGTAAAATTACAATATATATAAAAAAAATATTGATGAATAGATTCTGATATTTGTTCCCCCCCTTTAGTTTATATAAACTGTTACGAATTTAACAATAAAAAAAGGATTCTATAAGTAAGATTTATATTTTAAATTCAAAAAAATTATATTAATTCTAACAAGTTCATTATTAGATTAATTATTGCACATCATGATTTTGTTTGTTAAATTTCTTAAGTACTAAATTGGCCAATATATATATATATATTTTTAAATAAAACAATTTGTTATAACATGAGAAGTTTTATTTTAAAAAAGAAATGAAAATTTAGAATACTGAAGTTTTATAAATTGACGTCAATTTTTTATATTAATTTAGAAATAACCTCTTGGAGGCTGTAAGGACCGAAAAGTTTGCATGCAGCACCACCCAAGTATTTCTTTCTTTTAAATTATAAATAGTTACACACGACTACATTTAAATAACAAGTAACATATTCTAACAAACAAAGTTAGGTACATGATCTATATATATATATATATATATATATATATTTAAACAAAGTTTTCTAAAGTCACTTTTCAAAAAGTCACTTTTGTGCACTTGGAAATTTTTAGAGTTGCTATATGAAACATGTTTTAAAGAACAGGCAGAAACATTGATGTACGTTATTTTGCTTGTAGAAAGCAAAGTCAAGCAGGTTCGCTATCTTCCTCCGACCAGCATTTTGCTAAAGCAAAAGACACGTTTACTAGCACTTGTGCAAACTCAGACATGTTGTAGAACAAGATTCTTTAATTAAAATATCTGGTTATTTCGTCAAAATTTGAGAATATTAATTGCATTACAGAAATTCTTTAAGTTTATAATTAAATGCTTCTTAGATGGTTATAAAGCTGTATATAAATACTTTGATTTGTTTAAAATAAAACTTGTATGAGACTTAGAAAATCTGTAAAACAAGTACTCTGGTTTAGAAAATATTTCTTTAATTTTCATTTTGACATGCTTGAAAATTGATATTCTGATTGTTTAATGTTTGCTATCAGTTTGCTCTAATTTCACATAACTGCTCAAAACTTAAAGTCTGACTGTTTAAGGTTTTGTAAACTATGTTTTAAGAAATGAAAATTTTTATAATTATTTAGTTTCTGAAAAATTTTGAATATTAAATAAAACATCAAATACATATCTTAATGAATAAAGCTTAAAACACTAACAAAATTTATAATATGGTAAAATCTGTAAATGGGTTACCTGGAATCCTCTTGAAAGTTTTCGTGAAGCATGTGCCGTAATATATAAAAAATTTAACCAACTTTATTTTGTTTAGTTCACAAAAAAACACATCACTGAAATATTGATTTGAACTATTACTATTACTTGATTGAACTGAACTATTACTTCGGCATTCTGTGACTTTAGATTTAAATTAAACTAGAACGTGATGAAATATTTGACTACATTTTATGAATGCTAAGACAGGAGTGAGTACGTATTTTATTCAAGCCGGTCGCTAGCGGTTGTACCTTGTACCTAGACAGAGAAGGAGATAGATCAGGCGATTGTTACTGGTGACGGTCACTACGCGGAGACACTTGTCAAGGGCGGAATGGACTATGGTAGGAATTTAGGTTGATAATTTTTACTGCAGATTATTTTTGTGAGTGAGTTGAGGTTTTGAATGCTACAATGTTACAGATTTATTGAAGATTACCAAACAACACAAAATATAAAGTACAGATATACATTACAATAGTGGTAAACAGAGTACTGTTAAAATATATGTTTATAGCCAAATATAGGCGTGAATGACTATATGAATCTCTAGGTAATAAAATAGTTTTTGTGTTTTGACCTTATTGTATACTAAGAATATTTAGGTTTAATTTGACAACTAATTAGCTGGATAAAAAAAAATATATTCATTTTTAGACTAATATGCTAGGTAACTTTCACATTCAAACACAATCTGGTATGGTCTATTGCTAGTAGGCCTATCATTCATTCAATGTTCATGACGGATATACTATTAATTTTTCTGTTGTTAATTGATTTTGTTGTGTTGGTAATATGAACCCATCTATTACCCAGCTGAATTTAAAAATAACTTTTAAAGTCTATTGCAAAACTTTCATAACGCAAAATAGTAAAAATCAATAAACCTTGGTTTTGGAAGAACATGTTACACGCGTAAGATATTATAAACATAATTAGGTTTATAATAATGATTGTAATGATTGCATGGTCGTACATGCCAATACATTACACAAAAGTAATTTATATATGTTTTCGAATGTGTACTAAATATTTTATTTAGTTAAAATCATAACTATTTATTTTGTTAAATGTTGAAATTTTTATGTTGTTATTGATTAATATTACTTAAAATATAGGAAAATTATTTTAATGTTAGTAATATTAGGAGGTTTAAAGCTTGTTTTTTTTGGTTCTAAATGATTCATTGCATGCGTTTTGAAGTTTTGATTTATTATTTTGGATTGTGTACTGTTATTATTGTATTTAAAATATTTAATGTAATACCAAGGTAGTGAAATAGGGCCATGCAATGTATATGGTACGCATTTGCTCAGTGCAATATTTTTTTGTATTATTTAGGCAAGGGTAAAGGGATGAAAGGTTCTTGTGTCTTGTTGAATAATATCTGCTGTATATGTATTTATTAATTTCGTTATTGTATTTTTGATAATTACTATAAGGCGACTGTGTTTTTAGAATTTTATTGGAATTGTTTTATTGCTGATTTAATGAATTAATGTTGTTTCTTTATTACTAGATATAATGTGTATGTATTTTATTGTGTCCTAACTATTTTATTGTTTTATCGTTGTAGCCATACAGATGTATTTTTGTGCAATGTGGAAAATAAATGAAATGGAAAACTTTGGTTTCTAATGTACCATAGACAAAGGAAAGTTAGAACATCTTACCTAACCTGTGTGGCATATGAAGTTTTCAGAAATTAGTTAAATACCCAAGTGTGTTCCAATTGTGGTGTTTATATTTTAACAGTTGTGCTTTATTTACCGTCTTTACAATTAATTCTCCTAGGCCTAAAATTTTCAGAAGAGAAACATTTGTTTATTGGTTCTTCTTTTAATAATAAGCAGTCAAAATCAAATGAAAAAGTAGGTAGTGAGATTTGCTAAAAAATTTGCTCATCAAAGAAAATGGTACGATGACGCTCATCTGACGATGGACTGTATAACATTGTGAATTTACAAAATTACTATCCAAAATAGGTGTTTTCTCAAATTGTATTAGTTATTTCTCTATTATCTCTAAATAGGCTAGTCCTAAAAGTTGATGTACGTTTTTTATGTGATAACTGTTGGTTTAGTGTATCTGAACAAAAAGAAATAATTTATAGGCAGTGGAAAGGCAAACGCTAATATGCGTTGTACATGGAAAAGTTATACAATTGCTAAAACGTTTTGTGATATAATGAATACGCTTTAACCAACTTGCATTAGAGTATTACAATTCCACTCCTGAATGCTGCTGCAAAGGAAGTATGTACTGTAAAAGTATCATGATGGATGTAGAGGAATGTGTAGAAGAAATGGTGGTTGTTGAGATATTACTGCAGTTTTAGATGGATCGTGGCTGCTTCGAGGCCACACTTCAATGGAGTGGTCACTACTATTAAGGAAAATACTGGTAAAGTAATAGATTAAGAATTGTAAGTAAATTTGCTGATGGAAAATTCAACTATAAAATCCACATAGTAAAGACTGTATTCCATATAGTAGCAACACGTTAATATTTGTCCCATTACGTTATTTGTTGTACATATGTAAATAAAGTTTTATTGAATTGTAATGTCTAAACGTGTAAATAAATGAAGGATAGCAGAAAGAGAGAGAGAGAGAGAGAGAGAGAGAGAGAGAGAGAGAGAGAGAGAGAGAGAGAGAGAGAGAAACACTGAGACCGACCAAGACCGTGCAGAGAGGGAGACATGCGCGCAACCCAAGAAGACCTGTCAATACGTGCCCTGTTTGCTTCAAAATCATTCTCTTTCACAGTTAAGTGCAACATATATGATTCTCTCTATCAGTTAAGTGCAAGTCTCTCTATATATCGTTGCTATTATTACCTTAATACTCTTGTTGTTACTTAACTGTCTTTCCCTAAGTGGTCTGTCGGGTGATCCCGAAAACACGGACACCCCGTTCGTTGCCTGATAGCTAATCTCTCGGGATGAGAGTTGCCTCCGTGATCTGTCGCCTGATCCCGACAGCACGGACTTCCCCGTTCGTTGTATGAAGGCTGATTCCACCAGGACGATTATTCCAACCTCCGCGTTGTCTGTCGGCTGAGGGCTGATCCCCTCAAGACGAACTTCTTTTTAACTCCTACCACGTCATTTCCTACTGAATACCCATATTATCGACGTACTTCTAATACCTAACCGATTGTACGACTATCCTCAGTTTAAACCAAAACTAGCCAGTTGCTTGAGTTGCAGCCAGAGATGCGAACATCGCATCCTTCGCTTGTTGGACGAGACACAGTACTTTTTCGCTTTTACACGAAATACAAAAATAGCAAGTATACACCTTAACCAACCCAGTCCTGAAAACAATCTGGTTCAGGATCTTTCCTGATCACACAAAAGGGGTTTTATCCGCCATCTTAGAGGACGACCTTGAACGTCTTGCAGTGGACGAGATCTGAACGAGTACAGTCTCGGCAAGGTCCAACACAGTTGCCAGCACCTCGATCAATGATCTCATATTTTTGACGTACTTAGATTATGACAGGGCAATGCCAAAATGATTAAGAGAACACCACGTGGCGGAACTTCAATTCCTCGCTCAGCCTCACCGAAACGAAACAAAAGCTTTGCAATCAAAGGACTCTGCTTTTATTAACGAAGATTTGGTACGCGGGCCAGGAAATACTAGACACCTTGTTCTTCGAAACGACACCCAAGACAGAAAACACCTGCAAGTGACCCTGAGGAGTTAAACTAGAGTCAGCTATGGTAAAGACGAAGTCCATCTCCGGACAACACCTAAACGCTGTCTTTTTGTTGCTTACCGTCAGACTGAGGAAGGATTTTAGACACAGGTGCAGCCAAATCCCATCTTACCAAATCGGAATGGAATAGCCGCCAATGAACAAAGTGTTTCTTATACGCCGCTAATGGGCCACAAATAAACACCTACACCTCAGTAGACTAGGCACTCGACTTTGAAGTCAGACACTATTTCGTCTGGACATTCATCACAACATATGTCCATCACGCAATCATAGGAACCAACCTCCTCACCAAGGAGAACTAACTAGTAGACGTTTTTAGGAAATTCTTGATCGACCAAATTACATGTCTCGAAATCATAGGAAGAGTTTGCAATGCAGCTCCACTACACTTTTCGGCTTTACCTCACTGCACGAAGTATGAACACCCCCTCCGACAATATCCCAGTATATTTATGGCAACTCCAATAATGAGAGCAACATCAACCGACGTCATGTACTATATAGAGGCTAAAGGACTACCAGTACATACTAAATTACGACAACAGCAGACTGCCGAGTACCAAACAGCCAAGTTGGAATTTCATCGGATGATGATAAAAGGAATCTGTCTCCAGTCCAAGAATTCCAGGTCTAGTCCTTTACACTTGGTATACAAGAAGGATGCAACTATCTGTCCATGAGGACACTATCGTCAGCTGATCAACAGAATGTTACCAGACGGATATAGATTACCAAATTTCATGATTACACTAAACATCACATGACACCAAAATATACCCCGTCCTAGACTTTGATCGAGCCTAACATCACCCGAAGACATCGACAAGAATCCTTTTATTTACGCTATTTTTGCCTCTTACAATATCAGCGGAATACGTTCGGACTCTGAAAGTCTGCCCAGAACTTCAAGAGATTCATGGATCATCTGTTCAGAGAATATTTATCTTTTTCGTCTATCTGGATCACATCTTGATAGCAAGCAACGATCCCACTAAACACGAAGCCCATATCCAAGAAGTATCTCGAAACCTGAACAACAATGGTTTAACGTTGAAGCTCAGCAAGTTCATCGTCAGTCAGTTCCACGTTTAATTTCTGGGATACCATGTCTCGCCAGATGGGATATCTGCGTTTAAAGAAAAAGTTCGAACCATTACTGATATGGCATAACCGGCAAAAGTAAAAGAACTGAGACGCTTTCTAGAAATGTTAAACTCCTACAGGAAGTGTTTTAACCGCCCACCTGCAGCAAGAATTGAACAAATACATGGTTCAAAGAAGACCCACCGCACACCGCTAACATGGAAAGTCTCAGTAGTTCAAGCCTACGAAGCTACAAAACTAGAACTGCAAACGCAACATGTCTATCAAGCCCGTCGTAAAACGCACAGTTTATTCTACCTGCAACGCGGGAGTGCCATGGAAACACGGGAAACCGCTCTACAGCAAGAGAACGGAAGCATAATCCAGCCGCACAATTAGAATATAGCACTTACGACAAAGTAGGTATTTTTGAGGCCATAAGACACTTCCCACAGCAACTAGAAGGCAGAACGTTACTGTCCTAACGGATTATATCTCGCTGATCCACGCTCTAAACAGACATCAAAACTGCATGTCCTATAAGATTACGCTTACCTAATTTCATTTCAAATTTACAACCGACATAAGATACCACAAAGGTTCCGAAAATATAGTAGCAGACACGCTATCACGAAATGAAAACATATGCGTTCCGTACAATCACAACGCCTTGGAAGCTGCCCAAGACGAAGTTCAGAAAATAAAGAATTAGTTGAAACAACATAACTTTCGTAAAACGGTTATTTATACCTGGAAAAAAGAAAAATTGTTTTACGAAAATTCTACAGGACAACGCAGACTATATGTATCGAGGAATTCAAGAGAATCTGTGTATCACCGTCCACGCAAACTCAATCATTCGTGTGTCAAAGCAATGTGACAACAAGTGGCACCACGTTTCTCTTGGCCTGTGACGAATCAAGATGATGGAAAATGGATACGAAGCAATACAGTATATCCCGTCAAGGGCCTAAGATTCATCGCCATACTGTTACACTGTTTGGTAGTATATACCAAACGAAAGCAAAATTAGAGCAAGTCCACCTCGACATAGTAGAACCCTTGCTGCTAAGAGCCAATAGAACGGAAAACCTTCGTGAATAGAGATTTATAGCACAGTTTATTAGTATTTATATTAGAAGAAAGGCCACGAGCTTTACAACTACCACAGAAAGGCCCTTTTAAAGTAATAAACCGGGATGAGAAAACGATACACGTTCAATTGCCCGACAAAAGCATGAGAGTGTTTAGTGGACAGAGAAAAACCATCCTAATTCCTGAGTAAAGAAGAAACCAGCATACCTAAGCCAACTCGTTACTCGGCACATGTCAATTAACGAAGGTTATTACCGTCACTACTACCGGATGCTTCACCGACTATAACAAGGGAAGTGCAATGAAGAAATTATATGAATAGAACCGGACGCATTAGTAAAAGACCATTCCTTTTTATGTTGGAAAAAATATATAACAAAACCATCCCTTATAAAGCAACAGCTATTAACATTAATTATTTTTATATACAAGATGACAGACGAACAATGTAAACCTACACTTTTCGATGAATCACGATTTCCTCCACCTACAATACTTTACCACCAATAGACCACGATCCGGAGGATATTCTGAAGCGTGTTTAGCAGGCCATGGCTTACCAAGGGATTACAGCAGGTAACTCCCATAGGTTACGTTTGAACAAGGAACTGCTGTACAATGGACTACATGCCGATTCGAAATAAGTCACGAAACAGCTCCAGAAGCCATTACCGGCAAGGTGGAAAACGTGTATTTCAAAACTACGAAGCAAATTGGAATGTCATAAACACATGATCGAAAATTGTATTGATAAATTTTATATAAGAAAATTGGCGTTTTCTAATTAGGCTATCATATTTCGTTAAACTGTCCTTTTTATCTGATAATGATTAATTTGTATAGTCATGCCGTTGGTTTGAACTGATATGTTTCTTTTTTATACAACATTATGTTCAGAATATTTACAACACCCATAAAAGTCAACAAACACAGATGCATCACATTAGCAAGTGTCGTATTAGAGAAAATTTACTGTATTTATTGAAGTTAATACTTAATTTATATGTGTGTTCTGTATTCTCTTAATTGTTTAGTAGTTTAGTATCATTCGACAGGCGAAACTTAATACAGATGTTTTTAATAAAATTTGTAAAATAGTACAACTATTTATATTTTAATTTATTTAGTATAAATATCCATCAAGCACTGTATCACCAATTCTTTTATTAGTTTATATCAGATTAATTTGTTTAAATGTCAAGCGTAGAAACGTACTTTAAATTTTTTTGTTTGTCTATTTTCTTAAATCATTTCTAAAATTATTGTCAAAAAGTTATGAATTTTAAATTAAAATCTTCGGTTTTAAATTGGTCTACAAACACACAATATGTAAAAAAATTGTTTGCCAATACACTTGGCTAAGCTATTACAAAATCTTATGTTTATACTAATGTTGGTAAAACTCAAACGAAATATTGATAGAAAAAAGTAGAAAATCAATTAAAATCAGCAACAAAACAAATTTTGATTTTTCAGTTCCTCACAAAATAACTCAGATTTTGAAATTAAGTAATTGTCTAATACAGTGTAACTTTGATAATTCGAACCGCGAATTCATTTACATCTTGAATTTTGCCATTCCCCTTCAATTACCGTAACACCCAATGCTAATTTTCCCGCCATAATTCGAATACTATTTTAAAGTAAGAACCTATATAAGACGAATTTTGTTAGTTTCTTGGAGGGATTATTAAACCTATATAACTCGAAGTTAGGTAATCGAAAATCTATGCCTCTCAAATTTCTAATGTAAACACCTGTATAGCTGGAAGTATTGGACAGAGGACCTGTGTAATTCAATGTCCAGTGTTCCCGTACTGTGCTAGATGACACAATTCTCATGTTAAGAAATGAACTTCAACCTCTCTTGTGTTCTTGCATTTTCTGCATATGGGCTCACCATTTTATATATGTTTACCTTCTGTGTATGTATTTTATAAAAAAATGCTTTTCTTTATGGGATTGAGAAGTGGTTTGAGCTTCAGGAAATTAATTAGACATTTATTGTTATTACTGTAGTTACATAAAATAATGATAACTAAGTAAATTATTGTACTATTCTTATATGTAAATGAGGAGATTTTAAATTAAAATAAAATAATAACTGTTTATGAAAAGATATTCTTGTATTGTGGTATTTTCTTTCACTTATTCTATTTTACAATATTAAAAATGTAATCGGAACACACTGCCGAAGTGAATAAAGGTCAGTCGACTTGGGACCTTTCCAACTCGAAGTCCGTGATTTTCACCCTCAGTAACTCAAACCTAGCTATCTCGAATTATCTTATAACACGAGGTGTTAGTATGAGCGTAGTGAAATTGACCCGTAATTTTAGGGTACTTTTGAAACGATGAAACTGCCCCGCTCATTAAAGAGGAATAGGAAGGGTCGCCTGGCAAGGCTAGAAATGCTGAAAATGCCCCGAGCGCCCAAATAATATTGAAAAGTTTATTTTACATGTTACGCTACGGAACCTAACCTAACCTCACCTAAAGGTTTATATGCTTGATTAAGGTTAAATTTAAACACATACTACCTAAATTGCGTTCGGTGCAATTTCAGTATTTCTGGTCTTGCGAGGCGACCCTTCTTGATCCTCTTTAATGAGCGGGAAAGTTTCATCATTTCAAACGCACCTAAAATATCGAGACAGTTTCATAGTCCCCGTTAGTATTACCCTTGATGTTCCAGCTATCGAAATTCTACTGTACCATCAAATTTGATAACTCGATCGATAGTGTGGATGGAAACATATATCTCCTCTGGACAGGTCACTCATGCGAATCGGAATACGTTAAATACTGAGTACATTTAGTTGTACTATCGTACACCTAAATGAGATGAAGATCAAACTAGAATAGATAACGTAGGTGTCTCCGAAACATTACCAGGTTTCAGGAGTCACTTGAACATCGTTTGAAAATGTGTTATGCCTAGAATGCAAGGTGTAATTTGGGACAGCTATAAGAGAGGAGAAGTTCGACTCTCCATCATTACTAAGAAAAGTTAAGTAATGAACAGGCTGTGAACTTCCATCATTGAGATTGGTGCCGGTTGTAAGCTGTGCAACTCATGAAAGCAGTATTAGGAATGATGAGATTCACTCTAAAAGCATTTCACCTATCTGATTTAAAATTAGTTCAAACTCAGTCAACACGAGTTGCATTGTTAAACAATGGTAAATTTAAATAAATTTGAAGCACTGATACTTTCCCCAAGATATAACAAGCTAATATTCTCTCTCAAATTATTGTATATTCAAATATTTCAGGACTGAAAATAAACCTAGTCTTTATGATAATAAATATTTTCAAAAATCACTTACTTTATCTACTGTGCCCAACAGGAACTTTACATTATGAATATTGTTTGACTCTGCAAAGTATTTCGCATCTCTGTGCTCTTCTGGTAACAACGCAAACCTAACAGCTTCTCTCACAAACTTGCTCACAATTATGCTGTTTATAGCTGAAATCACAGAGAACGAGGACACTTTAATTTTAATATTCAATATATATTTTTAGAAAATCCATTTTAATTGTAAAAGTTGAAGCGAAAAAATAAACTGAAGTTTAACGCATTAACAAGGAGAACAAATTCAAAAATCTTTCACTTGCAGAACATTATGTCCCAAAAAGTATGAGATTCCAAAACACTTTCCAGATGTTTCAAGGAATTAAATTGGGACGAGGTACAAGTGAAGGTATAGATGGAGCTTGACCTAATCTTTATGATCTTTCAATTAGCTAAGCAGCTACCAAAGCGCTGAGTTCTCCATTCATCAGCTCTAAGATCAGATTGCCTTGGGAAATTCAACGAGCTAGCAAAAACAATAAAATGGCTCTCTCCTGGGTCCAACGACACACAAGAGTAGATGGAAATGAACATGCGTACAAATTTGTGAGAATGGGGAACAGCACGCCATAGTTCCAGAACATTTTTATGCTCTTGGAAAGGCTTACTTCAAGGAAGTAATAAATAAAAAGAAGAACCTACGTTTGGGAAATAATGCCAAATTTTTAACTATAATATAATTTGTACTAAAGTAGTGAGAGAATCTAAAACAAAATTAAATAAAAACTAATATTCAATGCAAAAATAAGGCAGTGGTCTGAACTGGGAGTGATTAGGTCAGTAAATAACAGTACTAGAATTATTGAAATGGTTGGCACTAAATAACTGAACCTACTAAATTGACTAAGGTTTTTAATGGCCATTTTATTAATGTTTACTATATATTAAATGTAATATATTCATTGGACAGAGGTTTGAGAACTAGCAGGAAGGTTTTTTTTTTATATAAATAAGTCTCAAATATTTTATTTTAGACCAGTCTCTACATCAGAAGTAGAAACAATTTTAACGCCACTGAGAAATAAAAAGGCAACAAGTTAGGATAACATTTCAGTTGTATTATTGAAGGAGATTAAAGATAAGATTAGAATTCCAATACTTGACATCATTAACTCATCTTTTAAACAAGCTGTTTTCCAAAACAAACGTAATATTAAAGATTTTTAAAATTATCGTCCCATATAAGTTCTACCAATTTTTGCCAAAGATCATTGAATAGGTTGTTAATAACAAACTATTGGCTTATTTAGATAAGCTTAATATATTAAGCAGAAGTTAGTTTAGTTTCCGTAAAGGTCTTAATACTGAATGGTAACTGTGACAAATGAAATAGTAGAGGCTTCCGATGACAATTATGCTGTCATTCCAGCATTTTTGACTGTGTTATTGAAATAAAGTAAAATATGTGGTATACGAGATGACTCTCTGTGTTGGATCAGACCTTAAATGAAGGGAGATAGAAAACGAAATCTTGTTATATTCAAATAATTCTAAACATTAGTTTGGATAGAGATTAATTAAATTAGGAATTCCTCAGGATTCCATATTGGGTCTTATCCTATTTCTTTTGTATATGAATGACATGCAAAAAGTTTTTTTTGTTTCAGAAGGTTTACCTCTTTTTGCATTGTACCACTGTGGTTATAAAAGACTCAGATGTTGTGAGTCTACCACGGTGTATTTCTCAAACTTTTTATTCAGCTGAGTATAATTTTCCGATAATGAAGTATTTATAAATAGTTTAAAGGCACAAACATTGCATTTTCAAAGTAGGAACTGTAAATCGTATACATTAGATGCAAGTTACAAAAATCAACTACTTAATGTATAAAAAGTAATCAATTTCTTAGGTCTCGATCAGGATAAAAACGTAAATCGGCATACCTCCATCCAAAACATTTAAAAAAACCAAATTCAACCACTGTTAGTATCAGTATTTTGGGATAAGTTTCAGACTTTGAACTCTTGAAAGTAGTGTATTATTGATATTTTCCCTCTTTATTAAATGTGGCCTCATTTTGTGGGACAGTTTTTCCAAGTGCAGGTAGGATTCCTAAGATACAATAGAGAGTTGTGTGGATTTTAACTCATTCAAGACCCCTTGTTTTGTGTAAGGCTCTATATAATAAAAAAATTCTTAACACTATAATCTTTATATATCAATGAAATGCTTTGTTTTGTACGTAAAAATAAACATCTGTATTTGGACGACAAATGTTCGATTAACCTATATAATTATTCATAAAATTAAACTGCATTACTCAATTTTGTGATGGTTTATCACTTTTCATTTTTTTGAAAATTGACCTATTTGTGTTAAAATTAGACAAATGTATTGTGAAGCTTACTAACAATAAAGAACAAAGAAGAAGTAGTACAATAAATCTCTAAAGGTCACAGTGTATTTCACTATTACTACTAGTCCCCATTAAGATGACGATAGCTAATACAGTGGAAGACTTCAGGCATGAAACTCTAGAGATGAAAAATTCAAAGTATCAAAGTTTCGTAAAATAACGGTTCGTAAGTTATCAGTAAAAATGAAAACATCAGCCATGTGGAGGATAATATATACCTGTACATTGTGTGTATATATATATATTATGTGGTAATTTTAATGAAATATGAATATTAATAACCCATAAATCTATGTGCAAAATTTTAAGTGAAAGATTAATATTGGCTTTGGATTAACTGCTCAAATACAACCATGAAATTTAACTGCTGTTATTAAAAACATGCATTTTATTAGTTAAGACTTACGCTACGGTCATGTTAATACCACAAGCAAAGTAAGTTTACGCACTTATTTACAATACAAAACTATTGGTTCAAAGATGACGTCCAAAGTTATTTTTTATTTTGATTGGAAACTATAGAAATTACATTTTTAATGACGATAAAATGTGCATGATTTAATTTGAATTTGGGGATGGGTGAATGGAAAAGTTTGTGCAATGTTTTTCACCGTTCATTTACTCATCGGAATAGTTCTTGATATCCTTCGTAAAATTAATAATTAAGTTTTTTTTTCAATTCCACATATCTTTAAAACAGAATGAAACTCACCTGTATTACTGCATATATCTAAAACTGTTGTATTTGGTTTCAGTTTAGCCATTCTGATAATAATGTCATACAACACTTCTGCGCCCAATTTGTTGGTAGGGAAGATTGAGTCCGGAAAGATTTTGAACCGGAAACCATTTAAAGTTTCCATGAAATACCGTTTTCCATACAGCAGAACGAACGGAGCTACGTCGTGAGAACATCGTATGGTTTGACTGTATACAAAATAAATAATTTATATATAAACATGTGCTTATTAACTTATATATGCTACTTAACCCTTACATATAAAATAATACTGTAAAACATCAATCGTGTACAGTCGAAAAACGATAGTGAGAATGGTGTTGTATAACATTGTTACATGAACACCTTCATATTCCTGAGTTTTGAATCGGGAGGGAATTTGTTAATCAAATCTATTTTAAAAAAACTAATTTCCTTGACGAAGAAAGAAGTGAACAACCCATTGTTGAAATAGGGTTTCAAAATTACAAATTATCTGAGCTTTAATTTCAGGTATTACGAACAGTTTTGTACGACGTGATAACTGACAAGCTGGCTACCACAAATTGTTTAGACAATGGGTAACTAAAATTCTCATTAGTATGTTCAGGACATTTGTCCAGATACTTCAACATACTGGCAAAGCTTATTAGACAGTTTTAAATTGGAGTTGGCTAATCCATTCCATTGCCTTTTATAAATTAGCACCTTTTTTCTAACATTAAACAATGGTTAGGGGTCACAGTGCTTTAAAAATGAATGTATAGTTAATGGACAGTGTCACACAGTTTAAATTACAGGTGGCGGAGTTCTAACGAAGCTGCTAGGAAACTTATTCACCGATATGACTAATGTCTTAAAGTAGCAAGTATTTGTGTGGGAAAAAAAGTTGAAAAACACATGTAATTGCATTGGTGACTTTTTATAATAAAACATAATTTACTTTCTGTACAAACTCGTACTCATATATGCAGCGATAGTGGAAAGTAAACTTTTACAGAAAATTTAAAACTAAAGTGCGTCTATTGATAGTGATATTTTGACTGAAGTTAAGGTCAACTTCTATAGACAGAAATTATTTTCTGTCTTCAAAGCACTATAGTAGAGTGTGGGGCACTTGATGACAAAAGCTCTAATTTGTTCCTTCACTCCCCTTCTCAGCCCTCCCCTCCTCAGCCTTCTCCTCCCCCATTTTTGGTCACAATTTTTTGTCCCCCATTTTGTGATGTGACTACACGTTACACCCTGTCGTCATGCTCTGTGATGTCAAACTCTTAACTTTTTATATCCCAGCGGGACTCGAGCCAATGAAGTTTGGGTTTGAAGCTAAGTACTATACCGACTATAAGGGAGTATATAATCCGCCATGTTCTAACGGTAGTGTCGGATGTTATTACGGTGTTATTAAAAAACATATTGTGTCAATAATAGGGGGCACCATCTTGTATTATTTTAATTATGTATTTTATATAGAGTAGACGTTGATTACTCCAAGCGCTCTTAGGAGCTTTGTTGTTTTTGATATTACAGTGCAATTTAATAGTTTTTTGTAGATGGTTTAATTATATATTATAGATACAGTAGTGTAAACGTTGTGGTAAATGTATATTTATTTTATATGATTTCTAGCGCCACCCGTTGGTCATTTCCACTAGAGAGCACTACCGGAATTTTTAATGTTATTATAATGTGTAATGTATTTATACAATGTTATTATCTCCCATGGTAACGAGAGAGAAGCACAGGTATTTATAATGTTAGTATAATATATTTATATAATTTATTGTTTGTCCGTTGACTACCAGAGCGCAGCACCGGTACTTTTTGCGTAATATATTTATAGTTCCTCAGTTGGATACCAGAGCGTAGCACCGTGTTTTCATTTTATAATAATTGTTAGGATCAGTAGTGGAAACCACCGGCATTGTTAATATGTTTAACGTTCATCCGTACCCCGGGTGTAGAGAGCAGCCACCCAACGTTCGAACGTATATTATTATAGAGTACAGACCAACCTGTGATTACCACGAACACCACCACCACTTGTGGTAATATAATGTATTAGATTATTATATACGTGTTACACCTAAAACGTTTGACCATAACCTAATATAACCAATATAACCACAACGCAAAACGAGTGACCTTAGTCAAAACACTGCGACCATAGCTAAGATATGAGCGTAAAACTTGTGACCCGTAGTCTAAACCCAGTAACCAAGGATCTGTGTCTGAGCATGTACCTCTACCGAGGGTAGTACCGAGGTTTCCGTACGCCCAAGTAAAACTTGTGTACTACGATCGGTACGGCTCTAGCTTCAACACGCACCTCGGGAGCTCTCGAGAACGTTTTAAGTAGAAGGTTATGAGAGAGAAAATGTTTTTATATTTATGAAATGAAGCCTTAATCTAAAACCCAAGATCCTAACCACAAAACAAAACCCTATGCCGTAACTTATACCCATATTCCAAAGTCGTTACTTAAGATGAGATCTTAATCTCACCCGAGGCCTCTGCGTTTGAACATGTCTTGTGTGTGTGTGTGTGTGTGTGTGTGTGTGTTCCACCACATAAACTAAAGTTGTTTGATGTGTTTTGTGAGTCTTCCACCACCTAAACTAAACTTGTTTGACGTGGGTGTGTATGTGTTTTAGGCTTCCACCAATAATGACATAGCTGTAGAACCTAAAACGGTTTTTCCATCCCGTTGTTAGATTCTGATCCTCTCGTATAAAAATAAAGCTTACATGCAGAAGGCAAGACTTTTTCTTTCCAATTTCTTACATTATACTATGTTCTCATAAAAATTAAAATGGTAGATTTATAATACTTAATTTTTGTTATAATGAATTCAAACATACATTTATTTAATTACTTACAAACTATGGTTCTTTCGAACTTTAAGTTTTCAAAAAACATAAATATTTTATATTTCATTAGAATTAAAGGTATTTTTGAGGTTTTGTTTAAAAAACACTGTAAGGGTTGTTGGAAACACCCGTATTTAATAACAATTAAACAAAAAAAAATCAATAAATAATAATCAAAAATAATAATTATGGGAAGAAATTCAAACAAAAGAAGTTATAATAAATTTTATACGTAAAATAAACTTAGCGAGAATACAGTCGACTAGCGGATGTACAAACGGATGTGTTAGATTGAATTTCATAAAACAAGACGCCTGCAGTTGAACAGTTTCCCAAGGAAGCTATATTGATGACAACCAGAATGTCTGCAAGATTGTGCAAAATACAAAAACCAATCAGAACCATTTAAAATTAAAATAAATCTAAATGATCCAATCAGAAGAAAGGAGAGAAACGAAGTGGGAAACGTTTCTCTAAAAAACGCGGTCTGTCTATTGCCATCTCTCAAAAGATAAACACCTAAAATATGTCACCAAAAGGTCACCAAAGTTATTAAATAATTTACTCGAAATTAAAAATATATAACAAAACTAACCATTCTATCATATTAAAAGTAAATAAGTCTTTAATTGTTTAAGTAAAAGTCAGTCTTTAAAATAAAACTCAACATCAAAGTGAAATCGGGAGTGTCCGCGTAAAGCGTAAAAGTGTAGTGTAGTGTCATAAATGGGTTCAAATATATAAAAAAAGGTTCAGTGTCTAAAGAAAGAAGAGAGAGTATTATGTAAGTAAAATGTAATATTTGTAATATGTATTTGTAAGACAGATCTCGGTGATTAAATTGTAATTAAATCAAATACCAGATTTCATAAACAATAAATGTCAAATTAGAGTAAATTAAAATTTTAAAAGGTTTTGTGTCATAAGAATTAGCTGCCAGCATTAAGCAAAAGGCAATTGGGAGCATAACCTTTGTTTGATTAATAGCTTTTGAAGAATAAATTAAAGGATAAAATGTTAAGGGATCTATTTTATTTAAATAATGTAAAATAAATTAATAAGATTAGAACTAACATTTATTGTTGTATAACGAATGAATTTTAATGTATAGTTGGGAGTTAAATTAATGATAGAAGCTTAGTTAAGGGTTTACGTTTTGTAATTTAATTTTAGGGTAGATGTTGAATGTGTTCATCACATTGTAGAAGAAGTATTATAAAACAAAATTTAAATGATTTATCAATTTATCAATATACTTAAATATTTCACATAGCATGTTATTAGGTACCTGTAATAAAATTAGCACAAAACAGAAGTGGCATAGCTACAGTGGAGAAGGGGCGTGAGCTGTATTCTCCTACAAAGTTTCGTATCATGAATTCTTGTGAAATAAATAAAATAAATTAGATAATATTCTGTTAGAATAATTAACTTCTAAATAAGGGCGCCACGTTGTCTTATTTATTAAAAGTACTGTTGGAGATTTTGCAACTTTAAAGATTAACATTAATATTTTCTTTTACTACTGGCCAAGACAACGAGAAAACCAGGGTTATCAACAAACTTGTTTGCAGGTAGGGTTCAAATGAACTTAAGCTTTTGTTTGCTAAAGAACTAAAACAAATATAATATCTCTCCAGAATGCACATACAAAACAAAACATAACAATACCTTGACAACTAAAGAAAAAAAACTTTGAAGAAAGAAAAAAAAAAATAAACAAGATCTGTCTGGAACTTAAAACTCAATTCTTATAACTTATAATTTATAAGTTGTTATTTTCAAATAATAATTACCTTAAAAATAAAAGTACATATATACACGATATATATTAAAAAAAAAAAAAAAAAAAAAAAAACAAACTCATTACAAAACAAGATAAAATAACTATAAAGTTAAAATAACTTCTTTACTATTGCAAACCCATAAGCATGCTTGATGACGTCATCGTAAAATAACTGTTTGTAATCAAATCAATTTTATAAACAAGGGTTTTGAAATAGGGCCCTTTACAAAATTTAACTTTATCATTTCAAGAAAAACATAGTTGATTCTTTTTTTTTATATATATTCTACTTATATTAAATTACAAAAGAATAAACAAAACAACAAATTATAGTCTGTTTCAAAACTAGCCGATATTTTTCTGTTAAGATTTCATTAATCAATATGAAATATTGGTTAATGTTAAAAATTACAAAACAAAATAATTGTCATGTAAACAGTTTATTTATGTAAGATTGTTTGTCTTTTTTTTTTTATCCTTAGCTGAACTAAATAAACCTGTATGTAGCGATGTGACGAAGCTTGTTCCAAATTGTCCGTGAGAGTCCCACGATGTCAGCCAGCGCACTAGTACATAGTAGCGTGTATATATCGGCAAGAACCAAGTTCGCAATATTAACATAAAACTTAATGTCTTTATTTGAGCATAACAACACTCAAAAGAACAACATGGTACAACGTAAACTCGAAATTTTCAGCGCAAGATGAAATAATATTAAGTTCTCGATTCTACGGAATAAAACTTGTCCAACACACCTAAAAACAGTTTTTTTCTTTCACTTCGCTCTAAAGTGTAATATTAAACGTCGATAGCCGTTCACAATTTAACAGATATAACACTTTATTTTAAATCCAACCGACTTGCTCATATAAGTTTAAGTTTAGTTGTACACACAATTTATCGGCGAACTAAACACAGCTGCAGTCCAGACCTTACTCTCTCTAAACACAACGTCCAACCCTATCCTTAACTCGATCAGCTGATAACCTATCGCAAACAAACTAATCACAATCACTCGCTATCTTTAAGCAAACGTAGGCTACAGTCACAGTGGAACGTTAAAGTTATAATTTTTTTTTTTTAAATTTAATTAACGTGAACCAATTAAAGCATGAGACGTAATACGTCTCATCGTCTCTGTAATTTTTGAAAACCTAGTAGTTCTTTTGGAGTGCCTCACAAGCTAAGCAAAATTTTGACTCGTTCCAAGAGTCTGGTGGAGCCCCCAAGGATAAAGGTAAAGTCTAAATATAAGTTTAAATTCTAAAGGCTTACATAATTAAAAATAAGCCAATATCTTACAAAGGTGTAAGCACTCAAAAACATAAATTTAAAAGAAGGGCCTTACAACACTTACTTAAAATTCTATGACAAAAATTTAAGCTCAGACCCCTTAAAACTATAGATATTACGTATTCCATTAAAATCAGTATAAATGCCAATTTTTTAAAGTTGGTGTTATTACATTTCTTGTATCATATATAGAAGTCGGTCACGTTGAGACTTAAGCAACATATCTTTCTTTTCAGATTCATCAAATGAAAGAATAACAATATTATACCCAGAATAGCTGGGTGATACACCTAAAATATTACGACAGCTAACTTTTGAATTATAAATAAGATAGAGTACTTTAAATGGGGAACCATCCTTTCATTTCTATGAAACTTAAAAATTCATTTTGTAAAATGTTAAAAATGGCGATATTTTCCAATATGGCGGCCATCTTTGAAATTTGTGATGGAACAACCGGTATTTTTTTTCAGGTGTAAAACAATATTTTAAGAATGTTTTATTACTGTGTATTTTTTTCATCTTTAGCCGTTTAGGAATTACAGGCACTTAAACTTCAGAAAATTAAACGTTAGATATGCCTACAAGTAATTTGATTCACACCTAAAAAGTTACAATAGCAAACTTTTGAACCGTTGGGGGTACAATAGGTTTTAATGATTAACTCCCCTTATTTTTTTAAGTTCTAAAATGAAATGCTTATAAATTTTTGAAAGAAAGTGCGAAATTAGGAACATCATATAAACTATTTATAGATTATATTTATTAGACATTAGATTTAAATTTTAAAAAAATATCTTTGCAGCAAACTAATTGCCAAAGTTGTAACTATAATATATCTCAATATAACCATTCACCGGCGACTAGATTAGGCCACAAGGTTTTGTTATGATGAGTTAGTTTAGGGATAGGTCAGGTTTGGTTAGCTCACATGTTTAAGACTAAACACAAGTGATCGGTGTTAATCTCAGGTTGGTTTGCGCTCTAGTAGCTCTAGACGTGTGAGAGTAGTGTCATATAAACTTATCACACATTATAATAATAACATACGTACAATCTGTCGTACGCAACGGAGGAACTATAATTCATATAAATATATTACACATTAAATGTACCAGTGCTACACTGGTGGTGGACACTTGTCTCCTCTGTATTTTGAATATTGATATGTTGTTGTTGTATACAATGTATATGTTTCTATCATATAAACTTGATTATAAGCTGATTGATTTTTTTTCATTTTTACCTTAACACACACTACCTCAGCATCCTATATTATCTAAAGGTACGAGCTAGACCCGTACCGTTGACTTACGCAAGGCGAAAAACTAGGTAGGGGCTTACGCCTTATGCCCTAATTATTGTGCGTCGTCGTTGGTGTGAAATATAATATACATTCAATAAATATTACAATTAACAAGTGCACTTGGCTGTGGGCTGTTGTGTTGCGCTCTGGTTTCCAAAAACCTAAAGTACTACTGTCGACACTAACGTCGGTATTGCGATCTAGTAACCAAAGTGAGGAACTATACATCTAATAAATATATCACACATTAATGTAGGTGAATATACCATAATTTCAAAAATAAACCAATGTGTGGTGGTGTGACCGGGTATAAAAATGTAAACTATTAAATGGTACTGTAATTATCAACAACAGGAACGCTGACAACAGCAGTAACCACATCGAATACTGTAGGTAACAAAATATGATTAAAATAATACATGGAGCGTTCTAGTAACGTCCAAAATAAACTATGACAAGCGAGAACTACCAACAACAAAGATGGCGACTTATGTACTCCCTTAAAAATACACCCAGTAATACTATGCACGATAGCTTTTTGGAATATTGTCTGGCTTCAAATCCAGACTTCATTGGTTCAAACCCCACTGGGAAATAAAAAGATAAAGGTCATGAGACATGACGTCATAGTGTATCGTGTTATCTATGTCATCACACAAAGGTAAGGGCAGGGCAAAGAAGACTAGCAACCATTCCCTCCACTTCCCCCCACACATTCTTCTACACTCCACTTTTGGGAAAAACTGCCTCACACTCTACTACCTTCTACTTAAAGTGCTCTCATAATGTTTTACTTCACGTTCTAGACAGGTCACGAGGTGGGTGCTGAAACTAGAGCCGTACCGCGCATGGAAAACTTGGTTCTACGCTCGGTACATGTACATGTTCTGACACAGATCTTTGGTTACATGGTAAAGACTACGGGTCACACGTTATAGGTCATATCTTAATTTACAACTTTGGTCAGAGTGTTTCTACTACGGCACACGTTTTACGTTATACTTATACCGGTTACATTTGGTTATGTTATATTGTCCCCTCGGTTAGGTTAGGTCACATGGTTCCATTTTGTTTGATTAACTTAGGTCATATGGTCTCTCGGTTAAGTTAGGTTAGGTCACACGTCTTTTCTCACAGGGTTTAAACTATGGTCATACAATTTAGGTGCAACACGCTATGATAATATAATACACTATATAGACAACTGGTGGTGGTGGTCGTGATAAACCCAGGATCGTCTGCACTCTATTAGCCCTAGACGTCTGAGCAGTAGTGTCAAATAAACTTGTCATATATAATAATAATAATATATGTACAAGCATTGGGTGATTGCTCTCTACACCTAGGGTACGGAGGAACGTTAAGTACGGTCATTTTTTAAGTAAGAACAGTTTTTAAGTTGAGTAACAACAATTTTATTTATGAACATAAATTGTATCAAAAACTTACTTTTCTACATGGTTATTAAGAATATATATATATATATATATATATATATATATATATATATATATATATATAGGAACGTTGAGTCGTGGCACTAGTTTTTGGATCCCCTCATCATAGAACTCTGCCGCCTGAGCATTTAACCATTTAGTAACAGTTTCTTTCAATACGTCATCATTTTCAAATCGTTTCCCACCAAGATATTCTTTGAGTTATGCAATACAAGAAAGTCTGATGGTGCCAGGTCAGGGCTGTAGGGTGGGGGGGTTGCTCAGTAATTTCCATCAAAAGTTGGCCAGTTGCGTCTTGGTCATTGCTGCAACGTGAGGCCAAGCGTTATCGTGAAGCAGCACGACGCCGCTAGACAGAAGTCCTCACCGGCTTTGAATAGCGCGCCTAAGCTTGGTTAGTGTTTCGCAATATATCTCAGCATTTATGGTCATTCCTCTTGGCAGAAAGTCAATCAGAAGAGCGCCTTTCCGATCCCATAAGACCGTGGCCATGATTTTCCGTGTTGAAGGTTCTCGTTTGAATTTTCGTGGTTTCGTCGGTGAATTCAAGTGATGCCATTCACTGGATTTACGTTATGGAGTGTAGTCTCTGGAGTGTAGTATGATAACCCCGTTTCATCACCGGTAACAATATGATTTAAGAACTCATCACCTCTGTTATCGTATCGCTCCAAAAACGACAGAATTTGCTAAACGCTTCTTTTTGTGTTCTTCTGTCAAAATTTTTAGCATCCATCTCGCACACATTTTCTTGTAATGCAGTTTGTCGGAAACAATGTGATAAACAACCGATCTTGAAACTTGTGGAAATTTCTCACAAAGCTTGTCAATCGTAAAGCGCCGTTTTTGGCGAATTTCCTCATTAACTTTTTTTGTCAAGTCTTTATCAATGACAGTTGGTTGCCAATATCGTTCTTCAATCATGAACATTTGTTCTTTCTTCATTGAATAGCCTACACCATTTACTCACTTTACTGTCATTCATTACACCTTCACCATAAACTTCAACAAGCTGCCGGTGAATTTCGGCGGGAAGACTTGTTTTGCGTTTAAAAACCGAACAATTGAGCACACTTCACAATGGGCGGGTTTATTGATTAACATGCGACAAACAAAGCAGTGTTACGATAGAACCAACAGTGGCAGAGACATGAAATCAACTGACTGCATAATTGGGTACTGGGCAAGAGTGGATAAGCTTGAGCGGCCGTCACGTGAGAGCCTGTGCGGTTGCTATGCGCAAACGGTTCTTACTTAAAATAAGACCTCTCGTATATTAACAATGCCGGTGGTGTCCTCTACAGTACTGATCCTAACAATAATATACAGTAGCCACAGTGCTACGCTCTGGTAGACAACGGAGGAAATATAAATTATATAAATGTAATACACATTATACTAAATTTAAATGTCCCCGGTTCTTCGCTCTAGTAGTAAACGGAATAATTTTAAATCATATAAATATATTATATTAGCTTCAGGAATACTCGTTTTTTGCTCTCTTAGCCATGAAAGAAAATATACTACATTTAAATACATTACACAATATATTAACATTAAAATGCCGGTAGTGGTCTCTAGTGGCGGTGACCAACGGGCGACACTAGAAATAACATAAAATAAATATACATTAACCACAACGTTTACACTACTGTATGTAAAATATATAATAACCCTATGTGTTGGTGCCCCCTGGCATCGACAAAGAAAACTATTAAATGTCACTATAAAATCAACAACAACAACGCTCCCAACAGCGCATGGAGTAACGAAAGTCTACTGTTGGTATAATATATAATTAAATAATACAAGATGGTGGTGGTACGCCCTATTTTCGACACAATAAATTATTTATTGGCACTTTATTAACAGCCGACACTACCTTCATAACATGGCGGCTTATATACTCCCTTACAAATACAACTAGTAAAACTATACATAACTCAGTTGGTATAGTATCTGGCTTCAAATCGAGACTTTATTGGTTCGAATGTCACGGGGAGATAAATAGTTAAGGGTGTGACGTCACAAAGCATTACGCCAGGGTGTAACGTGTAAAGTGTAGTGACGTAACAAAATGGTGACCGTAAATGGGGGAGAGGAGGGGAGGAGCGTTGAGGCGGGGTACTGAGGGGTGTGGTTAAGGGGAGTGGCTAAGTCACAAATACCACTTTTTGTTTTAAAGTGCCACACACTCTACTCACTACATTTGAAAATACTATGTTTTAAAAATGTAATATTTAGAAAAAAACTAATTGAAACAGTTATGAGAATATGGTACCAAGTTATAACATGGATTATGCGATTAGATAAATTTTTATGCTACATATAGTACAAACCTTACTTTAAAACTAAAATATAGTATTTTATGCTAATTTGACGGTAAAAGAATTTAAAATAAAAAGTACTTAATTGAGATGATAATAGGTTATGTAAAATCTATGGAAGCAAAAATACAGTATTCACTGCCATCCCTATAAAATTATGGAACAATATTGAGAGGTGGAATGTCTCAATCAACTTATGATATTTCAATAAATGTCTTAAGTTTACTTTTAAAACAGATTTTATCTTAACATTCAGTTGGCACAATAGTTAAATACAAACACCTTTCGATTTTACGAAAATTTGTTCAATTTTGACTTAATTACAAATATATAAAATCCTAAGCGATTAGTCATATCGTTGTACTGTATATGAGTTTAATGTAAAACAATTCTTTACGGTTATACTTGCCATTGTTGATGATATAACGTGATGTTTGGTAAATGTCGAAAGAAGTACGCTTTCAACATATATTTTTGCCTATGCATCATATTATAGGTAAATCCTTTGGGTCTTACTGATACGGAAGCCATGACGTCACCCGCCTCGTTGGATCTGACGAATAATGTATTCCAATGTCCACCATTATACAATTTAGCGCTTACTCCCACCTTAGATAATCTGACAAATTCCTCATAAACCTGTATAGTATATGAGTAATGATATTATACTGTATTTTTTGACAGCTGATATCATAATACTTAAGAGATAGTTTATACTGATCATTGTATTTTAGAAAATGAAGTATATCTAGATTTATAAAATCCGATGTCTCTTTGTTTGATTATCATCCTATAACTGTAAAACAACTGTTTCGATTTTGATGCCGTTTTCTCTCAAATAAGTAAATATGTCTAGCCAGATTGTGACCCTTCAAAGCACTACCGTTTTTTATAAAAGTTGACCCCTATATTTTTCTCATTTCTAATAAACTATACACGTAATAACAGACGAAATATTATATTTTTAACCACTAAATCAAAGAATAAAAATATAAAAATTGTTCAATGTTAACAATGGTTTACACTAGGCAGACAACAAACAGCTAGTCAGCTTTCTGTGTCCTGATGTTTAATAATTAAAAGTGAACTTTCCAATCAATAGTGTGTCTCTCCTTCTTTACTTCGATATATATATATATATATATATATATATATATATATATATATATATATATATATATATAAAAGAATCTAAATCTATGTTATTAGAGAGAAAAATGTAATTTATTTTCTTTCTGCTATATCATGTGACGTATATTCTCAACCGTTTCCAGTGAAGCATAACCTATTGAAGGGTAATTTATGTTTGATTAAAATTGGTTTTATAGTTCCCAACCAGAATGTTTTACATATATCACCGTTTTCATAATACTTTCAGTACCAAGATGTATATATTATTATTTGTGTCAAAGATGGTATATGTTTTGAATGTTTACTGAAGTTGTTCCCAATACACTATTCTCACTGATTAAAATTACTTAATTTTTTTAAGTATAGGTGGTTTAAATTTTGAAATCCAACGTATCTTAATTTAAGGGATCCAATTCACATCAAATTTACAAGTTATTTGACATTATTGTAGTGGAAACCCTATTTGTTTTCCTTTTATGAAATATATTGGGGTGTATGAGGGTCCCTAGGGCGTTTCACCTAGAGAGATTATACTATAAATAAAAACAAGCTCTCCGCACTCTTTAAGAAAAGTTGTAAGTTCTTATAATTTTTATTTAAATTCCCAAAGAAAAATATGAAAAATAATTAAGTTATCATTAAGAAAAAGACACAGAAAAACAAAAAAACTATGTCTGAGTTATTGTAGGTGTTGTTGAAGTGATTATACATTATACGCAAAATGGTTTGAAATGTGCTTGTTTATTTTTAAATCAAAAAAGTTATACTATATTTCATTAACCATATTATTGTAAATATTTCAGTTTAATTAATACTTACAGCTGCAAACTAAAAACTTAGGTCTATAAACATCTTAAACAGATGTTACAAAAGTTAACATCATATTTGTATCCCTTGAAACCTACTCAAAAGCCAACACTTCTGAAAATGTATACGACTTTAAATAAAAAAAAAAAACCTTCTCTTTTTTATTTTAAAAAATTAAAAATTGGAGTAAGTAATTAGTTAAATTTACTTGACTCCATTAACAAAATTATCTATTTTATCCCACAATTCGGACAAAGTTAAATATCAATTCCAAAAATAAAACAATTTTATTTAAATTTTCTTAAGATATCCCTAATTATTCTGAATAAACATATTTCCTTTAATACAATTTAGGTTATTTGTAAATCAACTCAATAATTATTTGATTGCAGCATAATTCTTTTGTATGATATAAATAAATAATAGTGTCAATAGTAACTCAATAAAAGTTTAGTAACGTTGTGCAGAGTCATTCCAGGGTTTTGTCGAATATGTTGTGCTATAAATTTTGAAAAATTTCACCTTAAGAATCCAGTATTGATCCTTTTACAGCTGAACTCCGAGGTACATGAATTATGACCGTGAAACGGACATCTCTGCTCTTAGAACTCTATTAGTACTCAGTACATGTCTAACACTCTCTAACTAGTTTCAAGGTCTGACTAATGTTTGAGGAGGATAACCTCAAAGCCATTTTAAAAAGATTTCCTAAAAAATTTCACTCAGCACATTTCGTACCATGAATAACAGAACACAATTTACAACTATTATTACATAACTGCACTATCCTAAGAACACCTTTTTTTCTGTTGACTACATGTTATATTCTTGAGGTTACATCATGCTAAGTACAATGCTTCCAATCTACTATCTACATCATACGATGCGTCGGGTGATCCATGTTAAAGATTCACATCACGTAATATAGCATGACTCTGGTGATAACAATAATTAATACACAGAGCCTTTCCAAACGGATAATTAAGATACCCCCTTCCACCTCTTTCCACGCTTGTCAGGACATATTCCAAATGCATAGGACTAATGTTTTGTAACGGAAAATATGACCCATTATTTTATACAACATTATTTTTCGACTTTATTGTAACTCCCACAGATGTCGTACGCTTCGTGATTTGTAATAATCTTTCATTTTTGTTATCTATAAGAGCCACATTAAATGACTGTGAGATTTTATTAATCTTGCCACACTAGCTACTGTGCGAGTCCTAGTAGCTATCTGTTTGCACCTAATAATAAATCGGCCTAAGAAACACACCTAGATTCGTTACTTTTGGCTAACAAAATTCATTACACACAGGCCTGGTCCAACAAATACTCATATTTAACTTAACATAAATTCATAATCAATTACACTTCTATATTTATAATTTTTACCTGTGCAACTCTTTTATGACTTTCTTTAATAGTAGCTATCTGCGTTGGATGAATAGAAACCATCCTTCCACGTTTAGGCGATCCAAATAAACACCCCACAGTTTTTGGTTTTCCATCGACGCCACGTTTGATATAGAATTCATCGTTATTTCTATAAGCTTTAGTAACTGGCTGAAAAATTAATTTTACAAATCAATCAAAATAAATACTGAAAACCAAAAATAAATTTATTTTCAACAGTGTGCTACTTTCACATACCGAAGGAACGATTTGAAGAAGTCTATATGATATCAAATTCTTCAAACCCTTAGAACGTTTCACTATCATATCAATGATGTTTCTACAGCTGTTCTGTTTCTTCTTCAACTCTTCATTGTATGCCAGATTCCAATATGGAGTAATCATTTTGGCCAAGTATTCATATTGATTTTCAACAGTTATTGAATTTATCAAATATTCTAGCTCACATTTCAGTACTTTCCTTGTTATAGAAGCTGAAAAAGTTTCAGCCTGAACAAAAGAGACTAGTAAATTAACACACACAATGAGATAATACACTGATGTCATTGTTCCATGTTAAAATAATATACTGAATGAGAAAATTATATTTATGAATTATATAATATATTATTGACTACATAATGAGATAACCCTCCACCAGTTAAAATCGTTATAATATAGCTAATTTAATTATGTCTTAATGTTTACAATAAAAATTAATTAGTCTATTAATAATAGGTTTAATATTTGGGTAATAGTTAATTATTATATAAGTTAACTTTTTATTTATTTGTTTTTACTACGTGGATAAAATATTTTGCCAAGTTGGTACTCTTTGTAAATGTGATGTGGGGTAAATATATTATGAGCTTTTTTGTATCTGAAAAATATATAACGTGAATTATATAGTTATTGTAATAATATTGTGAATTATATAGTTCCTGTAATAATATTGTGCCGAGTAATATAAATGTAAAACTAAATTTATGTTATATTTATAAAAAAAATTAAATATATATATATATATATATATATATATATATATACAACTGTCATCTGAGATAAAAAAAATTGGAACACAAGATATAAAAAAAATTATGTCCATTTACGTAATTTTTGTGAGATCTTGGGTTCGACTTTAAAAAAAAGAATCACAAGTCTAGATCAATATTTATTTATAACTGTTATGTTATAAAAATTGTTTATTATTATCAAATAATTAAAAAGATCTACAACACAATTAATTTGTAAAGACATCCTACATTCTCTCATTATAGTGGACACTTGTCCATTGTAAAATTTTCCGAGTTTTTTCCAACTTTTTCCTAATCAAGTTGTAGATTATTTTTTACAAATTTGAAAATATGTTGCAAATTTTATCAAAAACATTTTATAGGCATATTTTCTAGATACTATAAAAAATTCTACTTCTTGTGTGTTGATCATAGACGAAAATTTACTGCAATTTTTTTGTGCGGTGGTGGGGGGGGTGATAACCCCTTTGAAATTTAAGGAAATATTTATTTTAAGCTTTTATTTTAGTAGCGCAAAGAGACAGAGTATACATAGTTTATAAAATGCACAAATTATCACTTCACCCCTTAACTAATTTATTTAGATAAATCACTGAAATGAGTGCAATTTTTTTAAGGCAACTGAACATAAAGCCTTAATTTTTACACAACTTAATGTTGGGCCATGGATTAAAATATATATACTTTGTACCATTACAACACAGAAAGTTTTATGTAAATTATTTTTCAAGTTAGTAATTTTAACTTACCTTAACAGATTTAAAAGAATAGAGTGGTTGTTATTATGTTCAAATAATGATTTTTATTAATAACTAGATAATTTATACCTTCTTCTCAGGAGTAATTTCGTCTTTAAGAAATAGTAATAACCAATAATAAGTGTTGTAATTATTGTGGCAGACAATATTATATTTTATGCTAAGAATTTTATAGTAAATATATTTTTAAATAGTATAAAATCTACTGCTAATATTTAGAAAATATTAAAAAAGACGTAGTTTTCTATTATATAGCACTCATTGCACCAGTTCACGAATTAAAAACAAATTATTATTCTCTGTGGTCCATAAAACATTGTACGTCTTCGTGTAGTAAATCATAATATTATCAGAACCATGGCCTGACATGAATATAAGAACATAAAAATGTTATAATGAATAAAATAAAAACATAACTTAAAATTAAATAAAAATAAGAACATTGAAATAAAACCTCAGCCTGGCATTAAGATAATTTATTTTAAATTGGATATAGATTTTTTTTACAACAATCCAAATAAAATAATTAACTAAACAGTTGAACATTAGAAATAAAATAGTGATTTCAATCAAAGGGAACTTAAACTCACCTCCTTTCCAGTTTAAAATATTTTACTCACTTTCTGAATACTGCATTTACTTAATAAATTAGGTCAGAATTACGGTATAAATGTGTTTAAAAAAAATGATAATGTTTTAGTATCTGCCAATTGAAAAATAGTCAATTAAATATAGATTCTTGAATTTTTTTTTCTGTTTTCTAGGAGGAGCTAACCATTTGTATAGAAAAGGCTAAGCCCCCTCTACACCTCCCCCAAGTTCCGCCTAAAGTATTAATTATTCTCAATAAGTTTGTTAGATATTAATGTATTACCTTGCTCTTTTATTTATTTAAAAACTTTTTTTTTTATTAAATGTATGAATATAACAATCAACATTTCCAAAAGGAATAAATAATAATAAAATCGTAACACAACAGCGCATTGTAGGGTCTTGGTATGTTAGACAGCTTTGCACTAGACTTAGACTATATACTCAGGGCCACTGCGTGGGCTTGTCTATCAAGACGTAAACTAACTGGATCTACACCTAGTAGTCTTGGGTTATATCCTTCTATATCATCTGTTCTCTCTATGACCAAATCTTGTTCTTTTCCGATCCTGATGGTATTATTCAAGAGATAGGCGTTTATGTTCTTTTTTCCATTTTAAAAAAACAACGATAAACGAGAGCAATTTTGTTCATAAATAAGAAAAAATTATCCCGTCACAGTACTTATGAATTTACCTACCAGCAACTTGCAAAAAGAAGCAAACTGTTTTCTACTGTTCAGCAGATTATATTACAACTTTATAAACTCGGTGTGAACTTAAGGTCAAAAAATTAATGATGAAGTTTTTCCGGATCCGTTTTGAGGTTCCTCAGCCCCCAAAAAGTGATTTTTGGAATTATGTTTGTCTTAAGGTTATTGATATAAATCCCAAACATGCAGACCGATTTTATTTTGTTATTAGTATATTTTGGACACACCTCGGGATTTATTAAAATATTTTTATAACTGAAAATGTGGATGTAGAAACTACTTCGGAATTGTGTATTGAGGGTGGTGTTCGAATGTGGTAAATCATTTCTAAACAATAGCAAAATTGGATCGCGCAGCGAATGCAAGACAGTAGTAGTGCACCATCCGAATAATCCAACTGGAGTAGTGGCCATAAATTTTAGTGTTTGGGAACTTAGATTTCACTACTTCAGCTTTAGTATTTCTCCAGTGATAAACCTTTAAAAATAATGGCAAGTTAGTCGAAATTACATCGCACAAGAATTGAAAGACAGTAGTAG